>OX439485.1:189736900-190936900 GCA_949320155.1 Melangyna quadrimaculata
ACACAAAGTAAACGTAGCGTTCACACATATTCAGTTCGTTTTCGGTTTTTCTGATTTTTTTAATACATTTTATTTTATTTTAATAATTAGTGAGTACAAACCGAATATAGCTTTCAAAAAAAATATTTTCAAATTCAAACTTTATAAGTCGTGTTTTTTGAAAGAGTGACTAGTAACTCAGCAAAATGTTTACACGCCAAACAATAACAAAATCAATTATTATAGAGAATTTTGTTTGTATTTTCCGTGTAAAACGTTTATTGAGTTGCTAGTCACTCTCTCAAAAAACACGGCTATAGAATACAAGAACTCGAACCGATTTTTTTTTAAATTCTTATTCCTGGTTTTAATTTCTTAATTTCAATAAAAATTGATAGGTTTTCAGGAATTATTATTATGATTTTTTTTTGTGAAAATTAAATTCTTAATTGGCTTTAGTATTAACCTACTGTCCCTTTTAATTCTTTTTAAACATATGCCTTCATTGTTTTCCTGTTTTTGATAAAACTGATAATCACGAAAACCACTTTTTCGCTTTAAGATATTTTTAAAATCCCGTCTAAACGAGACTTAATATAACCTTTTGTATATTAAAAAATACTAGCATTTTGTCCCTCTGCAGAAACCTGTTATTATTTTAGGTCATATATTTAGGTCAAATATGTCAATTTGTATTGAAAAATAATACCATTTTTCGACGTCCTCCGATGTTTTTTTCCAAAAGGTGACTCAAAAAAATTGATGACGATAAGTTCAAAAAACCATTACGCATAAACTTAGATTTGGCTGCAGTAATTTATAAAATATACACAAAAAACGCTCCACCCTAATATTACTCAGTTAACTTATACTTAACAAACGCCAGTATAGTTAAGTAAAAAATTAATCATCATGCGATCGAAAAGTCTCACATGTAAACACGTAACTTATCACTCAGTCCATTTAGTAATCATTAACTTTACACCATCATGATGATTTCTAATCATGCAAATAAAAAAATAACGAAATAATATCAAGTTTGTTTGTGTCGATCAAAAGAATTACTGTAGGCATTTATGTCAAGAATATTTAAATGTATGTAGGTATTTTCTATGTGTAAATAATGTTTTAAACATTGTTTTTTATTCAATCCTGTTTTTATTAGAAGCTTTGATATATAATTAAGAATATAATATGTAGGTACGTCACCTAAACTTCCTTTGGCGAAAGGCCGATATTAAATTGATATGTGGAAATTTCTTGAGCCTTTTTATACAGTAATATTTATCATTTAATTCTACCACTTTGTACTCATTAAGAATAATTCATTAAACTCGGTAAGAATTAGCATTTTGCTTACAAATATTTAATTTATCTAGTGTGACTCAGAGAATCTCCAACTAATAGGAGGTTATGGCCATGTCGAGATTTTATTCAAGATTAACTAACAAGGTGTGTATAGAAAAACTTTATAGTTGAATAAACGTACACAGATGACATAATATTCGCGAGTTAAATTACTGGTCACTGTTCGTTGCTTTTAACTTTTGTTGTCTAAAAAGGAAATCCTAGCTCAGTTAATTTGGGGGTATGAATAATTTTTAAAAACTGTTTTTGAACAATGTAAGAAGTCAAGATAAACATGGATTGTAGAAAAACTTTTGGGTATATAATTTTTTAACTTGCTACTGAACATGAACTTAGTTTTAAGATGAATCTACCAAAATTACTTGACATTGAAAAATGGACACAAAATAAGCACATACTGAAGGCAGCGATCGTTAGGAAAATAATATAGAAGTTTTGAAGTTCTGAATTTCATAATAGAAGACAAATAGAAAATAGAGCCAGGTAAAGCATTCCACACTCGTGGGTTCATGATGTCTTGAAAAGTGTCCCTATACTGAACAGTACGTCAGAAATGGGACTCGAGGGTTTACGAGGGTAAGATTGTTTAAGGGTATGAATGCAACTGGCTTTTTCACTGTTTCGAAAATAACAGCGATAAAATAGAGAAAAAAAATATTAAAACACAACGGTAACATTTAAAATGCCCTATTATACCTTTTTGTAATGTAAAGATTCCCTCATTCAATTTTTTTTAACGAAACGGTTTAGAAAAATTGATTTTGAACAGTTTTTGAAAAATTAATTTTCAAACTTAAAATTATGAAAAAAATTGGTTGTCTTGAAAAAAAAGTCCTATAACCATGCTTGAGATTAGTTCAATATAAAACGAAATTGTATTGTAAGAGGGGTCTATTGCAGGGTTGTTAGTATTCTAGAATAAAATTCCTTAAAAATCAAAAGCAACACCTACAATGTTCTATAGCTTTTTCATAGACAAAATTCTGAGCTTTTATTAGCCGAGTTATTTTTATACCCATTAATTACTTACTTTTTAATTTTATTAGCAAAACGAAAACAAAATAAACACTGAGTAGTCTAATTTTGTTTGCTTTGCATTTGAGTAATTAATGAGTAGAGTATGAAAAAACTGTTAAATATTTTTAAATCAAATTTTTTTAAAAAATTGTAGAGCAAATATTGTTAATTATTTTTTTTTATTGCAAGTTATGACTTCGTTTATTTTTGTTCGACGGCTTTTTTATATACAAAAAATAGGTTATACCTACAATTATTTCGAAAATCATTTTTTGATGACAAAAACTACGATATGAATGAAGATCAAAGAATTTATTTCTTTCTTCTATCAACGCGACATAATTCCTCTAAGGTTAAGTTAGAAGTCCAAAGTTTTGGGAGCAAGCAGAGATGCTAGATGAAATTGGTGCAGGGAAATTATTCCACGGTAATCTGCTCCACATGGAAATTTATTTCACTTTTAATGGGAATCTGCTCCACTTCGCAAAGTGGAATTGATTCCCACCGAGAGCGAGAATATATTTCACCTTAAATTTTGTGGAACTGTTTCTCACCGAAAACCGCGCAAATTTTTAATATTTTTTGCATAATACTCCTTTGCTCCACTAAGTATGTTCAGTTCCAGGCAGGCGCTTATGTTGCAGTTGGTGTACTGTACTTTAAGTTTATGTGTCATAAAGAGAAGCACACCAACTGACAACAAGGCGCCTGCCAGGCGACTGAGCATACCCTAAGCGGAGAGACGGAGTCGCGTGAGCGGGACAGAGGACCCGAAAAGGGAGTTAAAATCCTTGAGCCCGCGAAGCGGTCCACCCGAGGTACTCTTTATGACACATTAACTTAAAGTACACCATCTGACAACATAAGCGCCTGCCTGGCGACTGATTTAATATAACTGATTTAAAAAGATTACACACTAGTTTTTGACAACAAAAACACTATTCAAAAGTAAAAGGAGAAGAAGTGTAATTATTTCTCACACTAAGTGGGCAGAAACTCCACCATTCAAAGTGAAATTCATTCTCAGGAAAAAGTGTAATAAATTCTCTCTTTCAGTGGGAATCAACTCCACTTTGAAAAGAGAAGCAGATTCCCACTAAGAGTGAAATAAATGCACATGTGGAACAGATTTCCGTGGAATTATTTCCCTGCACCGATGAAAATTTTAAAAGAAAAAAAGCAATAATTTAATACAAAGTAAATTTTCAAAAGTAATAAATTTAAATCGCAAAGTGATTTTCCGACGAATTCTTTTCTAAATACCTATTCTACACAAGAAGATCAGTAATTTCATTTCGAAACAAGTAAATGCCAATAATGTTTACAAACTTTTCTCCACATGACTTCAAAAGATAAAGGCTTTTATTTATTTTGTTATGTACATATGTATAATTAAATTACTGTGCAAGTGCGATAATCTCAATATTTGTACTATCAAATAACATGGTTGAATTGCTTTGTACAGAAATTTCAAAAGACAACAACAAAAACAAAACACTTACAGCTACAATAATTTATAAAAAGAAGTCTTTAGATTGCTGAATGAAAACCTGATCGATAAATTAATCACATTCATGCAGGTTTTCACATGTATTCTAAACATACAGCAACATGCATATAGGAAAGGCTTAAATTGTCAACATCACGCTATAGACTCCAATACATATTATGGACTTTTTGCTTGCTGGCGTACAACGAAGCCCTATAGTATAATTTTTTATACCACCCCCAAATTCAAATACAAACAAAAAAATAAAAAAGAAATTAAGAAAAAAAAAATCAAGTTTGTTCAGAATTTTTCCAAGGAAGACTTTTTTGCTAATGATGGTGTTTGAAAGATAAATAATAATGAGAAACCAAAAAAGCTTTGTGAAGCATCTAAATTCTTCTTGGGTGGGTAGCACCTCCAACGAATCTCAGCACTCAAGCAAATGAAAATTTATTTTTATTTTCGTGTGTCTGAATAATTTATCAGCTAAATTAAATGGCAGCCAAATCGGAAGTGGGAAATCAGTAGGGCGATTGTGTAGTTTTCCCAATTATTTGCGCTAAAATGTTATGATGGTGACAGTGATGATGAGGCAAATTAATGAATACTTATAGACTCATTGATGATGATGAATCGGATAAACGTACACAACTTTTACTTTGATTTTCCAAACGACTGAATGAAATATGAGTAGGTATAGAAAGATGCGGCGGTGTAAGTGAATTCGATTTATTGTGGTTGATAAGCAAAATATACACCATTTCATTAATTAGTTTTCTGAATATTAGCTTTAGCACATGATGTTAATTTCTTTCATCAAATTAAGCACTTAATTAACAATCTTGCTCATGCAAGAAATCCTAAAATGCCATCAAATCAAAAGGGATCCAAAACATGTTATCTTATATCATGTGCTCAAGGTATGCTTGACGATGGGCTGGGCCGGGCCGGCCACCCACCTGGTAATGAGTTGCTCCAGCCTGAGTGTATGCCATGGTGTAATGGTGTTATACGAAAACGAACGTACCATGGCACTTTCCCGCATATGAAATAATTTGCATTCGACACCGAAACGAGAGCAACTAAGGGTTCTTACCCATCTGACAACTTGCTGCTTCATACGGTTTTGTATTAGAATGTTGAATGATGGGGGCATCAACTCATCGTATCAGAATAAATAATTACAAGAGTATGTATAATTGTCAAATTCGTATTTGATATTCAAGGTGTGAGCTTGTTCTATTTCTGCACAGGAGTGATTGGAAGTGTTAAGTGTGTGAAGTGCTTTGAAGTAAATTTTGATTGTAGTTTTATTTATTTTAAGTTCATGTTGTCTGAAATAATAACAATATGTTAATTGCAAAATTTGTTGACGAGCTTAAAGTACCAAAATGCTAAATTTTTACATAATCAACTTAGCGATTGACGAGATAAGTTGGAATGTGTTTTTTAAAAAAGGTAATTTTCTCAAAAACGCTTAAAACTTTATTTCTGTTATTCGAATTTTTTGTCAAAAACCTGGTATGCAGAATTATTGAAGTTTAATTAAAACGGCTAGTTTTTGAGAAAACTTGATGAAAACAAAATCGTTGGTAGCTAGCCTTTCTGAACCAGAGTTTTCCAATAAGAGGTGTTATTTTGATATTCAAAGAATCAAAGAAAAATGGCCTTTTTTGTGATAAATGATCGGATGTTTATTTCAATGTAAAGAGGAAAGTATGCCATTTATAATACTTACTTACTTACTTAGGTCCTCGGACCTATTACGTCCGTGATGTTTCCCTTACGGGACATAGGGCCTCCACTACACCTACGCGCCATCGTGTACGATTTCTTGAAATGTATTTCAGCTCTCTCCAACTTTTCCCCAGTCGTGCCGATTCCTGTTCGACCGTTCTTCGCCATGTACTTCTAGGCCTGCCCACTTGTCTTCCCTCCTGTGTGAGCGGGTTCCACTGCATTGCTTGAGATGCAATGCACCGATCGCCTTTTCGAAGCGTATGGCCATTTATAATGGAAAACAATATCAGCCAACTGGCCGACACGGCTAAGCTTACACAACAATATCCTTTTCATTAAATTTTCCATCACCAAATCGCAAACAGGATGGAGAGGCTTTTCAACAATAAATCTTGGGTTTTCCGAGCCCCAGATGCGACGACAATTTTGCTTGTTGACGTAGCCACCGAGGTGGAAATGGGCCTCATCAGTCAAGATGATTTTTCGATGAAACTCCTCTGGCAAATTTTAACCATTTTTATAGTGAATTTTAATAATTTCAATGCGTTGTTGAAGCGTGTATAGTTCCATTTTTGTTAATGGCGTAGTTTCTACTTGTCAAATGTCAAAAAATTACGGATTCAAAAGTGTCAACTACCGAAATAGCGGGCTATTCGAAATAACACCTATTATTGGAAAACAATTTACAACGAAAACTTTAATTTCTCATCTAGCCAGTCACATACAAATGATTGACACCAAATTTGAAGCAAATCCTTTTATTCGTTTTCAGTTATATGTACATCAGGATTTCTGGATGCACAGACCGCAGACTGACCGACCGACGCACGTGATCTTCTCCATTATTGTAATGTTAGTTTTATTTAAAATCTTGACATTTTTGTTTGACACGAAACCATATATTACCCTACAGAACAAATGATAATTATTTTTTTAACACAATCAATTGAGGCTTTTCTGAAATAAGCATTAAAAGGGTTGACAGGGTTTTCTAAAACAACTTACCAAAACAAACTTACTTAAACAAACTTTGAATTTCGGCACATGCTGAAACTTAAACTTTCTATTAAACAATTACCTTCAATCCTTTTTTGGAATTTAATTTGTCTCAAAAAAAAAGAAAACATCAGATCTGGTTTAACCTTATCCGCTTTACAAATCATGAACGAATTAAGCTTGCACTTGGCTACACACCTGACCTCAATACTTTGAATTATTTAACGGAAGCAAGGATAAAAGCAAAACTAGTTTCTGGACAATTAATTCAAATGTTGAAATTCTACACTCGAATAAATTATAATATACCCTTGGCATCATAAGTCCCCCATCCGGAATACAGATGAGAGTAACATGCTTCACAATTTAACTTCTCTCTCTCATCACAAGAACAATTCCCAAAACCCAGTACCAGACAACTTAAGTCGCACGCATCATAAAGGCCTGCATCATATCTAGGAGATGTATTTTATTTATATGACGTGATGTCTGTGTATTCGTTGTGCAAAATGGTTAATTAAAATACCTCAACTACACTACTCTGCTGTGCAGTATACAGTAATATTTATGTACATACGTGCTTTGTGGGTGTTTTTTGTCTTCTAATTTATTACCTACATAAGAGTAGCAGCTATTTTTATTTTATTTTTGATTATTTGTCTGTAATATTAAAGCAATAAATAAAAATGGCAGATAAGATGACGTTTTTGTTCATTGGAATCTATAAATATTCTTCAAACGCGTATTTAATATTTTTATTTTTGGTTCTCTTTGGAAATGAATATCTTGTCAGAACAAAGACTTTCTAAGACTTTGTGCCTGTAAAGTTTTAAATTTAATAAGATTTTCTTTGCTACTAAGAAATTAATTGGTTGGAAAAATTGTGTGGTTGAAGAGGACAAAGTTTTTCCAACAAGTGCAATTTATCTTCAGTTGACATATTTTTCCTTTAAACTTATAAACTTTTTCAAGTGCACGTGATTATTCTTTAACGTTATCTAAAGTGTAGCTTATGTATGTGAGTTTTGTTGAAGTGAGACTGTGTATCGTAAATGCTTGGTTGGTAACAAAAATGCTAGATTTTTTGTATCTGATTAAATCTCCGGTAAATTAAAGTTTAAAAATACCTTTAAAAAAGACTTTTAGATGATTTCACATTTACACCCGAACGGCACCTGAAAGTAAAATAAAATTGAATACAATCCACAATGTTTTTCACATCATATTTATTGTTTAGCATTGCCGTTAAAATTATAGTAAGGACGGTTCCAATGGACATCGTTGTCATACAAAAGTTTTTATCTTCATATATTAGCAATTCAGACTAACGACTTGTCAAAGATCCGTTGAAAGTCGCTTCGAACCTTGCGAAAAGAATCGATGTTGTTGAAAAGAGTTATTTTTATATTATAAGGCTTACTTGACTGGGAAATCCCGGCAACATTGAAAATAACTGCTACGGTTGGCCAACCAAAATCGGATACAAAATCAAGACTAAAATACCAAAAAAAAAAGTTCTAACCTTACCTACACATTTTTTTTAAGGTTCAAAAAACATAATTCTAAATCGTCTTCGGTTTAAAAACCCGTCTTCAACTGTTTCTAGACTCCACATTCTAGAGAAATTAGCAGCGCAGTTTGCCGCTTCCTATAACCCTTTCTGTACGTGGACGAATCTGGTTGCAAGACCCGAATCCGGACATTATTTCATGTATTGTTCTGTTCCAGACTGCCGAAACCACACGGCCAAAGGTGCATCTATCCAATTCTACTAAAATCTACGCTTTTGACCATATTAGTCTGTCTCTAAAAAAGGCAGTCAATCCTTTTCCTCAAACTACCAATTAAACTTCGACAACTGTGAATACTATAATTCATCATCACATTTGTTCACATCTGTGTGTTACTGCTACGGCCTACGGTCAACTTTTGTCAAAACTTTAGTTCTAAGTGAACTAAAGGAAAGTGACGACATATGAAATTGCAAAGAATTGAGCTCTTGCATCGAATAAACTGATAAACTTTCCACACATAAGACGCTACCAAAACAAAAACAATAAAAATGATTTAGTTTTTTTTTCGACGAAGGCCAACAATTGAAGTACCTACTTCCCTTCTGATGTGAGTGTATAATCTAAAGAACCCAGATTCGTTCAAAGCATGAGTGCATATCTCACATCCGGCCAAGTGCCTTCTTTACAGTATTTTGAAAAGAATACAGCAAAAGATTGTTTAAAATCAAAGTTCATTGAACCTAAAAAGACACATCAGCATCTCTCGAGCACCAAGGTCATACCTCTCATTACTCAATCGCTATTTGTACAAACAGTGCTAAAAAAAGGAAGACAATATTCCATGTCTATGCTAAAACAATTCCACCGTTAAAATCAAATCAACTTTGAACAACTCTGATTTCAATGTGCAGCACACCAAAAAAAAAGCTTTTCAATTAAGAATTCTATTCAACTGATAAAATCTTGAAAAACTGTTTATTCTATGACTTGCCTAAGGTGAACAACTTAACCTTTGCCAAAATAAAATGCGCACTTTTTCCTCAAGGACAAACCGCTCACATAACAAAAGAGGAGTGAAAATGTATAAACAAATTGTGTACACAGGGAAAATTGAAAATCACACGCGAAATTCAAGTTTACTAAGGTTAGTTCTTTTTTTTCTATTTCTTGAAATTTTAAAGAGTTCTTTTAATTTTCTTAAGGTTAACGCCAGGTGAACTTTACCATTCAATATAAAGTAGGTACACCAACCATGAAACTAATTTCAACTTTTTTAAACTTTTCTTTGAAAATTCAATGTGAAAGTACAAAATTTACTGTGGATAATATTTATTTTCAAAAGTAGAATTCCACGAATAGGGGGCATCAGTAGAACTCTCTCAAGTGGCACGAACAAAATAAACAAACGGATTTTGTTTGCTCCAAAATGCTGCTGTCAAAGAAAACTTTAATTACAATTACGAACCCTCAACACAAACACACAACATGCTTTTCGAACCCGAAAGTGGCGAATGGCGATATCCAGATAAATGTATATGCTTGGGGATTTGAAACCACATCCATTGCCGAGGAAACTATGTTGTGGGGTAGGTATTTAATTTCATGATAGACCACATTTTCCAATTCACATATGAATATAGCTCTACATTTCTAGAAACCGAGATTAAGAGTTGTTGCATAGAATAATTATTGCGAAACATAGTTGTTGTTTTTTTTTTCATAGTTTTGTGTAAATAAATATGAAATATTAATTCATACTCGTGATGATAATGATGAAAATAAATAAATTCTAGCTGCTGTGGTGCCAAAAACAGTTTCCAATTTCAGCAGCATTTGAATATCTCAGTCAGTTTTGTAGGATGTGATGGTCATGGGGATAGGTTTGGGGTTGGGGAGGTATTTAAAGTTTTTTTTTGTGCTGGAACTCGTGGTGCGTGATTGTAGTGAGTTCATCGCTTAGCATTTTGTTTTGCTATGAAATTAATACTTTTTAAAGTTTTGGATTACGCGAGACGATAGATTATATGTATTACGTAATAATTATTACAAAATACTGAATGAATGATGAAATTGTTGAAGATTTCTAGACAACATACCTTAATCATTATGGAATGATGTCTCGAATTATACTACACAGAGATGCATATAACATTTAGAACCAATTTTTCGATTCTATAGTATTTATAATTCCTCTCATATTATAAATGTGAAAGTTTGTTCGCCCTTCAATCATTCGTCAATAACTTACATTTTTCATGGAAAACGATTAATACGTGAAATAGTTATAGAATAAGTACGTTTTTAACGAAAGAAGGTTAAATTTAAAAAGGAAATTTGTTTACATCTAATCCCCCATATTGAAAAGTTGTGTCAAACGAACATTGAAAAACCCTTGTGGTGTCTATTCTTTTTGTTCCCCACGATCAACGCACCATAGGGGAAATATTTAATAAACTTACTGAATGAGTTTAACCACCTTGCCGATTAGAAAAAGTTTCAGTTTTCAGTTGCCACCTTTTCTGTGCTAGTTTAGGTGTTGCTAATGAACAGTAAATTTGTTTGCCAAGTCAAGGGCTGCATGTTAGAGATCCTCGGATGACTGCTAATTTCCTGTCAAGTGCAGCACAATTTTAGTATATCCTTTGAATTTCATTTCGGATTTAACTCTGTAGAAATTCTTCGTTGAACTATAAGCTTCCTTAAAAAATAAATAAATGAAAGCATCGACTGCACGTGGAGAACCACGACCTAAGTGATTTACACTGTTAAACATTCGTGTGTTGCGTGTTTTGAGTCCTTTGAAAAAGAGAGGAAGCAAGTTTTCTGCCGACCTGAGGTCTCGAATGATGGGCACTTAACACTGAAAATAATATTTTACAGTAGAACACAAAAAAATGGGTACCGCAATCCTTTTTGATTGTACCTCGACCTATAGCCTTATCTGCTGTATCGATTTTGTGCAAACTTGGGAGACGAGTAGGTATAAATAAAATAAAGCTCCAGGCAAATAAAATTACTGCCATACCAACAATAACAAAATCTTATTTATTTCCAAAATATTTGTAACGATTTTAAATGTTAGTGAAATCTGTAGTGATTTTAAAAATGTTCTATGCATAAATTCAAACATTCAATAAATTTATATTTGTTTCGTTACTTTTGGGCCCAAAATTATTTTGCAGTTATTTAAGCAATCTTATTTTTTCTCCAGTTAAATCCATTTCAAATAAAAAGTCCTTTAAACTCGAAGAAACTTGAGCTTGCAGAGCAAGCAAACATCTGGTAAGGATCATGGTGTATGCGCCGAAATTTTTAAATTCTAGCATTTACCGGTAAAATAGAGAATTTTTCAGCAACACAAATAAAAATCCAGTTGTTCAAGAACCTGAACAAAAACATTTTGGACTTTTAACAATTTCGCTGAAAAATACTAATTTGTACCGGTTAACTCTAAGATATTCTTTATTAGGAGTCTCGAGGTGTGTCCCTGTCCAGACCAAAAGTGACATTTAATGAACATTGTTTTAAAAAAATGTTTCCAGAAACAATGATTGTTTTTATTTGAAAATGAGGCCAGAGATGCAGGATTAAATCGTTCATTATGCCACACTTTTTGCCATATTTTGATTAAAAAACTTAAAACTTAAAAACTTCAAAAAATCTTAGAAACATCAGAAATATTTCGGAAATATTTTTGTTTGTGAAATGTTTCTTTTTAAATGTTTTTTTTTTAATTTTAAGTTTGCGAAATATTTCTTTGGTCTGGAAAATAACTTTTCAGTAGCATAATGTTTCGTTAATAAGTACGAAATTTTGTAAGACAAAAATTATACGAAACGATAATAAAGTAATTTTTTGAAATGCATACAAATGCCCTTGGTCTCAATAAGACACTACTAAAGACCTAGCTTAAAATATCACTCAAACCTGAGCAATTATAATCATTGTTAAAGATCAAGCTCGCTCTTCGATCTATAGACTGTACTACAGCCAACTTAATTACGATCTCCAAGATAAAAACTGTTTCGAAGAAAATATGGGCGTTGAAAAAATATCTATGATTTTAAAAGCTAGAGGTGAAATATTAAATCTTAACTACATTCCACATAGGGAGGACCTCCAAATTGTATGTAGTCTATGTAATAACATGGAAGCTCAAGAAGACATGTTCCATTTTATAGCAGCCTGTCCCATACTTAAGGAATTAATTTAGAAGGATTCATTTTGGCACGGAAAAGCTAACTATAGAGAAGACAATCGGCATTTTGAATGGTAGTGAAGGCTGGGAACAGTTATTTTTATTCTGCAAAGGAGCCCTGAAATATCGAAACCAAATAATCGAAAAAGAGTTTTAATTTCCATTAGTTTATTTATCAAAATGATTAGCTATTTTTGGAATTCTTGTGTCATCTAATTTATATATTTAACTTTTATTTTATTTTATGTTATTATTAATTTACATTGCCAACCAGGGCGACGGCCAAGACCATGCCTTTAAATATTTGTGTAAAATTTTGTTTAGAATAATTTTTGGAAAATAAAAAAATAATAATATGAAATAATATGTATATCCATTGTGCTTTAGTCCCGGTGTTAAATGATAAACCTGCAAAATAGACATTTCCATCGAGTGGTATTCTTGCCATAGGAAAACCCTAACTTGACAATTTCCTTTTCAAACTAAATGTTAATTTTCATGTTGGTAATTATCTTTCTTGGTCCATCTCCGATCCATTTCATCCGCCAACTCGCAGAAGGCCCCAAACTAAAAAAAAAATCAATAATAATTATACCTGAGAAAGAAAATTCTTTATTGCTCGTTATAGCTATGATGTTCTCTACAATATTCGTAACTGTATCTTGTTCCACAACGATAGGTACTTATTTATCTCATTATGATTTTCCTTTTTTTTTCTGATTTATTTATAGGATGTATTTTGTATATGTATAGTATAATAAAAACCTTTTGAGCACGAAGGCTAAGGTTCTTGTCAGAGTTGAGAAAAACTCATTTTGGCAAATCTGATTAAATCCCTTTTGTATGCATAAAGGATTCAAAAGAAGATTTTATGGAGAATGTTGGGACTGTGAGAGTTCAACGTAAAATACTTCAACTGTGTCAACATAAAATAAAGTTTAGTTTAATAGGGACAAAAAAAGTTTAAATTTAATTAAAATGAGCAAAGAGAAAAGTCGGTATACATTTTTCTTAAAAAAAAAGAAATCTTAAAGAAAACAGTTCTTTATTATGGGAATTTGGAATTTTTGTTAATCGAGATTTTGTCTTTCGATATTTCGTGGTAGGTATATAATTTCTTATTGGCCCTAAGAAATAAACGAATTTTGAATCGAATTCATCCTAAAGTGGAGTTAATTACATACAAAAAATCGAATCTAAGCTAGACTCAAATTTTCGTTTATTACTTAGGGCCATTGTTTTTTCTCTGAAGCAATGTTAGTAGAACTTTACATCCTTTATATCAACTTATTTCAAAATGATGTGTTTAACTTCTTTATAGTCGATTTTTCAATCCCCAACTAAACTATCAGAAGAATAATTATTATATTATACTATAGCAACAGGAACAAAATTTTGTTTTATTCGAAGGATAAATATAATCTGGAACGTATACCTATCGAATGATAAACGTTTAGAAGTTTTATTTTTCCAGTGTTTTTTTTTTGTATCTTCTATAAATTCCCACAACCAGCTGTATGCATTTACAACATCATCAGTGCCATAAGCGGCTTGTTCAATATAATTGACTCAATTTTTATTAGCTCGTTGTAGAGGCTGTAAATGAATGTGCATTGAATTAGGAGCTTGACCTATACTGTCCCAACAGTAATGTTCAACAAAGTGAAATCATTTATTTCTTAATTTGCATAGAAGTGTCATGAAAAACAATCGGTTTTTCTTTCATTGCAAATTAAGTGGCACTTGGGGAAAATATATTGAGTCGTTCTTTTTTTAATATTACATATATCAATTACATAGTCAATCTCGAAAGGTATAATTAAGATTTACTTTTTATGGGATATTATATATTCTTACCTGATTACAAAGCGCAATGCTTTCAAGCAAGGACAAGTAGGTAGGTATTTTTGCATATCAAAAGTGCTTGCAAAATTAAATTTTCATGTGTGCTTAAAATCCAAAACTAATTTATTTACTGGGATAAGGAAAAACTCGTATAAGAAGCTCCAAAGCCGAAATAAATTTTAAAATCGGGCGTAGGATTCGGCTGGTATATTGAGTCAAAGTTTCTTTATTTTAAAATATTTTTTTTTTTATTAAAATTTTCAGAGTTTCGGCTTTGTATAATTTTTTTGTAACTATATGCCTGTAAGACAAGGTATGTGTTACTTTAAAACCCAGAAATGTGAAAATTCTTTTAACGCGAAAACTTAGAATTTGTCAGCAATCTTGGCTACAGTACGAAATTTGACTGGTAGGTCTTAATAGTAAATTTTAGATTTTTTTTAGATTTCTGAGTCTAACAATCGGTAAACATATGTTTTCAAGTGTTACCCGCGCAGAAAAACATTCTAGTTTTCGACATGGCACTAGAGAGTTTTAAATAGATTCTGGAAAGGCCCTAGTATGGCTGAGTAACGGCCAAAACTAGGGCCTTGTCGATTATGAACCCTTTTGCCTCGTCAGAAAAACCACTCTCGGCTCCGGACCAGCAAAAACCAGGTTTGTTCATATTTTTGCTAGAAACATTTAAAAAGGGTATTTTCGTATCGGTTGTGATCCGATAGTAATATAACTCAGATTAAAAATAAAAACCTTATAACAAAAATAATAGCGCAAATGTCATAAAATGAATTTAATACTATATTAAAGCAAATTAAGTATGATGCTGGGCAGTTTTGTAAATACTCTTATTATCATATTATTTAATTTAGTATAACCATCTGGTATTAAGTAAATATAGTTTAAGACAGTAAATTATAATTTTTGATTAATTTTAATGAAAAGTTCAAAAAGCCTTTGACAGGGTGGGTGGTTGAAAATAGAGATTTTCGAATACCTATATGATTATCTTGGTAGGATTTGCAAGAGCGTGAAATTTTTACCTTTTTTTTTTAAACCAAAACTGACCAATTATAATTAAAGTTAAAATTTGTATTTTTCGATTCATCGAATAAATTTGTTTATTTAAAATTTTGCATATATATCAATAACGATAGTGCTTAGTCTGATAGGATGCCGAAAACGTCCAACAAGTTCTTACTAGCGAGTACCTCACGAGAGTATGGAACATTTTCCTCGTCTAAATTTTACTTACTGAAAACTTGCAAGGGCTTGACAAGTTTTCCTCGTCTAGATTTTCCCTAAAGAAAACTGACTGGTGCCATGTCAAAACTTGACAGGAACTGGGAATTTTTCCAGCCGGGCATCAACGCCCGTGCAGAAAAACAATCTAGTTTTCAACAAGACACTAGAGGGATTTACACAGATTCTAGCAAGGCAATAGCACGAATTAGCAAAGGCTAGAACATGGGCCTTGGTAGAAAAAAGAAAAAGTTGGAACATGTGGGACCTGATCCCGCGATCTTCTGTTTGTCAGCCCAATGAAAAGACTGCCACTGGGCTAACTCGCTATACGAAAATTCAATGTCGAACGTGAATAACTTTCATTCCATATTGCATACAAAATACTTACAGAATAGAACCGGATTTTATGCACTTGCTTTTTAGGTAGAACAACTTAAAACAGGTAAATAATAAAAAAACAGAGATTAAAAATCCCGATCTTATGAGCAACACCGTGAAGTCTAATTACATCAACTATGTTAAATTTAGTCAAAACGCCTTATTGACTTCACTTTATTTTTGTACACTTCTTCTTATTACTTCATTCCAATTTTAAAAAATAAATAATAAAAACAAATGTCAATTTTGGATGCATTTCGGCATTTTACATGCCATCCTCAGCACGTCTTTTTATTGACTAAATATCCAATATAATTATTATTAAAAGCTTTTAAACAATTACTAAAAAGAGCGAGAAAGAAAAAAGAAAAACAATTAACTAACTCATGTACATACAGAACATTAAGCTAATTTTGTCTAGTCATGATGTTAAAGAGAGATGACTTGATCGGTGCATCCATGGCATTTAGCCAACAGAAAGCTCAACAGACCTAATAAATCTGCGGTGGCCCTACACATGATAGAGAACGAGCATAATGTGACGAAAGAAAATTTAAAGCTAATTAAACACGTAAGCGATGACAGATTCTTAGACGCATATGAAAGCTTGTACATGCACAGAAACAACAACATCTTAATGAATACCATGGATGCACCGATCAAGTCATCTCTCTTTAACATCATGACTAGACAAAATTAGCTTAATGTTCTGTATGTACATGAGTTAGTTAATTGTTTTTCTTTTTTCTTTCTCGCTCTTTTTAGTAATTGTTTAAAAGCTTTTAATAATAATTATATTGGATATTTAGTCAATAAAAAGACGTGCTGAGGATGGCATGTAAAATGCCGAAATGCATCCAAAATTGACATTTGTTTTTATTATTTATTTTTTAAAATTGGAATGAAGTAATAAGAACAAGTGTACAAAAATAAAGTGAAGTCAATAAGGCGTTTTGACTAAATTTAACATAGTTGAACTTAAAACAGGTTTTTTTCTCATTGAACAATCTTACAATACTCAGATGTCTCACACCCATAGTAAGAAGTGTGATATGAAAAAGAAGACAAAGGAATGAGAGAAAAAAGTGTCGTATGATGCTAAATTTGCATGATGCTTATAAAATTTTTGTTTTTGGTGTACAAGAAACATTCCTGTTGGGGAACCGAAACATGTCAAACAAGTTCTTACTAGACAGGGCCTCGCGAGTTTTCCTCGTCTAAATTTTTGTTACTGAAATCCAGCAAGGGCTTGCCAAGTATCCGACAAGTTTTTCTCGTCTAGATTTCCTATACTGAAAACTTATTAGGGCCTTGCCCAAACTAGACAGAAACTGGGACTTTTTCCAGTCGGTCGAAATCAACTGTCATTATTAACCATTTGAATTATTCATCCGGGTTCAAAATCAAAAAAAAAAAAATACCCAAATTTTTCTATACATCCAATTATCCATATTAATTTTCTTTCAAATACTCTAGAAACGTTTTTGAGTAGTAAAAATGTCCATCCTGCATTGTGATTTATAGATTATAGCAATTTCTATTATCTGTAATTTAAAATAAAAACATCCTGTACAAGAAAACGTGCTGTGAAGTCTTACAACAAAATTCACCTGATAGAAATGCAAATACATAGTGCAAACTGGAAGTAATCTACAATTTACTTGTAGATAAAATTGTAAACAAACATAAATAGACGCGTCAGCTCATTATCACCTGTACAAATCCGCCACAAAGCATTTTAAACTATTTGTTGATTGAACAATAATAATTTTGTACCTGTGCTCGTTCAAAAATAAAGCTTTAAATAGAATAAAGAAGAAAATAAAGGTCATAAACTTACATGGAAAATCTCAACTAATTATTGTTTTAGGTAATCGACTTCATTCCAATTTCCTTTGTTTCTTAACAAAATTTTATATTGTGTGTTGCGGCAGAGAAAGTCCAAGCCTATCAAACTGCAATCTTGAAAATACATTAATGTAAGAAAATAATAATTAAACTTAAAATGATAATAATAATATAGTAGTGTGTTTATTTCAGATATCTTTATACACATTTATATGTGTGTATATATTGAGATTTATTATACAAATAACTGAAGCCTTAATGACATTTGAGCTCATATTCCCTAAATGAAATGACCAAACAATTAAGGGGCTGTCTTTCCTGTCGTAGCGTATAGTAAAGGGAGGCTCTAAAACGATGGCGGAATGGTTGTTTTGGTTTGAGCAGCACTTAATTCGATGACTGTTCGGATGAAAGTGTGCAGAGTGCCCATTGCTAAATGTATGTTAAAGCGACAAAAGCTTATACTATAGAAAGAGGGAATGGTAAAAATCAATATCTCGCATCAACTCCTACTATTTACTTATAGATACCCTTTATTTTGCGTCATCATATACATTCTCGTATCTATAGTATAAGGTATATGAGACACGAGATAAGCACTATCAGGACGTTCAGATAGTTAATGGGTTGCAGTTATAGTAGAGCATATAAAACCTAATAGAAGGATCGATTTTATTTGCTGTCCTCGTTTTATATAAATACGAATATGGGTGCGCTGGCCTTTTCGGTTCAAAATAAATGAGACTGTTGTTGGTTGGTTGATTTTATTTACGGGAGTGTTAAACATTTCAAACCAAAACCACCTTGTGTAAGAACCGTGATTAATGTTTCGGAAATTGTGCTTTTTTTCAAGCGAAACGGAATGGGGTAATTTTTTGATCCTTGATTTGAATGTCCAGTTTTAATGGACAAAAAGAAGTTTTGCAGCCAAATGGTTTCACAAAGTGGATTTTGAGTGTTATTTAAGGATAATGAGATATATAATAATGAGGCACATTGATAAGTGATGGAATAAATAATTAATAGAGTATCACTTCAAATTGATGTTTTAAGAGCTAAGCTTTAAGTCATTACGCTTATTAAAAAAAAAAATAAACTACGAAAACTTCGTGGTTGAATCTTGAAAATTATAGCAAATATATAAGCTTACAAAAACTATGGGTGTATATTTATTTAAAGGTTAAATATTATAAACCCTAATTGGATATGAAGAAATAATAATTTATTATGCTGGTGTCATGGTTTTTCCATATTCGACCAATTTATAGTATGTACATAATTATTGGCCAGACTTTCTGTGAACAAGCTCTGATGGACTGATACCTGCCTGGCAGTTCATCTGACTGTTTATTTCCCAGACTCATTTGATTTATAACTGAAAATAAAGTAACCTTAAGGTTTAAATTTAAGTTTGGTTGAGCTGTTGAGCATAATCGTTCTTGTTGAACCAATTTAGAGAATGCGATAGGTGGTTTTGATAACTATCCGACTGTGTCTATGGAAATAGTTTGCGGTTTTGTTTGAATTCTTTCTAAATATGCTTGCATGCATAGTTCGGTAGCTTGAATGAATGATGTGTGACCTTGAAGTGACCTAGTGAAGGTTGTAGGTATGAAGGAGGACATCATATTTTGGCGTTTGAAAACTTCCATAGGCCCTAAAAATTTCAATTTATCGTCAAAAAACAGTTTTCATTCTTCAATGAATTTTTTACTCAGTAAATTTTGCGACTGATTTTAGATTTCTTTGGCAGTTTTGAAAAGAGAAATATACGTACTTTTTAAAAAGATAAACTTTAACGTTCACACTAAAAAAAATTGTGTGTAGATAATTTGGATTTAATCTAAAAGTTACACACTTTTTCACGTTGTTTAACTTTTCATTTGAACCGATTGAGCTATCTGTTATCAAAATTCTTCAGAATTGGTGCAAAAAGAACAATCCCATCCAAAAATTAAATGACGAAATCATACATGAACAATTTCGTTGTGATTTTCGATCTGCTTTACGCTGTTCCGAGATTGATGATTATACCAAATTGATTTGAGGAGTATCCACTCTCTTTTTGCACAGATTTAATTGCGGAAAATGAAATTTAGATTTGTTCGTGTTTTAATTTGTAGTTTCTTTCACTACAGTTTGATTCTGTTCGTTAAGTTTTGTTTTATTTATTTGTAATTTGTTAAAATCTCCATGAACATTTGTGCACTGTTTTTTGTTGTCATTATTGGAGGCCACAGGAACATCAAGATTTGGCACCAAAATAATCATTAATTATTCTTCCAAAATTTTTCAAAATAAATATACAATTAAAATATTCAATGATGAAAAAGTAGTTAAATGGAAAAGTTTTAGACTATCATTTGTAATGCAATCATTAAAAATTGAGCTTCAACATTTCAATTTTCCTAAAATACATATTTTATCAGTGAAGATAACGGTACCTACATATAAAAATATATTTATGTAAAATATTTCACATTATTTAAATACAAACAAAAATGTGTTTTTATAAATTTACGTTCAATTTTTAGAAGAACTATCTATATACAAATATCGGCAATTAAAACTTCTAACCTTCGTATTAGTTTAAGCCAATTTAATTTTTCTAGCATGTTTTACAAATGACAAACAAAATAACAAAGCCTTCCCTCGGTCTCTCCCATGAGGTTTTAATTTAATTTGAAAACAAAAATATGACAAAACATGTAACCATATTTTTTACACATTTTTTATTTACACATAAAACCCAACAACATTTTATAATATTAAGAAGTTACATTGATGCTGTATATAATCTGTTAATATTTAACCTTGACAAAATATTTTATGTAGATATTTAAAATGTATGACTTTCGTCTCACGCCCTGTCCTACGCAAACGTCGAGTCTTCTGTATAAGCAGAAAACAAAAACTCGTGCCTTTATAATTTTAAGTAATTCATAATCAGATTCATTGCTTTTTCGTTGGTAAAACACACAAAAAACAATAACCTTTTTTGCATCTATGTATATCTTAAAATAGACTTCATCTACATCTCAGGGATTAGAAAGATCCCTTTTTATCGCAACCATTTTCTCGAATCATTTTTATATTTCTTTTGCTGTTGCGTTAACATCAAATATGTAAATTTGACTCTGCATATTTCTCTTCAAAAAAAAACTTTTCTCCTCTGGTTTCACTGCTATGTTGCTATGCCAACTCGAATAAATTAAAAAGAAAAAATACACTTCTGAAGGTATCCGTTTTCGTATACTCGTATATATCCTTGAATTTAATCACTTATCCAATTTACATAGGAAACTGAGTGTTAGTTTTTACCAATTTTGTTCTCCACTTTTCATAATTAAGTCTTTCATAATAAGGTCTTTAATAATACAAAAAAAAAGTTGTAATATTAAATACTTTTTTTTATTGGTATATGTATCCTTAAACATTTTCCCATAGCAAGTGTAAGTACACTGAACAAAATTGTCTACGTTTCAATTTTCAAAATAAACGGCTTACCTTTGAACTCAATTCTTTCCACTTCAAGAAATCATTAATTGTTAGTCGTCTATTGGTCTAACCTAATTTAAAAAACAGAACTGATACATTAGATACCATGATAAACGTAGATTTTGAAAAGGAAAGAGTAAAGGACCATTCACATGAGAGCGACCAACGACCGACGAATGAACTAACAAATGGGAATTGAAAAATTAATAAACCTTAATATTTCACAAAATCTAGTCAAATCGGTAGAATGCGATTTAAGATTAATTTTAAAATTACATAATCTGAATTTTCATTTGCTTAAATATGAGAAATTTGAGAAAATAAATTGGTCGTAACGAATTGCGGCTATTCGCGACGAACAAATTGCTTTCTTAAAATTCTCATGTTTTAGCAATTAAAATGAAAATTTTAGTGTCTTTAAATAATCCTCAATTATATTTCTTTCATTTCGTCTAGATTTTGTAAGGAATTTAGATTTATTAATGTTTTAAATCCCATTTGTTCATTTATTCGTCGGTCGTTGGTCGCCCTCATGTGTCCAGTCTTTAAGTCCTTTCAGATTTCTAAATAAATGTGTAAAAAAAATTACATATTGATGAAACGTTACTTCAAACATGTCGAAAAAACGTTTTTTTATCATATGAACGAAAAATTTCTCGGGAAGAAAATTTAGTTTAGGAAATATTAAAATTAATTTAAAATTTTTAAATTAGTTGCTAACATCATCAATTCTTATACTTTTATAGTCTCTTGAACTATTTAAGATCAAATCGCAAAGTAAGGCTTAATCGTGTGTTTAATTGAATACAAAAGCACTCGATAGGAATCAAGTACAAAATCACCGAATTGTTGCTTTCAAATCAATATTAAACTATTGATGATAATTTCTCTGAGTGTACTTTTCTCGGAGCTCGCCTGCTTTTTATGTTATTCAAACTATTCCCTCCAGGCGAGGTCACCACTACAGCTTCTGTGTGATGGAAACATTTTGAATAATGAAACAAACAGCTTCTCCAACTAAAAAGAGCGACAGTTTATGCAAAAATTTATCACGCGAAAATTCCTCCCACCAGTCCCACAACCAGCACACTACCCTTGATTGAGACTTCCATACATTTTATAAGGAATGTTGATTGGTGGGCTATGATTTTCTACTCGACTTATGCTATGACCTACGATATAGTCCAACTTTGCAAACAAAAAAAAAGTTAAGGAAGGAAAACAATTTGTGTTTGTTTCATAAAATTGAAAAGTTTACACAACAATTTCGTTAAGGTTTGTGTTGTGTTGTGTTTTCTATAGTTTCACCTTTTTTTTTAGAATCACTCCCCTCGTGGCTTTTCCATTTTCAAAGGGGACGAACACTCTTGGTTATTGATCCAAAAGGGTGAATGAATGTGGGTTGATGGTTAAAGCCTTCCTGATGTTTGCTTTAAGCTCTTTGGATTATGGGCTGACATTCCGTGAATTCTTGATGTTCATATACCAGAACCATGTGTACAAATGTTATTGCAAATGAGAGCGTAGGAAAATGTATAAATTTACGAGTGAGATGCTTGAGTATTAAGCGTGCATGTTCAGGAGAAGTAGATTTGTTTTTATAGCACTGCTACTTCCCTGAAAGAAGTCATAATGCTGAAAAAAAGCAAGTCTTAAATTATTTTCTCATTCCAAGCTCAATTATATCGAGGCGCGTTGAAGGGCAGTCTAACATTTGAGAATTCCTTTCAATAAGGGATGTTAATGCGAATTCTCGTTTTCTTTTATTTTTAAATCTATGCATGTTTATTCAAGGTCGTTTCGACCCTATCCCAACATTCAAATAAAAGAAAGAAAAACTTTTTTTACCATTCCATAACCAAGGGGACATTGGTTAAAATGTGCTAAATTTTTCCTGAGCGAATTGATTTTGATGGAAGTTATGGGATGGTGAAATTGAGATGAGATAACTTTATAAGGGGAGGTATCAAAGGTTAGGTAGTATTTTCGTAAGGGATTTTTGTGGGCAATTTTTTGTTGGTAGGTATAGATTTTGTTGGTATAGAAGAGACTTTTATTGTTTGCTTTATCGTTATATTTACAGAATAGACATAGAGGTTTGAGATTTAACAAAAAGAAATACCTTTGTTTTATTTACTTAACTGATGAACTTAGGAATATTTTATAAACAAGAATTGTTAAATTTTAATCAAATAGAAAAAAAGGGGAGGAAATATTCGAATTGCTCGATTTTATTTAATGGGAATTTAAACTTTGTCAATTTAAAATTTGGGTTGAAACGGAAATTTCGATAAGTGCATGGTTTAGGAATTTTATTTGCGTCAGAGATAAATTTATTTTATATCATTTCAACATGACTATAGCTTAAGATAATTTATTATGAGCGACGAGTTAAATTGTTAAAAAGGTATTTATTGGTTGACAGGTAGACGGTATAACTTGTTAAAATTTTATCCAATTTTTATCTCCTTGTTTTTCATACATGGCTTTCTTGGAATTCATTCTAGAAATTATTTCGAAATATTCGAAATATGTGACATTAGGTTAGATAACTTCAGCTGAATATAAGTTCTTATTTATTTGGATAACTTCCAAATAAATATATATGAAAGAATTTTTGAGAGACAATTAAATCTTCATTTTTTGTTTATTTGTCTCGAAAAAGACGTTTAAAAGATTACCTTGTGAGCTAATAAAAATATTTTAAGATTAATTTGAAAAAAAATTTCGTTATCAATGACCTGATGAACAATCACGAGATAACACTCATAAACGTCACATTTGAAATGGCTAATAGATAATGATAAGAAGTCAATTAAGAAGTCTTAATTTTAAGAAAATAGAAACAGCTCATGTAAATAAGAACAATAATTTGCTTCCAAAGACGGTGTTTGTTTAGTATTTTGATTAATGTTGGTTACTTAAAATACATTTTTAAATATCTTTTGAAAATCCAATTTGTAGATTGTAGAGTTAATCTTTCAAACAGATAACATATCAGGTTAACACAATTGTAAATGCAAAAATCATCAGATTTTATTTTTATCAAAGGTTTCTGATTAAATGAGTTTCCATCCGAAAAATGCTGTCGTACGAAAAGTTTTCGAGATATTATAATTTTAGAGTGCAAACAAATATCGGTTTTTCGCTATACTTGAGGTTATTTTACATCATGAAATAGTTAAGTTTTCCAAAAAAACTCGCCGCTACAAAAATAAAGTGTATGACTAGATCGCACAAACTTCTTCTTACAGTTCAAGGCTACAACTTGGTTAAACATTGAAGTTATAAAATATAGAATTTTTTAATATAAATTGTTAGCAATCAGAATTTTGTTTGTACTTTGTTAATTATCGTATGTCTCAAATTGGCAAATTTTTTACTATATGGCAGTCTTATGGGTTTAAAAAAAATCGAAACTATGATCAAACTTTGCTATTACGATGATATAGAAGACCGTAATTGGCTGTTTGGATTATCTTAAAGCTTTTTGGATAATATGCCGCCTTGTGTTTTTGATTTTTTTAGATCCAAAAGTAACGATACTTGCCATACACATTTTTCTGGCGAAAAAAAGAACAAAAACAATCTTATTTTTTCGTTGTTAATTCATATAGCTTCCCAAAGTACCATTTTTAACGTTATCGACTTTCTCATTATATGGTTTAACCGATTCAATTTTTGAGTATGGAATCATTATTATACACTTTCAATGTCCAGCGCGGTTGCAATTGCAGTCGTGCAATTTGTTATTTTTGGGATAGCTTGAACAAAAAACGTCAAAATCCTGTTTTCGTGTTCTAACTTGTCACCAAAATTAATGAAACGCATTTTAATAAAAAATTTTAGAGCCGTTTTCGAGATGATTGTATTATGCACAGACGTTGATGACTTTTTTGTCATCGTAATGCTTATTTTAATCAAAACACCATAATTTGTGTTTAAGTCGAAACCAATGTACCAATAGCAGCCAACCTATTTAGTTACCTGAACCTAAGCTCTACAACTTTTGTCATACACAGATTTATGACCATGAAATACATAGAGAAAACACACAAGTCGTGTTTTTTTTTATTCGACTCATAAATATTTCTATTCAATGTTGCTAAAATAAGGGCATCCGTTTCCATGCTGTTCCTGCTAGTCTTAAAATTGTTCTTGGTAGTCTTCCACTTAAAACAGAAGTAATTTCAATGTTTTAATATTTAAATTTCTTCATCTTCTTATTATTTAATAAGGTTGAACAAGGTTGAATAGTTTCCTTCTTAAAAAAGATATCAAATTTTTCAAAAAACCCAGAACTAGGATAAAGAATCACTTTTTTCCTCCTAACAATCTACACTTACAGACATTTCCGAGACTCTTCTTATAATTCCAACACATTTTTTGAAATTATTAACAAAAGTCATCTCGTGATCTCTGTCGAATTCTTACTATTAACGAGCCGTATTGAACCCAGCGAAAATATGTTAACAAGAGTTAAGTAATCAAAAAAAACGTTTCATGTTTTTAGAAATATTTCAACAAACTATCACATGAGCTAAGAAGTTGGGAATACGATAATTCTTATTTGAATAAAATATGCATCTTAGAAATATTCTTAGTTCTATCCGCGCAACGTCAGAAAAGTCAACTTATCTAACTTTTATATTCAAATTTGCGCCCTTGATTGGAATAAACTTTATCTCATTGTTTACAAAACTCAAACAAACCAATCTGACCCCATATTGGAGATGAAAACTTTTTAAGTAGATACATATACATATACGTATGTAGGGACCATCATCCTCTAATATCCGTAAAAGTTTATTTTTTACGGAATTCCATTTGGAAATTCGCAAATCTGTGTCATCGGTGATATACGACGACGAGTACATCCTACTACGACCGACCGACCAGCCAACTTATTATGGGGATGCTACACACTCTGTGTTCGAGGGTATTGATCACAATTCACAATGCAGGCAGACTACAAGATGAGGTTTTCTGAAAAGAATATTTTTTTTATATTATAATAATAATGGTGATATGTGAATAGAGAGATGGGGTGGGACATGGGAGATGATTTATTTGCCAGGGGATATGCTTTAAGATTTAGCCAGAGAAGAGCGGTTAGGATTATATGATGCTTCTCGGATGTACGCAAATCAGGAGAATGTTGTATAAAATTTAGCTAGATGCACGGGACAGACATTCAAATCCACTTAAGTATTATAATTTTTTTGAATTTTTATTTGCACAGAAATATTTAAAAATGTGTTTCGATGATGTCTCGGTTCGTTTGTTTTCATCGTTTGATAGAATTAGAATGTGCTTTTGCTCCCCAATAGAAAGAGTAGAACACGTAAAGTGGTTTTTATTTAATTTCAATCCTTGTTCGCTTATTAAATGTTTTTTTATTTGTGTACAATTACAGCTAGTTTGAAGCAGTTTTAATTGTATCAATAACAACAAGAATACAAAAAAGATTAAATACAAAAAATAATTGTATTAAATTATATTTCCCATGAGCCATTCAAATTGAAATTTAAAATTTTGGGGGTTTACAGTCTATGTGTGAAAACATTGTACGCAACACATTTACCATGACGATTAATATTTTTAAGATAAATGATAAGTAGGTACATACATTTAACAATCTGTGAATTGGTTATGAATTCAAGACGTCTAGGGTTCACTAAAATTTATTGTTTTATATAATACTACATCTCACAAATTGAGACTGTTGGATCGTATACAAGGTGTTTTTTAAGATCTTGATAACTGTTTATTTGAATCGCATTTAAGGTGTGGCAAACAAATCTAGAGCGTGAAGGTTGGGTTGAGGCCAGAAAAACATCGTAAGGGAGAGGGTCTATTCCACACGGTTAAGGAGGAAGGAGAAAATTAAAAAAAAAAATACGTGAAACAGAAAACAATGTATTAAAAAAACAACGACAATATTTCAAAAACTGTTCACTTAAACAACTTTATTTAAAAATAAAATAAAAGAAAAGCTTTCTAACTTTACAAAAAGGTATAACATGCCATTGTAAGTGTTACATATGTTTTTTGCTTTTGTAATTTTGTTTTCTGTTTTAAGTCAATTTTTTAGTAAATTTCATCTCCCGCTTAGACATCCCCAACCCTCTCTCATACGATTATTGTCTTGTCTCGACCCAACCAACACACTCTAGCTTTTTATAACAACTTATGCTTATCACCCTGTATATTCAGTGCAATTTTTTTGTTAGAGTTTAAGGGTTGTCATTTAGTGCATATTACCCTTTGAATGGATAAATTTCAACTTCATTGTTTATAAAATTTTCAACGTAAACTTTTCTAGACAAATTATTTTTTTTTTTTACCTTTGCAGGTTTTCCAAACGCTATGAGCTTCCTCTTCTTGTCCAGAGTGTTGTAATGAATATCACAATGTTCCTTATGATTCATCTTTGTGTTAAAGTGAAACGAAACAACGCCAATCCAGCGATGCGGGATCGTGAATTTGGAGGTTTGTATATAAAAAAATCAATATGAAATTTTGTATTTAAAATAAAAAAAAAACAGTAAAATAAGCTTATAACGATGTTTTAAAATAAGTAGTTTACTGCTTTATAAATAATCATGTATCTACCTATATATTTATGTTTTTTAAAAATATAATCTAAATAGAAACCTATGTATATTATTCGCTTAACAAGGTGATGACCACTTGGATCTTCATCTGCCAAAAGTGATCGGAGATACTGATCCATCAGGTGCTGGTATTGCCTCTTCTTCGTCTCCAGATGCATTAAAACGTAGTCGCTCAAGACATTATTTAAGTGGTATGTGTTTAATTTTTCCAAATTGAAGGCGTTTTCTGTGCCTTTTTCTTTCTAAATTCTATCATTGATATAAAATGTGTGCTGTTTTTTCTTATTGTTATATCGTTCAATTTTGTCCTTATTTGTTATATTTTGGTTAAGGTTGGTTCTTAGAATTAATTTTGCATGCATTTACAATTATAAATATTCAAAGATTTTAAGTGGGATTAAAGGATTCTCGATTGATTACGTTGAAATTATTGTTGCTTTTTTATCATAATGCTTCATTTAACAATGCAATTTTAAATGCGAAAGCTGGAGTAAAGAATTCAATTTGGCATGTCGCCAAATTAAATGATGCTCTTAATTAGACGTCCTTAGTCTGACCGAATACATTACTTCAAGTACCTACATATATACGTATTGGGATGCAAGCAAATAATGTAAAATTGTTCCTTGAGTTTGTCGGACACAATTATTATTCTGGGGCTAAGGTATAACAAATTTGTTAAAGAAAAAAAAAATTCGAATTCGAAAACAAGCAAACTTATCTCGCAAAAAGGAGGACCTACATTCCGATTGTGACCTCGTTTGTTGTAAGAAAAAAAAAATATGATGCAGCAATTAATATACTTTCAAATAACGCTTCTGCACTTCGTTTAGTATACATATGTGTTTGAATAGGGTTGGGGGAGAATTTATTCTCTCGGTTGTGAAATATTTTCAAAAACTAATTAAGGATATCCTTTTATAACATACTTTTTTATTTTATCATCACTTTCCAGTGAAACTTTTTTTAAGCTTTTAATTAAAAATGAACTTGGAGTGTATGGATGTTGGGGCAGAGGGTGGAAATTGAATTTTTTTTTTTAAATAATTCACAAAAATTATACCTATATATTTGACAAAACCTGGAAAACAAATAACTATATGTTTCATTTATGCGTGAAGTCAGATTATTTTATATTTTGTTAACATGTTTGTAGTTTTAAGGCAGAAAAAGTTGTTTTCGTCATGACGTCCGTCCGTAGCGTCTGTACGTCCACTATTCATCGAGCTTCACTCTAAACAGGTGGAATTATTATAATTTTGTTTATGAGTGAATACATTATATGTATGTATACAAAAATTGATTATTTTTGAGCTCAAATTGGACCCTCGGCTATTTTAACCTATTATATCTATTTACAACTTTTTTAATACTAATTTAGCAAGGTGCGACAATGTTTGATCAAATTGCATACAGAAATCAAGGAAATTACGGCAAGGAAATCGAGGTCAGGAGAATGAAGCTTAAGGATTTTTTTTATGTAAATTAAATCGAAATCAAACACAAATTCTAAAATTCATTGAATGCGGCTTCTAAGCCCTGGGGACACGCCACGGTATTGAAGATTTACATAATTGGACTTAGAGAACGGTTTATAATTTTGTTTTAATTTTTTTGTAAAGTGGTGCCAATCAAATCTGTTTAAATAAAACCCATTCAACGAAATACTTTTAAGATATTATTACTTTTTTATTACTAGAAGTGATGGAACCCAAAATATAAATATTTTCAAATATTCACCCACATATACTCAATATTTGTATGAGAAACTCAAATGTTCGTTCTAGTTTATCCAACGTGTTGCGTTGGGGTTTTCGTAATTTCTCTAAAACACAGTTAAACAATAAAGATAAATCTTTTTGCCTGCATTCTTCGTAAGGTACGATTGTAAGAAAACTGCATTTTAGATTTTCCAAAAAAAAATCGTTTAACTGAAAAATATAATTATGCTCTTTAAGTTGTTGAGGAAATTGCCATTTTTTCTGGATTACTCTCTCATATCTTGAAAATTGGAGGCCCAATTTTTTCCAATTCTGAACACGCTTGGTGGTTCTAACAATCAGAGACACATTTATTTATTTCTTTTATTTTTCAAAATAGTTACTCAATAGTATATAAATAAATATACATATAAATAAATAAATAAGTAAATAAATGGCTAATTAATACAAAAAAATGTATTGGATTAATTAAACTAGAACACATTTCTACATTTCTAAGCTTACCCAGTCGTTGCTTTTATTTATATCCGATATTAATGTATTTTTTTAATGAGAGCATACCCCTTAAAATTATTAATACAGTGTAAGCGTTTACGAAAATAGAGAAAGATTTATTGAGAAAACGTTGAAACATTTGTTTTGAATTTTGAATATAACAATGGGATGCAAAATAGAGCCATGTTAAGTTAGCATGACAAGTTTCGAAAAAGCAACACTTGACTATGCCAGTAATTGCCGGGTGTTTGTCGTAAGTATACCGTAGAATGAAACAAATTATCACGCTACTGGTTTACCCAAAAAAGGTAATCCTGTTTACTTTAGGTATATAATCAGGACACAACTTTTGAGTATACCAGAATTTGCCAAACAATTTCCGGAAATATGTCAGGAAATGAAAAAAATTTTGCGTTCATAGTTTGTGCAAAATATAACGTGTAAACAGGGAAATATTGCTGCCCTCATGATTTTCCCGTATAAAAAGTAGTAAAAAACCTTATTCAGGCTAACATTATGAAATATTTTATTTTTGTCACAAACATTTTGTCTACTAGTTACCTCTGACAATGCCGATTAAGTATCATACAACATTCCGGTAAAAAAATGTCCGCACTTTAAGTTTTTCCAAAAAACTTTGGTATGTTAGGTATAGTTTTTAATAAACTTGCACCGTGGCGTATGTGGAACATTTTTTGTATGAGAACTCAGGTGGTTGAAATGTTTGATTTTTTTAGAATATTATGCGTGCAGGCAGAAACCTTCATTTGTATTTTTAGACAATTTAAATATGCTTGACTAAGACCTTTGTGCTCGCATACTTTTTGAGACCATATGGGCAGGGCCAAGGACACCAATAGCGGCATTCGTACACAAATTTTGCTCATAACTTGAAAAAAAAAAACTATTAGCCAAAGCCCAAAATTTTTTCTGTGCATAGGGCTGGGTCAGGTCCACATTTTCTTCACAACAATTTTTTTTATATCTGCTACAGTCTTCGAACTACGACCTTTCAAACGTGTCTTATTACGTTACATTTACTTCCAAATTTTGTAACGTTATAAAACACATTTGAAAGGCCGTAGTTCGAAAACTGTAGTATATATACAAAAAATTGTTTTAAAAAAAATGTGGGCTTATGCTTTGGCTGGAAGTTTTTCAAGTTATGAGCAAAATTTGTGTACGAATGCGGCTATTGGTATCCTTGGCCCTGACCATATGTGAACATATGACATAACTACATACATATATGTAATTTCACTTCCTTTAGATTTTCCAAAACAAACAATTTAATTTTTTTTAATTCTATACTGATATAAGATTATAAAAATGTTTAACAATCGCAATATTAATTTAATAAGACAAAACCAGCAAAACATTAATTTGTCAACCACAAAATAAAAATGTAGGTAATATAAGTGGGAATTTTGCGATAAATCGTGCAATAGTGTAATTGAAATTAAATACTTATACTTTTAAAATACCCATTTACAAATCTATATCATCCCGAATTTCCTCTTTTCCTTTATTTGAATTATTACCATTTAATCATAAAACTCAATTGGAAATTAATTGCCAAACACCCAAACAAAGAAAACAAATTTATTCATTTATAATAAAATTAATGACAACAAAGGCAACCTCATTTTTATTTTTAAATTTTTGTGAAATTGATATCAAGAGACCCAGCTTCACTCCTTCACTAAAGAAAGCTTTGATAATGTTGTTTTAATTAAAATTCTTCATTTTAATTTTATAGTCAGTCTTTAAAAATGTTCGTCCTTGGACACATAAATGAGTTGTTCTTTGTTTACGCCAGTTTCTATTTAAAGATGTCAACGGCGAAAGGAAAATGGAACTTATAGTACAAAAGTCGTTAATTGCAATGACTTAAAAGAATGGGGTCACGATCCTTGTTGTTTCTTTAAAATGAGATTTTATATACAAACAAAGGTGCACTGTAAAGAATTAATTTGAAGTGTATTTTAAAACAGATGAAGAAAATAACAAGTTACATGCGAACCTACAAATAATATTGTAAATGCGGTTGTATTCATTTTAATTGCAGCTTTTCTCAAAATTGTGTGCAAAAAGTTCAAATTTAAGTTCAACTAACAAGAATCATAAAAATAAAATATGTTTCAACATTCCCATACCAATCTAAGACCTATGCTAAACCATTTAGGTACCCAGTATTAGATAAGACGTCTACACTTGCATACGAGAAAATATTATATTAAATTATTAGCTCTGAACTTATTTTATGATTGCCAGTTATTATGGTTGCAAAAGACAACAAGCAACCTACAAAAAGGGAAAAAAAAACATAAAAGCTTCTTAATGAAAAAAAAAATAAAAAGAAAATGAACCACTAATGAAGTCATTTGCCCCCATCATAAACTACAAGTATATCTTCACCTTATGATTAACCTAAAGAAAATCATCTAAAATTCATCAACCCCTATTCATTGCAGCAAACTTAACAGGACAAAATCTCAGAAGTAGTCCAATTCACATTATACCTACCTACTGATGGATTATGTGTATTTAAGTACACATATACGATACAAGGATAAAAATATAGTCTCAATGAACACTTGGTGTTTGTTGTTATACTCCTTCGTGCACCCTTATTGCAATATTATTCTTTTGTAGAACAAAACTCACTTACATATCTATCTAAGGATTATTTTCATGCACATATTATTTATTCGATACATAGTTATGCACTCACAAAATAATAAACACGAACAAAAAAATTACACCAATGAACGAGCTGAAAAACAACAAACAAATGAAAATCCTCTTACCAACCTCTTAGTTCACACATGACACAGGACGAATCATAGAGGGAACTGCATACAAAATGGCTTTCTGGCAATTTTTTTTTAAGGCAACAAAAAAGAACATTTTTTTCAACCCAGAGTTATAGTGCAACTATACATAATATTCAAAATTGTTCTACACTCTAAAAGTACACCAATACGAATGTAAAAACTTTTTATAAGAACAGAGTTACCACATGGGTTCAATTTGATCTGGCAATTTCGTTTTTTCTTACAACAAACTATCTTATATTTAAATGCATTAATAAAGCGAACAAAAGCAGTAGAAATAAAATAATAACTACTATAGTATCGCCTATCGGCCGAAATTCGACCTTTAACGGTTACATACGCACATAATTTGGTTTGTGCACGTCTGTGGTACAAAACCTTTCCGACATGTTGTTCCGCTGAGTACTTAGGGTGAAAAATGAATATATACAACATAGATAATAGCGCCAGCATAAGTAAGTAAGTAAGATAATTAGACGTCCAGAAAAAGAGGGATAGGGTGTCCCTTATTTCCCAAACTTATTTTTGTGAATAAGACACTCTAAAGCCTTCCCGCGCAGAAAAACAATATAGTTTTCGATAATGCACTAGAGAGTTTTACATAGATTCTTGCAAGGCACTAGCTAGATTTAGCAAAGGCTTTAACACGGGCCTTGGCAATTAAGAACCCTTTTGCCTCGCCAGGCCAACAAAAAATAAAATAAAAGAAAAGCTGACTTATGTGGGACTTGATCCCGCGATCTTCTGATTGTCAGTCCAATGCGCTACCCACTGGGCTAACTCGCTGTACAAAATTTCAATATCACTCATATTGCATAACAAATACATGCACAGAATAGAACCGGATTTTATGTACTTGCTTTTTAGGTAGAACAACTTAGAACAAGTTTTTTCTCATTCAACAATTATTGTACATAGATGTCTCACAAGTGTGATATGAAAAAGAAGACAAAGGAAAGAGAGAAAAAAGTGTCGTATGAAGCTGAAATTGCACGGTGCTTATAAAATTTGTGTTTTTGGTCTACAAGAGACATTCCTGATGGGGTCCCGAAACGTGTTAAACAACTTTTTACTAGAGATTGCCTAACGAGTGTTTGAAAAGTTTTCCTCGTCTAAATTTTTGGTACTGAAATCCAGAAATGGCTTGTTAAGTGTCTGACAAGTTTTCCTTATCTATATTTATAGCCTTATTCTGGCAACCTCACTGATGCCTCACAAGTCACAATATAACCTCACAACTCCTAGTGGACTCGCCTCATAAAAACTTAAAAATTATGATCTGCTCCTTGGCAGATCACAACTCACGTTGTTCTTGTGAGGTTTATTATGAGGGCTTCCATAGAAAACGAAATTGTGACCGCCTTATAAGAAAACAAACTCACAAACAATTGTGACCTGTGAGCCTCACAACGGCAGAATAGGGCCTTTAAATTTAGTAGGGCCTTGCCCAAACTAGACAGAAACTGCCCTTCTTACATTTTATTATTTGTCACCTTGAAGTACTGCAGTTATTCCCTATGTATTTGTTGTTGCTTTATGTTTAATAATTATTCCTTTAATAGATCACATTAAAAATATTTGGTGCCAATATTAAACGGGATTAGTATTTTTCTTATTTAAAATCAGCTCACTAAAATTTTCCAAATTTTAAATACTTTTTAAATACAAAGTATCAAACTAACCGAATTTTCTTCATAAAATGTGCTCGTGCAAAAATATTCACAAACATACCTCATTTTGACATTTATAAACGTGAAAGTGTCATATGGATTAAGTACCTTGCTAGAAAAAACGTTAGCAGCAGCAAAACAGAATTCTTAACTTAAATTATTTAACATTGTACAAAAATCGAAATAAATTTATTTTGATTTTTAAAATTATAACATGTTTTAACGTTTTACCCTTTCCAACCTTTTTTTTTTTTTTTTTTCTCACCAACTATGGCAGTTATTCCAATTTTGTTGTTAAAGTTTTTTGAATAATAATAATTTATTTAATAAGCACATTCAAAAAAAGAAACAATTTATTTCATTTAATAAAATTAAAAACATTGAAAATTTCTATTGTTCAAAAAAAAATAGAAATTGTAAACAATATTCCTTTCAATTTTGAGAATATATGGCGAATTTTTAAGTGAAGAAACCATAAATTAATTTAAATTCTATGACACAATAAAGCTAACCTCACCAAATAATTTCCATCAAAATTATTTCAAGTCTTAAGGTAGAACTATAACTGTCGACTGGGCACTTAAGCTTATGTCAAAAACCAACGAGAGAAAGCTACTTTTAGTTTGTTTTTGACATAAGATTCACTGTTCGTCCGACAATTATAGTTCGAATTTATCATCTGAACCTGAAGCACTCATAGCAAGTTCGTTCTTCAAAATACATTTTTAGCGGAATATAATACAAATTTTTTTTCCTGTGGCAACACTAATAGGTAACCACGACCGATGCACCGAACCACTAACCCTCCTTTTCCTGATTCCACAAAACTATAGGATGCAAATATTTTTATGGATGATTCTAAACATAAAAAATTTGGTTTGTATGTTCCTGCCACAGAAACTTTAAAAGCAATCCATTGAATGACATTCTCAAATGGAACGAAATACGTTTATTTAGCTGTTTATAGAAATGAGTTTTGTCGTGGATTTCAAGGATACGAGACAGCCACTCAACATATTATATGAACATAATCTTAAAGCCTTGAATATTGTCGATGAAATGATTATATTTTTAAGAATGTTTAATTTTATGTATGTACTATGTATATCTACATATGTATGTAGATTGTTTTTTGTTACAATGTGTTTTTTATTATAATACACGTGGCAATGAAGCGGAAATGGTGATAACACGCATTCCCCTACTCCATCTATTACAACATGGATCATTTGTGGCGGCGAAAAGTCAAGCAAAACTGTTTATTGGATTAAAGAGATGGGTGGGCTATTAAGGGCACCAAAAGTAATAGAAGCTTAGATTAATCATTATGTCGTTGGATGAATGTTGAAAATGAAACTTATGACAATTGTGTGAATTACATTTTTATGTGTGTGTTTCGATATATGTGATGACTTTTTTTTAAAGAGGCTAATTGATGTTGGTTTTTTGGATCGTGCGCCGCAACAATCAAATAAACTGCGAAGCAATAAAAAAAAAAGTAATTAAAGCAAATGTTAGGGCATACCAAGTCTAATGAGCTCCTGTAAAGACTCATAAAAGTAATAATAATTAACTCATATGTCTGGGGGAGAAATACACAGTAATGTATATAAGTAGGCATACCTGCATACATATTTTAAAAAGCTCGACATAAAAGGAAAGTGGTTCATAAAATACTAAATTGCCGCGCTAAAAACATGATTACATAAATACCTATATATTAAAGCATATTGTTATGCTTAATTTAGAAAATAATCGGTAGTTATGTTAAGCCTTTATAAATTATTTTCGAGAAGAACATTTCAAAACTCCACTTAGCTATGACATTAAGTTAAAGGATTTTGACCGCTAAGACAAGAAATGCAATGTAGTTCAATTTCTTGAAAATTTTGTTTTGTTCATTTACTTTGGAAATTGAGGAACAATAAAACCCAAAATGATCACTCCGGTTGGAAGGCTTTTTTAAAAATAAAGACCTAATTGACTGAAGCGGAGTGTATGACTGTTGTTTTTTGTATTTGATGGCCATAAATATTTCTGTACCCAAAGTTTCGTGATTGTGACGTAAGTAAATCCATTCCTAACTCTTGGTCTATTCTGAAAGCTAACAATCAATTAACTTACATACTCCACTTCATAAAAAAACTTTAAACTCTGTTCAAAAATAGATTGTTTATGGTCATCAAATACATAAACAACTGCCTGCCTCTTCAGTTCGATCAGTCAGGTCATTTTTCTTAATGTTTTAAAAATATAAGACCTAAGCCGACGAACCGAAGTGTAAGACTGACGGTTTTGTATTTGACAGCCCTCTATCTTTCTGTGAACAAAGTTTCATCCTTGTACCTGCCGATAAGCTCGACAAATCCGTTGCCATAACTCTTGGTACTTCGAAACTTATAGAAAAGCAGCTGGTGGGGGGAGACAAAGTGGATTTGTTTTGAATTTTGTAATATGTCCTCAATAAATGTGTTCACTTTGGTGAATGTAAAATATTTTTGTTTATCAAACTTTTTTTTTGCTTAAATTGTGTGTTGTTTGCTTGTTTTTGTAAATTTTCTATCAATCAATGGTTCACTGTGACGTATGTGGAATATTCATCTTAAAAATGTTCATTAAGTATTTTGGTATTTTCTTTTGATTTGGATCATTTATCTATAAATACGCATCTTATTTATATAATTTATGGATTTTAGTGAGTTCATTAATTTTGCATGCTTTTAATATTGCATTTTTTTACGGCTGGTGGTTTTACAAAATTTGTTTGCAAACATAATTATTTAACTTTTGTTTTTCATTACAGACCTCGATATGAAGTACTTTTGGTCATGGACGGATTTTCAATCATATTTGGATTTTATGTTAGTAGTTTGGGCTGTGGGTGCAGCCATTACATATCTAACGTTGTCAATTGATTGGTTCATGGAGACAGTAGGTTTCTTTGCCGTATTTACCGAGGCTATGTTAGGTATGCTTATGATTTAATCTTAATTTGAGAAAGTGCTTAACGTTTTTTTTTTGTCTGCAGGAGCCCCTCAGTTCTTACGAAACTTTAAAAATAAATCAACATATGGAATGAGTATACATATGGTGGTGATGTGGACGCTTGGTGATATGTTTAAGACTGTTTATTTTATTTTAAGAAAAGCACCAAACCAATTCTGGATTTGTGGTACACTGCAGGTAAATGTTCTCATACAATGAAAATTATATCAAAATACTAAATGACATGACTTTTTAATGTTCGAAATTGTATACATTAATGAATTATTATACTTTAATGTGAAAGCTTGCAGCAAAGACAATAAATTACCCTCTTGACGGCAATTCTGTAAATGCCACAATCTTTCGTATCACTTTCTTTATATCACTTGAGGAACTTTACATTTCTGTTCGTTTCTAATGAACATCAGAGGAAAAACGACAAAAATGATAAGAGAAAAGCATTATGTTGTGTGTACCCTATGTGAACGCACAAGAAATCTGCTGAATATTTAAATAGAATATGGTAGTAGAACAGTGTATATTAAATAAGTTGAAATCTCCAACGACACGAAATTTTGTTACATACATACATACATACCTAAAAGAAATTTTCAAAAATAAAAGTTTATGAGCCATATGCCTCCGAGCCATTCCAAGCCAAAATCAAACTTCAGTGTAACATTAAAGGTGTCACTTCCTTTAAGCATCGAAGCATAAGTCTCTTTCATATAAGAATATATCTTTCTAGCGTAAGGACGTATTAAATCAGCTTACCCACCAACCAAATAATCCTTCATTGTAATCCTTCTCTTCATGAAACGAATGTGTCACCTAGATAACAGTGTAACTCACATCCTAGGTACTACCTTCATTTACAGAGAATCCATGTCATCCCGGTGATGTAACAATTCCTCTGTATGTTCATTCAAGTGCAATATTAATTATTGTATCTCTCTGGCTGTTGAAATTGATAGTGATAGTGACGAAGAGTCTTTTCATGTACTGTAATCTTGTTTATTATTTTCCAGTGTGGTTGAAAAAATTGATTTATGCATCGTCGATTATCCTTGTCACAAATCACTAGATAAAGATAGATTTTCATTCGAATCAAATATATGGGGCTAAAGGATATTAATGACGTGGGTTTATTTTCCAAGTAGCAGAATAGAAAAATGATTGCACTCAACAGCAACAACAAATAAAACACACATATAAATGTGACAATAGTTGAAGGACGTTTCACAATTTTCTTTTTTTCTCTCTCACTCGCCTTTTCTCTTTTACTCGCGAGCTATTTACGGTAAAAGTAATCCTTTTAAAGTGAAGGATGTTAAGTGTAGTACTTTTTGAATAATTATAACGGTACATATGGCTAAGAGGTGAAGGACGTTTGAGTTTATTTCCGTTCAAAACTACCTTTGTTTATTGTTAGAATGGATGGAAATAGGGAAGAGTAATTAATATACGGTTTTTAATGTGATTTAGCTTTTTATATAATTTATGTCAAGATAAAGTCATGGTGATGGTGATTTGTATCATTTAGTTCTTAGAAGAATTCAGAAAAACTATTTACAATCTGAAAATTCAAGTATTTCGAAATCAGTTTGCTACCACGATTTCGACCACTTTCATTCAAACTAACAATAAACTCAATTTTTTTTTTTTGTATAACACTACTTTTTTTGTATTATTGTATAACTACTTTTGATTAAAATATGTAATTTTTACTAATCACTCTTTTTTTAATTTTTGTAGGTCAGCTTGGATATTGCCATTCTCCTGCAAGTTCACATTTACCGAAAAAATTCACAGCCACGCAGCGTTCACCGTGGTGATTAGCAGTTTGCCCCCGACGAACAACAACAACAGCAACAAAACCATCCCCAACTTCAAAATCAAAAATCCATACCACATGCAATAACCAGCGGGGACGATCATCTACTTGCATCTCATACCGAAATTCGACATCCAAACGATTACGATAATAGAGCCTTCCAGCATACGGGTAACAATAACAACAATAACTGTGTTGGCCTTAAATCAACGGCAGCTGATTCTGCCATCTCAATTCCAGATCCAGATGATCTCAATGCAATTTATGTAGCAGAGCGTACATGTCGCCATCATCGTAATAGGAGACAGCGACACAATGCCACACAAACACCAGATCTGGGTTATCCGAGTTGGAAACGACACCACACCGGAATGGAGTGCTGTGCAAAGAGTTGTTGTTGCTATTGTTGCCACTGCCATTGTCACCCGCACCATCATTGTCATGGGGCGACGGTGACGACATCCCTTCCTCACAACCAAAGACAGAAAAAGCGAATAACAGCGGCAAAGAGACTTCCAGAACTGCCATCGAGCAAACACCTAATGCTCGCACCAGAGTCTTCCCAATCTTTGTCCAGTCCAGACGATAGAGAATGCGGAGAGCAGCAGCAACAGCAGCATCATCGGAATTTGCATTTCCATCCACAGCGACGACAAAATCAAAGCAGGCTTCCAGAAAAAATTCCAATGGGTGGAACAATTGCAATTGAAATCGATGCAGCCACACTTACTGATGACATTAGCTACTGCAGCAGCATAAGTAACCATTCATTTGCAATAGCTAATGAAACGACCAACAGTAAGGACATTCTGGTCCATTGTAGCGGTGACAATCATCACACTCATGAGCAACACCATCATCGCAGGCGGAAAAGTAGACCAAAGGCCCATCATTGTGAGCACTCTAGTCACATAGACGCTATTTGTTCCACGACATCTACAACCGAGGATGAAGTCATTATTGTACAACGAAAGTGTAAACGTGGCAAATTCATACCACGGGAGGACACACTCGATGGAGCGGCCGATGTTGAAGAGGACGACGACGACGAAAAATTGACTAGGGCGAGAGCATGCTGCGATGCCAAATGTTGCGTCAATGAAAGTGTAAAAATAAAACGTAAGAAATTCACCAACCGTAACTACTGTAGCAGTTGCAGCAAATGTAGTAGTTGTAGTTGTTGTCAGCAAGAACTAGATGGTCAGCTGCATAAAGTGTGTAGTTTCAGTAGCAGTCTCAGTCATATAGATGATGATGGGGGCGTAGATGGTGACGATGAAGTTTGTTCGCGTTGCGATGCTAAAGGCGATGACAGTGACGCCGCAGCTGACCACAGCAGTAGTCAACAGAGTGCCGAAAGCTTCTGTTCTTGCAACTCTACCAGTCGCTGCTACTGCAGTTGCAGTTGTGATGAAAGTGATACCATTCGCAAAGACTCAAGCACAGCAACTCCGGCCACAATGTCGGATGTCTCGACTCCAGTCGAAGCACCATACGAAGGCAACTTTGGCGAAGACGCTTTTAGCATGGCCGGGAAATCTTCGGTTTCCCAATCCGAATACTTCTCGCTGTCTTCGGACAAGCCGCCATCACACAGTGTGGCCTCGTCACCGGCGTCGCCACCAGACTCAGTGATGCATAGCCCACCGGCACTCCCTCGCAAGCATTGCAAACATTACAGCAAGCACCATCGGCACAAGAGTGACGGAACCTTTGACACGGTCTTATGACGAAGTGTTTCGCTGGTCGCGTGGCCAGCGATAGACGTCAACTCACTGTTGCAACAAACCATCCGTAAGTCGGCCATTCTCCATGAGACACTCTCCGTCGTACCCAAACCACCTGTCGCCTTCTGTGGCAGCGATGATAGTTCCACTCTCACACTCACACCGTCACTAACGACAAATGCCAAATTTCCACCTTCCACTGAGAACAGTGTAGCCACAGCTATGGCAGTAGCCACCATCCATCCTACTACGAATGTTAATATTGGAGTCAGTACAGTGGTCACAACGGCCACCACCTCGACCAGCTATCATCAATCGCATGCTCTGCACCATCGCAACAATTTGCCACGATCGACAAAGCTTTCGCCTGTTGCTGCAGCAGAAGCATTTGGGTGTGATCCAATGCTACGATCTGCTGAAATCATTTTATAGCAGTTTTATTGTGCAATAACTTATTTAGCCGCAACTGCTGCAACTCTGCATCGATGCCATATCCAAGAGTCTCCTTATAAATTATTGTCGTCCAACGGACTGAGTGCTGCTACATACTTCTCGTTCGTGTGTTTTTTTAACTAGTTTCTACTCGTTTAAATAGTTTTATTACGCTTTGTTGAATAAAACAAGATTAACTTTAATTATTGTATGTATATCAATTTTGTAAAATGTGAATATAGGGAACTTTGTCATTCTTTGCAGTTAGCTCTAAATTTTAATTTCAGTTAATTGCAGATATCTTGACATTGTTTTTACCTACTGGCAGCTTTAATTTTTCAATCATTTTAATACTGTTGTTTATCGGGGGGAATTTGTTTAAAAGAAAAAAATTACATATTTTTTTCTTTTTTTTTTAATAAAGTTAATCTTTGTGCAAAATCTTATAAATACTTGTTATAAAGAAGAACTGAATATAGTTTATTTATTTTTAGAAAATTAACAAAAAAAACGAATATTGTTTTTTTCTATAATCAACATATCCTCTTTAGTTAAATTTATGCATTAGTTGTAAAAAAAAAATCAAACACTACAAACAAATTTATGTAAATTGTAAAACATTTTTTTAATCTTTTTTTGTAAATGGGGTTGTTTGATGAGAAATATGTTATTTAAACTACGTGACATATTAATTGTGTTTGAAAGAAAAGTTAAAGATAAAAACTAATTGATATTTTAATTTTCTTTAAATACTCAATTTATAAAAAAAAAGATATATAATTTTAATCCGTCTATGTTTCCATTATTGTTTAAGTTTAATTTACAATTAAATTTTGTATATTTTTTTCAATTGCATTTTTTTTTTAAATGTCCCGTTTTATGAAATCAAAATTTTCAGTTTAATTTTGTGTACAAAAAGAACATCACTTGTTTTTTAACTAGAAACTATTTTATTATTTAAAAAAATATAATAAAACAAAGCAACTTACTTTTTTACAAACTCGTTTTTTTTGTTTTGTTTTAATATTTTATTTATTTATAATTTGCAGTTTATTTGACTTTTTGTTTATGCCTGGCTAAATACTTAGCTGGGTTTTACCTGCAAACTACAAACCTTGTGGAAAAAAATTGTAGATTTTCACAAGTAAATCAAGTTTCTTCTTACGAAAAATAGATTAGTTTGGAAAAAAAAACAACCATTTGTAGTTAACATCAATTCTGACCTCAACTTGTTCAATTCTTTGTGTTCTTACTTATATAATGGGGTTTTCCATTGGTACAAAATTTCAATACTTTTTTGATGCATATCTGTCAAAACACCAATTTTGACAACTAAAACCTATTGGCCAAAAAATATTGATATTTTTTTGATTCTGAATCAAATTTGCAGATCCGTATTTTTCGGTGGATCTACCCCTCCGTTTACTAACACCAGTACAATTGCCAAGTGTTATTTTGACAAGTGTATGTTTTAATTCATTTCATTAGAGAAAGAATTTTTTTGTGAAAATATAAGGACTAAAAACTGATAATTGAATTAGAATGGAAGCAGTTTGAAATGAGTCGTTAGAATAGAAGTTATCCCTCATCATTAATTACAACCTTTACAATTTTAAAATTGAAATCCCATGAAATGAAAAAACAAACTTCAATGTATAAAAACTGTTGACTGATTTTTTTATATTCGTCAGCCGATACCATTTACAGGTTCACAGACACAAAAATTCACCAATACCATAAAAAAACGAAAAATCAATTCAAATAACATTCCATTCGTCACGAAAAAAATCAAATTCCGAATCAAATTCTTAATTTACCAAAGGAAACCCCCATTAATTTACCAAAGGAAACCCCCATAATTAAGTCGTATGTGGTATAACATTCTGTTACTACATTGTTAGAGGCGAAACTCAGTTGATCCTTATTTCTGTGCCTATAATCTGCGTCAAGAAACGCAAATAAATTTGTTTTTAATTCATAACATACCCCATATACATACCTCAAATCAGTACCTCATTGGTTTTTTTTTTTTCTCTCTATTGATTTGGAAGAGAGTTTATTTTTTTAAGATTCATGGTATCAGTAGCATGGAGTCTAATTTGACAGTTGCCAACTCGTAACAGCTGAGCAACGATTGACCAACTTTTTTGAATTAAATTCATGTTGACACTCCTCGATTGCTCACTCTTTCCATTTAAAAGATCACGTCTGCGATTGACTTCTTTTCTGTTGCAACTGTTTTCATTAAATTCTCAATTTTTTTAACTTTATTTTATTCACTGATAACACACAGGTTTTATCCAAAACAAAATTAGACGATCTCTGAAAAGATTAATTTATTTTCGCAAAGAAATCACGTTTTTTGGCTCTTTTTTGCAGTAAAAAATCTTCAAAACGATTGGTCCAAATAAGAAAACATATAAACCTATACTTTGTATTTTCAAAAGGTTTGTTATTCCGCTTTCAGTCGGTAGTTATTCCGCTTTCAGTCGGTAAATTGTTTCGTTAACTAATGTAGGTTAGGTCGGTTATATAGGCTATAGACTGCAAGGAAAGGATTTGTTGATTATCATCAATCAATTTTACTTTCTAAAAAAATTCAACAATAGATAATAATCGCCGGAAACCAAATGAACAACCCGAGTAATACGAAATGGTCCCATTAAAAAAAAAAAATACAGCTTCTGGTTAATTCGTTAGTGGTCCCAAAACGGAATTGTGGAAGACTCTCACCTATTTCATAGGAATTTTTCGGTTTCTGTGAGACTTGGAACTTGCTATTGTTATCATCTTTACTTAAAATTTGCAGATATAATTTAAAATGTCGTCGTGAAAAATGATACCAAATTTTCACCTCTTAAAGCGACCCGTATTACCTCAATTCGGTACATTTTTAATTTAATTAACTTTGTAAATATAATTTATTCATCTTCCTAATTAAGTTTATATTATGATTTATCATGTGCAAAAATTACATTTAATTTTCTTTATAATTGTAATTATATTATACTAAGTGTGTTTTTCTAGTTTTCGTTAGTAAATTATTATAATAATGTTTATAGACAAAAAAAGGTTAAATTTGATATTACAACTTTATATAAATACATTTTTATCTTATTTTAGAATTTTTAATTAGCAATGAGAGATTCCAAAACAAATCACACAAAAAAAATTACTATCTAGGAGAACATAGTATATGCCGATATAATCCCACATCAAGTGGAATTAATTAAACTTTAAATTCTGCATTATAAGAACAATTTTAAAGATAAAAAGAAAAAAATAAATAAATATTTCCAATTGGAATATAATGTTTAAATTTAGTTAAGTATACAAAAAAATCACTATATCAGTAGTTTGTAGCAGTATGTGTATGAAAACTTCAACATATTCAAATTAATTTTTAAAAGTCATGGTAAGAAAAAAGTCCTAGTAAAAAAAAAAACTATTTAATAGTTAGAAAAGTGGTATTTCATTAGGGAAGGCAATTTTTTTGGGCACTATGCAAGAATCTTAAATCAAAGTTTCAGACCGTTTAACTTTTAGGTACTGCTATCCATTTTTAATTATCCCACAAAATATTTGTTGTTAGTGAGAAAATGTTTTGAACAATAATTATTGTTCGGGACAAGGACAGTAGAAAACAAAAACATTTCAATTAGGTACTTGAATCTCATTTTACATTTATAATTTACTTTATTAAAACAATTTTGGAAAGGAATTTTTTTTTGTAATTCCTTAAAAATGTTTGCTATGGCTCAGATTCTCTTAACTCGGACATTCTATTTGAAACACTAATAAATTCTTTGTTAGTAACAAGAACCGTCAACAGTTGGAGGAATGGAAACTCCTTAAAATGTGTGTCTTATACTTAATATTTTGTTTACGTACATTTTATATTTAACGAGATAGTTGATTTCATCTCTTAATTGGCACATCCATAGTGAACTATTTGTTGGGTGCCCTATAGATGCTTTTCCATAATGAATATTGCAATAATAAAATCTAAATACAAATTTACTGAACTTAGACAGAAAAGAAAATCGTATGGAACAATGCAACGATATCAAGCAATAAGCTTTATATTTGAGGTGACTGGAACTAAAACAAAATAGGAAAAATGAACAGTAAAATTACTCATGTTAATTGATTGCACAATTTGAATTGGTTTTAGTTTAGAAGATAATTGACAGTTTAATACAAAACTTGTTGTAGCTGAAATCCTTTCCGCCACAAATATGTCGATGTTTCACTTCGATTTTGATTCTAATTCGCTTTGATAAAATAAAGGCTTATCAGACAAAATTAAAACCGCTCAAAGTTTTAACTTTCGATTTGTTTTTAAAAAGGTAAGTCAAAATCAAATCTAAGAGTTCAGATGACTTTTTGCATAAATACAAGAAATTATAATATTAATCGTAATTCATTATATTCTTAATTATAATCATACGTTCTTGTCACCTTAAACATTTAGCTTTCCTTTTATAAAAGGGTTTCAAATTACGTGTAGGTAATAGAAAATTTACTATAGAGATTTTTTATTAAAACTTAAGATAAATAAAAAAAAAACCAAATCGAAGTTAGAAAATGATAGGACCGAATTATTAGAATTTCATTCATTTAAAATGTTGCCTTTTTTATTAACCTACTAAATTATTGTATGGTAAATACCTACTTGAAAAACTACCTTTTAAATCTTAAAGATCACTTATATATTGACTTACATAAATAAAGTATATACATACATTATACATAATTTTGAAATTACAAAAAAAACAACAAAATTTCTAAGTTTTACAATAAACTTATATAGAAAAGAAAACCAAAACAAATTCAAGCAATAGTAATTTTTAGGGGAGCTATTTTCTCCATTTAGTAAATTTAAATATAAATGTAACACAAATACAAACAAAAATTACAATATCAACATTATGTGACCATACCCCGCTATTATTGTAATTCTTAGAATATTGATAAAATAAAAAAAAATTATTTGATTGATATGAGTATACTTACATAAAATATGCATACAAAACTTCTTAACACACATTTAAATTAAATTAAATTTATTTTAATAAATAGTTAAATGTGTAGAACTGTTTTAAACAGAAAAAGGAAATATATATGTAAATGTAGAAGATTTATTCGAAAACTCAACATTGTTTTTATTTATTATTTATATATTTCTAAAGCTTGGCAAAATCCTGAAAGGTAAGTTTCTTATAGGTTTTGAAAAAACCACCACCATTGTACATTCAATCAAATCCAAACCCACTAATATGTATATCTTTATAAAGCTCAGATTGGATAATTTTTATTTAAAAACAAAGTAATTGTTTTGAAACTAAAATAATTTGTTTTCTTCAAATAAATTAAATTAATATTTTTTTTTTTCATTCAATGCTCGTTTAAAATTATTTGAATTACAAAAATTATAATTTTAGTTTAAAAACTATACTTTAGTTGCATATAGATAAAATTATTTAGGGCTAGTTTGTTCACAGTGGGTTAAATTTATGCTGTTTTCCGTTGGTTTCACTCATTCTGAAATCCATGGAACAGTCCTCAATTCTGGGGAATGGTATCTATAGGGGATGAATCGTCGAATAAAAATTATTTGCGACCACACAAAAAGTGAAAGTAAAACACTAGTGTATCAACTCCGAACGTCCAAATAATATTTTTTGTAATATTTTTTCTTAATTTGTTTATTAAAATTTACCAAAAACTTTGATTTTGATGCAAATTAAATTAAAATGAAAAGTTAAAAAAAAACATGAAGTACATTGCAGTTTGTTATGACGTTTGAGTTTCAATGTATTAGTGCTTCTTGAGTGGATTCTGATTTGAAATCAAGAATCGATTTTTTCTTCTCAGAATCGTCAGAAGCGTCCTTTTTGTGCCAATGGAATGGTTTCAGAAGACTTCCGGACGCTTCTGGACGCTTCCGGACGTCTAAAGGAAAACGGCATTAGTATGTGACTTCACAGGCTCTAATTAATGAGCCAGTAAAACAAATACAAGATTTTGGCTGTGGGTTTGACATTTAATTACTGATATAATTTTACTGATTGCTATAACCGCCCGTACGTACAAAATTCTAGTTTAGCGATAACCATGATTAATAACACAAACTGGATTTTTAGAATCAAAAATTGTTCAACGACCACATTCGACGATTTACCAGTTCAAATAATTATGGATTGAAGATGATTGTGAACAAAATGGCCCTTTCACAGTGCACACTTACCGGAAGAAGTTGCACTTAAGTTTTTTATATTGATACTTTATGGAAATGTACAGTCTTTGTTGGTTACACTTAAGTGCCAATCGTTGGGTACTTAAGTATAACTTATTCAGGCAAGAGGGTACTGCGAAAAAGGGTGCCAACCTTGTGACTCAGAAACTGGCCTTAATACTACGTTTTCATTTGACCCGAAATAAGGTAATTTCGAAATATCGCAAAAAAGTGTTTTCATTATCAAATTTGCTAATTTCATTTGACATCTCATTTCATTTTGAATTTGGAATGGCTGTTAGCCGTTTATTGTTGTTGTTTTCTCTTTCTGTTTTATGTTGTTGGGTATTGTGTATTGATATTTTCATGCAAAAGCTTTTAAGAGCTTTTGAAACTGATTCTCGCAAATGAGGTTGAAATTACCTCATTTCGAAATGTGATTTTGTATGGGCAATTAGGTAATTTCGGATCTCATTTGGAAATTTGCAACGCAATTACCTCATTTGGCCCAGTGAAAACTGCATATAAGCCTTGTTTTACAAATTTTATTTTAATATCAGATGGATCAAAACATATATAGTTCCTTTCCCTTAAACAAATCGAGTCATATTCACTGATATGAAAAAACTCTTCTTCTACCTTATATTAGATAATAAGGTTTTTTAAATAAGTCTTGTTCAAATAATGACATACAAATTTATTAACAACACAAGAGACAGCAAGGTGGCTGGTTCTGCCATGCACAACCGTGCTCATCAGTTTTAATAAAAAACAGTCAATTATTTTAATATAATTTAACACAAAATCCGGATGGAAGCTCTTCTTGGGGGGGAGTAGCTTTTCTATCTTGGTAACCAGGAGTGAATTCTCCAGCACCCACTTAGTTCAGAGAACTAATTGACACCGTTTCTCCATTTCCCATTAAAACGGACTCCAGGTGAAATACAATTTCCCCTAGCAACCGCTCAGCCGCCTAACAGGGCTGATAACAGTTTCTTGTCTTTGTCCATAGCACAGTTAAGCAATCCTACCATCTGCACCGTACATCGTAACCATTCCTTCTACTGAGATAGATGCAAACCGTGCAACATCTGCTATTGGTGAACCACGTCGGGCCATGATATGATCTGACCAGTGGCGGATCCAGGAGGTGGCTATAGGGGTTAAAGACCACCCCCCCCCCACAACCGATTATAAAATTAATTGAAATATAAAAAGCAATAGATTACATACTGTGTAGTTTTTTTATTGGTCTCAAGTATTGTTAAACTCTGAAACTTGATGGAAATCAAACAACATAACGAGGTTGGGGCTGAACAATTTCCATCTTATGTATTTTCATTTTCCAAGCCCCAAAATAATTTGATTGGGCCTAAAGTCTTAAGGAAATTGGAGATAAATCAAGTTCGGGGCTACGAATAACGGACATGTTTAATGCAAAGACAATTATTCCCTAAAACAAAACCCTGAAAAAAAAACGAAAAAAAAGCTCAGAACTAAGGCCTAAAAAGAATTGGACAAAAAGCGTGGTCGGGGTTAAACAACCAATTCTCTAAAAACTTGACTTATTTCAGAGGGTTTTTGTGGCTTAACTCTAGGGACTGCGAAAGTCCGAAGTTGGGGCTTAAGATTGAAGAGATAATTGAAAAAACGGGGTCTGGGCTGAACGATTAATAAATCAACAACAATTTACCCTAAAAACTTGGCTTATTTAACAAAAAAAAATGCAGACATACAAAACATTTTTGGACTAAGCAATAACATACAAGAAATCTAGTCAAGGAGTCAAATTTCGCAAGCGTAAGTTTTCTCTGTGCACTCAGAAAATCACTACTTACTTACGAGCGGCTTTGCCTTATGTCCGACTAAAACTCTTGAAGTTTTGACATTTGTTTTTTTTTTTCAATCTGCAAAAGATTGTGTTTTTTGCTTTCCAGTGACAGTTCGAACAAAACTGGTACCTACTCTACTAGTTGATTTGGGTAGTTTGCGAAAATGAGATCTCCAGAGGGCTCATACTTGCCGAAAACCATACATATGATCTTTTGCCAGTGAGATTTCATTTTTGTCTCAAACTGGATTTCCAAGCCCCCCCCCCCCCCCCCCCCACAGTCCAATCCTAGATCCGCTACTGGATCTGATTACAGGGATAATCAAACCGAACCAACAACTTAAAGCATTACATACGAGGTTATGCTGACCAGATTTAAAAGAAACAAAAAAAGTTTTTATTTTAAAGCGGTTCCCAAACTTTATAAGCTTTGGAACCCTTAAAAAGGTCCAAATATATTTCGGAACCCCATGATAGTCTGGCTCGTAATTTAATTGGGAAAGTGAGTGTTGTTGTATCATTTTTGTTTGCTTTTTATTTATTATGAGAAGCTCACATTTCGATACAAAAAATGTAAAAGTCAAACATGTTTGCGATTACATACTGTGTAACTTGATACAAATTCGCCGGTGGGTGGGGTGAATTTGGCCAGTAAATGAAAATTGTTTCAATTTTTTTTTTTATGTAAAAGACTTTTCTAATCTTTAAGGTTTCTTTTCAAAAATGTATAATTTAATACATTAAAAATGATTGTAATAGTCTTCATTAGGATAAATTAAGAAAATTAGTTCAAAACTACAAAATTTATTAAAAAACCTTAAAAAACACAAACAAATGTTAAAAGGTTTTTATATGTTGTGGAAATAGGTTTTACAGCCAAATAATTTGATGGGGTGACATCGCCCTGCATTTTTACTTACTTTGGCCACGACAATTTATGAAAAATGTATCAAAATTATAAGAAAACTTATCTTAAAGACGTACCAAGCTTAAAAGTACAAGTCTTCTAATAAAGCTGGAAAAGAGCAGAGAAAGATTGATCCTCCTAATATTCTCCTGGTGATATGAAAATTTAAATTAACAATTAATTTATAAAAAAAAATAAAGGAAGCCCTAAAAAATAAACAAAAAATCCTCAGTATAAGAAAATGTCTGCAACCAATTAGTAGCGGACCATTGATTGAAAACGTTTACCCAGCCAAAGTCAATCAAAACTGGACGGTGACTTTGGCCACCCAATTTTTGATTTTTAATAATTAAACTAGCAAACAAAAATTTACGATACTTCGGCAAAAAATCTTTCCTTTGTAAAAAAATCTATAGGCAAAATGCGCCAAAGTCCCCGATTTCACGGTTTAAAAAAAAAAATATTATTGTGTTTTTAGTGTTTGTACTTCGAGAAAGTCGCGGAACCCTGAAAACTCGTCCATGGAACCCCAGGGTTCCGCGGAACACAGTTTGGGAACCACGGGTCTAATGTATGTATGCACATACCTTAAAGGCCTTCCACACTAGCCCACTGTGTATTAATACATGTCAAAAAAGTGGGAACAAATCATGTAGAATAGTGTGGAAACAAAATATAAAACCCCAGCCTACACAACCCGACATTCTATCCCACACGATTTCACATGTATTAATACATGAATAATTTTAGAAATGGTTCTATTTCTATCCCACATTCTATCACACTTTTTTTAGGTTAAAGTAATGTATTAATACAAGCAAGTGTGGAAGCAAAATATGAAAAGTCATTTCTTTCACACAAATTTGGCAGTCGCGTGGAATTCTTTCCCACTTTCAATTTGACATGTATTAATACACAGTGGGGTAGTGCGTGGAAGGGCTATTACCTACAAAAATACTCCGTTTACAAACAGAATCGAGAGCTCGAGTTGGATTAGGGTCAGATTTTCGAGCCAGGTGTTTCGTCAAGTGAGTTGAGAGCCCCATTTGAAGTTGAGTTGATATGGTGTTGAGATTACATTTAATGGAATGGCAACAATATATTTATTTTACACAAAAACAGTTCAAATTTAATGAATTTTAGTACATACTTCACATAGCTATCAAAACAAATAAATAAATTTACTCGCACATGTGCAAAAACACTGGTGACAACATCATCAATTTCGACTCGACTCCGCTCCTGAAGTGGAATCGAGTCGGTTGAAGCTCATTTCAAGTCAACGCAGGTATACAAAGGGGCCAAGCGAGCTTGAAGCTCGCTTGAATACCTCATGTTAACGGGATAGCAGTATAACCATCAAAACTTAATTTATTTTATACATTTTTATTTTGTTTTTGGTATCCAAGCCACTTAATAATTTTTCTGATGGCAATCCTTTTGCCGATACACGTTAAAATAAAAATTTAAAACCAAACGAAGTCATACGGCGGATTTAATAATAAAAAGCTAACTTTATATTTAATTATTTATTTTATTAAGCGCTTTCGCTCTTAAAGTATTTCATATTGTTGTCGGTGATTGATTTTAGTTTTTAAGTGTTATGTTATTTGATCATATATTAAAACTTTATAGTTAATGGTTTTGGGCTTTTATGATCCTTTGAGTTGAAAGCAATTAATTAAAAAAACTAATTCATATTTTACCCTACGTTTCGCCTGGTTTCTTTCCAGCTTCCTCAGGGCTTTATATTTATTTAGCTTTAAAAAACAAACAAATTACAGTATCAGAACAATACAAAACAAATTTGAACATAGTACATGAGTTGTTTATACAAAATTATTAATATTGCTGACTTGGTCTATTGCACTTACTTTTTGTTTTTTTTTTGGAAAATTACATTATTTATTTAATTTAATTTTAAATTTGAAAATTTTAAATTTTACTTTGAAATAAATTAACATTGAAAACGGCACAATAAAATAATTTGTATTTAAAATAATTTAACACTTATTGGACAGCAAAAATTAATACTAGTATCACTTTCCATCACAGGTCAGTTAATGTTTAGTTTAGTATATTATTTAGTATATTATATATACCATACATATGTATACCATATCGTGAAATACTTGCATGCTTATGAGCAAGAGCGGTGTAACTATTTAAAACATTATAAACAAATTGTCCGCCACGAGGCTATTCAAAATGAAAATGAAAAAGTCCATACCATGCATTACAGCCACTTTTGTGGTACTTTAGCTATCGCTAGAATAAGAACTCCGTAACAATTTTAAGAGACTCAATAAAAATTCAATTCAATTCCGGTTTAATCCGGCATAAATGTTTGTATAAGCAATTAAATATAAATTTACGAATAAGTGCTTCTCGTCTAGCCGTTCTGATTCGGCATACAATTGTAGGTCCCTTCCATTCCTGTCGACAGGCGCACACAGGAATGGTTGCGAGTTGTTCGTCACTAGGCCCTTATTTATTTATTTACTCATTTTATTTTATAAGCAATTAATAATAATAATAATTTTAACTATATGCCTGTAAGACCTCAGGTCTTTTAAATGGAATGCATGGCACTAGTTAGAAGGAATAGGAAGATAGGAAAGATTTTCTTTTCCGAACGAGCTTACAAAACAATTATTAAAAAACATTCATACCATCCCTGTTCAACAGCCAATGTCAAAACCTATTCAATTAATTTTGTACACAAACCTGCATTACAACACATGCTCTCAAACAAAACTTTTTATTTCGCCTTACTTTTTCCCCTCACTATGGCGAAAACAAAAATGGCATTCTCTTTTCGTTGCACCTTTTCACAATTTCATTCATCAATTTTCTTTCTTGCTGTCAGCTGCTCCTTCTTTTCCTTGCGCAAAAACAACAACAAATCTGCTGAAAACCAACTTTTTTGTCGCCTTGGTTATCTTCGTCGGCGAAAACAGACAAACAGTCGTTTTTCAATTCTCCTTCGGTTGGTTTCTTGGTTGGTCTTGGAGTCGACATAAGATGGTAGGATTAACGGGTTAAACAATAACTACAAAAAAAAACGTTTATTTTGTTCACTCTTGTTGGTTTGATGGAAAAGTAACAAGAGACGAATCGGTGGTAAAATTAACAAAAAAAAAAAAACAAGATAAGAAAATTTACTTAAATTCTCTGTGCGTTTATTATTAACAAACCCGATGCGTGTTTCAATCAAGTAGCAGGATAAAATATAATTAAATTGCATCCATAGATAAAGAAAAATCATTGGGAAAAAAAAATTGTGCTCTAGCAATTATTGTGAGTGTTGTTTTTTTTTTTCTGTGGAATGTAAGCGAATTCGTGTGGTGTACATATTTAGCTAGGAATAATCTATCAATAGAAATTTCAGCTGATAAGAAAGGATTGAAAATCAAACATTGCCACTGGGGCATCTATCAATTCAGTCTTTTGCTTCCGGATCCACGTTCATTCGACACATCAAGGTAATTTTTCTTTCGTTATTTTCCTTATTTATTCGCCCGTTAGTTCCTACTTTATACATTCTGAAAAAAAAATGATATGTGTAGGTACCTGTATCTCTTCGTGACTTTAAAGGTTCTCCTTTGAAAAGGATAAAAGAAGGACACTATCAGTATCCCTTGTTCTTGTTGGAAAGAAATTGCATTTTCACGGTCATTGTCTTGTGGTTTGTCGTTTATCGTCATCGTCGACATTATGCCGCCACAAAAGAAACAAATAAAAAAAAACTAGGCAAATCTCCCCACTGATAGCCAAGAGTGTTTCCACTTTGGATGCTGGAAATTCATTGGATTTCTGTAACAAAGCGGAAAATCGATAAAAGGGATTTTCTCAGTCACAGTCAGTCAATCGCTGAACTGGTGAACTGGATGCTGGGTGGTTATGTTGGGTTGAAATTTAGGCATGTGGGTGGCAGTTTATCTTATTATTTTTTATGTGCTACATACTTACGAAAGTTCTCGTAAATAGGGTGGGCAAATCAAACGTATTTCTATTTGTTTATATCTCTGTTGCGATTCAAAATCATAACTATTAGTACCTGCATATACACTCAAACTAATTTTTATATCACTGACATTTTTATAACTTCATACTCTTATTGTTCCTCAAAGTCCATGGCACACAAATTGGTAGGGTAGGGTACTACCCTCCCCCACCTACCTTCAAGCGATTTTAATTGATTTTCTTCAATTCCTATTCATTTATTGTTGAAAAAATGTAAACAGCAGTTAATTATACAAAAATCGTTTTAAAATACCTACCTATTCTTGGATTTAATAAAAAGAATAGGTAGGTAGGTACCAATATACATTCATTTCAGTTAATATCACTAGCGTGTTCAATTGTGTTCAGTTTTGCGCATGTTGTCAAAATCAATAGTAAAAAAATTGAATTTCAAACCATCACCAGAAATTTGTTTTTGTTTACTGTGTACTTACACAAAGGGCAGCCATCTTGAAATTTGACAAGCTGCGCCTGATAATAACTTAGAAATGTGTACTGTGGGTAGGTACAGTATAACCCGCTTAAAAGAAACCCCTTTAAGAGATGAACCCGCTTATCTGAAATAGTTCATCCCCGAGTATTTGTCGACCAATTACCTTTAAAACACTCCGCTTAAACGAAACTCTCCAAAACATAAATACAATTGTTTCTATACTCTGTTCAACAAAAATTGTCAGTACAGGGTTTATGGGTGAGCTTTTTTCAAAACAGTGGCGGGTGTGTACACTTTCACGACAATGAATTGAGAAAACTGCCAATAAAAAAGACTACCCCACTGAACAACGTACATGAATTGTTGTAATGCCCTGCAAAATATCGTACACCCACCATGACCTTCTTCATTGCATGCCCAAGGCACACTGATCTGATCATATAATCATTTCTACTCTGGCTCAGTGTTGTCACTTTACCACAATTGTGGTAGATCAACCACTTTTTTTGAGCAATTTTCAAATCTACCACTTCCACCACGGTAATCAAAAATTTTACCACTTTTTATCAGCCATATAAAAATCAAGGAATTCCTTTAAATACAAAAAAAAAGAATACAATGTTTCTGAGGAAATTAAAAAAAATTCGAAATCGAAAAATTTTAAAACACCATTTTCTTTAAGCCAAGTATGCAGATCGTGCTAAATTTTAGCTAGCACTATTCTCCCCAAACATTGGCTAAAATCATAGCTACATTTTTGTAGAGAATGCCACAGAAATCAAAATTGAAACAAAAAAAAAAACAACTATACCAAAGAAATTGTTTATAAAATGCAAATCTTATTTTTTACTGTTGAAATAATTTATAGATGATTATTTATTGAGTTTTTGTGTCACTATTGTACCGTATACTACGATTTCATTAGAGCCGAAATGAGGTAATTTCGAAATAAGCTCATTTGGAACGTCATTGCCTATACTAATTTGACGTTCCAAATGAGCTAATTTCGAAATTACCTTATTTCGGCTCTAATGAAAACGTAGTATTAATGTCCTCTTAAACTATATTTGTTTTGTAGTTTGCATAAATTCATAGTTTGTTCTACTTGCACTTCTTTCCTCCACCCGTCTCAGCATTCCACTTATAGATTTTTCATTCTACAATCATTCAGAACAACTCATCAATTTACAATTTGCACAAAATTATCACAATTTGTTTCAAGCTAGTGATGGTACAGGTAGGGAAAAATCCCTACACGTAGGGATTTTTGTCTTGAAAAAGATACCGTAGGGGAAAAGGACATATTTTTGAAATATCAAAATTTTCAATGAAAGCGTAGGGATTTTCAGAATTTTATTATAATTTTTTTTTAATCACATACCCTGGAATTTTAATACTTATAATATTATTACTTAGAGGAGTTTCAACAAAGACTACCTAGTAAGAATTCAAATATTTTCAGTTTGGATTTTTGAATCCTAAGGTTGTATTAATGGGGATAGGGACAGAACTGAGATCCGTTTTAAGCTTCTGCCCGAGAAACTTTCCTAAGATATCAACATTCAATATGCACTTTTGCAAGAGCATAGGACAAACGAATTTAACTATTTGGAAAAATAAAAGAACAACTTAGCAAACGAATTGAACTTTTTGGAATTATAAAAGAACGACTTAGCTGTTAGAAGTTGCGCAATTTTGGAATAAAATGAATAAAATTCAAAACGTTTATGTGTTCTTGTCAAATCTAGCTAAGCATGAGCTGGCGCATTTCAAGCTTAAATTATAAACTATTATAATCCTTCAAAAGATTTTTTTAAACAAACATTAAACAAATATCTTATTTTTGTTTCCTTAAGTATGTATATGTTATTTTGTAGATTTTTTAGGTGTAGGGATAAAATTCATAAAGTAGGGATTTTTCGTGTATGCCGTAGGGATTTATTTTGTTTTCATGTACCATTCAACACGTACGTCCTCGTATTTCAATCTTTAAGACAACACTCGACGGAACTATAAGTTCACATCGCACAGTGTGAAATTTTCACAATCCAGCGGAACTTAAGTCAAGAAAACAAGTTGAGCTATCGAGTACAAAACCGATTTTTATCAGTTCTTAACTGATATATTTTACAGCGGATGAGCTGATCTCTGCTGTTTTTACATGTGTTTTTGTGAACGGTAAAATTATTCGATATTTTATATCTTGGAAGTTAATAGTACTTGCTTAAGTGAGTTTTATTAATTTTATTTATTTATTTTTATTTGTTTACTTAATTTTCGCTAGGGTATTAAAAAAAACGACTTTTTTAACTTTGAGACGAAGCTTCTTAAGTTTACCTGCGTGTACCCGCTCTAATTTTTTCATATTTTGATTCTGTGTAGTTTATATAATTAGAATAAAAAATAATTTTTTGCAACCTTTTGCAGCTCCCATACAAATATTTTTATTTTACAGAAAAATTAATAGGTTGAGTGTTTTTGAAGTTTGGCACCAAACTCCAAGTAACTAAAAGTTTCTAAAGTCATCAGATCCACTGATTTCGTTAAGATCGAGGTTTTCAAGAACTAAATGTCATGATCTTCATGAAGAAACAGTTTCAAACTGACTGAATTTCAAATTATTTTCAAAAATGTATTTATTTTTTATTTAATAACTATGCTTTAGCTAATTTATTTTTAGTTAAAATAAAATTAAAATGAATTACTAAATTTAAATTAATCTGAATACCTTGATTTATAATACCAACAAAATAAAAGCTGCAGAAATTTAAACTTTAAAATCTACCCCGAAAAATCTGAATCCACCACTTTTTCGTAGCTCAATCTACCAAGTTTTTAAATTTTGAAGTGACAACACTGCTCTGGCTGTGTGAGCTAAAAAAATATATACATATTCCAATTCCAACAGAGTTACCTTACCCATTGAAAGCAATACAAAAGAGCTTTTTCAGTGGTTTTAATAAAATAGCTGAGATATAATGCAAAGTACGGAAAGCCTATGAGAGCTTTTACTTGAAATAGGTATATGCAAGCCAATGCGACCAGACAGAGATACAAACGTCCTATCTTCCCTGTACTGACAATTTTTGTTGAACAGAGTTATAGCAAAGAATCTCCGCTTTGTGGCATTTTTAAATCCGCTTAATTGATTTTTTTTCACTTATCCGGACTCCGCTCAAGTGAAATATTTTTTCTCTTAAGCGGGGTTCGTTTAAGTGAAAAACCCGCTTAAGTGAGAGAAAGACTGACATTTTGCCGTTTCTCTAAAGCGGGTTTTACTGTACCTACCTGGTATATTTTTTTGAAAATTCCATTTTTTAAATTTTGTGTTAAATTGTTTTATATTAAATATTAAAAGCTGGCATATCAATTTTTTTTATCAAATCGAATAAAAAAAGTAGTTTTTATACTGTTAAGCGAATTATTCGCCAACCAATATTATTCGCTTGTATTGGCCATTGGTATAAAAGTTCCTTTATTTTGGAGTCTATTCAGTTCATTGAAAGTGACCAATACTGTCATTTTAATGGAACACTATTGCATTTAATTTTTGCTCTAATGGCAATCTTTGTTGCCATATACAGCCTAAACCCAATGGCTTACATCTTAGCGTCCATACAAAAAATGATGTGCTAAGGCTAAGCTCTCCAACGATATATCTCATTTGTGGGCAATAAATAGACGAAAAAGGCCCATTCCAGAAATCAATGTGTTTCGGCTAGGTATGACAATGGGTTCTTCAGTCAGTCTGTCATACCTTATACTTAAAGTAAAAGTTAAAACACACATTTTGGTCGATATTTACCGACTCTTATAAAAATCGAATCAAGAAGATACTGTGAATTTTATTATTCTAAGGGAATTTGTTTAAATTTGTGTACCCAGAGTCGGTAAAAATCGACCAAAATTGGTGTCTGACTGAAGAGCCCACTGTCACATCTGGGCGAAAAACATTAATTTCTGGAGTTGAAGTCACTTGTACTTTTAAATAACATTCACTCACTCCACTTTAAACAAAAGAAATTTTAATGTTTTAATATTTAAATTTCTTCATCTACATTATTTAAAAGGAAATACTTTTTAAATTTATCTCAATCGCATTTAACATCCTCCAATCGCGTGTTGCTTTTTTGGGAAGAATCCTTGACACAATTTTTACAATCCTTTTTTTGTTTGTCTTATTCGAGAAATGATCATCCATACGTTTTGACTGATCGTACTCATTTCACGAAAAGGGCGGCTCTATTTAGCAACACTCATATAAGAGGAATACAGAACTTGAATAATCTCCGAAATTTTGAAAATTAATTGGTGTCCAAATTGTTTTGTGATGTGACAATTACAATAAACATAAATAGGTACATACATTGAAAAGCCTAAATCTAAAAATTTTATTTCGAGTTGATGTTTTATTTGCCTGGTGAAGTACCTATATGGGCACATCCGAAAAGTTACAAAAATGTGCGCACGATAGGGCTTTGTCAGGGTCACATTTTTTTCCAAATAAAGTTTTTTTATATCTTTTAAAGTTTTCGATACACGAGCTTTCAATGTGGCTGATCGTTACTCAGTTACAGGCGTTATCAGTTACTTTAAATTCGGTACCTACTTCGAAAACTATGTAGGTATAAGATGTAAATATGCACAAACAAAATTGTTTACAAAATGTGAGCTTCTAGCAAATGCAAAATTTAAAATAGCATATAAACAAAAAATTGTACGAATGTAACTTTATTAGTCCGAGGCGCTTACTATAAATAAACTAGATGCGAAGTAAAATGCATATTTTAAATCAAATCACAGAAAATTAATTCTTTTGATTCCTAGACTGCTTAAGGTGAACTTTAAATGCGTCTTAACTACAGATGAAGTCATAGTTAGCGAATCGTAGGTACATAGGTATATTTTACATTTATATTTTTGAGTAGACATACCTATAGCAAGTAACATAATAATTAATAAGAAATACAATCAAGAAATTAAATGCACATATGTATATGTATGTATGTATTGTATATACATAATTAAAAATACAGAAATCTTTGATATTGCTAGAAGTTGAACGTATCATTTATAGACAAGCAGGCGTAAACAGTACATATTTGAAAAATTGAAATTTCAAAGTCAATAAAACTTGGCAGTGTACGTACCTATTTTACTTGTATCGATTATTTCTTCATCATCATAACAAAAGTAATAATTATTAAAATAAGGAATTTCATTGAACTGAATTTGTTATTCCAAAGTAATCATCTTTATGAGATTTATTTAGTTCAAACTCAAACACTGAATACTTAATAATTTCGGATTTCAAAAACGTTTAAGGTTTCGTGTTGTTCAAAAAACGCATCAAAGAAAGTTTGATTTTTCGCAGGAATTAATGATTCACACAGCACTGCTCTCCTTTATTCCAGACAACCTTGTGTGGTTGCTTTATTTTCCCTAAAAATGGTTATCGTTGTTGATAAGCCATGTAATGTAATTGGTTAGATGGTAAGAAAGCAGTTGGGGGAGCGCGTATTCATATTCCTTTTTTAACTGTGTCTAAGGTAAATTTAGGTTTGATTGCATTTTCTGACTTCCATCTCTACATTTTAAGTTGTTCGTGTAGAACAATAAATTAATAAACTTATAAAAATGTCAATACAACAATTTGCTACAACGGGTTGAATATATTTAGCAAAATTTGTCTTCAACTTAAGAGTTTAGTTTTGGTACATATTCCCCAGTACTTTTAAAATTCCTTTACTATCGGATCTTGCTTGACAGAAGTAAAATAACAAAGTTTTGGTCAATAACAATACATTTTCTGAAAATAAATAACATAAGCTATAACAATTTCTCTGAGGCATGACCTATAAATTATAAACTATTGATAAATAGCCTTAAGACCCCTTATTATACAAACAATAAAGGACAATCAAAGGGCACGGTAGTGCCCAGCCAAGTTCTGGCACTACACCCTTTTTACAGGATCAAACTCAGGCCATTTTGGCCCCCTCCAACTTCAGTACCAATAAAGTCAGAAACTTCAAACTCGCAGCATTTGCTAAACTCACCAGGTTTAGACAACCCACCAAATTTAATTCCTTAGCATCAGTGGTTCCCAAGATATAAGACTGCAAAAATAGCAAAAACCGTAACTGACTGGCTGACTCACTGACAGATCATCAAACTTATGGAGCACTTCCCGACATCGTAGAATCTTGTTATTTCGCACAACGGTATGCCTTGTGGTGTATACAAAGGAAAAAATCGAAAATTTAAGATTTTCCATTCAGGGGGCGTGGTACCAGCCCATTTCCATAGAATTACTATAAATTACTTGAATCACTTCTGATTGTCGTAGACTGATGAAATTTAGTACAGCGGTAGGGCTTAAAGTGAAGGCAAAGGAAAAAATTTAAAATTTGAGATTTTGCATTCAGGGGGCGTGGAATCCACCCATTTTAATTTAGAGCACTTCTAACTGTCGTGGAATGATGAAATTTGTTAAAGCGGTAGGGCTTAAAGTGCAGGCAAAGGAAAAATGTTTAAATTTGAGATTTTACATTCAGGGGGCGTGGCATCCGCCCATTTGAATAAGAATTGATATCAACTTTGAAAGGGCACTTCTGATTGTCGTAGAATGATCAAATTTTGTAGAACGGTAGGGCTAGAAGTGCAAACAAATGCAAAACTTTTACATTCAGAGGGCGTGGCATACGCCCATTTTCTCAGAATTGTTATTACTTATGTGGATCACTTTGGGTTGTTGCAGAATAATAAAATTTGGTAGACTGGTAAATCATGTGGTCAATAAAAAGGAGATATTGGAAAATTTTAAATTATCCATTCAGGGGCGTGGCACCCGCCCATATTCTCAGAATTGATATCAACTATGTAGAGAACTTCTGATTGTCGTATAGTGATGAAATTTGGTAGAGCGATAGGACTTGACATGTAAACAAAGGGGAAAATTAAAACTTTAAGATTTTACATTCAGTGGGCGTGGCAACCACTCATTTTCACAGAACTAATATTAATTGTGCAACATTATGAAATTTGGTAAAGTGGTTAGCTTTCAGATGTATACAAACAAAAAGTTGAAATCATGAAATTATCAGAGAAATCTGTTATTTAATGCTTACTGACTTAAATTGATTTAGTTTACTTGGCAATTTTTTTTTTTTTATTACCCAATTACTCGATTTTAAAATAAAAACTTGACTAGTTAACCAACTCAATTTAAGTCAGTAATCATTAAATAACAGCTTTCTCTGATAATTTTGAGGTTCTTCCATATTACTCTACCTAAAATATTTGATATTTACCATTAATAAACTTAGAACTTGGCGTACTTTCATATCTCATTACTTTTTGCGGCTGCCTTGTTTCGGAAAGGTTTTTGTAGAAGAACTTGGCTCCTTTTTTAACATTTATGTTTTTGGTGTGATACATTATACATACATACATCCATGATACCTATCGAAAAATAACCTATTTATTTACTTTATTGTGATAATATTTTCCCTCTTAAAAGAACATTTAGATTGAGATAAAATAATCTGACATTCTCTAAAGTAAACGAAATTCAACTCATGGATAGCAAAACAAAATTAAGGATATACCTCGAGTCATGTGATGATGATGATGATGATGATGGGGTATTACTGCTGCCTGAAGTGTTTTAAATTCAAACCCATGTCCCATGGAAATCGATTCATTTAAAAGCTGACTCGAATCATCCATTTAGAATCCATCTTCCCTTAACCGTCGAATTTGAAGATGCCCAAGCACAAACAATACCTACAATACAAATATAACAGCACAGTTACCAAAATCTGTTTACGAACGGATGTAGTGAGAAACTTTGAACACAGAATACGGTTCAAATAAGAACAAGGACCTTATTGACTTTCCGCTGTTTCTTTCTTTGATTGCGGTTTGTATCAGTCATCCATGTGAGTGTGCCTTATTGCCACCCACATGGCCTCACCCTACTTTCTTTTCTGCTGTACCTTCATTCCGTTCTATTATTTTTTTTTTTGTTTTATTCATTCGAGTCTGCGACCTTGGCAGTTATCTTTTTGTTTGCATTGAAAGTGTGAGTTCTTTTTTGTCCAACAAACTTTTTTTTGCAACTTCTCGAAGGCAAAGGGGCGTAGGAGTCATTTTTATTATAGTATGCTTTCAAACTAATCTGTGCGATGTGCGAATGTGAATCATGTAATGATGACTGTATGAAAAGGCGAATGACGCAAACTGTAATTGTGACGTCGTGTTCTTACATCCACTTTCCCATCTAACAGATATCACTATCGATGTTAAGGGAATATCGAGTATAAGTTGTCAATTGCAGAGGGCACAATATACGTCATATGGTGGCTATTCCATTTGACATATTCTTTTATACGGTTTGATATTTAAACAAAATTAGAAGATGGTCTTTAGGAAATTGTGTTATGCAATTGCTACGATGTATTTAACACCTCAATAAAAGGAATATATTGTGTGTTTTATAATAATTAAGCAATTTATGACAAGATCGTGTATCGTCATTCTAAACAGTACATATTAAATTTGAGATGAGATAATTGGAGTCGATTATAATTTTCGAAATATGAACCTATATTCACATGTATAATGTACACATGTACTGTACATAAGTAGTATAATGAAATTAAGTTGACCCAGTTGAGCACAATATGAAAAATGGAGGGTGTTGTAAATTTATTTAATAAAAAGTAAACCGTTGTTGTGACAATAGTGGGTAGGGTCAGCGAATTGGGAGGATGGTATACATTTGATACACAAATAATATTTGTAATTGGTAGACATGAGACTTTAAGTCCATTGAAACGTTTCATTGTCGTTACATTTAAGGTATGACAATATTGTTTTCTTTTAACGTGTAGGAGGGTTTCGCAGTGTTGAGACCCTCCCCCTTTTTTAAACGAGTTCTTAGATAAGATAAGTTAGAAGTTTTTCGACGTACCTATCTTAAGATCCCAGTTCAACAAAAGCTCAAGGGATATCAACTCGCTGCATTTCGACCAAGTATGGTGACAGATATGCCCTTTAGTAAGTTTGTCACTCATACCCTTCTAAAAAGGAAACTTTGGTCGCTGTTTATCTTAAGAATCGGTAGTGTCACACAAATAAAATAAACTCTAAAATTTATGTTAAGACTCTATTTTCCGCAAAAAGGATAAAGGTTCAAATTAAAAATAGAAAAATATTTTCAAGTTCGTTCAGCATAACATAGGCGGTTGTTAACGCCATAGGTAAATGTGCAGAACGTAACCTCGAAAGAAACTACCGAAACCGGAACATTGCCGTTATGTCAGATGGCCAAGCCATGCTTACAGCGCTAAGCGCCTACGCCATTAGCTCAAAACTGGTATAGGAATCCTTGGGGAGGTTAAATGAACTGGGCAAGAATAACAATGTATCACTCTATTGGGTACCGCCTCACGTGGATATCGATGGTAATGAGGAGGCAGACTCCTTAGCCAAAATAGGAGCAACAAACCCCTAACAGGGCCTGAGCCCTATTGCGGATTAGGAGTAAATGTGATCAAAAAAAATTACAAACCAGAAGAGGAGGCAAAAGATCCAAAAGCTGGAAAGAATTCCCCAAAACTAAGACAGGCCAAACAACTACATGGGAACTACAACTGTTAAGAGTAGGAAACGACACTCACAAGTTCTTTTTAAGACTCTTGGCTTGTCGAGTCATTCGACCGATCTCAAGCCCTGAGTTCAGCCATCGATAATCGTCGGCACGTTTGAGTACGCAGCACAATTCAATTATTAACTTATTGCATTTTCATTGACCCAGATATCGGTAAGATGATACTGTTTGGTCAGTCAAACTGAAACAAAGCAACTACTGAAATGCGTTGAGTTCAATGCACGACGATTTCCTCTGGTGGGTTAGGTATGTACACAGTTAGTGTTGTACACAACCAAGAACGTTACAAAGCCTGCATAAACCTCAGCAGGAACAGGTTAATAATAATAACGGGTCTACTCATTGGACACTGCAAACTTAAAAGACACCTCAGTATTCTTGGCTTAGTGATCAGTGCCACTTGTAGATTCTGCAACATCCAGGAGGAAACACCCGACCACATACATATTAGGGAAATTTCACGAACACGTGCATCAGATATCTGGGAAGTCAGAATCTCAAATAGAGATCATGAAAACATTGACACTAGGCGTGTACCATCAACTGAGCACTCCGAGCGCTCAAGGATTTTTTAAGTAAGACAAAAAATCTCAACTGAGCACTGAGATTTTTTGCGGAGATTTCTGATCCAAAAAGTTCTTGGATTCATTACACAATTTTTTTTCTCAGTCGAAACAGCTGTTTGTTTGACAACCAAGTTATAATTTTTTGAGGTTGTGCAAATAAGAGAGTGGTAAATAAATACAAAATAAAGACGAAATGTAGATGAAAACTAAAACTAATTGAATAAGCTATAATCATTTTCATCAATTTCAATCATTTTTTTGCTTTAACAATTAAATATTTAAAGAAAAGTTGAAATTTTATTTCTAAACTTGTATGAGAATAATAACACATGTTTTTTTTTGAAAGAGAGCGGAGAATGTTGTCCCACCAAATGATTCTGTCTCCGTTAATCTGACATTGAACTCTCAGTTTGTGGTACACGCCTACTGTCAGCGTCTCCCGCGATTAAATAAATAAAATAACTTAATCGATTTGACGAGATCACATAGTCGTTTATATCAAGATCACGTTTCTTAAACATGTTGTTTAGATGCCAGATAATTACTTAATCTGAAATACTTGTCGCTTCATGTGCATATTTTTTTTTTGTTGGCCAATATCCAAAATCATTAGATATACAATAAGTGAGATGCATACTGCGTGCCCTATACGACGATGTTGATGGTTCATTACAGCAAATTGGGACAAAATAGAATTGTTTTTATTGAATTTTAGCTTGCACACACCATTTAGTGTGAATGTACCATTATAGAAAATGTCAACAAACTCATATCATCATCGGTGAAAAGATCCAATCAACATGGCTATTGTTTAATTGGGATAAAAAGGGGTGTATCATCGACCTCTATTACCATTAAATTCATTCACACCCTTTTAATTGAATTAAATAAACATACAGCCACGCGATAATACCAAGAAGCATTTAGAAACATGTACACACACCGGCCATTAACAAGTCCTTTGTTAGCTTATTTGCAGAAGCCAAAGTTGGAGCTGATTCAGGGTTCAATATTTAAGTTGAAATCTTCTCAAAAAAAAATAAACTCGATTGCTCAGAGAGTGTAGTGTATGAGTTTTACGTCCCGACATCGTCATCTCGTTTCAGAGATTCGAAGAAGTCGTTGCAAATTCCCTCCTAAAACTGTTTTGCAATAAAAGAGTCTGGCAAGCCAAGACAAGAATGTTCACATGTTGCAAAAACGCAACAAAAATAAAAATAACTGTAAAATCGAAATGGAGACGCGAACAAAGAAAACGACGACGAGTCGTTTAAGTTTCAAGAGACCCTAAAATACTTTTACATTACAGAAATAATTTGCTAAAACTGTGCTTCGGATTGCTTTTGGTGAGTTATGGGGGTTTACCTTGGATTCCTTGTATTAAGTAACATGATTCACGGCTCGAATGAAATTTTCAAAGAAACAATTATGAAAATTTGTTCTTAAGGTCAAATAAGGGTTATTGGACTCGTTTCGACAACAAAAAAAATTAGTGTGGCATGTAAAGGGACATCAATTAAAAACTTAGAAAAAAAAAACGCCACTTGCTTTATTGTGCATACATATTTGGGCGTATTCATAGTCATTTTAGACCTGGGTCTAAGTAAAACATAGGTTTAGTTGAATTTTCGGACGTTGATTCTATTTTGTTAGGTTTATCATTTCAAAATATTTGAAGCTATTTGTGTAGTATACCAATTTAATTAACATATAGAAATACAAAACCAACAATTTGTAATTAAAAACGTGCTGTTATCATTGAGCCAAAATTGTCTTAAACTGTAGTTAAGTTAAACCTGGGTCTATCTGTGACTATGAATAGGCTCCATTATGTGCGTATGTACAGTGCAAATGTAAATTTGGTCTTTTAAAAGCTCTAAGAATGCGGATAATTTAGCATGAAGCATAATTAAACTAATAGGTACATTTATATGAGCTGCAAAATGTGAGTAATCAACATACATAGACATGTATAGGTATCATTCAAAGAAAGTCGTTTTGGTACATTACATGCAAACATGGTAAAGTTGATAAATTTAATTTAAACCAAACAAGTCAATTATTACCTACTGAAACTAACAACTCAAGGTCGGTAAAAACTGGTTGGTTGTTTAATCCGTTACACTGGACACTTTTTATTCGATAGAATCCGCATGAACTCCTTTTCAAAACACATTTATCGTTCAAATTAATTTTAATGTTCAACTGTTTCAAAGAATCAGAACCTGATGCCAGAAAATAACAAATGAATTGAACGTGTGTATTTAAAAAAAGGCGTTAATTGTGAATTAAAATCTTCCAAGCTTCTGGCGATGATTTATGAAATTCTATAGAACTGTTAATTAAAGAATTTAATTTAATGGTGGGTGAATTCAGTTTGTTTTCAATTATTTTTGTAATCATTATTTTTATAAAAATTATTTTTGCAGCTTTGTAATTGGGAGTTTCTGTTATGCGAATTTCCTTTGAACCTAATTATGTGGGAAAACTGTAAAAATAGCTTGGTGATAGATTTTCTTTTGCAATTAGCATAATTCAGATAAGCGCAGTTAACTGTAAAAGTATATCATTATTTATAAAAAAAACTCCTTCTGCTAACTTGTTCAAAAGTTCAAGGCAGTAGCTTTTTTCCGTGCTACATATATACGAATACGAGCAACTTTTACAAAGTTTCTTATTTGTTCCCACATTAAAAGTTAAAAACTTGGTACCAACATAGTTAAACAACAATGTTTGTAAATTCTGTCTCTACAATCTATCAAAAGATTTGATCTATACTTGCTTCCTATTTTATTGAATACATTATACCGGTTTACAGTTTACGAGGATGCCCTTTAGCCATTTTAAATGTTTTATAATAGTTTAATGGAGAATGCAGCAAGCGATAACAGAACAGTCTGTCGAAATTGATAATGCAATATGCATATACATTTATACTTTTTCTGTATTTTCTTCATTTACATTCACATTGCGCTTAAGTTCATCTGGCATGAAAGTGCCAAATTAAGAAAAATTACACCAAGTAAGTACCTATGCCTACATTGAGTTCTTCAGAATAAGAAGGAATGCTGGTGTTTCGAATACATACATATTTGAATATAGGTACGCGGACGGGTGTCTTATTGCACTTGTCAGACATCTCCATGGTACACAAAAACAAAAAGCAAACGAATAAAAACAAAACAACAAATACCAAAGCAAAGGAATAATCTATTGAACCCGGAATATCTTCATCTTCACATACAGTCGCGGATCTTAGAAGTCATAAAGGGAAAAGAGGGTAGGGCGCTGTGTTGGCCATAAGGATGTCTTATTTTTAAGTTAAGTCAAGGCCCATTGGCCCGATATGGATCAATTTTCACACTAAGAAATTAATTGTTGATATAATGTTGCTTGTGAGTATACCAAGTGTATCCCTATTTCCACACCAATTTTCTCGAGAGTTTTTTTTTCAAACTTTGACGCCCTCTTTTCTTAGAGGAAAGAACTGCTTAGGTGACCTAAAAATAAAATGTTTTGAGTTTCTTATCAAAATGTATCTTAAGTTTTTGCCCTACGGATAGGCTCGAAACGTATAAATCCGTCACTTGCACCACATGGCTGCTAGCACCATCCGTAGCCAAGTTGTAATTTACTTTTTTTTTTGTTGACTTATGAAAAGTGATATACAAACGACATTAAGACTAATAAAATAAATTGCGGGACGAACGTTTTGAAGTTGCTTCACTTGCACTTGCGAACATTGCCTTCGATTGTTGCATTAAAAATACACTTTATTGTTCTTCTCAACGTTTTGAAAAGGGTGCATTATTTGAGTAGAGTCTTACTATCACCTCAATGACGGCGGCAATTGGAAATGATGTCTCCTAATGCCTAGAAGAAATGAGCTACGTCAATGAGTAAGACAGGCGAAACACGTTTGACATTGATTGTCTGATGTCTAATTTCTTTGTTTACACAAAATGCACTTTTTCAGCTTTTGTCTTTAAAACAAGGTGTGTCTTAAAAGCAAAAGCCAAGTTTATTATAACACTAAAGAAACACACAGAAGGCAATCAAAATAACCAAGTTGTGTTTTTAAATTTAGCATAGGCTACGGTGGTTTTATTATCATTGCACGTGTGTTTGGCTTATTTTTTTTTTTTTTTGCTTTATTTTTATGAGAATATTTTCCTTGAAAGTGAAATGAATGCAAATTAGTCTGTCGAGTTGTGGGTAATATTATGGTGCTATTTAATTGTTCTAAGATTTAAATTGTAATTGAGTTTTTACTAAATGCAAATGTATTTTAAAAAGAAAATATTTACAAGGTTAAGAATCTTTTATTTATTTGCATGAATAAATGCAATATTTACATCGGTGCTGCGCTTCCTGGTTTTGCTCTGATAAGTGTTTTCGGATAAATATAAACAGGTATTTGTAGGTAAAACAGTTAATTCCTGTTTTTGATCTATTTAATAAATTGGAAATTAATTTAAAGTTCTCTCAGGAATGTATGGTTGAATTTAGTAAATTTTGATGTATTAAGCATAATAAAGACACTTAAACGCAATAGTTCCGTTCTCAGTTGAAAAATTAGGTTTAAAACTTAAATAAACTTATTTTGTAATAAATATTATAGTACCTAATGAAAATTTTATACTTCCAAAGTTGTCTCCAAATGTAGGTAATTAAAATATTAATATTAATCAATGCCGTTGTACTTACTAAGTTACATACAATTCAATTTGATTAACAAAGATGTTTTCAATTGAACAACAGTCATTGTGTTCATAAAGTTTCAGTTTCTCTGATTCCATAAAGAGGAAGCCACAAAGAAAATAAAGGAAATCTCTTGGTACCTACTTGAGATTCGGTGCAGTTTTCTTTGTCATCATCTTGCATCAAGCAGAATGTCAATCAGCTCTGGAGTTTCATCATACTGGTTAACTTGAATAAATGCACTTGCACCACTACTCGTATCATTACAGACGGATTTAATGTTTATTTTTATTTTTTGTTTTGTCTTTATTTGTTTATTTAAATGAACCATCAGTATTTGCATTCGGCAAGTCGCAGACATGCCGTGTTTCTCCCGCCTCTCGTCTCCTTTACCACGTGCTTCGTTAATCTTCGATATGTGTGACTCTTATGAACTTACTCCATGTCCATAGCTTATGCTAAGAACGATATTGCACATGCACAATCACATGTACAATAAATGTATATTGCATCAGCGTTGCAGCACTCTATCCCCTATCGTAGTTCCTCTATACCTTTAATTTTGTCAGTGCAAATAAAGCATATATAAATGGAAAAATAGCAGCGAACGGGTTGTTTCTTAATAGCTGAAACCCCAAACCAACAAATTATGGAAAATGTGCATGCGAACAATTAAATTGTAGTACGGTTTCCGGTTTCATGATTATTTATTTTAAAGCACAGATGGGTTTTTGAATTTATTCAATAAACTGAAATTGAGTGATAATAAATAATGAGTATAGGGTTGCTGACAATGCTATGTGTTGTGGTTTGTTTTGAGCTTTTTGTCAGGTTGTTGGTTTACTACAGCTATGTATGTATGAACATTACATTGTATATACCTACCAGATGGGGTTAAAGAACGCACTTGGTAGGTTATCTATGAATAATAAGAAACATAATAAACAGCATTATTGATAAGAATTTGCAGGAAAATGAAAGAAAATTGATAAATTTCCGGAAATGAAGAAATGAGACAAGTTTTTAATGTGAGTGTTGTTCTATATTATTGGTTATTGATTTTTAGGTTTAAACACACACAACAATCAACAAGAAATAAACATAATTCAAAATTGGCTATGCTTTTCTTTCATTGTTGATTTAAAATGATTTTTCTTTATTTCAATCGAACATAATTTTCGTGTTAAAGTAACGAGAAATCTATTTAAATACTTTAAATTGAAATTACAACAACGAATCAATTAGATATATACATACCTAGTTTGCACTTGAAGAATTCGATTTTAATTTAATTTTTTTTTTTGCTATTTTCTTCCACCACAGCAGTGGCTTCAAAAGGAATTGATATTGATTTTACACTCATCATTATTGTTTTCACATGATTTCCACTTAAATGGAAATCATAAGTTTTTCAATGTTCATTCCATAAACATTTTATTTGATTTTGAAATGTTTTTGTTTTCCCTTGTGCATTAAAGTGAGACAAAGAACCAAATAAATTTGTAACTTGAAAATGTAACCGCGAACCGCACCGAGAGTCTTTTTTTTTTAGATAGAGTTTTCTTGGCGCAAACATTTAGGGTTTGAATCATTTTTATTGTGGTGGACTCGCTTTGCAGGAAATAGTTTTTTTTTTTTTTGGAAAAAAAAAAATTGGAAAAACAAACGAAAATTGAATTTAATAAATACATAGATAAAAATAGAATATTGAAACGTTTGAAGTTGTGGATTGTGCAACGGGCGAACCCGACGAACTCACAAGCGTCAACCCTGGGTAAAGTTCAACGACCGAAGTAATTTATTTAATTTCGGGTACATATATAAGTCATGAGGACAAAATTTGTTGAGGCTTAAAAGTTTGACATTTCTTATTATTTCTCTGTTCCAAAATTAACCGCCTTTAAAATCAAATTCTTGCCTTCACCCCAAAATGTTTGAAACAATATCTATATAATTTTTACTCGACTATGTAGATTTTATGACTTAATCGAAGTGAAATTTCCTATATCCTTTAACGACATGAGAGTACAAATTTATAACGAAAATATAGATAATTATTAGGATTTCCAACGAAACCTGATAGAAGACGTCCAACTCTCGTTCCTCATTTTCCCTAAGTAAACATCCTTAATATCCTAATTCGTCAAAGCTAAAACATGCTTATGTTGCTGCCGAGACAGCTTAACACCACTTTCAAAACAGTTAATTAATTGAAGAAGATTTCTTCGTAAACTATCACTTCAGAAGCAATTAAATTACTTGTGTCTGTGTATCCTTATAAATGGTATTGTTTTGTAAGCCTTTTACCAAGTGGAAAATAATTCCTAAGTATCTCTTCAGATTATCGTTGTTGGTTGTTGCCATTCTTCGGACTCATAAGACATAAAACATAAACTTTAAGATCCCTGCGAAAATGACGCACAATCTAGATATATGCATATGATACATAATGTATGTATGTATTGTGTTAGTATATTATTATTAATTATATTGTCTACTTTGAAGAGCCTGTGTTATCTTGTCTCCTTGTTCAGACGTTGAAACTCATTCCCTTCATATTTTTTTTTTGTTTTCTAAAAAAATCATAAACAAAAACAACTTGTTTTCGCACGAAATTATTGTTGCAAAATAAACTATCGATTTTATTTATTCTGAAGTGTGATATTCGACCTCCACTGATGGTACTGATGCTTGAAAGATGCGTTTTCTGCACTAGCTGTGTCCCCGAAGGCAGGACGTGGCCTAGCAAGAGAAGGTTATTTTTAGTTTTTGATTTCAGCCGCAACAGCAGTGAATATTGTAGCCATGCAATTTATTTATTTAAAACGAGAAATGCATAAATATTATGATGCGTACCGTACTATGTTATTTTAATAAAACAGAGGGCTCTATAGTCTATATACTCAATTCCACCATGGCCATCGCGGTCGGAAGCGGAATGTTACATCGCGCTCCCCAAGAAATCGATTTGGTTGGTCACGTTACGTTAAACGTCAGTCTGTCGTCTGAATTGATAGTGGTGGATTAAACAGTTGCAGCAGTGGTTGGTTGCATGCCACGAGGAGATAGAGCTACATTTGTATATGATTGATTGGCCTTTATTACGAACAGTTGGTGGTTCGTTCGGTGGCACGGTTGGTCGGTCAGATAGTTTGTATTTATGGAAATGATGCATAATGAACGATGAACAAATAAACCGCAAAACTGCCAACTGATTACATCAAGAATTATATTTTAAGCTTTTACCGATATGGCAAGAGTGTTAACGATGGCCAAAGACAAATGTATGTTCTGAATGGTGATATAAATCTTGAAGGCTTAATTTATGAAGTTAATTGAAGTGGGTTTCTTGATGTCCGATAAACATCAAGTGTGTATCTATAGCACTAGATAGGAGGTGTTCAAAATGAATTATCAATTTAAAAGATTTTAGATGTGAAATTCTAAACTTTATCAGGCATATTAATAAAAACAGAGCTTAACTCACCTGTTACTTACGAGCTCTCTAGTAAGCTTGGATTAAGAAATAACTCTTGAATTAAAACGTATATTTACTTTTCTTGTTTAACCTTTCTTTAAACCACCTTCCGTGTTGGTTTAGCTAACTCGTAAATGGCAGAAATCTTACTCCTAATCCACGAGTTAATGATAACTCGCCGCTGGCTTCGCTTATTAATATGAATGTACATATCTTTAGGTAAATACCAAGGCTTTTTTTAAATTAATAAATTGACAAATATCAATTTGTTTTCAAAGTTCCGCAGCTCTTCCCTAGCCATCACTTACTCAAAAATTTAAATAAACTAGCAATAAGGCTGACAAAAATGGGGAAGTATACTTTTCCTTTTACGAGAGATTTCACCTGTGTAAGTTACGGATTTATACTTTGTTATATTGTTGTGATCTTTTTTTGTTGGTAAGTTTTGCTTATTTTAATGGGCTTTAGGACTTAAAGCTCATTGAAATAAACAAAAGTTATGAATTTATGTTTAGTTTAAAAGATTATTGGCAAAGAAAGAGCATATAAACAAATAATGTCGTTGATACTGAAAAAAGTGTCTAGTCACTGTTCTGAGAATTTTCGGAACAAAATTGAAATACATATGCCACCCAAAATGCCTCGTTTCTGAATTATTGTCCGCGGAATTAACTGTTCAATGACATTAATCTGATGAAAACCAATTTAGATTGTCAAATACAAAATAAAATTCGTTAGAACTATGCCTTACCTTAAGCTTCATTGGGCATTGACGCATTATGCTTTAAAATGATATCGTAACTGCATGACAATAAAGGTCGGGATTGTACAAGCACACTAGAACTACAATAATTGAAGCATTCCCCTGTAAACTAAATTCTTTACCAACCATCACATACAAACTTTTCGGCAGTAATAATAAGGTTCTGCAGATTTTACAACACCCACATGTTGGATGAATAAGGAAAAAATCACAAAAAAAAATAGTTTTGAAAATAAAAGGCTTTAAAAACTTTTTTTTTTCCTGATGGATATTTATTGAATATTTTGCCAAAGCAATATTACTTAAAAAGACTTTACTGCATATTAAGGACATACTATTTTTAAATCAAATTAACCTCCGAAGAACGTACATACGTATATTTTTTTTTTAAATCAGTATTTTGGATCAACAACATTTTGTTAATTTATAAATGTTCAACAACCACTTGAGTGGGCTACCACCATTGTATTTTTCTGGAATTATTGCAATTTCATGGCTGTCACACCAATCATCAGATTCCTTTTTAGTGGTGCCTAGTCTTGTTATCCAATTTTAATTCATAAATTAGTGCCGTCAATTGGAATCGAACATAGACCAGCTACCTATGAGGCCTATGCACTACGCATTGCGCCACCGAGGTCACCTGATCATGCCCATTCAATGTAGGGTTTTTGTCTTTTTAAATTGCATATTGAGACAACTAGCATTTTTACAAGCCGCACACAAGTTGGTTGTTGATCATTCGGATTCTTCCTTTTTATAATTATATCCATGCTTGTGAAAATCTGGGTAGTTTTTTGTAAAAAGAAATGAATCATGTATACATACATACATTTTTTTTGATTGACATTCAGACCAAGACAGAATGGCATTCTAAGACCTATTTTTGTAAACTTCTCTATCGTCGATGTGTCAAGTTTGAAGTTTGTATGAACAGACCAATGGTGCAAGTTAAAAGAAAACTGTTAACAAAATAAATACAACTGAAATAAAAATTACCTAATTACATCAAAGCCAATATAACGGGACGTATGTATTTATTTGAATAAATGTTAAGCTGTTTATTTACAAAACTAGGTATTCCAGATGAATATTCGAAATTCTTTAATATTTGGTTGGCTGCGTTCCAGACAAAAACAAATACATGCCGCTTTACAGAGAAGAATTAACTATTTTTTAATGAAGAATTCTGTCGGTTTGATAAGTGAAAACGCTACTTAAATCAAGTAGCGCTAAGTGTTCCATACACATTTGTATGAGAATGTAAACAAATAGTGCCAAAATAACTAACAAACGCATAAATTGCATTCAAGATGTATCATGTTTTCAGCCTGACGAATAAACCAAAAACTTATAAATAAAACAAAAGAGTTTAATACACCCGTGAATATTTCTAAAAATAGAAGGTGATCAACCTCTGTGTTGTTCGTCCTTTGTGTTTTGTTTTATTAAGTCAAATTATAATGTTCAGGACAAGGAAGAAACAGAATGTCTCCGTCGAACTTTACCAATAAGAATGTACCTTCCTAATTAAATTGATTTGTGTAATGGGTGTTTGGAACTTATTGCTAAAGTAAACTTGGGAAAAACTTTGGTGGTGATGTTAATGAGAAATTAATTTTAGTTGCTTTCCATATTCATGAAAATTAACTTAGGATGAAATATGTTACGTGAAGGTGTTTTTTCTTGTTCTATAAACTTCAGGGGCCTCATCACGTAAAACATAAACGATCGAACAATATCGTCTTGGAGATAGCTGTCTTTATTTTTCTGTATAGAAGTTATAGAGATAGAAATATTGAAAACGATATCGTCCGATCACTTTCGTTTTATGTGATGAGGCCCAGGTTTTGGTAATTAGTGGACCAAAGACGTGCATTTTTATGCTTTTCCTTGCAGAAAATTTGTCTCAAATTTCATTTTAAATTATTTAAGCTATAAATGTACATTATGTATCATCTAATGTATATACAAAAAATTAAAACAAAAATATCAATCGCTTTTGCTTGATTTTTACTTGCGATATGTACTCGTATGTACGTAGTATAGGGCATAGGATTCGTGCAAAAAAAGAAATTCGAGATAATAATTTTCCCTAACATTACGATAGAGAACGCGAAAAAAGTGGGTCTCGCAATTCTGTCTGTCTGTCCGTCTGTCTGTCTGTCTGTACCTCGACCTGCAGCCTTAACGGCTGAAGTTCTTCAAACTTTGGACTTAAGCTTATTATGTGATTACCTAGAGGGGAAATTGATTTTTTTTTAACTCAAAAATAACGGTACCTGTCATACAACCAATATACGAAAATTGATTTATTTCAAAAACGGCTCTAACGATTTTCCAAAAAAAAATACGAGTTACTAAAATTAGTAAAGCAAATATTTTGGTAGAAAAAAAATATTTTATAACGGTTATTAACGGTACCTGTCATACAACCGATTTTTTGGTTTACAAATTTCTCGTTAACTGCTACACCGATTTCCAGCAAAATGTTTGTACAAAAGGTCCCTTACACTTTTGCATATAAAAATTTACGAAAAAATAATTTTTGGATTTTTAAAAAAATATTGTAAATTTTTTTTTTTTTTGAAAATTCAATATCTTGAAAACGGGCTAATACATTTTTTTTGTTACTTTTGTGAAAAATTGTATTTTATTAAATACTAAAAGCTGGCATACCAAGTTTAATTTTAAAAAATGTTCAAGAAATTTAATATATACAAAATGAATTAAAAAAAAAACAGCTCTAACGATTTTTGAATTTTTTTTTTCATTAATTCATATTTATTGAACAAATCAGATGGCAGACTTTTTTTTTGAGCTCTATCTTTTTTAGCTATTAAATAACTTATTTATAATAATTCATAGAAATTATATTTTAAATTGTATTTAAAACTTTCTTTTTAGTGATTTCATAATGTTATGGAACCAATAAATATGTACATTGCAATTTCAAGCTACGTTAAAGTTGTTAGCTACAAGAGCAAGTTTTGTGCGATCCAGTCGTGGCCATTTTTTTTTAACGTTAGCCTAAGCAGTACCTACCTGCAATATTATAAATTTATATTCTAAACTGTTTAATAAAATAACATAACACCATCCAATTAATTGTATGAATCTCTTATTTTCGTGTCTAATTCCACCACAAACAAAACTAAACCAAAAATTATCGAATTAGTGCTTTTTTCTATTATTTTAGATATGTTAGCATAATGTCTGCCCGAGGTCTAAATTTATATGTTTAGAATGGTGTTTTTTGTTCGCCTCAATTTCAGTTTATTCAAAATGAACAAGAGATAACGGGTCCTAATATCATCATGGTTTCATTAACAGACTGCCAAAAATATGACATGATTAAAGCATGAAATTTCATAAATGTTTTAGATTTTTGTTTGTATTATCTTCCAGGAGTAGAATATAAGTTTTTATATAGGTACAAAGGTTTTCTAGGTTTTATATTTCCATAAAACTGGGTGTTACTTTAATGTATTTTTGTTTACAATTTTTCTTTTTCCATAATAAGATATTTCCAGTTTTATCAGATATCTTAATGTGCTATGGCATCAGATGTCTTACTCAAAACTTAAAAGAAAGATGATACTTAGGTCCAGGTACATATAATTTTTTATTGATCTTTGGAATCTTTAAAAAGAGTAACAACAGTGAAAAAATATAACTACAAACAGGAAATACAGACATGCCTAAATAACCCCTTTTTATTTTGTTTTCTGAAATGTGTTTTTTTTTTTGTAGAAGGCAATAAGGGAGCATTGTGAAATACTACCCATAGCTCTATTTTTAACATCTCAAAAAAAGACAAAATCAGATAAAAAAGGACACCCTGTATAATAAACGAATGCAATGTCCTCTTTTATTGTCCTTCTAATCATTGCCTAAAATACTTTGCTGACGCTGATGTTTTTATTTTGCTCTCAGTCTAGTGCCTAATGCTCATAAATTGCTATCCTTCTCGAGAATTTTATCTCAGACAGAATATAATCGTAAATGGGCAAGAAGAAGCTTGTATAATATTTGCCTTTCGTAATTTTTGGACAAGAAATTTTCCAAGTGTATAATATTAGATTACCTACCTACGCTAAACTGATTTGATTTCCTCTCCACTGTACCTACTTGTACTTGTCGCAGTTGAGAAAAAAGTAACAAGGGATGTATTTTTGAAAAATTGAATTTGCAAAACGCCTGTAGTTCTACCATGAGTCCTTGACTTGGAGTTCTGAGGAAAAGTATTTATGCGTTAAATAAATATTTTCATTTATAAAAATATTGTATGTATGTATGTACACTCCGCGCCACTTGAATAGAAACAAACTTTATTTTTACTATCAGAGCGTATAGCTCTTTGGTAAATTTATAACTTCACCTTTTGGTTTTAGTTCCTAAAAGAGGGATCTATTGCGAAAAAAGCTGCATGGACAGAATAATTCATGAAAATACCATTAGGTTATTTTTTACCACTTTTCTAATTAATTTGTTAAATACACTGTTTTTTTTTTTTTTGCGCCACTTGTAGAAACAGTGTGCGTTTAGTCTCTATAGATTACGGTAAAAAGACAAAATATTGTTCTAATAATAGATGTGATGTGTAGATTTAAAATAAAAATTGTTTTATCAGAAAAAATATGGGTCGCGGAAAACCATTAAACCCTGCAGAAAAAGCCAAAATAGAAGTACACGCGGAAAACAAGCTACTACTACGCACAATTGCCAAACAAATCTGTAGAAGTGTGAAAATTGTTTGGTCGATTCTAAGAAATAAAGAAAACTATAGACAAATGTGTAAGTTAGGCAATCAAGAGCCACAACAGAAGCAGACCGAAGAAAGATAATAAGACTGGCTTCAAATTCAAGCTATTCTGCTGCTCAAGGCGAAGAGTGGTATTACAGCGAGTCTTAACACTATTAGACGTGTTATTCGTGGGTCACAACATTTAAATCGCCTAAAATTGAAGAAAAAACCACCGTTAAATCCAATACAAAGGCACAATATAATAGATTTTTCTTGGAAGAATATGACGAACAAAATTAAATTTAGATGACCGGACGGATATAATTCCGATTTTCATGTTATAAGGTAGGAACACAGGTTTCTGGAGCGCCACCATAGCCGAGAAGGCGTTGTAATGGCGTGGGGTGCGATTTTCTGGTTTTGAACAATTGAACTGGACTTTCCAACATTGAAAATGACGGCAAACTCCTACAAGAAAATATTGCAAAAAGATCATTAACAGTTGAATATCCGAGAAAAATGTTACCTTACTTATATACAATATGAGGGCAAAGAATCACTATGAGGGCAAAGAATCACTTACTCTTGCAATTTAAGAAGCATGAACTGCAATTTCTTTAAATTATGTATATAAAATAACTGCATGATTCAGTCTCCAACAGGGGTTTTCAAGATATTTCAAATAAAGGTGATAGCACACATTATTAAAATATGATTACAAATAGAAAACTACCCACTCTTACTGCACTTTTTTAATTTGTTTCCTCATTTAAGAGAATGTTTCTGTTCAAGTGGCGCAAAAAAAAACAGTGTTTTTTATTAATTAGAAAAGTCGTAAAAAATAACCTAATTGTATTTTCCTGAATTATTCTGTCCGTGCAGTTTTATTCGCAATAGATCCCTCTTCTAGGAACTAAAACCAAAAGGTGAATTTATACATTTACGAAAGCGCTACACGCTCAGATAGTAAAAAAAAGTTTTTTCTATTCAAGTGGAGTGGAGTGTATAAACTTTACTTGGACCATACATACATAGAAACATTTGTATAGCTTATGCTGTCCGAAAAAATGAGTCAGGCTGGATGCATTCATTGTCTGTAATGGAGCTCAATTTTTACAACGTCACTCTTGGGTCTCATGTCATATCTAGTTGATGAGCATAAATTAAAAAGCCTTTAGCAAATTATGTGCATAGTCACTGATGGGTTTTATTAATAAAACTGTTGAACAACTGATGCGGACATAAGGTATTTTTTAACTAATAGCATTTGTGGGAAAATTAAATAAAAATACGTTTGAAAGCTCATTGAAAAGCAAGGGCATTTAGAAAAGAAATGTGTCTGCTGGCTATTAATGTGATCATTTAAAAACAGCAAGCGCGTCAAGGAAGGAGGCTCGAATGAAGGGGTCTCATTCCATTATTGTTTTAATTTTTTCATAACAGCCGTGGCAAGAGACTGACGAACTTTTGCTGACTGCTTTCCTGCCAACCTGTCAGTGTAGAAGACCAGTTTAGCAGTCAAAGCTTCCCTCTAATGTGCCTGACTGACTTAGAAGACCACAAAACAAATGCCAGCTGGTTCATCAAACAAAGCAAAAGTCCTACTAAAATTTGCCCCCTTCTAAAATTGGAAACGTAACCAACACCTTTTCAAATTCCAATGAAAAATTCATTCCTGAAAACATTAGAATCCGAAGAAAACTTCCGAAGGAGGGAAGCATTCTCAGGGAACTTTATGTTTTAAGGCTACTATCAAAAGTTTCATAAACAACTTATCCTATCCGGCCAGTAAAAAAAAAAACTATAAATGTGAAAAACTTGCTTCCTTAAAACCATGCCTTACTATTTTGAATATTAAACTCTCGATATGCCCTCAAGCAATCAACAGCAAATTGTATTTATCACTTGGGACACATATTCAGTGTCCTCAGCTACAAGTAGTGCAGTGTTTTATGGTTACATATACCTCGATTTAACTCGCGGAGTAAGACAGGGTGACCCACTTTCACCAGCTCTTTTTTCTGCATCCCTAGAAGAAATTTTTCGGAAATTGGATTGGGAAAACAAAGGCATGAAGATTAACGGCAAATATCTATCAAATTTAAGACTTGCAGACGATATCGATTTGATCTCCACCAGCAGTGAGGAACTACAAACTATGCTAAACGAACTATGTTTTGAATGTAAGAAAGTAGGTCCATCAACAAATAGGCAAAAAATAAAAATAATGTCAAATGGGTATCAAGCAGAGATGAAAATAGATAACAAGATTCTAGAGCAGTGTTTCCCAACCTTTTCTCGGCTATGTCCCACCAGAACATTTCCAAAATCCACATGTCCCCCTGGCCCTACCTTAAGGTTAAGTTTAGGTTACTGAGCTGAAAGTCTATCTTGTTACCGTCACATTAAGACTGGCCATAAAATTGTATGTGGATACCTGAAGAGTTTTTAGCATCAAAAATCCGAAATCCATAGAAAATAATTGAAAAGTAAGTTAATTTTCAAACGTATAATTTATTTAATGAAACTCAAACAAGAAATAGGTGTTTTCTGGTTGAACAGTAAATATGGATTTCTTTTTCTTTAATTTCGTTTTAATAAACATTGGAAGTAAATAGTTCAAATGTGAATTGGTATGGGAATGAGATTTATGTTTCGCATAAAATGCAGAAGGGAACGATCATCGTGGACATCAGCAAATTTTAGGTGCCATTCATAATATGAGCTGCGAACTGCGTCTGCGGATAATTCTTTTAAAGCTATTTCTGAAGCAAATGTCAACTTATTCTTATTTTAGTTTAGTTGTTACCTATGGAATAAATGATCATATTTTACAATTTAAATAGAAAATATTGGGTTAAATAAGTTAAACTTACAAAAAAAAACACATTTTAATATTTTCTACGCTACCAACAACTGCGACCTGCGAACTGTCAAATGAAAATTCACAGTCCACAAATACAAGACGCATTCCACAAAGCTGCGAAAAAATAATTCGCTCGAATTTAACCTCAAAAATTAAATGTCTGGTGTTACTTCGAGTTGTTTGGTTTGGTTGCTTAAAAAAAAAATAAGTGACTCCACAGAAAAAACGATAAAATTATTTGCAAATAATTAAATATCTTTGTTTATTGCTTTCTAAAAACAAACAATAAATTTTTTTAATATTTGAAACTTCACTTTTTATGACAGTTTGCAGCTCTCTGCGACCACTCATATGCATGAAATGTCAAATTCTGCGACCATTCGCAGACGCAGGGAATGGCACTTTAAGTATCCCTGCGAACATTGTTGTGTACGCATACGCCCGTGGTGAATGCTGAGAATCAGGCTGATTCGTCGTCAAATGTCATTGAGTGAAGTTTGTAACAAACAGTTGATACGATTGATGCATGCAGATCCTGGGTATGTTCATAAACATATCTTAATGGGTGGAAACATGGAAGCGTAGATATTTCAGAGAGAAGTTTAATTAAGCATAATTTTAATTTGCCCCACTATAACATCAAATTTCCCCCCTGTGCGACGTACTTCAAAAAATGAGAAAATTAAAATGGGACTGGGCTGGGCACATAGTACGTACAAGGGATGAACGATGGACCAAGACAACAACAGAATGGATACCATTAGACAGGAAGCGAAATGTTGGAGGACAGTACAAAAGATGGAGAGATGACACCAATTTCTTTTGCTCTTTTTAATTAAACATTGTATTTAAAAAAAAAAAATATATATATATATTTTGAATTATTAAGAAAATTGTAATTGTAAACATGAGTAAATAAAGTATATATAATTAATAATAATAAATACTTCGATAGATTTTTCCTTCAACTGTTTTTTGTTGTTGTTTTGTTGTAATCTTTATTATTTTGTTGTAATCTTTATTTATTTCAAACGCTGATGTGATGGTGAAAATTAATAAACCCCAAATCCGCTAAGGATACTCTTTCACACACAAATAGAAACAAGTTAAAAAAAAAGTCCTGGGATCTATTGTTATAAAAAGCAAAGGAGTGGCAAAAAGGGAAACCAAGATATAATCTCAATAATATATTTAAATATGTTGAATTATTTGTCATATTGTTGTAATCCTTTGCGTACAGTGTAACTTCTCTAACTAAAGATAAAGTATGCATTGAAATATGTTTTTCTTGTTTAATTCCAGCGCTTCCAAAAAAGATACTTTACCTTACACCGTCAAAAGGAACCGAAACATATTGAATCCTTTTCTTCGACAATGTTTTATTCAAACAAAAAAATTTTATGTGAGAGGTTGAGGTTTTAAAAATAAGCATTCAAAGCAACAAAGACAACTTACCTTTATTTAAGAAAGTGAACGGAACTTTCAAAGCAGCAATCAAAATCTAATCGATATTAATCAAGAAAAAACAATACCAACCTGCAATGTCTTCAAGATCTAAGGAAAAAGTTGCAGCAGCCATTCGAAAACTTTTCAAAGGAAATGATAAACAATCTGAAGGTGCGGAAGGTAATCAGCCACCTGCTGTCAATGGTGGTCCTTCGGGCTCACCGGGTCGCCGTCTAAGAAGGTACATTTGTATAGAAATCACAGTTTTAAATGGAAATCAAAATATGTGTGTTTTGTTTGTTTAAATTACAGAGGCGTTTCGCCAGCTTCAAGTAAATCCACTTTGAAACTAAATGATTCCACAATTCGATCGAGACGGCTTATGAAGGAGTTTAGGGAAATACAAAGAATGCAAAACAGTGCAATGGGTCCCATATTTACAGTAAGTTTTTTTACTAAAACAAAATTTGAACAATACCTACATACACTCGTACATTTTAATTTTTGTCATCAAATAACTTGATTGTTTCGCTTTTTTTGTGTGTTACCAAACACAAAAACAATAAAAATTATGAGCACAATAAAAAAAGCTATCATTTTAGCTAAAGCAAAGTTTGTTTTAGGTCTTACGATAATACATCTCTTTACTAACCTAACGAATATGTACATCTATAACCACAATTAAAACAGGCAACCCTCACAATTTAATTCGACGACCTAAGTAAATTTGCTTTAAATAAATGTTCGCGCCAAAAATATACATTTCCAACTACGTACAGGCTTTTAGAAATGCATTTTTAGTGACACTTTGAGAAGTTATTTAGCACAGGACCAGAGAAAAAACTGTAATATTCATGCTGACTGAATTATTTTGTATTTTGTATATAGCACGAATAACACTACTTAAAAACCTAATTGCCACAACACATCACCCAACTGGAATAACCCAACGTCTACTTTTATTATTCTGTTTTTATATATTTTTTTTCAACACGTTCCACAGGTCGAACTGGTGAACGACAATCTATACGAGTGGTACGCCCGCCTTCATATTATCGACCCAGATTCACCACTGGCAGAGGACATGGTCGAGCTGAACATTCCATTTATCCTGTTACATTTGGTATTTCCGGAGAACTTTCCTTTTGCCCCACCATTCATGAGAGTTGTTGAACCGCGAATAGAAAAAGGATTCGTAATGGAGGGTGGTGCAATTTGTATGGAACTATTGACGCCACGCGGATGGGCAAGTGCTTACACTGTCGAAGCAGTTCTCATGCAGTTTGCGGCCAGTTTAGTCAAAGGACAAGGTCGAGTAGCTAGAAAACCAAAAAGTACAAAAGAATTCAGCAGGTAAGTTAACTAGAATTGCTAGTGATCATATTGAATATTTCATTAAAATTTGGCCTTATTATCATTCAAGGAGATCTGCTGAAGAGGCATTCAGATCGTTAGTGAAGACGCATGAAAAGTACGGATGGGTAACTCCAGCACTATCTGACGGCTAAAACGCGTATAAATAAACTTTGAACCTCTCTGTATCCTTGTAATGAAGTTAGTTTTATTTTTGTTTATAATTATGTGCATTCGATTCAGTATTTATTCAAAGGTCAAGCCAGACTAATGAATTTAATAGTTTTTCCTTATTGCAACATCATTTGAGAATCCAAGTGTGTATGATGAGTCTAGGAAATGTGTTTCTTTAACTTTGTTTACACAAAATAATAAAGCCACATCCGGAGCACAAGTCTTAAGTTTCGGTACTAAGCTCGCAATATTTATAACTTTTAAGAATCATCTTTCATTTTGATCTCTTCGTTGAACATGTTTTCGCCATAAAAACAAGACCTACCAATTTTAATTCTTATGAATAAATTTAATTTAAGAGTAATTACAAATATTTCTAAAATGTATGTAAGCCGGATCTTGCACGTCTGAGCTCAAACACAAAAAGCAAAACCATCCAATAAATTAAGAATTTATTTTTAATCAAATATTTTGTTATGAATAAATATAAAAAAATCGTAAAATTTATTAAGATAAATACAATCTTTGAGCTCATTATAGAATTTAACAAATGCATTAAAAATTATACATTAATGAATAAATGGAATTGTTTGAGATAAAAAAAAAACATATAGAACATTTTAATTCAAAAATATTCGCTGTAAATTATATGCCAGCTTTAACATTATAAATGAATTTTAAACAAATTTACAAACAATTTCATTCAAATATATAAAGTAAACAAAATACAAATTTGCCCAATTTAAACATAATGTAAAGAAAAGGCCAAATAAATCTTAACATTTTCTTATAATTAATTAATATTTTTTCAAAAAATATATATGTATGTATACCAATACGTGTTAAATAAAAATCAACTGTGTTATGATATATGTTATATTATTTTATTAATTGAAAATTAATTTTATGTTATATTTTCAAATATTTTTTTTCAATTTTTATTTTAACGACAGTTCGTTCTATTTTTTAAGAAATGTTATTTAATTTTTGTATTTTAAAGAAAAAGAAATGAATGTTTAATGTGAATTCATATTAAGTATTCATAGGTAGCTATTAATGTATCTCTGTTAAACCATGTGTAACTAAATTAAATGAAAAAATGATTTATCTAAATAATAATCGTATTAATAGAACATTTTTTTGTTTTCGTAAATACATATATATTTAAACATAACATTATACATTTAAATAAAATGTTTATTTGTTTTAAAAATAATTGATTTGAGTTTTATTTTCTTTAAAGGAGTGTGATGAAATGAAAATGGCATTCTAAAAGCCATTCAATTTGATTAAGAATTTTCAGTATATACTTATGTCATTTTTCATTGCAAAATGAAAGATCTGGGTCTCAGAATCGAGTCCTTTTGGATAAAACGTTTTTGGCCATGTTTTAGATCTAGATTCCATAGCATTCGTTGAAGAAAATGCATTTGTCACTTTACATTTCGTATGTCATTATTGATTTAAAAGCACTTTAGAATCACAAAAACAATTTTAATTTGTCTCGAAAGTCTGTTAACATGTGTGTGTAATGCAGATCAAATCTAAAAAATTAGCACAAGCGCATTTTTCGAATAGATATATCTGTTAAATTGATGGTCATTCGAAAGTTATCTAAAATGTAAGACAAATCGAAGATCACTAATTAAAGATTTTTCAAGTTTTAAAAACTGATTCGAAAAGATAAAAACATTATTTTGAACAAGAATTAGTACTCGCAGATTCAATAACAGGTTTTATTGGGAAAAATTATTTGTTGAAGTAGCATATTCCCAAAGGAGCTGAAAATGATTTTTTTAGATACTGATATGCATATAATTTTGATTCTTACATGCGTGAAGATTTTGCAAAGTAGTGTAAATCTCACCGGAGGACGGTTTGTTTGAAACCTTCCAAACGGACAGTTTTTCCCATTTAAAATTGTCCCAGTACACATTAAAATTTTTTTTTTAAATGTCATTTGGGGAGGGAATTTTTTTGTTAATGTCACTAGGGTATCAGATGGGAAGCTTAAATCATCTAATATGTTTGTTTGTAGGAAAACGAAAATCATTGACAAGCTTTTAATATTTTAAATAGAAACAATTACATATTTTCAAATCCAAATATTTTATGGGAAAGTTTGTTATGTAATAACACTGTATTTAAGAACTTTTAAGTTACAAATTTTATTAAGCCGTTGTTGGAAGTTGTAAATGGTAGATAGGCAGATAAAGTCTTACGCCATTCTTTAATTTTAAAATGTCATGAGGAATTTTGTAAAAGATCTGATTATTTTTGTTCATACCACCTAGGTATTTAATTTTAAAAAAGTTTTCAAATCGTTTAGTTTTCTAGTCATACAAAAATTCGAAAGTGACCAGTTTGACCATACTCACTTGAATGTGTTCAAATTCAAGAGCTATAAGTTGTTTTGTGTGCCCTCTTATTCGCCTCTTATTTGCTTATAGGGTCTCCCAAACTAATGCGAAACATTCGTTGCGGCGAAGAAACAATCGTATGTCAAAATTTATCTACATGGTGATATATGAGAGTATGTCCACACCAACGCGGCGGAGAAACATATGAATTAGTTTTGACTGACGAATGTTTCTTCGCCGCAACGAATGTTTCGCATTGGTTTGGGAGAGCCTTAAAATAAAAGTACCCAAAAAGATCGATTCAGATATTTTCCAAGCTATATTCTTTTTACCTTGTGTACAACAGCAATTCCGCTTTTTTTCCGCAGAGGAAAGAAGTATACCTATTTACTCTATGTCTACTAAGCTGGGTTGAGAGGTGTTTTCTTGTAAAGCCTAGTACGCTGCTGATGCGAAACGAAAAATCCCATACAAAAATGAAACTACGAAATCATAAACGAAAAATTTCGTTCTGCTTTTCGTTTTGCAGTACGCTGTTCAATGAGCGAAATCGATAATTAGGATTGTTCAGTGAGGTTTTTTTCAGATCAGAACAGAACAGGATAGAACAGAAATGTCAGACAAGATAGAACAGGCAGCTGCCTGTCAGTTGTCAAAAACCTGTTCTAAGTTGTTCTACCTAAAAAGTAACAACAGAAAATCCTGTTCTATTCTGTTCCAAACTGTTCGGAACAGACTCACTGAACAGCAAATCAGAACAGTTTGGAACAGAAAATTCTCATTGAACAGCAAAAACTTGTACTTTTCTGTTCTAAACTGTTCCAAAATGTTCGGAACAACGTCACTGAACAAAGCTATTGTAGCAGATTATTTGGAGAAGTCTACACCCTTATTTTCGCACACAATTAATTGACCGACATTAATTGTGCGCGGAAAAATGACATTTGAGTGGCATTCGTGTCTGTGTTTGTTTTTTTTTTTTTATTAGGCCGCCCCCTGACTTGTCCGTACGGTATCGGTAAGCGGGTTTTCTTACCGTACCGAAAGCATACCGATACCGCTTCTGTCTTTTCACTTGTCGGTATACTTTCGGTATTTAATCTAAAAACTCAGAATCCGGAAAAAAATGTCGTCCTCATAAGAAGATGCAATTGCATGTTATATTTATACGCGTTTGCGTATAAAAAGAAAAAAATACTGGCGACATCTATATATTGAAAAAAAAATTGTTTTGTCGACTGTTTGTTGCGGCCAAAAAACTTTCACAAGATGATTAAAATTTCCAATACATGTACAAAAAGAAAAGGAAAACCTATAACGAGCTTTTCCTTCTCGTTGCTCGTATTTTTCCACTACCAATACAATTTTAACGTGGACGTCCATATCTGACGATGACATTTTACACAATACACGCGGTATTTACCGATTGCTTACTGCCCATTCGTACCGCGGCTCGGTATACCGTAGATACCGCCTAATCAGCATGCACCCATTGAAATACATGTAATCGGTACACAAGCGGTACGTCAGATTTCACTGTACCGATACCGTACCGCTACCGTACCGACAAGTCAGGGAGCGGCCTTGCAGCATGGCTTTCTGTGATTGTTTTCGCTTTTGTGCCAAAGGCCGCGTTCGGATACGTAACCAAAGGTATCTGGATTTGTTCGTGTTGTTGTAATGCCTAAGGAAAAACCAGCTGAAGAACCAAACAGCTGAAGTCAAAAAGAAATCTAAAGCTATCCCAAAAATTTTCGGATTTGTTTGGATTATACTAACAGCTGACATCTCACCTGTTCACTTTCTTGGTTTTGTTTGGTTTGGCTACGTATCCGGTTTTGGTCGTTCGAAAACATATCAGATTCTAACGTATCTCATACTACGTTTCCACCAACCACTAAACCGAGATTTAGGTAATGAGATTTGTTTGGTGTTTCCCCTGCACAAAAAGAGGATTATGGCAAAACATTCAAATGGTGTTTCATTTTTTTGATATGAAGTGGAAGTGAGATAGATAGATAGTTTTTGTTTACATTTCCATCTGTCAATAAACGAAAATAGGTCGGTTCCACAATTATTCTTCGAAAAAAAAGTTTGATTTGACAAACTAATGTTTCCAAGTAGGTTTGAATGAGTTTTATTTGAAATCTTCATTTGAGGAGATTAAAGGCTCTCCCAAACCAATGCAAAACATTCGTTGCGGCGAAGAAACATTCGTCAGTCATATGTTTCTCCGCCACGTTGCTTTTTTACTCGCCCTACACTTATACGTTATGCCTATAAACTCTATGTTTGATTTTCACATGTATCTGCTGAAGAAGAGCGGTATAGATGTATGATGAACTATGTATTTGCGAAAGAGTATGATAACCATGTTCATATTTATATCTCTACTGTGATGACCTTCTCCATTTTAGTTTTCTCTCTCTATCAAAAAAAATGTAAATTTTTTTATTGTAGGTATACAGGGTGTCCAACAGTCACCAGCCCACATGACAACCATGGGTTCCTGAAGTAATTTTAAGACGAAAAACTTAAGAGGTAATTGTCTCTTTTTGGCTTCCTTTTCGACTTATACCGATTTCTATTAACAGACACCCCCCAAAAGATGCAAAAAAAAACAGATTTTGGTTTGGAGTATATAACCACTTAAAAATATATGTAAATTAAAGAGAATTACGCACTGATTAAGAATTTTGGGGTCCCAGACGATTTGAGTGTCGCCCGACCCAGACAGACGCCCTCCAAGGCCCATACGGGCGAAAACAAACGTTCTATCTCGAAGGTATAACCATATAAATTGTATATCCAAAAATCAGAAAAAATCTCCGCATTACAAATATGTATGTCCCAGACGGTTAAAGTGTCGCCAGACCCAGACAGACGCACTACAAGGACCATAGGGGTGAAAACAAACTTTCTATTTTGAAGGTATAACCATATAAATAAGTATATATCAAAAAATCAGAAAAAATCTCCTCATTACAAATATGTATGTCCCAGACCGTTAAAGTGTCGCCAGACCCAGACAGACGCCCTCCAAGGCCCATTAGAGCGAAAAACAACTTTTAATTTCGAAGGTATAACTATTCAATTGATATACAGTATTTTCTTATATGCGAGTTTCTTTTACGATCAATTTCAAAGGGAATTAAAAGAAAAAAAAACGGTGTTTTAGACTGCATTTCTTATAAGCGAGTTTTTCTTATATGAGTGTTTCTTATATCCGTAAAATACCTATCCTGTATATCATTTGAATAGTTATACCTTCGAAATCAAAAGTTGTTTTTCGCCCCTATGGGCCTTAGAGGGCGTCTGTCTGGGTTTGGCGAAACTTTAACCGTCTGGGACATACGTATTTGTAATGAGGATATTTTTTCTGATTTTTTGATATATAATTTATATGGTTATACCTTCAAAATAGAAAGTTTGTTTTCGCTCGTATGGGCCTTGGAGGTCGTCTGTCTGGGTCTGGCGACACTCAAATCGTCTGGGACGCCGAAATTCTTAATCAGTACGTAATTCTCATTAATTTACATATATTTTTAAGTGGTTTTATACTCCAAACCAAAATCTGTTTTTTTGCATCTTTTGGGGGGCCTGTCTGGGTCGGGCGACACTCAAATCGTCTGGGACCCCAAAATTCTTAATCAGTGCGTAAGTCTCTTTAATTTCTATATATTTTTAAGTGGTTATATACTTCAAACCAAAATCTGTTTTTTTCTCCCCTTTTGGGGGGCGTCTGTCTGGGTCGGGCGACAATCAAATTGTCTGGGACCCCGAAATTCTTAATCAGTGCGTAATTCTCTTCAATTTGCATATATTTTTAAGTGGTTATATACTCCAAACCAAAATCTGGATTTTTGCCTCTTTTGGGGGGCGTCTGTCTGGGTCGGGCGACACTCAAATCGTCTGGGACCCCGAAATTCTTGATGAGAGCGTAGTTCTCTTTCGTTTACATATATATTTAAGTGGTGTTCATATTTATATCTCTACTGTGATGACCTTCTCCATTTTAGTTTTCTCTCTCTATAAAAAGAAATGTAAATTTTTTTATTGTAGGTATACAGGGTGTCCAACAGTCACCAGCCCACATGACAACCATGGGTTCCTGAAGTAATTTTAAGACGAAAAACTTAAGAGGTAATTGTCTCTTTTTGGCTTCCTTTTCGACTTATACCGATTTCTATTAACAGACACCCCCCAAAAGATGCAAAAAAAAACAGATTTTGGTTTGGAGTATATAACCACTTAAAAATATATGTAAATTAAAGAGAATTACGCACTGATTAAGAATTTTGGGGTCCCAGACGATTTGAGTGTCGCCCGACCCAGACAGACGCCCTCCAAGGCCCATACGGGCGAAAACAAACTTTCTATCTCGAAGGTATAACCATATAAATTGTATATCCAAAAATCAGAAAAAATCTCCTCATTACAAATATGTATGTCCCAGACGGTTAAAGTGTCGCCAGACCCAGACAGACGCACTCCAAGGACCATAGGGGTGAAAATAAACTTTCTATTTTGAAGGTATAACCATATAAATTAGTATAAATCAAAAAATCAGAAAAAATCTCCTCATTACAAATATGTATGTCCCAGACGGTTAAAGTGTCGCCAGACCCAGACAGACGCCCTCCAAGACCCATTAGAGCGAAAAACAACTTTTAATTTCGAAGGTATAACTATTCAATTGATATACAGTATTTTCTTATATGCGAGTTTCTTTTACGATCAATTTCAAAGGGAATTAAAAGAAAAAAACACGGTGTTTTAGACTGCATTTCTTATAAGCGAGTTTTTATAAGTGTTTCTTATATCCGTAAAATACCTATACTGTATATCATTTGAATAGTTATACCTTCGAAATCAAAAGTTGTTTTTCGCCCCTATGGGCCTTAGAGGGCGTCTGTCTGGTTCTTGCGAAACTTTAACCGTCTGGGACATACGTATTTGTAATGAGGAGATTTTTTCTGATTTGTTGATATATAATTTATATGGTTATACCTTCAAAATAGAAAGTTTGTTTTCGCCCGTATGGGCCTTGGAGGTCGTCTGTCTGGGTCTGGCGACACTCAAATCGTCTGGGACGCCGAAATTCTTAATCAGTACGTAATTCTCTTTAATTTACATATATTTTTAAGTGGTTTTACACTCCAAACCAAAATGTGTTTTTTTGCATCTTTTGGGGGGCCTATCTGGGTCAGGCGACACTCAAATCGTCTGGGACCCCAAAATTCTTAATCAGTGCGTAAGTCTCTTTAATTTGTATATATTTTTAAGTGGTTATATACTTCAAACCAAAATCTATTTTCTCGCCCCTTTTGGGGGATGTCTGTCTGGGTCGGGCGACAATCAAATTGTCTGGGACCCCGAAATTCTTAATCAGTGCGTAATTCTCTTCAATTTGCATATATTTTTAAGTGGTTATATACTCCAAACCAAAATCTGGTTTTTTGCCTCTTTTGGGGGGCGTCTCTCTGGGTCGGGCGACACTCAAATCGTCTGGGACCCCGAAATTCTTGATGAGAGCGTAATTCTCTTTCGTTTACATATATATTTAAGTGGTTATATACTCTAAACCAAAATCTGAAAAATCGCGGTTTTCAACCTCCCGCCTCCAGCCCTGGCGACAAAATAATCCTGCCAGACGGTTGAATTTAAAATCGTGGCCCTAATACCTCAACATACGTGTTCGCAAATTTTGGATATACCTCCAAACCAAAAATTTGCTGTCAGCTCTCGGTCTACAATTTGTTCTCACACAACTTTTTTTTTTAACACAAAACTTCATTTAAATTTTTTTACAAAATAAAATGCAACTAAAATGAAATTCAAGAAAATTTGAATCATTCCTCATTTTTCAATTTCGTAGGTACATAGTTCATTCATGGGTACATAGGTACCTACCCACCTAATAACAGGTGTTTAGGTGTTTCTTTAGAAAATTAGAAAACTTGGTATCACTTTTTTGCAGTTCTAACGATAATTTTATTTGAATCTGCCAAAATACTTGACCGAGTTATATAAAAATATAAAATAAAGTGAGGATAAAACTTATTCCATCTTATAATTTAAGAGAGCTACATATAAATAATTACAAATTTTTCAGTTGAATCTTCCGTTGTCAATTAATGGTCAACATAATATACCTAAAATGTCTTTTAAAATAAATAGCCTTGTTTGAAAAATCTGTAAAAATGAATTTTGATAAACAATAAGAACTGTGAATGTTATAAATTTGTTGGTTGTTTTATCCTTGGTTCGAATACAATCTTGTTATAAAAGCAACAACAAAATTATATGAAAAACAGGAGGCAGGAGGTAATTGAAAGAGCGAGAAAGAGCATACCTACACAATAAATAATACTCGCCATCAGAACTTGCTTGTTCAAAAAAAGTTTGAGAGCCACTGAATTCAACCAACCTCGAACCTCGAAGAAAAATCAAAGATGTCAGCAGAAATTTTCTGAAAATTTTCACACAACTTTTCGCATAAAATCGCAATTTATCGCTTCGATGTGTTTTGATTTATTTCGAAAAAATCAACTTTAAATATTTCTTCATCGTTTGAAAAGAAATTTCATTCGAAATTCTTAATTTTCCATCGAGAACAATCAATTTAAATTCCCCATCGCAATAATTTGGTAAGAAAAGGATACATTTTTTTTATTCTCAAAATTGATTTTATCAATTAAATTATTGATTCAAATCCATACCCACATAAAATATAATACAAAAAGATTTTAAAAATGTAAAAATCAGATATATTTTGCATACAAAATAACAAAGCAATCTTTGATAGAAAATTAAAGAACAACTCGCCCATTTAGATACACAAAATGACAGTCGCTGTTGCTAGTGCTGCTGCACTTGCATAAAAATTGACATTTGTTTGGTGGTTTTTTGGTGTGGCAACAGAATTTTACGGGCCGATCGATAATTATATTAATTTCTAAAAATTCGAGTTGACTTATTTGGAAACAAGAGCCACGAGGGGATCTTGAATTCAAACTAGTTGTTAATTTAAGCATCTGGCAATGGATGATGACGTTTCTAAGTCTTTAAAACGTTGCCTAAGCGTGCCAATCATCAATAATACACTTCCAAACCAACCATCGGCCACGAGTTCAATCATCAACAATAATCTAACACCGAAGAAACAAATTCTGCCTAAACATCAATTTCCACAATCAATTGAAAAGATGGCATCAACGACAGCAACTACTGTGCCACAGGTATCGAATCCATCATCTTCCAGGTAAGTGTTGCAAACAAAAAAAAAATTGCAGAAAGTAGCAAAGTACATTTAATTTACTTTTGTAAATCTTGATCTAACAGAGAAGTATCACCAGCTCCGGTTTTTAACATATTCGCACCACGAGCGCGTCGTTATTCGGCAAGCTTTAGCCCTCTGGGAGTGGCATCGGCAGCCGCAGTGGGAGCGGGAGCAACAACTCCGGTCCCTAGATTAACACCTCGAGTCTCCCAGTTGCGGCAGGAGGAATGTGCTGATTTAAATAGTCGCGAAGTCAATCATGAGCGTGAAGTACATAGTGCTATACAAATGTCTCAGAGCTGGGAGGATCTTACTCTAGTAACTGAAAATTGGTCTTGCAAATCAGACGAAACGAGCAATCCGCTGCAAGTGAATCTCCCATCGGGAGTATCAAGTTGCTCGAGCCCTAGTCCAACCAGGTAAATGAGTGGTGGTCTTTCTATTTCGTCTATAAATTATAACCGGTCATTGCTTGGAATTTGGTTCTCATTTTGAAATAATAATGAAACAAGTTGCCATAAACTTGGTTTTTTAATTCGATTTGTAAACCTTTTTATTTATGATTCAACTAATAGGTTAATTTAAATTTAGTAAATAGTCTACTTAAATAGAGATGTACAAAATCATATAATTCTGACATAAGCTTTTGCTTAGTTTATTGAAAGGAGAGAGGACAGGCATGCAATCATGTTTTTTTTTTTAGAGATGAGTCAAACTGTGTTTTTAATTTTACTAGTGACGAAATTTTCTCCTAATAGAATAATTTGCTGGTTAGAGAGGAGAACAAAATGTTATAATTAATTTATTACCAAGTGGAATTTTTAATTAGTAAACCTTAAAAAGTAATCAAGCTGAAACTGTTTCAGTTTTGTTATAATCGAACAAAATAGGTATATAATTTCGAAGCTCTGTGAATAAATAAGCAATTCACTTAACTCTAAATTTTTTATTTATAATAGATATTTAAAATTAACTTAAACGTCTAAAATAAGGGAACTATTAGAAATAACACTTAATGGGAAAAAATGTGTATCGTGATTTTATTTTTGAGGTCTAGGTACAATTAGATTCAAAGCTGAATGCATTTATTGTATATTGAGGTTGGCTAATAGTTTCTTAAATTGTATTAAAATTTAAATTTCCAATCTACCACCCTTAAAAACTGAAACATTTCTTTTTGCATTCACAAAATGAAAGTAAATACCTACAAATGTATTACATATTCCTCTTCAATTTAAAATAATACATAATTTCTTCTCCTTTTGTGTAACCTCTTATTCATAATTTGTTTGTATTCGTTGGTAGTAATAGAGCTGGAATGCGACTTCCTTATGGTCTATCACCTTCGCCTACCCGCCGCACCTTTTCCACTAGACGCTCTATGTCTCCCATTGCAATGCGTCCAAGTCAGCTAGGACCAGTCAAGCGAAAGTTTGAGTTGGACGACACAAGTAATTGGAATATCTATTCTCCACCACCATTAAAAAAAATGTTCACAGAGAGGTAAGCACTGGCCGCTAAATTATTTAGCAATTGAACTCCTAAATTTAATATTTCATTAATTTCAAGCCGTGGCTCTTCTCCGATTTGCCAATCACCATCCTCCGTTTGCCCCAGCCCAGATTCTGGCACCTACGACGGTCGAATTACACCAAAGCTTTTCATTTCAAAGCTCTGCACCAATAATACAACTAACTCGACGTCATGCTCATCTCCAATGGGCACCTCGCCGGGAATTGATGCCGGAATCGATGTGCAGTCGAATGGTTCGGTGTCGAGTCCCGCCACAAACACGTGTTCATCGAGCGAAAGTGAACCAATGTGCATCACACCGTTCGATAGTGTGTCCGAGGAAACTAATTCAGCGGTTGGTGGAAATAAAGTAGTTGCTGCGGTGGTGGTTGACAACGATGATGCAACTCTAATGGACGACATTAAAAGTGAAACGTCTTCGACAAGTGGAGATTCGTACGTCTCTAGCTCTGGTCCCGATATCCCAAAGCCAAATTTTTTAAACAAAATACCAACAAATCCTGGATTTGGTTCGATAAATAAACCAATCAAAGCTGCAGGTCAAATGAATGATGTTTCATCATCGACGTCTTCAATAATTCAGCCAAGTAATACTTGTACCCCAGGCAGTATTATTTAAATATTTACACCCTTAGGAGTTTATGTATATAAGTTATTTTTAAAAATATATACCCTACTTTAATTTACTTAAATTGATATTAAAAAAAATATATTTAATCATATTACGAAAATAAGAATATGAAAATAATAATGAAAGAAAGCTTTGTTGGACAGAATAAAGTGTGTTTTTGACGTTTTTTTAACTCATTTTTGTAGAGTTGTTTTTTGTCTAGTTGTTAATTGAAGTGCTTAGTTTTAGTAAATTCTCATTAGTTTTTTCCCATAAATGTTCTTTTTTGTTTGTCAATATTCTGTTTATCATTTGTTTAAACACAATAACTTATTAAATAGAATTCTATAATATACAAATTATTATTTAAGAGTACAAAATACCAGGTATGATTTTAGGATATTTTTTTTTTTTGTTATTTAGTTTAAGTGCTTGTATAAGTAAAAGCTTATTTAAACACAAAATATATTTAATTAATATTACTATATAGAATAATAATTTTTTCGTTGATTAAAGAATATAGATATACCTATAGCTAAAGAAAATAAAAATTGTTTGCTTTGTTTTGAAAATAAAAGCCAAAATATAAGTAAATACAGATAATGTATTAATCTTACATACCTGGTTATTAACATTTTAGTTCGTAGATAAAGTTCATATACATATAAATAATAATGCTTGGTGTATTAACAATCTATGCCAATAAAATAATAAAGAGTGTAGAGACAAAATCTAAAAATTGCATTTATAATTTCGAGCGAAAAACTTCCTCAGTTAATTTATTTTTTTTTAATTGAAAACTTTCCATTTTGAAAATGATTGAATTTTGGGAGTTTTTTTTTTTTTTGTTTAAAAATAGGGCAGTTCCATTTAACAGAACTTAATGTTTGATTTTTGGCAAGCTATGGATTTTTAACGGTAAATAAAATAATTCAATTAAAAAGTACAAGTGACCTCAACTCCAGAAATAAGTGTGTTTCGGCCAGGTACAACATTTGAGTATATATAATATGGAGTGCTCGTTCCTATCCCTAATGCATTGTAGTACTTGAGCCTGTGATAGGGTGCGTGATTTCAATATAGAGAGGGTTTTTTGACAGCTACAGCTATGACGGTGTTGTTGTAAAAATCCTCTCTATATTGAAAATTGGATTACTGCATAGATTACCGCGCCCCCTATGATGGTTACGTTTTTGGAATGTAAACGAGCGCTCCATATTATATATACTCAAAGGGTATAACAGTCGGTAAACATCGACCACATTTGTTTCTTAGTAGGGGTATAACAAACACCATTTTTTCTGGAGTTGAGGTCACTTGTACTTTTTAAATGAATCATATTCATTCACTACACTTAAAACAGAAGTAATTTCAATATCTTTATATTTAAATTTCTTCATCTTATGGTAAATAAAATGTTAGCCAATTAGGAAAATTCCATATTTTTTTTCGAAAACGACTCCAACGGTTATGACAAAAAAAAAAATGTGTGTGTTCTTTAATTATTGCAATATACTTTTAGAGAAACTATAATTTTACTTTTTTTTAGTAACCCGTAGCGTAATGGTTAGTGCTTTGGACTGGCACATTGGAGGTCAGCCTCGTCCACCTAAAAACTAAAAAGCTTTTTTCAGCGCTACTGCCTCTTTCGAGGAATTGACAAATCCCCCAAGAGTATCTCTTGTGATGAAAAAGTGCTTCTCTTCTAGCCGTCCGGATTCGGCATAACCAATTGTATGTCTCTTTCATTCCTGTCGGCACGCGCACACAGGATAGGTTGAGGGTAGTTGTAAGTCGCTAGGCCTGGTTCTACACGAGCTGTTGCGCTATAATATATATTAACTAGCCTACCCGTGCGAGACCTCTCGCACAAAAAGTTTTTCGCTGTCAAGAACCTATAGGATAGCATATCTAAGATAGATTAGTATCCATAAAGGTTAGGCGCGAACGCAGGGGGGGTTTTGGTTTGGCTTTTCAACCCCCCCTCGAAATGTATGAATTAAACTTCCTCGCCATACAATTTCACTCTTAATTTTGAGTTTTCAGTTTAACCCCCCCCCCCTCGAATTTTTTTCCTGCGTGCGCGCGTGATAAAGTTTTTTAAACGGATTGGACATTTCACTTGGGATATCAATGGCCGGATTCAACGAATCAAAATTTTCAGTACTTTATTTTCAGATGGAGCTTCTGATTGGCTAGCTGTCATAAAAAGTTAGCTGACATTCAGTTACGTTTAGTGAAGTTTAGTTACGTTTCATCTGAATTTTCAGCAAGAAATTCCCAACTGAAAATTCAGCTGACAGCTTTTCTATACAAAAAAAGGCTCTTCATACTGACATTTCATATAATTTTACGTTCAACGACAAAAAAATTTTTTCAGCAGTTGTCAAATTTTGTATTGAATGCGCCCAATGTATACCAACATTTTTCGGATAGCTTGGATAGCTATCCAACAACAAAAGATGTTTTGTCATCAGCTGTTTTTTACACGGGATTTAAACAACACAAACCTTCCGGATAGTTCACGTTCGAGTGTATTTACTCTACAGTGAACCATGTTTGTAATCTTTTATATAATTTTCTTTTATACAAATTAATATAAAATATTACAAACATGGTCTCTCTCGCTTATCAGCGTATAGCTGATGATGGCACGTTAACCGCCGCCGAAATGCATACACTAAAGTTTTAAATATAAAAATAAAAAAGTTATTGTGTTTTTCTTTCTCGTATAAAATTTTGTTTTTGTAATTAAGACTAAATTCTTGTGTAATCAATAAGGAACAATTACTACGTTTCCACCAGACACTAAACCGAGATTAGCAAGATTATCACAAATCTCCTTGAAATCTACAAGATTTACCATACAAATTTTAATCTCCTCAAATGAAGATTCCAATTAAAAATTCATTCAAATCTACTTGGAAACATTAGTTTGTCAAATCAAACGAAATTTTTTTTCGAAGTATAAGGGCTCTCCCAAACCAATGCGGAACATTCGTTGCGGCGAAGAAACATTCGCATGTCAAAATTTATTTACATAGTGATATATGAGAGTGCCCATACCAACCCGGCGGGGAAACATATGAATTAATTTTGACTGACGAATGTTTCTTCGCCGCAACGAATGTTTCGCATTAGTTTAAAGGCTCTCCCAAACCAATGCGAAACATTCGTTCCGGCGAAAAAACATTCGTCACTCAAAATTATTTCATATGTTTCTCCGCCGCTTTGGTGTGGGCACTCTCATATATCACCATGTAAATAAATTTTGACATGCGAATGTTTTTTCGCCGCAACGAATGTTCCGCATTGGTTTGGGAGAGCATTAAAGGTATATGTGGTGTACCACAAATATTCAAACGATTTTTCCAGTCTGTATATATTCTCTTTCACCCTCTTTCCAGTTTTTCGTGTGTGTTCGTTGTCAGTTGGGTTGATGGTGTGAGTGAATATCAATGCAAAATGAAGAGCACAGAAATAAAAAACGAAGATAAGGAAAAAATCTCATGGAAAAAATCGTTCTGTGTGTACATTTCACACGATTTCTGGAAAAATCTTCGTGGAAATATCGGGCAATGTAGATTGGGACTTTATTGACAAATGGAAATGTAAACAAAAACTATATATCTCACTTATACTTCATATCAAAAAAATGAAACACCATTTAAATGTTTTGTCATAATCCTCTTTTTGTGCAGTGGAAACACCAAACAAATCTCATAACCTAAATCTCGGTTTAGTGGTTGGTGGAAATATAGTATTATGGCTAAAACAGATGTGCAGCGAGTCTGCACGCATCTCTGCATGCAGAGCTGCACACGAAACACATGTGCATAGTTTCTGACATTCATGATGCATAGTTATGTCAAACAAATACATGAAAGCACAGCGTTGCCGATGTCACACAATAGTGTTGGAGTGAGATTTTCTTCGTTGGACGATGGTAGGGTGGCAACGCTGGCTTCATGAATTCTTAAACAAAAATCACCAACACAAACAAAGTTTTTTAAAAAAGAATGGCAGGTGATGTCAATATAAGTAATGCCAAATAGCAATTATTTAGAAATTTTCGTTTTTCAGTTGTGGCTGCAATGAAACTAGGCAGCAAATTTAGAAATAGAGACATCGTGCAGCGCTGCGCTGCATGCAGACTTTGAGTGAATCGGCTCCCATAAGAACCTGTGTAATTTAATTTCGCTGCATGGAAAAAGCTGCACATCTGTTTTAGGCATTACTCATCCTTTTCAGCTGTGACTTTTGAGTTCAAATTGCTTCTTCTCATTACTCAGCTGCTGACTATAATTTCTTGTTAAGTGAAGCCGATGCACCATATGTAGGTATGTAGAGGCTTCCCGACAATGTTTTGGCTGCGGAAGGCCAACTCATGTCCAGCACTTTTGTTGGTAACTCCTTTGATAATCTTATAAGCCACTATCTCTTTGCATTGGCAATGAACTTTTCATTCACACCATTTGGTGGATCTTCTCTGGTGATGAAGCCTTTAATGAATGCTCGAATCTTAACAGCAGCCTCTGGTCTTCTTTTGGCAGCTTGAATCGCCAAAAACCGTCGGCAATATGATTGCAGTATAATTGTGTTCTCACGAAGTTTAAGATACAGCTTGCGTTGTTTTCGTCCCTTCGAGTGTGACTGAATAATAGCTGCGACATCGCATTTCTTCGCTTGGAATGCTTCTTCAGAATCGAAGAGGGTCTTAGGGAACCAAATGAAAATCTTTTTTCACATTGTACCGCAGCTAGAAATAAACACAACAAACTTTTTAATGACATTAAAAATATTCTTTTATACAAGTAAATAAACTTTTATTGATATTAAAATAAAAACTTTACATGATTTTAGATTTCACATAATTTATTTTACTTAAAACTGTCAGATTTTTGACAAAACGAAAACAACAAAAAAAACTTACCTGTCAGTTTGAGCAAATTTCGCCATTTTGGGTTTTAACCCACCACTCACACGGATTCACGGATAGGAAAAAAAGAGTAGATTAAGAGAGTTTTCTCTTACTCACCTCAAATAAATTTTGCTGGTGTTTAAGGCAAGGGGGGTACGAGTCGGGCCTCTAGGTAGTATACTTACTCTATGCGGATAGCTCTACATACGTTTGCGATCGCGGCCATTGGTCCCGATCTACATTACCCGATTTTTCCACGAAGATGTACACAGAACGATTTTTTCCTTTTCTTCTTCATTGTTTTATTGCTGTGCTCTTCATTTTTCATTGAAATTCACTCACACCATCAAACGAACGGCACACTGACACCGAACACACAAAATACTGGAAAGGAGAAGAGAGAGAACATAAACAGACTTGAAAAATCGTTCGAGTTTTATGGTACAAACGATTTGATCCCTACCCCTCAGTCCCGGTCTACATTGAACGGTTTTTCCAGTGCCGATCTTTTGTTCGTTGGTGAAGGGAGTGAAAAGTGAGGGGTGGGGATCAAATCGTTTGTACCACAAAACTCGAACGATTTTTCCAGTCTGTTTATGTCCTCTCTCTTCTTTCCATTTTTTTGTGTGTGTTCGGTGTCAGTATGCCGTTCGTTTGATGGTTTGAAACATAAAGAGCACAGCAGTAAAAAAATGAAGACAAGAAAAAAAATCGTTCTGTGTGTACATTTCACACGATTTCTGGAAAAATCTTCGTGGAAAAATCGGGCAATGTAGATGGGGACTCACTTTTCACTCCCTTCACCTACGAAAAAAAGATCGGCACTGGAAAAATCGTTCAATGTAGACCGGGACTTGGCCGTTGTCCGCCAAACACTTCCACTTTCCAATCGTGTTGGAAGAACCTTATGTGCCTGTCCACCACAGATAAGCAATACCTAGATCATAGAGTAAGTATACTAGTATTATATATATATAGTATATATATATATAGTATTTTCTCTATGACCTAGATAGGAATCTTTCGTTCGTATCACCCCCCAAAACCCATTTGTTTACATTGTTGTTTTTGTTATTTGATTTCGTGTCGATGAATAGATGTGAACTGCAACAACAACTTAACGCGGTGAATTTGATTTGTTTGACAGTTCATTTTTTTTTTTCATAAATTTGCTGTGCGAAGATTTTTATTCCGGTGTTTGTGATTTTCATTAAAAAATAAATTAACAAAAAAATAATTGTTTCACCAAGCACAATGCCCGCATGGCAAGCGGAACTTAAACGAGTCCTTGAATTTCAATGAAAAATCTTTTGGTGCTTTCATGTTTCTTTCTTCCAATTCGCCAAAAAGCTAGGCTGAACTTTCCTTTAAGGGCGCACGAATTTTAACACGCGAATACTTTTATTTAATAGATTTATGACTAAAAGTAAAAAATATCACAATTTTCAAGTGAGGAAACTTTTATTTATATTTTTAATTAATTTTCAAAGTTTCAATTTTTCATACAAAATGTATGCAATTGACGACCACGAAGCACTGTTTTTTTTTTTCTTTTGACAGTTCTTTACCATCAGGGTATATACATGTGTAGTATGTGTACTGTGCTCTGCCATCACACAAGTAAGAGTATGTTAATGTGCTATGGTAAGTGTTGGGATATGTGTTTTTTTTTTTTTGGATTTTTTTGGGAGCCACCCAAGGTATTGTTTACTACAAAAAAACTTTGATAATAGATCGACTGACAACATAGCCGCCTGCCAGACGACTGAGCATACCCTAAGTGGAGCGACGGAGTCGCGTGAGCGGGACTGAGGACCCGAAAAGGGGGTTTAAACCCGCGAAGCGGGCCACCCAAGGTACTGTTTACTACAAAAAACTTTGATAATAGATCGACTGACAACATAGGCGCCTGCCAGACGACTGAGCATACCCTAAGCGGAGCGACGGAGTCGCGTGAGCGGGACTGAGGACCCGAAAAGGGGGTTTAAACCCGCGAAGCGGGCCACCCAAGGTACTGTTTACTACAAAAAACTTTGATAATAGATCGACTGACAACATAGGCGCCTGCCAGACGACTGAGCATACCCTAAGCGGAGCGACGGAGTCGCGTGAGCGGGACTGAGGACCCGAAAAGGGGGTTAAAATCCTTAAACCCGCGAAGCGGGCCACCCGAGGAACTGTTTACTACAAAGAACTTTGATAATAGATCGACTGACAACATAGGCGCCTGCCAGACGACTGAGCATACCCAAAGCGGAGCGACGGAGTCGCGTGAGCGGGACTGAGGACCCGAAAAGGGAGTTAAAATCTCTAAACCCGCGAAGCGGGCCACCCAAACCTACTTTTTATCGAAAAAAAAAATATCCTAATTCGCAAAAAACTTCCCAACAAAAAATCCCAAAATAAAATCCCACACGCCATTCAACACTTTTCATAGCAAAGTTGTTGAATAGTAGAACTGTCAAAATAATTGTGTGATTTTTTTTATTTAGTGGCCTCAGATTTCATCAATTTTATAACTTTAAATGTTTATTAAAAACTGAAATAAAAGTTTATTGATATTTAAATTATTGAATTAAATTATTTAATCTACCCAAAAAAAAAGTATTCGCCTGTGAAAATGTGTGCTATCTTTAGGGAAACTTGAGTAGTGTGAAAAAAAAAGTACCAAAATCGAAAAATTTAAACATTTTTTAATCATATTTAGGGGGTTTTCCTCACCGTAATATTTTAAAGCTGTTCTATAGAGACCCCTAGCTCACTGTAAAAAAAAAATCAAAATTCTAGCCGTGCGCCCTTAATGGAAAGTCGCCCCAAAAGCTACTTGGGCAGACGATGCGCGATGAGAACTTTTTGTAGAACTCTGTCGCCTCCGAAGGGGCCCTGTTTGAGCAGCGTATAGCAAAGGGCAAAAGACCTAATTATGTTTATGAAATTTAAAAACATAATTTCAATTTTTTTCAGTTCTACAGCACAATAATTATAAAAAAAATCTCGCCAACCAATAATAAGGTTCGAGAAATCAACAAAAATTAAATTCACCATGGCAAATTTGACAGCTATTATATTCTTAGTTTTAGGGTACAGACACACTTAATATATGAAATAATTTTAATTTATACGTAAGGGGTTGGATTGCATCATGGTCAAATTCCGACGTAATTTTTTAGAAATTAATTTAAGGTCCCCCAAACCGATGCGTGGACAACATTTTTGTCAGTCATCGGGTTCATATGGAAAATCGCACCGCTTTCATTGTGGGTACCTACTCACAATTACTTTCATGTAACTTAAGGTTAGACCACCTTAGGCGGAACTGCACTGCAGCGGAACTGCGATTCAAAATAATTTGTATGAAATTGTATGAAGTTCAGTTGCCGCTTAGTGCGATATAGCTCATACAATTTCATACAAATAATGTTTTGCCGCGTCGTGAAGTGTACTTCCACTGTAGTTGTGTGCGGTCTAACCTTAAATTTTAAAAAGTGAATGTTTTGTTGTCGTGAGTGTTTCGCTCCGATTTAAGGCTCACCCAAACATTCGTTGCGGCGAAGAAACATTCGTCAGTCAAAATAAATTCATATGTTTCTCCGCCGCGTTGGTGTGGGCACTCTCATTTATCACCATGTAAATAAATTTTGACATGCGAATGTTTCTTCGCCGCAACGAATGTTTCGCATTGGTTTGGAAGAGCCTTTAACGTTGATTTGAAAGATCCTTTACACAATTTAAATTGTGTTGCAACAAAAATGGTCTCCTAAGCCGATGCGAAACATTAGGAATACCAACAAAACCTTCATCTGCCAGAACTAATTTGTATGGGGATAAAAGAAAGCACCCACAATGGTGTGAATCTCATCTGTTCTTAATTGCAAAAACTGCAATAAAGTCAATTCTGATTGAGGTCAATTTGAACTCAAAAACAAAGAGTGAAATTGTATGGCGAGGAAGTTAAATTCATACATTTCCCCCAAACCCCCCCCTGCGTTCGAGCCTGATCAGTACAAATAATTAAAAATGTTTTAATCACTTATTTCTAAAATATATATAAATAAGTAGGTACATTAAATTAGGGAAAAAAATTTCCAATTCATTTTTGTTTAAATCATTATTGCGACACCACCGAACAGCATTGTGGTTGCCAAATCAGAAACGTCAAAGTTCAACCAGAAAAATTCTTGAAATTTTCTTTCCTGCTTTCGTTACTTCCTCCCTCTACATTTCTATGAAAAAAAAAAAAAACCAAAGACGAAACAACCGAAAAAATGAAACGTATAATCGTGGTCTTAATGTTATTCCGTCAACTTCAAGTGATTCCTTACCTTTAATTCCATGCACACCACAATATATTGAACAGACCTAATTTGCACGATTGGAAATTGGAATGTTTGTTTTGAAAGTTCATTGGAATTTGAAGTGTTCATTTTCATTGGAATATTATAATATTTTTAAAGCTAGTTTTTAATTAAATTATAAATATCTATAAAATAAAACTATAGCTCTCGAAGTCCTTGGGAAATTTCGATTGTTTTGACACCTCAACCATTAAAATCGGTTCAGTATATTGGCTTAAAAACAGTCACGTACTACTGAAATAATATATATGATATAATAATTTTAGTGCCTGTCGACATTGGATTTTTAATGCTAGGTGCAACCTGTGAGAGAGGTAGACTTTATGTGAGTGAAAAAGAGATGGGTAGATTCCACCCAAATTGCACCGATGCGCCATTTTCAAACAATATTCTCGGATTCAACATGATAGATTTTTTATTGTGTGAGTGAAAGATAGATAGATTTCAAGGGTGGGAGATAGGGATGGGTAGATTGTACTGAGAGGATTTACTCTTCATCGTATGGACACAACGAACATGTTAACACCAACCATTAAAAATCCAATGTGGACAGGCACTTACTTTGCATTGTTATTAACAGTACTTCCTAGCACCATTTTTGATGGATGCAACGATTAAAATCAACTTTCTATAATAATAATAAAATATTAAAAAAAAACGTAATTATTTCCAGATAAAGATTTTATCTACATCTATGTAAGGTCTTAAAAAATATTGTGGTACCATTTGCTAAAAAAGTATCCAACAATCTTGATAAATTTTATATGGTTGTAAAGCCATAGGTGCGAGACGTGAAGAATTTAATTGAGACACGCATTTACACACAGTGGTTCATTTTTGTTTTTGCACTGCCGATCACTGAAAGCAATAACTTCTATAATACACAGTACAGAAGTAGTATGTACATTAAGGTGATCCATACAAAGGAACTTTTCTACATTGATTGACGAACACCCCTTTTTCTTCCAAATAATTAAAAAAAAAACAATACCGGTAAAATTATAGATCTTTACATTAACGTTAGCCCGACTCCCAAGATGACCGAAGTTTAACACATCTCCTATCTCTCCTTCCCACATCTCTCACAGTGCTTGGGCTTTGTCATTGCATGCAGAGTATGAGTATGTATATCATCTTATACAAAGCTTGTAATTGATTAAGCCAAAGCATATCAGATAAATTGCTGTTATTGTTTGTGGGTTTCCACGGGCGGATCAATACATGCTACTAAGGCATAACACTGGTAGTGTTTTGTATTGTGAAGTTTTATTGGGGCCCAAACTCAATATCAGCATAGATAACTATCTGATTTGGTTTTTAACGTTTGTTTTTTCGTAATGGTAGGTGAATTTAGAGTCGATATTAGCAACATTCGGGGGCTGAGAAAGAATTTCTGTGCTGTGTACGTGCATACTGTAAAAAACAGGCCAGCAGTCTTGGCACTAAGTGAAAACCAGGTAGGTGAAAATTCTGATTACTTCGAATTTAGCCTACCTGGTTATAGCTTAGTGCCTTTATTTTTCCTACACCATGGTCTCGCAATATATGTACGTAATGATGTGGCTTATCAGCTTCAACCACAATATGGCCCTTGTTTAAATACAAACTTTAACTTCATGTGGTTAAAGTTCACCATCAATAAGCACATCATACATACATGTTTCATTTATCGTAGCCCAAGTTTGGATAGTAATTCGACTTCTAACGAATTCGATGCGCTGTCCGATTCAATCCTGAGAATTGTTTCCCATTATCCGCACAGTGAAATCGTTGTTACGGGCGATTTCAATGTAGGTACACAATTCTTCGTGGCTACGCTATTCTGGTCAGACAACACCCGAAGGAAGGTATGTCGAGATTTTCGCTGAGTTAAACCACCTGACTCAGCTTGTTGACGAGCCCACTCGGATTCCTGACGTTGCAGGTCAAATCGCCAACACTCCTGACTTGTTCCTTACCTCTGACCCTAATAAGAAAAAATCCCAAAGAGAACCGTTTGGCAATACAAGAAAGCCAACTGGGACGGTCTCAATAATTTCTTCAAGAGCTTTAACTGGTCACTATGCTTCCTCGATAGTGATGTTGACGCCAGTGCAGATATGATTACAAACTTGATTCTTTGTGGATAAGAAATTTTATCCCGAATAGGGATGCGTAAGCTTTTCCATCTGTCCTACTCTACTGGTCTCTATCCGAGTGGATGGAAAACAGCATTTGTCCAGCCTGTCCATAAAATGGCGTATCTTCTTCACCCTCTAACTATCGACCAATTGTACTTACGTCCCTTCTTTCCAAGGTCATGGAAACGCTGATTAATTTCCAGCTCAAGAAATATTTCGAGGAACGAAAGCTTCTTAATGACCGGAAGAACGGCTTTCGTAGCAATAGGTCCACTGGTGATCTGATGGTATATCTCACCGAACAGTGGAACAAATCTTTACATCGTTTTGGAGAAAGTAAGATTATTGCACTTGATATTTCAAAAACGTTTGATAGAGTTTGGCACCAAGCTCTCTTATCGAAAATGCGCGCATTTGGTTTCGATGAACCTCTTCTTCGTTGGATTAGAAATTACCTTTCGGACCGTTCAATACAAGTCGTATTGGACGGTTTCAAGTCTGAAATCCACAAAATAAATGCTGGTGTGCCCCAGGGCTCCGTTTTGTCGGGTAAATTGAGACAGTCATTCTCCTACCTCAAAAACTCAGAGTATTTTAAGGCTTAAGTAAGAACAAAGAATTTTGAGTATATTCTTTAAACATCCTGAATAAATAACTTCGTAAGTGCCAATTTTTCAATTTATTCATAACCAAAGTTTTAAAAACTTAGTTTTTTTTTTAAAATAGTGTTTACCCTTCCGAAATTTCGTCGTCTAGTTGTATAAAGTATTAAGAGCTAAGGTTTTACATGATTAAAAAAACAATTATTTGGAGGAAGTTAGGGGTGTGTCAATTAAAATTATGACCTTCATAAGAGCCACCTTAATGAGTAGTATATTGCCCATGTTTGAGTTATCAGTTTTATAAATAACTAAAATTGACAATTAAAAACAAGGAACGATTGATACTTAAGAAAAGAAATAAAGGGAACGCGCGCCGTTCACAAGGCTAATACATAATTCCAATTCGGTAAAACTAAAACAAAATAATTTTATTTTTGAATTTATTAATAAATATATTTACGCTTTCTGTAAACCATGTTTACAATTATTGATTTTTCTAAAATATTTTCTTAAAAATACAAATATAACTTTTGTTTACATTAATATGATTTCTTAGCCATTTGACCATCTTCAAATATTATAATAATAATAATAATAATAATAATAATATGAGTTCTTTGTATTTAAACCTAAGACATTTATTAATATATTGTTTTAACTAACCGTTACTGTGTTAAAATTGATGTTTCAAGTGCAAAAGCAAAACAAAATTATCTTTTTTTCTTTTTTGTAAGGTAATGTACAAATTTTAACAATAATAAATATATAATTATTTAAAATATTAAAACAATGTGATGCAATCACATGAGATAAAACATAAACAAACAAAACTGGAATTATTTTAATAAAATAAAATGTCACAAGGGTTTGTATAATTTAAATTTAACTAAGTAGCAAATTTGTAAGTAATAAAAAGTTTTACATAATTTAAAACTCTTAACAATCATGTGATTTATTCATTGTGATATGAGGTTTATTTTTCATAGTTGGTTTCGGAAGATTTGAAATTTTAGCAATTCGCATCGAGTTAAAAAAAAAATAACTTTTGCGTTATTATGAAGGCAACGATGTTATTAGTTCAATGGGTGTTATCGTTATCACCAATCAAATTTCCCTGTGAGTATACAATACATATGTACATATTGGAAAATTCGGAACGTTAATGATGCTCAAACGTTCCCGTCGGATTTTGTTGGTATATATCGGGAATACATTTTTCAGGGGAATTCTGCGGTGAAATCGGCTAAGCTGATTTGATTATCAATTTTTGTTGATTGTCGTTTTTAAGATAGCTGTCTATCAATTCTATAGAAAAAGATAGAACACACAATCGTCAAAACGACTATCAAAAACTTGATAATCAACTATCAGCTTAGCCAATTCCACGCCTACTTCCATTTCATAGGATTTTTGCTCGAGGGATTTTTTTTTCGCGAGAAATTCACGATAGCAGTCTCATTTTCGAGCGCATAAAGTATATCGTGAAGAAAATTTAAATTCCTGAAAAGGACCACTATATCTATTTCGATTCGTAATCAAAGTGAAAGTACAAAATATTCAATTGAAATTCTAGCACATTTATTTTCAGATAATCCTGCCTCCACAGTTGGACTGAAGAGCTGAAGCAGGCACTGTTAGTTAACTACCAGACAAAATGAAACTAATAAGAAGGATATATAGACACTCTTTAACACTCGACAGTGTGGGGTAGTTTAAAAAAACTTGAAGTTTGACTATTTCAAGCAAAAATGACAGATACATGTACATTTTATTTTTCACTTACAGTTAATGTCGAATTCCTTACAACCATTTGAAGTCGATTTCATTAAAATTTTTTTCTTTTTGTAAGGAATTCATAAAAAAGTCGATTTTTTTTTTGTGATTGTGTGAGTGCAATTTGACAGGAATTTTGTTGTCGCACAAAAACTAAGAAGTACTGCGCGCAAAGCAAATATTAAAGTGTATTTTATTTTCGCGTTGTTTTGATAATTTAAAAACAAATATATTTCGTCTGATAATTGAAAAACATCAAAAACAATTGTGCGCGTAATCAAGTAAAAAAATTACAATCCAAAATTAATCCACACACAGCAGCGAGGACCTATTCTGAATATTTCACTAGAGGACGAAGAAAAATAATTTTGCAACGTGATTTCCTCGCGAATTGTATGTTATTTTAATGGGATTTTTTGTTTCTTGAAGATACGCACAATTATCTTTACTTTTTTTCATCAATCACTGAAATATTAAACAATTAAGAACACTTAAACATTTGTTTTCTTTTTTAACTTCGTCACAAAATTGTAATGAGAACATTTAATTCCATCTTGATGCATGAGAAATGTCAAATCTTGATAGTGTGTGTGCGATTTGATGTGAAATCTAGCTAAAAACGCAAGATTTGTTTGACAGCATAAAAGTCGATTTTGTTTAGAAAAAATTCGATTTGTTCAGAAAAATTCGAATTTTTTTGACTGTAAGGAATTCGACATAAGACAAATGAGGGCTTTAAGTAAATCCATTTAAACTCTTCAAATCTAACTTTTAGAAAAGTGTAATTATGTTTTAAACAATTTCTATTGCAAAATATGACTATAACAACATCCTAAAATGTAAATACAAAAATTAGATGTCCAACGTTAAACACATGAATATTTTTTTTTTTGATTTACAATTCGAATCACATCGCCTTTTAAACTTATGTCGAATTCCTTACAACCATTTGAAGTCGATTTCATTAAAATTTTTTTCTTTTTGCAAGGAATTCATAAAAAAGTCGATTTTTTTTTGTGATTGTGTGAGTGCAATTTGACAGGAATTTTGTTGTCGCACAAAAACTAAGAAGTAGTGCGCGCAAAGCAAATATTAAAGTGTATTTTATTTTCGCGTTGTTTTGATAATTTAAAAACAAATATATTTCGTCTGATAATTGAAAAACATCAAAAACAATTGTGCGCGTAATCAAGTAAAAAAATTACAATCCAAAACTAATCCACACACAGCAGCGAGGACCTATTCTGAATATTTCACTAGAGGACGAAGAAAAATAATTTTGCAACGTGATTTCCTCGCGAATTGTATGTTATTTTAATGGGATTTTTTGTTTCTTGAAGATACGCACAATTATCTTTACTTTTTTTCATCAATCACTGAAATATTAAACAATTAAGAACACTTTAACATTTGTTTTCTTTTTTAACTTCGTCACAAAATTGTAATGAGAACATTTAATTCCATCTTGATGCATGAGAAATGTCAAATCTTGATAGTGTGTGTGCGATTTGATGTGAAATCTAGCTAAAAACGCAAGATTTGTTTGACAGCATAAAAGTCGATTTTGTTTAGAAAAAAATCGATTTGTTCAGAAAAATTCGAATTTTTTTGACTGTAAGGAATTCGACATTAACTTGTAAAATCGAATTCATTATTTTAACAAAAATATGGAAATGTTCACGAGCTGGGCTAGCTGCATATACAATTAATTTAAAAAAAAACTCCAAACCAAAGCATTTTGATCAAAGATACAACATTAATCTAAATAATTCTAATAAAATTCTAATCGTAAAATTAATTTATAATTTACCAAATTTTTGTTTAGCACATTTTTAACCAATTTTATGTACTTCATTTATGGAATGCTTTAATTTTTTTAATTTGTGTGTTGTTTGTCCTTTTGGAATAAGTACAATTGCTCGGTTTATTAAATCACAAACAAATTTAATTTAAGTGTAGTTTGTATTGTAAAATGGAATGTGCCAAGAAATTTCTTTTGATCGAATTATGCATCTGCACTTGATTCATCTTCTATATCATGAATAGAGAAATGAGCAACCAACAAGTCTCTGGACTCAAACATTTGCTTACAAATATAACACTGAAATTCAACCGATGACTCATGCTGTTTGATATGATCGGCATAGAGTTCAATGGAGGCTGACTTCTCCCCACATTCTGGACATTCGAACTCTTCATCATCATCGGCTATCGCTGATTCGGTGTCACTGCGTCGCCTCTTGATTTGCATTTCGTGTCCTTTTAAGCCTCTCATTCTTTTAGACGGTGAATTCTTCTTTGGATGTGTATCCTTGTGTTCCAAAAATGAATCATAATCGGTGAATTTCTCACGACAAACACTGCACTTGTACACTTTTACCCGATTGTGGGTGTGCATGTGCTTTTTCAGAGTGGACACCTCACGGAAGGGTTTTTGGCAGATAGTGCAGCTAAATGGCTTCTCGCCGGTGTGAATCATAAAATGACGTTTGAGATTGTGTCGGGTACCGAAGATACGACTACACATTGGACATTGAAACTCCTTTTTGCCGCCAGCAGAGGACGGTGTTACTAAATTTGGTACACTATCTAGTAGTAGGTCGGCCATATCTTGAACACCATCACCCGAAGCACTTTTGTCGCAAGCAACACATTTCGTTGGGTCGTATATTGAAGGATCGTTCACACGACATACCATACATTTGAAGTTCATTTGAGTTGAATGTATTCGACGGTGTTTTTTTAGGTCACTGAATTCGCGAAAACGTTTGTAACACATGTCACAGCCGAAAGGACGTTCACCTGAAACAAAAAAAAAGATCACTTATTTTTTTAGACCTGCATATAAAATTTAAACGGAGACAGTTCAAAGGAAAAAATAAGGTTATGACCATATCTCGGAAGCGCTGTACCGGTGCGGTTGAAAGCCACTAGATGTGAAGCTTACATATTTTGAATATATTATTATAAACGCATTTCCTTAAGCTGAAGTTAAAAAACATCGTTTTCAATTGAATGCATACTGACTTTTAAAAACTTTGTCTATTTCCAATGTGATAAGAAAATGGGTGAATATATTAACAAATGCTATTTTCAGTGCGAGAAAAAACTACTAATGCTTTGTGTTGTTTTAAATGGAAATTAATTTATAAGAACTGTTTTCATCCTCTCTGAATTGGCATATTATTTTAATATTGAAGTTGTTGCGAAAAGTAGCAACGCCAAAACGGAAGCTGAAAAAAGTAGTAACTCCAATCTGAATTTACCATAGTTAACTACGCCAACACTGGCGAACTAGACTGGAAGTTGAAATCGAATTCCATAATATTACAGAAGAAATATAACGGACCTCAGCGGAAGACAATTTCTGTTGAGAAGTAAAATTAAAACGAAGAAGAATAGAACTAAAATTTTTTGAGTTTCTTTCAAAAACTAATTTCTTGTCTTTATTTGATAATTAATAAAGTATCTTTGTATTAGTCACTTCAAAAGTTTAGTGTTTTTTTACTTCTCTGAGATAAATTTTCAACATTCTCAAAAAATTTTAATTTATAAATTTAAATAATGTCTACGTCGACCAAAACAGTGGTGGGACAAAAGTGTCCTGTCTGCAATGCAGACTACACTGAGGACAGAATGGTGGAGTGCACAATGTGCAAAAAGTGGATCCACTATCAATGTGCTGAGGTTGGTGATGAAGTTGCCGCGATCGATGATTGGAAATGCGCTGTTTGCCTGCACCCGCAAACCGAACAACAACCACAGAGGCGAACATCAATCATAGCATCAGCCCATTCCAAAACACGATCTGAAAGGATCAGGATCAAGATGCGAATGCTGGAGGCGGAAGAGCTTCTTCTACAGAAACAACAAGAGTTGCTTGCAAGGCGCCACGCTCTTTTGGACGAGATGTCAGACGACGATTTGGAAAGGACTACCCAACAGGAAAATATTGAACCGTGCGGTAAGTCAAAATTTAATGTTTTTCATAATAACGTCGTCGAAAAGAACTTGGGCAAATTGCCAATAAAGAATAAGGAAGAGCAGCACTTCAACAAAATATATGAGCCCTCTGCATCTTGCGAAGCTGTTTGTTTATCATCGCATCAAATCGCTTCAAGACATGTTGTCGCTAAGGATCTACCTATTTTTTCTGGGAAACCAGGTGAATGGCCTGTGTTCATCAGCAGTTTCCAACAAACTACTGAAGCGTGTGGTTTCACAAAAAATGAAAATTTGATGCGTCTGCAACGCTGCGTGCGAGGAAAAGCGAGAGATGTCGTCGAAGCTTTATTGACATCAGCTGGCTGTGTTCCTGAGATCATCGATACACTCAGACAATATTTTGGTAGGCCAGAGATTATAATGAAGCACTACATGGAAAAAATTCAAAGAATGACGTCACCTAAAATCGAACGCATGGAAACGATTATTGAATATGCGGTTGCTGTGAGAAATCTGTGTGCTACAATGTAACAAGCAGGGCTTCAGAATTATATGCAAAATCCAAATCTGATGACTGAGCTTGTCGACAAGTTGCCGCCTACACTACAACTGAATTGGGCTACTCATAAGCGATCCGAAATTGATACAGACAACATATGTGTACTTGGTGACTGGCTTAAAGATGTAGCTGCTGATATATGCAATGCGAAGCCATCAATGTCTTGGTTTAGTACCAAAGAGCCTCAACATAAGAACAGGAATAAAAAAGAAGAGCTTTACGTGCACGCTGACACAACAAGAAAATCGAATAAACGGCCACCGAATGTTGGCCTTAAGAAATGTCCAGTGTGCCACGAAGACTGTCATGCTATTTCAGTCTGCAAACAATTTCTTGGATGCGATATTGCCAACAGGTGGGACTTACTACGAAAAAATAATCTCTGTAGACAGTGTCTGAAAAGTCATCCGCTCAAATGCTGGGCACCAATTGCATGCACAGAGATTAATTGTGACAAAAAACATCATCCTTTGTTGCATAATCCCCACCAACCGGCTGGCAGCAATAAAAACAGCAGTGAATTAAGTATGATTCATTCTGTATTTACTTCGATACATTTTAGAATTATACCCGTGCTCCTGTCTCACAATAGCATTCAAATTAACACCTATGCATTTCTAGATGAAGGATCCTCTAGTACCTTATTGAATGAGGAGATTGCTTACCAGCTAGGATTGGAAGGAGAAAATTCACCACTGTGTTTAAAATGGAGTGGCACTATTTCAAGGCAGGAACAACATTCGAGAGTGGTCGATGTGAATATATCTGGAATTCACGAAAATGCTCAGAGGTACAGAATGGAAAACGTACGAACCGTCAAAAAACTCAACTTACCAACGCAGTCATTGGATTATAGGTACTTAGCTAAGAGATATTCTCATCTGAAGAATTTGCCAGTGACCTCTTACGTAAATGCGAATCCTGGTATATTGATTGGGCTTCGAAACTGGCATGTTGCGGTACCTACAAAAATATTAGAGGCCTCTGAAGTTGATCCAATAGCAGCGAAGTGTCGACTAGGTTGGACGATATTCTCGATATTCGACAAGGAAGAAATTAAAGAAGCAAATAACTTCGACAATAGTCATCAAATCTGTGAATGTCAAAAAGCCGCAGACATGAAGCTTCACGAAATGGTTAAAGAGTTCATCTCAGTAGACAACTTGGGAATAGTAGAGCCTTGTGACTACAAAAATATACAAGAACAAGATCGAGCCAGATGTATCCTGGGCAAAACTACGAACCATTTAGAGAACCGATACGAAACTGGACTCTTGTGGCGATATGAAAAGTTTAAATTGCCAGATAGCAAACCGATGGCGTTGCGACGGATGAGATGTCTTGAAAAACGTTTGGATGGTGACCAGCAGCTAAAAACAAATGTGAAACAACAAATAAAAGATTATGAACAGAAAAAATGTATTCGAAAGCTGACCACTGAAGAGCTGAAACAACACCATGACAGGGTTTGGTATCTGCCAATTTTTCCGGTTCGTAATCCAAATAAACCGGGAAAGATACGGATTGTGTGGGATGCTGCTGCCATGGTTGATGGGGTCTCCTTAAATACGCTACTGATGAAAGGAGTTGACTGGAATGCATCGCTTCTAGGTGTTCTGATTCGTAGCAGAGAGAAGAAGATATGTATTTGCGGTGACATCAAAGAAATGTACCACCAGGTAAAAATTCCTGAAAAGGATCAACACGTTTTAAGATTTCTTTGGCGAGACGAAGTGAATGATGAACCGGACACCTACGTGATGCAAGTTATGACTTTCGGCGCTACCTGCTCCCCCAGCTGCGCACAATATATAAAGAATCGTAATGCACTGAAACATAAAGACGATTATCCAAGAGCCGTGAAAAGTATCGTAGAAAGTCATTACGTTGATGATTTTTTGGAAAGCGTAGACAGCGAAGCTGAAGCTTTACAGTTAGCAAAGGAAGTCACAACAATACATTCTAAAGCGGGCTTTGAAATCAGAAATTGGAAATCCAATTCCTCGGCGGTAATGAAGGCGCTTAATACCAAACCTACTGACGAATGTTTTGATTTGAACCCGGACGCAGGTTCTTCTATCGAGAAAGTACTTGGCATGTTAGGTTTAATTGCACATTTCTTATTTCTTGGTTTATCTCAAGATTTTGCTACAAGAAATCTGGCGCAGCCGAATCGATTGGGACGTTCCGATTAATGATGAGCAGTTCGAAGCTTGGAAAATATGGCTTAAGGTACTTCCACAAGTTGAAACATGTCGCATACCAAGATGCCTGTTGAAACATCTTCCGAATTGGAATGGAGCTACTGTACATCTTCATATTTTCATGGACGCAGGGGAACAAGCTTGTGCAACTGTAGCGTACATTCGAGTAAGCAGCGGAACCCAAATTGAATGCACACTTTTAGGAGCAAAACGAAGGTTGCCCCTATAAAACTGCGATCGATTCCGAGGCTTGAACTGGATGCAGCCGTCATGGGTTGCCGATTCGCCCGAAAACTTTCTGATGAATTGTCAACAAGCATAAGTAAAATATATTTCTGGACTGATTCTAAGACGGTGTTGGGTTGGATAATGGGAAATCCTCATCGATACAACAAGTTCGTGGCATTTAGAGTAGCAGAAATACAAGACACTGATAAAGGCGGGAATTGGCGATATATACCATCAAAATTAAATGTTGCTGATGACGCCACTAAATGGACAAGACCACCTAAGCTTGAGTTCGAGAACCGATGGTTTAGTGGTCCAAATTTCTTATTACATGAGGAGGACGAGTGGCCAGAAGATGTTTCACCAAAGAAAGAAGTAGCTGAAGAACTCTTGTGTGTGCATCAATCGTCACAACCATTCATTGACTTGAAAAGATTCTCACAATGAAACAGACTGCTTAGAACCATAGCATACGTGTATAGATTCCTAAACATAAAACTAAAGCTACAGCCTAATTTTTCGACTACTGGAATTTTATCATGTGAAGAATTAAAAGAAGCTGAGATAATATTATTCAGAACAGCTCAAATGGACGTGTATAATGAAGAACTAATAAGTCTCAAGCAATCAAATAAAAACTCAAATAATTTACCACCGCGAGTTAATGCCTCAAGTTCTATAAGAAGACTTTCACCATACTTGGACGAACATCAACTTCTACGAGTGAACGGAAGACTGGATGCAGCTGTTTTTATTAACATCGACACAAAGCGGCCAATTATACTTCCTAGAAATCACATCATAACTCATCTTTTAGTTCAGAAAATCCACGAAGACTTTCAACACGCTAATAACGAGAGTGTGGTCAATCAACTAAGGCAAAGGTATGTTATTCCAAAATTAAGATGCATGTTGAAACTTGTTTGTAAAAATTGTCAATGGTGTAAGGTATATAAAACAAAACCAAAGATACCAGAAATGGCACCGCTTCCTCGTGCAAGGATGTCACCATATTGTAATCCATTCACGTTTACTGGGGTGGATTATTTTGGTCCATTGTCAGTTGCAGTAGGACGTCGTCAGGAGAAAAGATGGGGAGTATTGTTCACATGTATTACTACAAGGGCTGTACATGTAGAAGTGGCCTACAAGCTTGATTCGGACTCCTTCATTTTATGCTTCCAAGACTTTATTCAACGAAGAGGTGCACCAAGGGAAATCGCGTCAACAACTTGAGACAGTGGATCCTGTTCACATTGCGAAACATTTTGTGAGTCCGTTGGTGAAGTGGATCTTTAACCCACCAGCATCACCACATATGGGAGGAGCGTGGGAACGCTTAGTCCGTTCATTCAAGACTGCGTTATACAATTCCTTGCCAACAAGAACTCCGACCGACCCACTATTGAGAAGTTGTTTAGTGGCTGCTGAAAACATGATAAATTCAAGGCCACTCACATATATGCCTTTGAATGACGACCTTGCAGAAGCCCTCACTCCAAACCATTTTTTGAGGCTTTCTTCTGGAGGTGCGCAACCTATTGGACAAATAAACGATAGTGCTAAGATCCTGAAATACACATTCCAATATAGAGAACAATTCGCAAACAAGTGTTGGGAACGATTTATAGTCGAATATGCACCAGAGCTTACTTTACGCTCAAAGTGGTTTGACCCAGTGCAACCGCTGAAAATTGGAGACGTTGTTATCATCGTGGATAAAGACCTTCCTAGAAACAATTATCCGAAAGGAAGGGTGATTGCCGTGAAGACGTCAACTGATGGACAAGTTCGCAGCGCTACAGTTCAGACCAACATTGGAGTTTTGGAGCGGCCTGCAGTTAAATTGGCGAAGCTAGAAGTTTATAAAGAAGATGGTGGTACAAGAACAACCCTACCGGGAATTCTCGTACCGGGGGGAACTGTTGCGAAAAGTAGCAACGCCAAAACGGAAGCTGAAAAAAGTAGTAACTCCAATCTGAATTTACCATAGTCAACTACGCCAACACTGGCGAACTAGACTGGAAGTTGAAATCGAATTCCATAATATTCCAGAAGAAATATAACGGACCTCAGCGGAAGACAATTTCTGTTGAGAAGTAAAATTAAAACGAAGAAGAATAGAACTAAAATTTTTTGAGTTTCTTTCAAAAACTAATTTCTTGTCTTTATTTGATAATTAATAAAGTATCTTTGTATTAGTCACTTCAAAAGTTTAGTGTTTTTTTACTTCTCTGAGATAAATTTTCAACAGAAGTATTAATGTTCACCTCGAGAATATTTGTAGAGGCTTTTATACATTTTTAAGATTAAGTATCAGTCGCGTTAGTAACGTGCTTAACAGTGAATTCGTCTAATGTGATTTGTAGCGCAAACCTTACTAGTTATATTAAATATGTGTTCTTTCGACAGAATGAGATCAGTAATACTCCTCGAGTTTCTTCACAGCTTTCTTGGAACACAACCGGCTGAATAGACTAGCTTCTTTACAAAAAGCAAATCTAAAAATCATTGATTATTATGAATCAATCGAAATATTAATTAAACAAAATAATCCGCCAATAGTGAACAATAACATAATTAAATATTGCAAATACAATACTGATATATTTAGGTGTAAATTAAGATCTAATCCAACTTTTTAAACTTTTTATTCTGTGATATAAATAAGTGAACGATTTGCCACCGAACTAAAGCGAGATACTTCATCATTGGTAACTACAAAATCAATAGCTTTTAATAATGCAGAATGGTTTAATTTTGATCTGCAACAAATAAAGCCCTTAAAAATAAACTTATATAAAAAGCTGTAATAACAAATAATGGTATTGATTGGGAAAATTATCGTAAATATAGAAATACGTATAAGAACCAAACTAGAAATGCAAAATAGCTTTTTATACGAAGAACAATTGAATCAACCGACAATCAAAAAGACATGTGGAGGCAGTTAAAAAAAATACTTACTTAATAAAAGAAGGGATGTGATATCTGCTGGTATTTTTCCTGATTCTTGCAAACAATCATTGATTGTTCCAATAAAAAAACTGTCTAATGATAAAAGTTGTAAAGAATATCGTCCAATAATATGTTACCTACTTATGAGAAAATATTAGAAAAAGAAGCGCATACACAAATTTTAGAACACATGGAGAGCCAAAACATTACTTCCACTTACCAATCTGGACTTAGAGCAAATCATGTGTTAATTATGTGTTAAGTGATTGGAGACAAGAAATTGAACAAAGTAATATAATAGTGGCCGTCTTTATTGACCTAAAAAGAGCTTTCGAAACAGTGAATCACAGTTAACTTTTCGATAAATTGAGAAGATATGGTATAAAAAAACTAAACTGGTTTAGATCTTTTTTAACAAATCGATCGCAATGCACTAAAGTCCATGAAAATGTGTCCCAATCAGTCTCTATAGATATCGGACTACCACAAGGAGCAATACTTAGCCTACCTCTTTTTCAGATATACATTAATATAGCGAAAGTTATTTAAAATTGTAAAATAAAACTCTTTTCTGATGACGGTTTAATATAAATTTCGGGGCCCGATCTTGAAACATGTAGCCGCCTTATAAACGAAGATCTTAATGCCTTACTATTTGGCTTAAAATGGATAGGCTAATTATAAATACCGAAAAAATGAATGTTTTTGTTTTAAACAATAGGTTACCTCAAATCGTTATTTTGGTGGATAGTGTACAACTTGAAATAGTTAATAAAATTAAATATCTGGGTGTAGTAATAGACAATAAACTAACTTTCAAAGATCATACAGATTATATGTGCAAACAAATATCAATGAAAATAGGTGTTTTAAGAAAAATAAGACAAAATATATCGATGAACTGTGCAGTTAAAGTATACAATGTCATACTGAAACCACTTTTTGAATATTGCGGCAGTGTACTTTTCATATGTCGTCAATATCAAAAGAATAGATTTCAAGGGCTACAAAACACTTCAATGCGAATTATTTTAAAATGTGACAGATACTCCAATATCATTCATGGTTGAGTCGTTAAATTGGCTTAACGTTAATCAAAGACTGTTCATGTGTGCTATGATATTTGTTTTTAAAATAAAAAAATGGAGTATCTCCAAGTAACCTACGTGTAAATGTAACCAACAACGATATCTCGAAGTATAACTTAAGAAACAGCCAAGATTTAAGAATTCAACGAGTACGAACAACAATATACAGTACATGGGGTTTCAAACGTATAATATCTTTCCAGATAACATCAAACATGCAGAAACAATTGTCGATTTTAAAAGAAAAAATCTAATTTATATAAGAATAAACATACATTAATTTATTAATATTAAAAAAAACATTAAACTGAGCAAAAAATGTAGAACCTTAAATTAAGAAATTTTTGATATATTGTAAAATAACTTTAATGCACTAGTTGCTAAATAAAATTAAACAAACAAACAAAGCAACTTGGTGGTTAGTCACAACTTCAGCTAGAAGCCAGAAAAGGGTGTAATTTGTTTAAGTTACAAGTTTGTATAGGATCTTTATCGAAAAAAATGTTTCAAAACTATCCATCTACATTTGGCTCTAATAATAATGGTTACAATACTCACACTGCTTAAACTACTTATTCCCTTTTTTATTAATTTTAAAAATATGTTCTTTTACTGACCTGTGTGGATCATCATGTGTCTTCGAAGATTATAACTGGAAGCAACGCTCTTTCCGCAAAGGAAACACTCAATCGATTGTTTCTGGGCCTTTTGTTCCAAATCGATCCAATTCAGCTCAATACCTTCCTCATTCTCATCGATATAATCAACATCCGAGTCTAAGAGAACCATGTCACCATCATCGTCATAGTCAACTTCTTGAATCGTACTCTCGTCACTTTCATTTAGAACATCACCGTTGCTGCTGCTTTGCTGCTGAAGTGGTTTTGCTTCCTCTTGTGTTTTGATTTCCAACTTTTGTTGAACTTCGAGTTCTTCTTCCTCTTGTTTTTTCTTTGTTTCTTTTTGTACCAAGTCTACCAGAAACGACCGAACTTTGGCGTCATCGATTGAAATAAAATTCTCATCAGGTTCGTGGTATTCATACTTTTGGTTTGGATCTAACTCCTCGTAAGTGTTATTCTGTTCAAATGTGTTACTTTGATGATGAATAGTTGCATCTGGGGCCGAAGGATGGTGATAATATTGCTGTTGCGAATGAGGATGTGGATGTGGTGGAAAATGTTGTTGATGATGATCGAAACCATTCGGAGGATATTGATATACAGGAGGTTCCAGTGCATTTGGTGGCATTGGAGTTGGAGGATAATGTGTTAAATTTTCATATGGAGCATATTGCATACCGTTGCTCAACCCAATCATATGATGGGCTTCTGGCTCAGCTTTTACCCAGACATCCATTGGTAAGCACTTGAGAGAAGTGACGACTTTTTGCCACCCCCATACAATGATTTTGTAGGCAGTTGTGAAATAGTTTACATGCAATTTGAAGAATTATTTTGCTGCGGAAAATAAATAATATATTTTTGAAAATTGTTTTTCTTCTTATAAATAATGATTTCAGGCCTATTTTGTGAAAATATTTGGAATAATTTGTTTACGTTGATGAAAAAAAGGTTTCAGCAGCCATGAACTGTCAATTTTTATAATTTACGCATGACAGGAGAATGTACAAGATTATTCAGTTCAGTACGAAAACTTATAAAATGGTGTCATTCAGGAAAAAGTTATTGGGTAATATCAAAAACTTTCTATAGCTGGTTTTACACCGAGCAACTCATACTCGCGATTTTTAAAATGTGGTTAAAAAAATAGCTGAGGTTGAAAATCTTGAAGAGTAATCGCTCTTTCTTTGTTTGCTTTTTTTTATTGTTCTTATTAAAGATCAAGGATGGCGTTGAGATATATTAATGTTTCACTAAACAAAGTTAACTTCCACCACTCCTGTGCAACCGAGTTAAGCCTTTACTACATAGGTTTACTTTTGTAGTAAGAAATAAATATCTATTCTGAAGGCACCTGCTTGCAAAACAACAATGGAAAATCGTGCATGGTGGTCTAACTTACATGTCAGAACAATTTTCGTATGTTTTTGTGCAAGCACGTTTCTTTAGAGAGCATTTTAATTTCTCACTTTTGTACTTTTGTACAAAAGTAGGTCTATGTAGTTACGGCTTTACTTGATTGGCAATATTTGAAGCAATAAATTGCTTAGCTCATTGCCTTCAATATTGCCAATGGAAACGCTTTAGCAGGGGCATGTAGAATGAAGATGAAAGAATTTGTATGTATGCCAAGAAATCTTAACCTTCCATCTTTTTCAAAATGTTTTCTACTCGATTTTGAATAGCTTCTCCGTTATTTTGAAAAAAAGTGAAAATAAGGGAAACACCCGACAAAATTGAATTAAAATTTTATATTAGCCGTGTTTTTTGAGAGAATGACTAGCAACTCAGCAAAATGTTTACACGCAAAACAATAACAAAACAAATTATTAGGGGTATTCACGATCCGATGCAACTGGCCTAGTATCACTGTAAAAGTGCAAAAGTGTAAAATCTTACAACACTACAACAACAAAATATATATCTTACAACAGTTTCGCAATTTAGCAATACCCGAAACCTATTGCAACAGAAAAATACAACATTAGGGGTATTCACGATCTGGTGCAACGAGCCTAGTAAAAGTGCGAAATTTTATTTTTTTTAAGTGGATCGTGAACGCACTTTTCTTATCTTCTTGCAACACTAAAGCAAATGTCAAAATTAGTTTCACATTTGTTATTTGTTTTTGTTTCGAACATATCTGAAAATTTCAATTTGATTTAATTTAAATTTTGTTCATAAAAAGATGCCAAAAAAACGGAAAAAGAAAATATTACCAAATCTTAATTATCGTCCAAATTTTAAATGGAAAATAATAGTCAAAGATGATGACGACGTCACATCAATACAATCAAGATAGCAAATTGGATGTATCTAATGAACATACCTTTGTTGCTGTTTAACGTAATCAAGAATGAGTGAGCTGTCAAAAACACAATTTACAAATTTTACAATGTTGTATTTTTCTGTTGCAATAGGTTTCGGGTATTGCTAAAGTGCGAAACTGTTGTAAGATTGCACCTTGTATATTTTGTTGTTGTAGTGTTGTAAGATTTTACACTTTTGCACTTTTACAATGATACTAGGCCAGTTGCATCGGATCGTGAATACCCCTAATATAAATCTGGACTTTTACAAAGAATCGCATATTTCTATGTATTCGCTAAGTTTCGCCCATGAAAATCGTTTTTCTTACATACTTGTGTGGTATAAGCTTAAAATTATGAAAACAAGAGTTGTTGGCAGTACTAATAAATGCAGCTGTTTCTTTGAATGTCAACAAAATAAAATTCCTTTTATTTAATATTATATTTTGCCCTGCAATCTTACGATAATTTACTCCTGAAATCAAAATGATAATTTTTGGAGTATATATAGTAAGCAAATCCGGTGGTCTAATTTTTAACTTGGACAACAATGTGCCGCGTATTGAGAACGAAAGAACATTTAGCTATCCGCTAGATCTGGTCCTTGACTATGATCCTAAAAAAGTTTCAGTTGTTTTTAATCAGAAAGATGGAATAAATGGTAAGTAATTCTAGTACTATTAATTGGTTCCTTGCAAAAGCTCAAAATCCATATTTGGTTTTAGTTGGCCATGTTCTAGTAGCAATCAATGGAGTTACAGCAAACGGTGGCACTCTGGAGGATGGACGCGATGTGAAAACAGTGATCGAAGGAATAGAGAACTATCCTCTCAATTTGAAATTCACTCGGCCAAAAATGACCACGAATGAAAAGATTTTCTTGGCCAGTATGTTCTATCCTCTGTTTGCTATTGCCAGCCAGCTAAGTCCGGAACTTAAGAGTTCAGGAATTGAAGTACTGGAAGCCGATACCTTTACATTGCACTGTTTTCAAACTTTAACAGGTGTGTGTCGAAGTTTTTAATTAATATTTATCATTTTTATTCAAATTTGTCTTCTTTTCTTTAAGGAGTTAAATTTATTATGGTATCTGAAACAGGTCTATCCGGAATGGATACCCTGCTTCGCAAAATATATGAGCTTTATTCGGATTATGTTCTGAAAAATCCCTTCTACTCACTCGAAATGCCAATACGATGTGAACTTTTTGATCAGAAATTACAAAGTTTACTTGATACCGTGGAGAAGACGGGGCTTAATAATTTAGATAAATAAGTATTTACATAATATAACCAAGTTTTAGGTGCGATTTAGTTACTTTTTATGATTCCAGAAATTGAAATATATAAATGCATATAATGTTAAAACAAATTGTATTTAATGGGCGTTTCATAATGAAGCTTAGAAATTTCTTTTTTAACCTTAGCTTATATTTGTTTAAATATTAAACCATCACATGAGATACACCTTGCAAAGGGGGTAAGAAATTGACTGAGAATGCTTTACAAATTCTGACTTGCGTACAAAAATAAACCTATTGAAGAGTTGATTCGAAAACTTGGATGTATGTTATATAAACTCTGCATAGTAATAGCATAGATAAACAATATTGTTTATATATGGTAATAGCTTTGTTCAGCGACGTTGGTCCGAACAAATTGAAACAGAAAATAACATCTTTTTGCTGTTCAATGACAAATTTCCTTTTCAAACTGTTCTGATTTGCTGTTCAGTGAGTCTATTCCGAACAGTTTAGAATAGGGTTTTCTGTAAATGCTTTTTATGTAGAACAACTTAGAACAGCTTTTCTATTTTTTTCTGACTTTCCTCACTGAACAATCCTAATATATACTCCTTCCAGTACAAGTACTTTAAACGAATTAATTGTCTCAAGAACAAATGGTTTTTCGAGATTGTTATAATAATGTCCATTTGTGTCTAACTGGATGTTTTCTAGATATTGTGACAGACCCGATTAAAAGAAACATACAAACTTCATTACTGAGAAAAATTATGTTTACGTTTTTAGTTAAAATAGGAATTCAAAATCTCAGAGGGAAACGACTGAAATTCCATCAAGAAAAAAAACCCAATTAAACACAAATAACAAAAAACGTATATTTCTCAGAGTAAATGCACAATTTAAACAATTTATCCAAAAAAAATATAATATGAAAAAAATGTTACATAGTATAATTTAAATAAATATTTATGACCAGTCTAGAGTGGTGTTTCACTAAAAAAAAATATTTAACTAAAAACAAAACATAAATTATAAAAAAAAGCAATTGCATTACAGACACCATTTTGATTGAAGCTTTGGTTAGAGTTTCCATTACTGGCTTTTTCCTCTGTACATATTTACTTAAAAAAAAAGAGAAACAATAACTATAAGAACTTACAATCTATATTAACGGTTATTAATGCATAATAGTATATCAATACATAAAGAGTATTACTTGTGTTATGTGTAAGTGAGGGCATAGATAAGGGGGTGGCAAGCAAGGGGAGAAGGACCGAATGTTTGCGATTGCACTTCAAAATGACAAATTAAAGATTACCCAGATTATTTATTTACTAAAAAACCTCGAGCTTTGGGAAAACCTGAAGTTGGTTTTTTTATGCCTTTCGGTTGCAACGGCTGCCTCTTGTTGCTATCGACTTTAGACGATTTGACACTCCTTACTCCGTTTGTGGTAACTGACTGCGAGTTCTGGTTGATGATTTTTTCCATGCGATGCCCAATGCTGTTTGTATTATCCCCAATGTCAATATCATCACCTGTCTGCATAGCTTGTGCCAACACAGCCTGTAGGGATGCAGAAACTCTTGGACTGCGGTACTCTTGGGTAGTTCGGCACGGCATATCCAATTCATAGTTGACTATGTTCTCACTTTTGTAACGAATCGATGTGGGGACGTTTTTCTGAGCTTCTTGTAGGCCATATTCAGAAACGGGTCGACGTCGCTGGTGATGCGAAACCGGACGTTTCATGCTGCGATTATCGTTTATACTCAATGAAGAAAACTTCCATTCCTCCTTGTCCTCGTCATACTTAGCCTGGGTGTAAAGTCGATTCTTAACTTCCACCGGAACAAAGTTGTCAATGATCAAAAGCTGTCGCTTCAACTCCTTTACCAATTCATTTTGTGCCATTTCCAGCTCCCGCAAGTCTTGATTATGTTCGTATTTAGTGTCATTAAGCTCTTGTTGCAGTGCCAGATATTTAGCGTAGCACTTGGAGAGTTTCCTCTTCTTTAATTCAACCTCTTGCTCCAATGAAGTGACAGTTTCGCGAATTTCCAAGGTTGTCTCTTCCTTCAACTCTAATTGCTGTTGCATTTCGATTTCCCTCTTTTTTCGCTCGGCAATTTCACGAAGCTTCTTTTCAAGTTCTTCCTGCCGCTCGCTGTACGTATCCAGCAAATTCTTTCCTCCACGAACCAGCTGACTCTCAAGTTCAGCCAACCTGGAAGCCAGTTGTGCGGTGGCAACACGCTCCCTCTCCAAGACCTCAATCGATTTTTGATCGTCCTCTTCGACTAGTTGCTCTCCATCTTCCTCTTCTTCTTCCTCCTCCTCATCTTCGGGTAATGCGGTTTCTTGTGATTCGCGATTTTCCTGAGGCTTCACCTTTTTCTGCTTCTTTTTGGCTCGCTTTTCACGCTGCCGCGGGGCAATCGACCTCTTTAAACGCTCAATTTCCTCTTGGTATTCCTTGAGCTTGGCATCCTGTGGGTCTTCGTTCTTTATTGGCTGATTCTGAATGGTCTTAGCCCGCGAAGCGTAGCGGAGTGTTGTTAGAGTCTCGTTGCAGTTATAAGCCGATGGACCAATGTTGGCAATCATGATAGTTTTGGAGTTGCCTCCCAGAGAGTCCTGCAATAGACGTGTGAGCTTCGAATCTCTATAAGGAACATGGGGCGAGTTCTCTGCCAGAGCGGAGATCACGTTGCCCAGAGAGGACAGAGCTAGATTGATCTTGCTGGCTTCTTTAAGTCGTTCGGCACTAGCACCAGTCTTTGATTGCCTCTCACTCCCAGCCAAATCAATCAAATTCAACTTTCCCACCTTGACAGCATTGGTTTCGGTATGACACATTTCGATTTTGATCATGAAAATAGCATGTGATCGAGAACTGTGCTCATTCATGTTGGTAAATCCGACTGTGCGGTTCTTATTGCCCGATTGCATCACGTTCAACATATCATCGACGCTCTTACAGCTAACGGAATGTAAATTGGGAACATAGACGCCAAGGTTTCCTCTTTCCCTTACTTCTAAATGCTTAGTGTTGGGACGCAAGAGATCTCTCAATTCCTCCATGTAAATCTCCAGATAAGAGACATCCACGAGGAAGTTCATGTTCTCTGTGCGGTTGATATGCGACCAGATTTGGTCGAATGTCCGCGGAATTATGCCCATGAGTTTCTCATTTCCTCGCACCCCTTCCATGGTGAATGTCTTTCCAGTTCCGGTCTGCCCGTAGGCAAAGATGCATCCATTGAAACCCTCCAATACACTTGACACCAGAGGCCAAACAACTTCATTGTAAACGTTGGTCTGGGTGGACAAATGATCGTAGGCAGCGTCGTATGTAAAAACCTTCCTAGCTTCCTTGTTCTGGTCTTGGGGATTGGCTATCTCTACGACCCCTCGATTCGGGTAGACGGTAATGACCTCAGTGGAACCTTCGATTTTTTCTCGATTGCTAATGGGGCGGCACCGCACAACCACTTGAACACACTCATTAGTGACTTTTTCCTTTTTGTTTTTAGCACTCATCCCGGAGCTAGGTATTTAACTAACTTATTTGTGTACAATTTCGTTTCCCAGCCGACAACTATAGGTAGGAGGATGAGGAATTCACTCAACCTAATAAATCGATAAATGGAAAGTGAGTTTTATTTTATAATTTTTTTTTTGGAAAAAAGGCTAACTTTTTCACTTACGTATTTCAGCTAAGTGTATAGTGCGAATTTTGAATATGAATAATTATCAATGATTTTCCTTAGTTTTGTTGTTTTATTGCTGAAAATAAACAATTAGTCACAGTGGGTTGAGTTAGGGCGGATGAAATTACTTTACACACATCAACTGGACATAAAGCACTGCACAATAAGGTGTTTTTGTATGCTTTAATATACAAAATTATTTATTGTTAATTTATATAGCATATTTGTTGATTTAATGTGCGCTTTTTTGTAAAGAATTTAAATTTTGTATAGACCAAAATTCAAAGATAGACTTCTTTTGGAAAATATTTGACTTTTTCTGTTTTTTTTTCTGAAGGAGAGCTAAATTATGGGAGAGTTTGACAGATTAAATTTTGAAATGATTTGAATGAGTTCAGTGATTTATGGCAACTTTTTATGGATTAACATGTTGCATATTCAACAACTACGAATGAGGTTAGACTGCTTTTACGATTTCAAGTGTGCGATTTTTAAGCATGATGGCTGGAAGTAGGAGGTTTTTGAGGTACAAAATTGCTGAGGTTGAAAAAATTGATGTTATGTTTCACATTTTCGGAGAACCGGCATCGAAATTTTTGAAAATAGTTTCGATTCACTTCATAATCATAATTTTCCCTGTCGTTTGTAGCACACATAATATCTATGCTAGAGACACATACTTGCAAAAAGTGCACACACAATCTTATTTTGTTTTATGTCTGTGGCATACATATTAAGGGTATTCATGTAAAGAGATAATTTTTCGCTTTGTAGAAAAATATAATTTTATGCAAAAGGCTACATGAACACCCAGCTAAGTTAAGTCAAATGTCAAATTAAACGTCACAAAGTTTCTAAGGGTATTTTTCTACGCTTTCCGCTACAAATTTGAGAGATAAAATTCTATATCTTGCAGAAAATTTTTCCCATACAAATTTTGACAGTTCATTTCTACCGATAGAAAATTCTATCGTTTCTAAGCTTTCTATGGATTTTCTGCGTTTGCATGAATACCCCTATTAATTTCTCGCTTTTGTTCTTTTTGAAAAAAAGTTGTTGAATGTAGTTAAGCCTTTTTTTCGAACAAAATTCAATAACCTACCCTAAATATGAATTTTGCAACTTTACACTACAAACTCACACGTTTGATACGTGAACCATAAACGGTCTCCCAAAACACCACGAAACATTCACTGACAACAGTTTTTTGTTGCTAGTTAAGTCCCGATCTACATTGCCCGATTTTTCCACGAAGATTTTTCCAGAAACCTTGTGAAATGTACACACAGAACGATTTTTTCAAAAGATTTTTTCCTTTTCTTCTTCCTTGTTTTATTGCTGTGCTCTTCATTTTTCGAACGGCACACTGACACCGAACACACACAAAAAACTGGAAAGGAGAAGAGAGAGAACATAATCAGACTGGAAAAATCGTTCGAGTTTTCTGGTACAAACGATTTGATCCCTACTCCTCACTTTTCACTCCCTTCACCATCGAACAAAAGATCGGCACTGGAAAAATCGTTCAATGTAGACCGGGACTAAGCATTTTGTATCTGTCATATTTTACATAATAATAACTGTGTATTAATACATGTCAAATTGAAAGTGGGAAAGAATTCCACGCGACTGCCAAATTTGTGGGAAAGAAATGACTTTTCATATTTTGCTTCCAAACTTGCTTGTATTAATACGTTACCTTAACCTAAAAAAAGTGTGATAGAATTAGAACCATTCCTAAAATTCTTCATGTATTAACACATGTCAAATTCTACATGATTTGTTTCCCACTTTTTTTGACATGTATTAATACACAGTGGGCTAGTGTGGAAGGCCTTTAATAAAGAAAAATGCAGAACAGAAAATACTAAATGCTGAATGCATCCATCGGATATAAATTTTTAAAAATGACATTGGCTGCACTTATTTCGACTTGCCAAAAAAACGTATATTATCGCCTCTAAAAGCAAAGCGGTGTCCACGAAAATATTCCGCCACAATAATAGAATTATTTATCAAGCACAATAAAATATCAAAAGAACAATAAAAATTTTACAACTTAAACAAAAAGTACACATCCTAGACTATAATCAATTTTTGTTGCATTATGCTGAAGCTTCTTATATCTTGCACGCGAACTAATTGAAAATACCGCTCTTGTGTGGCAAAGGAACAATATCGCAATACTCGGTGTTCTTTGAACTCTTCGTCCAGCAATATGGATCAAATGCTAAGTCCCGGGTTTTCGATACCCAGTATCGGAACTCCGCTCCATCAGCCCGAAGCTGACCAACAAATCGTTCCGAACCCAGTTTACCATCCTATAGCCCAAATGGGAAGCTCTCCAATGGGAGGCAATGGGCAAAATAATTTGAGCAACTATGGCAATGAACTTAGTTCGATGGGAATGCCGTCTTTGATGTCAGCCCCACAGAAACAAATGCAATCCTATCAGCCGAGCTATTCCACCCCACAAAGTCTGATGCAGCCTCAAACACCGGTAACTAGTTGGCCTTATTTTTATGGACTTATGAAATAAATACATTGTCTCTATTTTAGCAAAGCCTTATGTCACCCATGGTCCCGATGAGTGAACGTGTCGAAAACATTAGCAATATCCATCAGACAATGGGCCCAGCTACTCCCATGACCCCAATGACTCCCGGTTCAGCCGATCCAGGAATAATTCCACAATTGCAGTATGCTTAACAGAGATTTTCAAACAAACTTAAAGCCTTTCCATTTCGTTTTTAGAAACATTGTATCCACCGTGAATCTTAACTGCAAGTTGGATTTGAAGAAAATTGCCCTGCATGCCCGTAACGCCGAATATAATCCGAAACGTTTTGCTGCCGTTATCATGCGAATACGTGAGCCCCGCACAACTGCGCTTATATTCTCATCGGGGAAAATGGTGTGCACCGGGGCCAAAAGCGAGGACGACTCTAGGTTAGCTGCGCGTAAATACGCGCGAATCATTCAAAAATTAGGTTTTACGGTAAAGAAAAAAATCTCAAATTCCGTTATACTATCGCCTTCTATGATCATCGTTTTACTCTATTTTTTAGGCAAAATTCTTAGATTTTAAAATACAAAATATGGTCGGAAGTTGTGATGTCAAATTCCCCATTCGTCTCGAAGGCTTGGTCCTTACGCACGGCACATTCAGCTCATATGAACCAGAATTGTTCCCTGGACTCATCTACCGTATGGTGAAGCCAAGAATTGTGCTTCTTATCTTTGTGTCGGGAAAAGTTGTGCTAACTGGCGCCAAAGTACGACAGGAGATCTACGAAGCATTCGAGAAGATCTTTCCGATCCTAAAGAGTTTCAAGAAACAATCGTAGCGGATCGGATTCTTAGTTTTAGCTTTTAGTATTTTTACTTAATTTTAATGTTTCTTTGAATGTAACAAAATAAAAAAAAAAATACCACGAAAACCTTTGTATGAATAATTTTTGTGATCAATGTAGAATTTGGAGCATTTTCTGGTAAGTAGACATCTCAACCAAATTCGTACATTTTCTTTTTATATTATCCCTGAGTTAAAAAATGCAGGAGTTCGGCAACACTGCAAAATTGACTTTCCATTTCTGGAAAACGGAAATACTGTCCGTTATAAAACATTTCTACTGTTTTAGAAGAATTAATGTTTCATCTCAACAATGACATCAAATTTTAATAAAAACGTACATAAATGGTACTTCTGCATAACTCGGGGTATCTTACGTTTTTTGCTGTCACAATTGAACCACCAATTTAAAGAATGGAATAAATCCATTCGACCTAATTTTTCAGACGACGAAAAAAACTTATCTTCTATAATTTTCATTTCCTGGATTTTTGACCTATAGATGATTTAAAGAGCACTATGATTTGAATAATATGCAAAAGACATTTTGTTCCTATCTGTTCCTTGTAGCCAGATATACCGTCTTAAAAAGCTTGGTAGTTATTTCCTTCTTGCAATTGAAAATTTGAAATTGAAAAGAAAAGATAAATGTAACGGAAAATAAATTTTTTTAATTAAAAAAAAGTGTTCAAACTTAAAAAACAACGTTTGTTATGACATTTTTTAGTCGTCTTCCTCTTCAGCAGCTTCAGTGGCTGTAGTAGGCAAGGTCAATATGTTCAGGTAGAACTGTTTCTTATCCTCTTCTATATATTCGACTATTTTTCGAATGTCTTCCATTTTTTTGTGGTTTATGGGGATTTTATCCGAATAAGCTTTTTCGGTTGGTTTTTCTGGGGGTAACGTTGCTTTTCTGGAGCAAACAAATATTGTCCAGGATTTGTTTCTTTCTTAAGGCTTTATAAAATCAAGTATATCTCGGTAGTGATTTTTGTGGCATTCTTAGGCCTAACAGATGCGTCTACCCTTACAGAAGACATTTGCTTCAAAAAGTCATTTTTGGAAATTGTGTCGTTTATCTCCTTCTTTAAATTTGTGGTTCAATTATGGTGTTCTTCAACATACATATTTGAATCACAATACTGTCCGTTAGAAAACATTTCTACTGTTTTAGAAGAATTAATATTTCCTCTCAACAATGACATCAAAATTTAATAAAACTTACATAAATGGTACCATTTTTTTACAATTTTATTTTGCAGTGCATTTCGTTTTTTTGCTGGCACAATTATGGTGTTTTTCAACAATAATATTGGAATCACATAATATTGCACTTGATACAAAGTAGCAACTTGGTTGGCAGAACGAAACACTGGAAATTTTTTAAACACTCATTGTTAAATCGAAATATTCGCAGACTATGGTCCTTATTTCGAGTATCATTTTCTTGCAACGATTGCAACTACATAAGGGTATTGCGATGGCTTAGACAATAATTTGAACGCATAAATCTTCTTGGTACTATAAACTTTTGTCGAATTAAAATTTGAACGACACTCGCCATAAGACTCAATGGCATCAATAATCCACGCGAAAGTACTTCAAAAATAAACAAATATTGTTTGGAAAAGTAATAAACAGAATAAAAAACTAGGTTCCTGGGTAACCGAAATCTACAATAAATGCGGTGCTGGTTTATCGTGGAGGAAGCTTAGTTGTAGTTGAGTTATAATCTTTTCCAAGGATACTTACTTAAAGAACTTCGATCTTCATTTTCATCAATGTTGTGGATTCAATCGAATAGTTTTCTTCGTCTTGATGTAAATGAATATTTCCAGCAAACTTGGGTAGAAAAAAAAAATCTGGGGCCTTACTATGTAATTCGATTCTACAATAAAAATGTTCGAGTTCGTAAAATCTCAATTGGCTAATTCTACTCAAGATATAAGCTTTTTAAACGAACCTTAATCGACTTTTTTTGGAGACTTAGTTTTGTTGATTAGGCTCGCTTAAAAAACTTATATCTTAAGTTCTATAAGTCACATCACCAAGATTAAGGTGTTTGGACTTTAGGAAAATGACAGAGCATCATAACGTATTTTCAAAAAATTGATAGAAGTGTTAATACCCCTGTTAAGAATTTAAGAAAATCTCTGTTTTCAATCCCCCACCCCCGCCAAAGGCTGAACAAAAAACCTGACTGACTTTTGATTTCGATATCATAAAATATGCACCTATTAACCCTCATACTCAGATTTTGGTTATACATCCACTCCCAAAATTTGATGTCGGCTCTTGTACTAATATTTATTATAAAAATCTTTGGCGTTCAGTGCCTTTCTGATAAGTGGGAGTCAGTTGGTTACCAACAACCACACTAATCAAGATTCAAGAATGATAATGCAAATTTGTATTTTTTATTAAATAAAGTTGATTTGTTTTCATTTATTTTTAGTCATTGAAAAAAAATTATGGGAATTTTATTTTGTATTTATCTGTTCTTCTACAATTGAAAAATTAATATAAAATTTGTTCTTTCTTATAGACATTGAGCCATGAGGCCGCCAAGATTTTCAAAATCAATCTTTTCGGTAATGTTTTTCGTCTTGATTTTCTCTTCTTGTGCAGCAATCAAAATAAGACTGCCTTGGTGCTTCCAGCCATTCTTCTTCATCCATTGTTCCAATGTGTTTTCTGAAAACAATCAACATTACAAAGTTCCTTTGAGCAGATCCAGTGATCAGGTGAACTCACCATCAATATCCCCAAGAAGTTTCTTGAGGAGATCCTTTGCTATTGTCTGGAAAGTGATTCCAATGACATGGCACACAAACTTCCTGATGGAATCATAGAAACCAGTAATGTGTTTGAACAATTCGCGATTCTTATCGACACGCTGCCAGAAAAGAATGAAGTCAGCCCTCTCTAGAATGTCAGCAAGATGAATTATGGTTTGTACAGTATCATCTTTGACTTGCTGGGGCAGCAGCAAACACTTGGCCATAACAAAATCGGTGTGTGGAAGATTAGTGAGCGATTTTAAGAGAATTGTTCGTGTTATGTCAATGTTTAGCATATGTTGATTGAATTGGTATAACTTGAGAACAGCAAGATTTGCCTCCAAGTCGTAGGTGTTATTTTTTGCCTGCTCCTCGATGTAGCTTTCCAATGTCTTTAAATGATCTGGGTTGTATCTGAGTTTGCAGGTGCGGACAGAAACAAAAAAACACACTTTTAGGTTAGAATTTATATTTTGTTGAAATTTATTCATTTAATACCTTTCAATGCATCCAAGCATTTCGGGAATTGTTTGGCTGGTGCCATTTTCCATTGTAACCATTAGAGTCATATTGAAAATTTAATTTTTATTGAAGAAATTAGCAAAAATCTGGGATCGTCCTACGAATGCAAACACAATTTAAGAAATTTGACGTTTCAAAAGAGGGGAGGTAAGAAAGTTCTTTGGGTCGGTAAGTTAGTTTAGCATATTGTTTATTGTAATAGATTTTTGTTGGTAAAAGCGGAAGTAGAACAACTGTCATGCCTAAAATAAAGTGGCCGTTTCTTTTGAAAGTTGTGCATGTTGTTCTTTCCATTTTTCAAGTTGAAAAAATTAAACATTCCATAAATAGTACACTATTTGTGATCAATACAAATAAGGTTATTTAACTGGAATATTTAAGTCCTTACTAAATATGATTACACTGGTATACAAGGGTTTTGTTGCCCTAGATATAAGATTGATTTTAGATATATTAATACTCACAATTCATGAAACTATCAATGATTTTGTAAGATTTGATATCACCCTCCCACTCACTTCCACTGGTAGACTGTCCCAATTTCTGTGAATTTCGCAACATCATTGTTTCTGAGGGCATGCGAATTAATTTTGAAATGTGAATAGGCCGAGGGAGTGAGGATCACGTGATGTTTGTATGTGCGAAAAAGTTGCGCAGAAGCCTAATCATGACTGGGAAAATAAATTTTATTACTAAAAAGCCGATAATTGCTCAAAATATAAGATATGTAAGAATCATAAAAACAAGAGCACATTCAGTACTTTAATAAATACATTCGTAATTTGGAAACTTTAAAAATTTGCAAATATATCCAGGGCAACACAATTCTTTTTTTTTTTTGTAGAGCTGTGTTATTGGTAAGACCCAGAGTGTTTAATAAATTTCGAATACAATAACACAACATAACTATATACAAAACACAAATAAATACAAAACATTCAGAAAGGGTAAAGCTGTCTAAACACGAGCGAGTCGAACGTCTCGGATCAAATAATTGGTTGTGGGCATTTTACACTGAATAAATGTCAAAAAGGTTCGGTGCAAAACCATTTGGATTTTCAACCAGTCAACCAACCAAGAACCAAATTGATTCAGTCCGAGCCGTTCGGCTCGCTCGTGTATGGCCAGCTTAAGACGAATATAAGGTATCGGACGACTCTTAAGTTGTGATAGGGCTCCCCAGTTAATTTTGTATACAAAATTTCGAAAATCTCAGGAAAATCAAAGCGATATGAGCTGACAATCGCCATCAAACATGCGAATGGCTTTTAAGATTAGTCTCTATCTACCATAATTCTTGGATGAAACATATTCAATTGGAATACACGCCATAATACAAGATAGAGTGTATAACAACTCATATATTAAATTTTGTTTGTTATTGTTTAGGGGACGTTGTAGTACAAATTTTGATCTATTTGGTTCCTATATACTCTATCAAAAAACTCAGCACTATTCATTCATTTTGTACTCGCGATCACCACCATAGATCGCTTCAAATACAAAAGAGAATTGTGTTTGAAATGTGTCAGTCTGACACCAATCGAAAGGTCCTTTTTTTTCCCTGACCACTGATACCTATTTAAAGTCTTATGATTGCTTATTTCCCACACATATAGACCTCGACAGATTATGGTGAATAAATTTATGAGCCGCACATGTGTACTATTAAACAAAAACACATTGGTGCTTACTTTAGCTATCTTTCCCGCTTCTCATTATAATTATATACTCGTATACTGTATTTGATGAACGTACTTAACACAGCCACAGCTTTTATTTAAATCCACAGTAAAATCTCAGCTTAACATTTGCAATCAGGATTATTATGTTGAAAAAATAAATGTATGTAAGTATTCAATTTCTTTGTGTTATACAACCGTCCACCAAATCTTCGCGGTCGTCCCACCTTAATCATGCCCACCCATACACCAATGGAGAATATTACGCCTAAAGTTAGCCTTAATGTGCCATAACAAATCCTCAAATTGATAAAGGAAAAGACTTTGACAACCATTTTCATTAAAAACATGGATTCCTATTTTTATGTCGAAGCAAAAGCAGGTATTTTATCCAGATCCCCAGAAAGGTTAAAAATAAATAAAAAAAAATAAAAACAAGGTCTGACGATCCATGTGCGCCCCTCAAAAAAAGAACTCCGCTTTCCAAAAAGGACGACAAATTACATAATTATCCCCGGAGGGCATTATTTATATACATTTAGTGAGTAAACAAGGGACAAACCGCACCAACTATACCCTCTCCTTTGCTTCCCTGTCTCCTGCTGCTTACCCAAACACCATAACAAAACAGCTTTAAACTCATTTGTATGCGATTTTGTATCCTTGTTGACGGTCTATGTGGTTGATGTATTCGGATGAATCCTGATGCGATGTATAACCATTCGTATTCTCGTATACTACGCTATGAAATATGGTGAAGAAGACCGACGACGATGATGATAATGCTGTTTCTGTTGATACTGATGCTACTATTATTCATGATGTATGATGATGATGTTGGATATTAAAATATTTCTGAATATCTTTTGGAATCCCTCCCGGACTACTTACATTTGTTGTTTTTGTTGTTCCTTTGGAGACATCATCCCGATCCTGATATTCCACCCTCTTTTCGTATTGGTTTCGCTGGTGATATGAAGATGAGAGATTTTCTCTGTCCTCCCATGATGATGTTTACGGTTTACCTACTGAGTGCAAATGGGGGTGCGAAAAATCAGGACTTTTTTTCGATTCCATTTCTGATTAAGTATAATTCAAAAACTAGCTGCGAGAAAATTCAAAAGCTGTGATGGTTGGTAGTTGGTATGTATTCTTGTGTATGTCACACAGTGCCAGGTCCTAAAAGGAGCTTAAGCTTATGCCATTGCCATCGGGGGTATTATCCTAAATGGGTGTCGCGACGACACTCGGCATCATATAGCCGTACATGTTATTAAGTTATATCTGGTGTGTGTATGTGGAGTGTGAAGTATTAAGGATATTTTGCAAGAAAAAAAAAAATACTTTCAGAATGTTTTCATTTCTAAGAGTGGAGTGAAGTAGCTCTGGGCTCTAAGCTATGTTTGATGGTGAATCTCTTTCAGAGTGCAAGTAGGTATAAAGATGTTTTCTCAAATAACACACGTGTAGGTATTTCAAAGTGATATATCTAATCGAAGAAAATCTTAACCTAAGGCTTCCATTTCGTTAGAGAAATCCTTTCATTGGCAGGGGATAGTGTGCATGTGCCTCTATTCATAAAGTCAAGTGAATTTAAAAAGCTATTTTTAAGTAACCAAATAAGGCATGGGTAATAGAAAAGGTATAGGTATATATTTATGCACTATGCAGCTAATAAACCATGCATTAAAAGTTAAGGTTATCTACATAGGTAAATTATATGAAAGGTTAGATTACGTTTATTTTAGAAAAGATGTTTTTTGATAATGTCTTAGGGGTGGTGTTATTAACTTAACGTTATATATAATATATGCAAGTTCATTTTGTATATGTTCTTCGTAGCAACTATGTATATAACAATATTTCTCAATCAGCAAGACACTTACACTGGAGCCTTAACTTCAGCATAAAGCCGTCAAAATAATAGTTTTTTGATATCTACTTTAACTTGAGTTTTACGATTCTTTCGAAATTTTTTTGTTGATGTAAAAGACTTTTTACTATTTCAATTTCATGTGTCATATCTCTCAAAAGAATTGACTCAGTGGCCCTGAATAATGAACGAAATTCGAGTCAAATCTAGCTTAGATTCGATTGTTTTGTATGGAATAAACTCGACTTTAGGATAAATTTGACTCAAAATTCGTTTACTACTAAGGGTCAATATATGTATATCTCAATTTTTTTTTCCAAACTGATATATAGTATTTTTAAAGCTATTTTTGTTCTCCTCAAGAAATATTCATTGAAAACGTTCGAAACAATAAGTACAAAAGAGAATACGAGAAAGCTATAGGTATTTTTGACGAAAGAAAAGTTTGAAGTTATTTATCTAAGCTAACACCAGTGTTAACGACATTTTCGTTTACACATGTGTTTTGTCGAATGGTTTTAGTGTCTTTTCTTCAACACTAAAACCATATTCGATAGGGTCAATCAACTATAACAGATGTAACATCACAATATTTGACATATCCCTTCACCGGTCAATCGATATTCTGTTATTCCCAAAGTGTTTGAGTCCATTATCTGTAATATGTTATCCTTTAACTGTAAGTCAATTATTTGTGACAATCAACATGGTTTCGTCCAAAATAAGTCAACTATTACAAACCTACTTCATTTTACTTCCTTTTGCCTTGATTCCTTCGAAAATCAGAATCAAGTAGATTGTGTATTCACAGATTTTAGTAAGGCCTTCGATAAATTGTGTCACCAGACTTTGGTCCATAAACTTAAGGCCTTAGGATTTAATGACTAATTCTTGATATGGATCTCGTCATATTTAAAGAATAAAAGTTATAGTGTTAATTTTAGAAATGAGCTCTCTGATCAATTGTATGTCAACTCTGGTGTCCCACAAGGTAGCCACTTAGGCCCCCTGTTATTTATTTATATATAAATTGCATAACTTCCATAATAAAAAACTCCTCTGTTCTAATATATGCTGATGACATTAAGATTTTCAAAACTATATGTTCAATTAATGACTGCTCAAAGCTTCAAGAAGATCTTCATAGATTTAGAGAATGGTGCAATACAAACCGACTTTTGTTGAATATTGACAAATGTAAAAAAATGTGTTTTACACGCAAAAAAACAATTATAGATTATAACTATATATTAGATTCTTCTTCTCTTTGTAAGCTTTCCGTTTTCTCCGATTTAGGTGTTATTCTTGACACTAAATTGACGTTCACTGACCATTTTAACTTTATAGTTAAAAATCCAAATAAAATTCTCGGTTTTATTAAACGATTCTCTCGTGATTTCCGTGATTCCTACTTCCTCAAGCTACTGTATATATCTTTTGTTAGACCAATACTTGAATACGGCTGCGTTATATGGGCACCTTACTATTCAGTTCATATAAACAGACTTGAAGGTATCCAGAGAAGGTTTTTGCGTTTTTGTCTTCGTTTTCTTCGTAGTCCCAAAGGTCCACACTACCCCCATATTCTCACATACTCTTGCTTATCAACCTCTCTTCACTATTACAACATAGAAAGTATCTCCAACTTTGTTTTATTGCAAAATTAATCAATGGTTCAATAATGTCTCCATCAGCTCTGTATCGTCTAAATTTTAGCTATAGTCAAACGAGCTTAAGAAGTCAGTTGCCTTTACGTCCGATTTTCAGCAGAACAAACTATGGTGCGAATAGCCCTCTAAATCAATTGAATTCAGTTTTCAGTAATTATTATTTTTTAATTTCCTCTGTAAACGACAACGTCAAAAGCAAAAGATTTAAAGATAACTTTTTTAATATATTGTAGTTATGTATATTTATTTATTTTTTTTTAAGTAAATTGTTTTGTAAATTAAATTGTGTGTTAATAGCTATAAGTTTTTTTTCTTAACGTTAGGCCATTAACGGATTAATAAATAATAATCTGAATGTGAACACTTGCTTGATTCACCGATGTAAGATGATGGGAAAATTATTTAGCAATATATTATTTAACTTTTAAATTGTTTTGCCTCTTGATAATTTTTCGTTTTCCTTATAGCATATCTCGTCTCGACTATTGAACACTTTCTTTACGAATTCAATGCTCGATCAAACTTTTGTTGGTTGTTTGCTCGAGCTGGACCATAAAAACATGTGTTTTCCCATTAAACATAATTCAAACTATCAAAAATAAAATAAAAGAGGTTAAGGTCCCTTTCTGAGCTATTTGATATGAGTACAAGTACATAATGTACATTTCCGGGTATTAAATGCCAATAATACAAAAGACCATAGTTTTTAATAAATGTCGTCGGACTCACTCTAACGACCAAATAAAGTCGTCCAACCACCCGGATTCTTAAGTTAAAGTAAAGAAAAAATTAAAACTAAACAAACAATTTTTTCTATGAGCCTTCAACTCAGAAAAAACGCCAGTATAGGTACCTACCTACCCCTACTTTGATCAGTGTTTGCCTAGTTTCGAAAAATCTTTCCTCTATAAACTTTCAATCTCATAGTTGTTTATCTTTCTGGATGAAAGAAAAGCCAACTCAACTCTATAACTCTTGGTATTGGATCAAAGAAAGGAATGTAAAAAAAACACAGAAAAAATGCACGTGAAAAACCTTTTGTTTCTTCGGCTCCATTCCCCAAATACTAAAAATTAATTTAATTTTTTATTTAAAATTCAATTTCCGAACTAAAACAAAAAGCACTTTTCTATTCAATTTGAGGAGATGAAATAAAAAGAAACAATAAGGCAAAAAAGAACTCCTCACAAAATTCCCGTAACTTCCTTTATCAAGGATACCTTTGGGTTAAATATAAAAATAAAACAAAAAAAAAACTTTTCAAGGAAATACAAAAAATCCAATGTGTTGCTGCACCTTGTCAAAAATTTAGGTACAGGTTAACTATAACATCTCCTTCTCCAAAAGCAAATAAAATTTAACCCACTGCCCAAAGTCACCGTATACACAACTACCTTCCTATGCAAACGGTTCCACAGGAGTGAATCTCAGAAATCCAAATCGAATTTGAAATCCTGCGGTTTTATTTGAAAATCAATCGAATCTGGGTTTCTGAATATAGCCTTTGGCAAACTTTCGTGGTTCCTTTCACCATGCGTCGTCGTTGGCGATGTCCCCCATCACCATCAACATATACCTACCTATCGTCTTTAGGAATCAGAAATGTGTTTTAATAAAACTTATCCCATGAAAGTCCTCAGATTTTTGTCCTTTTTTTTTTTTTTTTTTTCTGTTTTAGCTTTTGTTTTCATTGTGGCAAGCACTCATTGTTTGAGTTCATAGTGACTGGACTTCAATCCAGTTCTATTATCGACTTTAGTCCTTCGCATACATGATTAATAATTAAACGAGATTACTCTACTTGCTAGAGTTTGTTTGAGTACCTTCTTCGTGTTCTGTGGACATTTTTCTTGATATATGTATATCGTACGGAATGGCCAGCAGAAGGGGGATGGGTACAATTACTCCCTCCACCTTTTGAACCCTACCGAATTTGTTAGACACAGGAATAGTTGTCATAATCATTTACTTAATCAAAGTGATTTTGTATTATGAAGAGGTCGATCTCAATGACGGATTCATATTTTGCTGAGAGAAATTACCTCGCCTTATTACATAAACTCGAAAATAGTTAAAAAAAAAACAAGATATTGGAAAGATTTAAACCAAATTTAAAGAAAAAGATAATGGGGTATATTCATAGTCGCAGACCTAGGTTTAATTAGTTACCAGTTTAAGACAATTTTGGCTCAATGGCCGATTTTAATTACAAATTGTTCGTTTTATATTTTTATAGGATAATTAACTTGGGATATTACACAAATAGCTTCAAATATTTTGAAATGATAAACTTAAAAAAATAGAATCAACGTCCAAAAAATTCAACTAAACCTACCTATTTTTAACTTAGACCCAGCTCTAAAATGACTATCAATACGCCCCAATAACTTTTAAAAAATTATAAGAAACAAAACAAGTTCGCATTGATAAATACGAACAAACCATTTTTTCCCCTCGAAATTTGTATACTGTTGGCAAAAAAAGATAACGAATTTTAGGTCAATTTCTAAATTTCACCTCTTTATTTCCAATTTGGCAGTTGCCAATTTCTAACATTTACAGTAGATCAAAATACGGTGCTAATAGTCCTTTAAATCTTTTAATTAATATTTACAATAAAAATTCAAATACAATTAATTCCAGCAATGACAATGTAAAATCACTTAACTTAAGAAAAATATTTTTTAGTCATAATAACCCATAATGTACATTAGATGTAAGTTTTCTTTTTTTTTGTTATAATTTAAAAAAAAAATATGTATCTTTAGTACTTAACGAAATAATAATAAATAAAGATCGTATAAGGCTGTGAGACCAACAGAAAATTTTAATTCTTCGTGTTTTTTGATAAAATCTGAAAATAAAATTCACTATAGAGACAGAGCCGTGGAAATTAGGTACAGCTCTTAAAAGTTTTAATATGATAACAACTTAAATAATAGTTATACTATATGCTTGTAAGACCTAAGGGTTTTAATTGCTACCTAAATTGCACTGCACTAGTTAGAAAGAATAGAATAAGAAAAAAATGGCAGAATGGATTGAGAACAAGGTGTTAATTATCTCATAAAATTCCACGGGTGGTATCCAGTTTAAACTGGTGAATACAGAAAGCAATGGGCGCATTCAATGCAAAATTTGAGAACTGCTGGAAATAAAGTACTTAATTATTTTCCTTGAACGGCAAAATTATATGAAATGTCAGTTTTATATGGAGAGCCTTTTTTTTGTATAGAAAAGCTGTCAGCTGAATTTTCAGATGGAAATTTCTTACTGAAAATTCAGATGAAACGTAACTAAACTTTACTAAACGTAACTGAATGTCAGCTAACTTTTTATGACAGCTGGCCAATCAGAAGCTCCATCTGAAAATAAAGTACTGAAAAATTCGATGCGTTGAATGAGCCCAATGTTTCATAGAGTGGGGCTCAAACTCACACCTCCAGGTTAGCAGTCAAACACCTTCTGCCATTGCCAGCCGAAAAGTTTGCTCAAGAAATTAGGTGCTTTAAATTCGTAAGGTAATATGTAGATACGTAGATAGGAGAAGTGAAGGGTTTGATAAAGAATTGGATTTTCAATACTGTACCGAACCCAAACAGTTTATCAAAAATTCCAAACTATGGTACAGACATTTTTGTGGACTCTGTTACTCTGTAATTTTTAAGAAAACAAAGAAAAATATGTGATGATTGTTTGAAATTAAATTAATTTTGCTATTGATTTTTACAACATACACAAATCTGAACAAAATTGAAAACGCTAATGGTATAACCTATAATATATTTTCCTTGCTTTTTAATAACCTGCAATGTATAGTTAATTTTTATTTAGATATTTTTATATGTAGATATTAACTTTGTATGGAGCAAATCATACAATACATAATGAAAACATATTGTATTTGAAATATCAGTTTAAATAAAATATAACATTTTTTTTTGTTTTAATAAGTATCTTTTAATAATAATAAACCTACCAAATTTCCTGTAATATTAAAATAAAATCATACGAAAAACCCAAAATAAAATCCTCCATTTTCAAAAATACTGTTTCTTCCCAAAAAAAAAAAAAAAAAATATACATACATATACAATATACATACTTTGTACATAGGTATAGGTACCTACTTACATTAAAAAGAACAAAAAGGCAAGAGGATGCTCATATCAATCCCTAATAGATCCTATTAGGTATTATCTTAAGCCCATTAAAAGGAGACCAACGTTTTTGACAACAATTACAAATATTGTTCTGTCATTTAAACGTTTGCAATGTACTGTGCATGTGCATATCTTCCATCTTCAAAAGAATTATTGCTTATGATTAGTTAAAAATTATAAGTAGAACAGCTTAAAGAAAAGAAGGATATAATATCTTCCACTGCCGTTTGCCTGCTTACGCGAAATATAATTTCTTTTCACACACGTACATGCGCGTATATACCCTTTGTTTTAATCTTGTTAAGGGTATACCTTCCTATATTTCTGAAATACATTTGGATTTGATATTTTGAATGAAAGAAAAATCTTTTTGTACGAAATTTGAAATTGGTGCAATTGGTTAGAAGGAAATTTAATTCCCGACAGACTGTCTGGAATTACTTATCAACTGAAAATTATGTTTTTCAGTTTAGGATTTTTATCTTAGTTCTTTAACTATAGGTGCAGGTATAATTGTGGCATCTAGCTTATCGTTGATAGTTTAAGTTTACAAATGTTTGTTATCCTTTAATTATTAAACACAAATGCGAGGTGGTTATACTTCCTTATGATATGATCTTGTAACATGAACCTAGGTTTGTGTCTCGGCATTTGGCGGAATCAGAGTATGAGGTATAATTAGTTCAATAAATTAAAAAAAAGTATATGACCCGAAAACCTGAACTCAAGTGTTTCTACTAGCCCTTTTTCAGACATGAAAAAATCAGATGAGTGTCAAGTTAGCAAAACAACATTCACGAATCGAAAAATGGTTAATTGGATAGTTTTCAAGTTAGCAAAGCACCCCCTCAGAAAAGTACTAAAAACTCTTTACAGTGAATGATTTATAGGTTAATAATTTGCCGTTAATTAGTTGTTAATTAGTTGTGACATTTCCAATTTTGTCGTGCAATGTTTTCTATGTTTTTTTTTTGCTAATTTTCAAATTCGATGTCAAGTTAGCAAAACAACATTCGCAAATCGAAAAATGGATAATTTGCCGTAAGTTTGTTGTTAATTAGTTGTGACAACTTCGAATTTGTCGTTCAATGTTTTCTATGTTTTTTGTGTTGCTTTACCAACTTCATATCAAGTTAGCAAAGCATCCCCTCAGGAATGTACTAAAAAATCTTTAAAGTGAATGATTTATAGGTTAATAATCTGCCGTTAATTATTCGTTAATTAGTTTTGACATTTTCAATTTAGTCGTGCTATGTTTTCTATGTTTTTTTTTGCTATTTTCCTAATTCGATGTCAAGTTAGCAAAGCAACACCTCAAAACGCAGTTAAAACTTATTATATTGAATAATTTACTGCTTAATAATTTTTCGTTGATTAGTCCTTAATTAGTAGTGACATTTTCAGTTTCATCGTGCTATGTTTTCTATGTTTTTTTTTGCTGTTTCACTAATTTGATGTCAAGTTAGCAAAGCAACACCACAAAAAGGGGTTTAATCTTCTTATATTGAATAATTTATTATATTTGAAAAATATACAACAAAAAAAACATAGAAAACATAGCACGAGGAAATTGAAAATATCATAACTGATAAACGACTAATCAGCGACAAATTATTAAGCAATAAATTATTCAATATAAGAAGTTTTAATCCCTTTTTGAGGAATTGCTTTGCTTATTTGACACCAAATTAGTAAAACAGCAAAAAAAAAAACATAGAAAATATGACACGATGAAATTTAAAATGTCACAACTAATTAAGGACTAATCAACGACTAATTAGTAAGCAATAAATTATTCAATTTAAGAAGTTTTAACTCCGTTTTGATGTGTTGCTTTGCTAACTTGACATCGAATTAGGAAATTAGCAAAAAAAAAAACCTAGAACACTCAGCACGTCAAAATTGAAAATGTCACAACTAATTAACGGCAAATTATTAACCTATAAATCATTCACTGTAAAGAGTTGTTGGTACTTTTCTGAGGGGGTGCTTTGCTAACTTGAAATCAAGTTAGCAAAGCAACACAAAAAACATAGAAAACATTCAACGACAAATTTGAAATTGTCACAACTAATTAAGAACAAATTAACGGCAAATTATGCAATTAACCATTTTTCGATTTGCGAATGTTGTTTTACTAACCTCACATCGAATTTGGAAATAAGCAAAAAAAAAAAACATAGAAAACATCGAACGACAAAATTGAAAATGTCACAACTAATTAACGGCAAATTATTAACCTATGTAAAGAGTTTTTAGTACTTTTCTGAGGGTGTGCTTTGCTATCTTGATATCAAGTTAGCAAAGCAACACAAAAAAACATAGAAAACATTGAACGAAAAATTCGAAGTTGTCACAACTAATAAACAACAAATTAACGGCAAATTATCCAATTAACCATTTTTCGATTTGTGAATGTTGTTTTGCTAACTTGACACTTATAAAAATCAGCTGTGCTATATTTCGTTCCACGAAAAAAGTCTATCTTTCCTTAGCTAACAATTTCTACTTCTAAACTTAGTAAGCCGACTGCGCAAAATAATCGAAATTTATTCTGATTAAAATTATTGTTGCTTTTCTTCGAAGAAACTTCAATAAGGACAGAGCCAAATTGTATTGTTATCTCTGGGTTTTTTTTTAAAGAAATCTTTAAATTACAATATGTACACCACACAATTTTTCGCTGCCAATCAATTTTCGGTCAAATATTTCGCTTCCAAATACAATTATCTAAATATCTATTATTTATTAATATTCGTGGTTGGTAAGCGTAACCGTGAGTTTATGTAGCGTAGTTCATACAATTTCCTTCAAATTGTGATTAATTAATAAAAATTACACAGGGGAACAAAATTTAACCAAATGTCTGCCGCAGAAACAAGATAAGGTACAGTTTTTCAAATGCTTTGAATGTCTTGAATTCAAATCCGATCTCAAAATTGTTGGATTGTCTCAGGTTTCCGTAACGTCCTAGTGTAAAGTGCAAAAAAACGTGTTTTCGGTATCACCAATCAATTCTTATCTAGAAAATTTGTTAGAGAATCAAAGGGCTTTTTGTGTCCTTAATTCAAATATGAACTCAGATTTGCTGAATTGGCTCAGGTTTTTGAGATTTCCTAGTATTAAAGTTTCAAAAACCGAGTTATTCTTTATTTTTGGGGGTTAATTTACACCATAACAATTAGATTTTCCCCACAAAAAACATTATAATTCAAATTCAGACCATACAAAACCTCCTGAAAAGATTAATTTGGTTTATGCCACAAGACATGTTTCTGTGTTATTTGTTGTTTGCCATCTTTTTAAAATATTGCACCAATAGTTTTAACTAAACAGTACATATTACAAGCCTGTAAGACCTATATAGGAGGAATATAATCAGGGGGATGAATTTTTGTTCAGACAAATTATTGAAAATTTACTTAAAAGAAATTCGTGATGAATACCAACAAATTAAACCAAAAAAAAATAAAAATTTCCATTCGGGATTTTCGGATTTGAGATTATCACCCCATTCCTAGAAAATTAGTTTGCTTTTTTAAGGCATGTATATAAAGTTAAATTTAAATGTATGTAATTCGTGTAGTCCAGCCTGGGTCATCTCATTGGCCTTTCGCTGAGGCGGGTAAGCTGTTCCTTATATCGCTGAAAGCGGTTAAGAACGAACCAGCGGAAATCACCACCTATGCAAATTTCTTTTGCTATTGTATATGAATGCCAGATGAACTGCCAACGACGCGACGTGATCTCCACTGTCTGAATGGATCTCATTCTATAATCTAAGGTAAGATCAAATTGAAAATTTCATTCGCGTAACATTCAACACACAAATTATAATGGGTTATGCTAATTTTATTAAAAGTCAATCGAATTTCAAAAGACTCTGTGAAATGATTGTGATATAGCTGATATTTATCATCAATTTGGTTGCACGCCTTATAACCAAGTCCTTATATTCGAATGCATCTGACAGGATAACGAGAACGACATTCTTAAGTGCACACAAATCGTTTATACAAGTTGATTGGTATATCAGCATCAGTGTATCTCCAATTCCACCCCATTTATTTGATGTCCTTTTAATTAAAAAACGTGGTAGGAGTTAAATGTTGAGGGTGCGTTTTGATCACAACATATTAAATCACACCCCAATCATCTGGTTAACTGCTTGCTAACATATCGAATTCATAAAACCATAAGTTAATATCACACTTCCATTGTCCTGCATCCAGAGTACCAAAGACCAAATAAAATCAGCTGCTAGAGATTTTCATCCCTTCCACAATTTTGGTGAGATGAATACTGCTGATCCAGCACCAGCATACATGATGATTGTAATTCAATGCTCTCTTTCACTCTTTTCTAGGTTATAAGGAAGCTATAGTGACTGGGATTTGGGATACTGACAAGGGATCCGTCTCGTCTATAGCTAAAGACTTTGTTAACAATAAATAAGGCAACTCGGTGTCATGCGAGTTTCGGAATTTTAGAGCGTTCGTTTCATTGAACGTTTTCTTGAAAAAGAGAGTCAGTCCTTTTTGGAGCACATTTTTGTTGGTGTCTGTATATTTTCCGTCACCCTAAAGTCAAAAGGATTTTCTTCTCCCCACACGGATTGGGCGGCGCGGCGGTGGCAGCGGGGGTGCAAATTACCTTATGTGTTCGAAGAAGACTAGATAGATATGCGCGCAGTAGGATGGGAGATGGCATTCGTTTCAGCATCCTGTCGGCTGCCGTTGGGTTCGAAAACTTGGTAACTTATTGGGGATTGAGTTGGGCAGAGGCGAAAAGAAATGCCAATGGGAAGTTCACATTCCTTGTCATTCCGTTTTGCCATTCTATGCCCAGGAATATAAAAGGATGCTAAGGCGGAGTCAACTTTAGAGTTTTCTTCATCTTCATCTTCATCATCATCACCTTCATCGTCATCGTCTTCGCTTTTATGTGAAGTGGAGGAAGAATACATTTTTCCTATTTACCCAAACCTTAAGCTTGAAGTTTTCTTTTATATTTTTTTTCCACTTTCCCATGTTGATGTAACTAAATGGAAAAGAAGATGAAATAAGCTCCAGGAAAGAGGATCAAGTTTTAAGTCATTTACTTTTTACATAGATGGAGAGTAAGTATATTTATTGCGAGAGAAGCTTCTAGGAGATTTATAAACCATGTATTTTATATATAAAAGAGGGAATAGATTTGAAGAATTTCCATGGTTTTCTCTAGATACCTCGATTTTATTTATATATCTACTCGTAGGTAGATATGGCTTAATATGTTTAAAACAACTCTTTTGAAACATAAGCGGCCAATGTGATTAAAATAATTTGGAACGATTATGTGAAACGAAGATTCTTACATAACTTTTATATCTAAATATAGATATGTACATGCACCTACCTTAGCTATCTAATGAAAATTGAGGTTGTGAGGGAGTTAAGATTCAGAAAAGAAATTCGTTTTCTTTTTCTTGTATTAAAATGGTAAGGCTTTAGACAAAGTTAGGTAGGTATAGGTAGGTATACGAATAGGTAGATAGACGTCTTAAATTTGTTTGAAAATATTATAGTAGAAGTAGATATGTTAAAAAATTAAAATATGTTCCTATATAAGCTTCTTATAATTTTTTGAGGTAGGTACTCTATAGGACGGCAAAAAAAAGTATTCCTATACATAATATGTAATATGAAATCAAATAAGATTAATTAAAACAAAATTATTTAACTAAAATTAGATTCACAAAACGGATCCGAATGTGTGTGCACGCTACGTTTACTTTATGTGCGTGTAGTTAACACCGCCATTTTGGATTTTCAGACAATAAAGTGGTGACGTACTCTGTGCTCGACTTGTTCTGTCATCTGCCGTAAATACTAAGAAAAAATTCGCAAATTTTGTGGATGAATTTTTTTTGAATTTTTGAGATATCTTAAAAATGAAATGGTGCTAGGTGCCGAAGAAATAAAAAAAATAAATGTTTCCTATACTTTTACAACCATCAAAGCATTTTTTTTTTTGATTTTCAAATTTTTTGTTAGTGAACAAATTTCTTATGCAAGAGGTCCTTCACAATTTTAACAACTATGTGTAGGTATAAAATTTTTCAAAATATAATTCTAAAAAAATATCAATTTTTTTTTGAAAATTCAACATTTTAAAAAAATTTGAGTAAAATTCTGGTTTAATAAATACTAAAAGTTAGCATACCAAATTTTATTTTTAAAATGTGTAAATATTTTATATATACAAAATTAATATTTAAGAAAACCGCTCTAAATATTTAAAAAAAAAATCATAACTTCATATTTATTAAATAAATCAGATGGAATACTATATTTTGAGTTCTAGATATTTGATTTGTTATATAATTATTTAAATAACAAATTGATGAAAATTAATATAATAATGTGCCTTTAAACTTTTGTTTACACTTTATCTCTAATATCATTATAATATTATTGAATCAATAATAGTCATTGTCAATTTCTAGCTACGTTAAAGTTGTTAGCTACGAGAGGAAGTTCGTGTGATTTAGTCATTTTATTTTTTTATAAAAATGAAAATTAAATTGGCATTGGAGCCGTTGCATTAATGCGGTATAACATAGAGAACGATTTTACTTGTACTATTTATATATTTCCATAGTTTTGTGCTACAAGTTGCTGCATGTTTACAAAAAAAAGTATTAAAAGTTCAATTAAATAAAAAAAGTACGTATACGCCATAGTGTATAATTATTTTTAATTTTTTACATTACTGGACCCCTTTGTGCCGGTTAAGAGAGTTATGATTACTCTCTATAAACAAATGAGTTCATAAAAACATAAAATTTGATCCATCAACAAATTATGGACAAATTTAAAAGCTACGTTTAAAAGGTATGGATTGAAACACCAACATTGAGATGTTATTGACCAGTGTTGTTGTTTTGGTGTGGTTTCAAGATACTAAAGTATTGAAAACCTCATTAGATCAATGCCAAATAAAGTACAAACAATTATATATACTATATTAACTTCTAAGTTTAGTTACATGTTTTTTTTTCTTCTGCAAATTAGGTGCAGAATTTCAGCGTGAGCAGACATTTTCAAATATAATAATTTTTAAAATGAAAATAAATTTTACACCTACAGCAATTTAGATATCCAGAAACTTGAATATACAGAATTTTTAAATACAGAATTTCGGTCATACAAAATTTTGAAACTCAGAACTGTCTCTCGAAAATGTGAAATAAATGTAAAAAATGTTCTTAAAAAAGTAGTATGCTATTGGTTTGGTAAAATAATTTGAAAAAAGAGGAGTACAATAAAAAATATTATCGAGTGTTGTGTAAGTTATAGAAGATCCATATCAACCTTTTATTCAACCAAAATCATTCGTCATCATACCAAATACCCAATACTTTGCTTGAGACTGCCGCATCGCCGCCGCGCCGACGGCCTACCAATATTTACTTGTTTACAGATTCTCCATCTTATCATAACACTATAAAGAAAAAGAAAGGATATGAACACTCCCAAGTGTTTGATTTCATCTCGAAATAATTGATAAAATGAAAGGATTATTCTTTTCAGTAGGAGCCTACCGTAGAAGTTTTTTTTTTTTTAATAATTTGTTGGTCTAACCAAACAATCTCCAGCGGCTTTACTGCAAATAACTATATGAGCACACGAAGAAGTAGAAGATCTTCTTCGTAATCCCTGGGAGAAAAAAAAAGTTGTTAGCAAAACATAAAGGCTGAATAAATAGAAGCAGGCTTACATCGCTTCGCCTGAAAGGACAAAAAGTATGCGACCTTATCAATTTCAGAAAAAAACATACTTTTTTGTACAAGGTAGGTGCAGTATATAACAAAAGAATAAGGCGTGTTTGTTTGTTGTAAAACTTTGCTCATTTCTTATGCAGCAGACAAAAAAAAAAAAAAAAAAACGATTTTATTTTCTCTCTCCACACCGATCCTCAATTGACCATTAAAAAGCGTTCAATTCCCCGGAAACAAGTCGTCCATTGTTGTTTTATAGAAGTAAAAAAAAGATTTATCCTCAGTTGATTGAGTATTTTTGAAATATATACTTACACCAACAAGGATATAAGGAGAAAGGATCAGTCATGGGAAGGTTATGACAGAAGTTTTCATGTTCGATTGCTTGTATAGAATGCATCAGTTTAAAAGGAAGGGATTTCTTAAGGATTTGCCGAATTTTAAATGTTACAAAAAAAAAAAAAAAACAAATTGAAAAAAACAGACAAAAAAAGATTTCAACTAATAAACACTTATAATGCTTTTATTTCTATCTTTTATTCTGTGCAGAGCATAGCTAACTTCCAGTTATGACGACTTCATTCATTTTGAAAATTCAAATTTATTTTGTTGGTACCTATATTGACTCAAATGCGGTTGGATGAGTTTTGTTTAAAATGCAGACAGGAAATGTAAATAGCACGCCTGATATGTGTCCTATGTGTCCAAGCCCTCACTCTGAATATAAAAATTCCCTTTTGCGTGAATCGAAAGCATGAGCGCAGCTGGTTTTACATGAGCTCACACGGATTAATGTCATACGCAGATCAACGTGCTAAACAGTCTTAATCAAAAAATGAAATCCTTGATAGATTAACATGATCCTTTGATCCTTTATTCGAACTATTCATACAGCTTGTTCTATTTTGCTCTGTATAAACCATTTGTATGCCTTGTTTCTATTTTTCGCTATAGGGGTAATACAAATACTTACATTACATACATTCATACATACATACAACATATATGTATGTATGCATGATTCTAGCCTATACATAATGTAATTTCATTTGAATAAAAAATGCCTATAATAGTGGTGATACGACTATGATACGGTTTTGTTTTGATACTTATTTTGTTATAGTTGAAAAAGGGTTATCCGTGTCAATGTTCGGATTTGCAAGAGATTATAAGAATGAAAAAAAAAAATAATCCAAAGAAATAAAATAGTTGTTAAATTAAGTACATGTTTATGTACATATATGGCAACTTATTGATAGCCAAAATAATAATCCGCGCCTTATTTCACGCGGTCTTATATCGATAACTACTCTTTACCGAGCAAGCGCTCGGAGCGTTTTATTTGGTAGTTGAAAATACTCTCATAGAATAAACAATCTCTTTCGTTAATCAAATAATAGCTTCGGTATACAATTTTGTATTTTTTTCTCGCCCAATGTATTCAGAGATCGATCTGGTTGATTTGAATTAACCATCAAACTCAGTTCATGATTGGTGTTTCCCATTGGTAAAATAAATCAATTTATTTTTGATTTGCATCGGTCTAAATACAGATTTTAAAAATTTTTTCCTTTCCATTTGGCAAGTACCTAAATAGTTTTATTTTTTGATTTAAAATCAATTTTGTAGATCGATTATTTTTCGGCAGATTTACCACTCTCTGTACTAACACCAATACAATTTTAAATTGTTAGTTTGCAAATATATTTTTTGATTGTTTGAATTTATTTCGACTGGAAAATTATTTGTTTAAAATATGAATGATGCAATCATTTCTAATATAAAATAGAACCAGTTTTAATAAATCAATATATTTATCAAGCTAATTTTTCTGTGAAGAGATTTTTGGAGATATAGCTCACAACAAAATATCACGAATACAATAGCTGCATTTTATTTTCCCAAAATTCAATTTGTATTTGATTTGCATACGAAAATACATGTATTATACAAAAATAACACAAGATCCAGATTCGCTTTTGGATTTGGATTTGCAAATCCATTCTTATCACACACCCTTAGCAGAGTGGCCAGAAGCGGATCTAGGATTTGGCTGTGGGGGGCTTGGAAATCCAGTTTGAGACGAAAATGAAAATGATATTTAAGATGCCTCACTGGAAAAAAACTCACATGTGTTTTGAGTGGAGATCTCATGAACTATAGCTAATTTAACTAGTAGAGTAGGTACCTATTTTGTTCCAACTGTCACAGAAAACAAAAGGCGCGTTCACGAAACAGCAATACCTATCGGAGATTTCGCTCCGTCAAAAGCGAATCCAAAAATGTTTTTCCTCAGTATTTTGACAATCAAACTGAGAATCCTGTTCAGGCAACTGAGATTGCTGTGGCCTCTAATATCTCCCTTTCCTGAACACGCCTAATAGTCGGGCATAAGACAAAGCTGCTCTAAAAAATAGCATGTGGCCTGGTTCTGCAAGCGTGGACGAATTTTCGTGTATACCTTACATACACTTTATATTCCCGCTCAAAAAATATGACGATCAATTGCACTAGAGGGATTGCGAATATTCATTTCCCTCTGCATGATTATCTGAGTGCACAGAGAAAACTCACGCTTGTGGAATTCGGCTGCTTGACTAGAGGTCTTGCATGTAATTGCTTGATGCAAAAATATTTTGTACGTTTAATTGACTTCGACCTTGGAAATATAAGCCCCAAGATTGTCTCTGGCCTGGCTGGCCATAATTCTACTTATTTTGACACATCATTTTTCTCAAATTCTAATCGGATTTTAGTCCCATCTGCATTTTTTTTTGTTAAATAAGCTAATTTTGTTGGCTAAATTGTTATTCCATATGACCAGTTCAATGACATGTTCAACCTGGCCTCGTTTTTTCAATTACGCCTCTGGAATAAGTTAAGTTTTTAGGGAGTTGGTTTATTGTCCAATTCTTGTCAGGTCTTAGTCCCGAGCTGTTTTTTTCTTTCCAATTTTCTGGGCTATGTTTTTAGAGAATAATTGTGTTTGCAAATTAATCGTGTCCATTATTCGTAGCCCCAAACTTGCTTTTTTTTCAATTTCCTTAAGACTTTAGCCCCAACAAAATTCTCTTGGGGCTTAGAAAAAATTACATAACATGTAAATTGCCAGCCCCTGGATCCGCCACTGGCAGTAGCTTCTATTCATCTATATAGAACGGTCAACAAGGATTTCGGTTTTATCTAGTTTTCTCGGGAACTATTCCAACGATTTTGAATAAATGTAATTTATAAAGCATTATCAAAAATACTGTTTACCAAGTTTTTGCCAAATAATTCTAATAGGGGAAATACATTTTTGGAGTTTTTTTGAACAAATTGTCATTTTGGAATAAGATTCATCTCGTGATTTTCTTGGTTGATTTTATCATAATTTTGCAATTCGGTACTTCTTAATTAGTCAACAAATATTGCGTTTACACATTGTAGGTATAAATAAATATATTTTTTGTACAAACAAATAATACCAAAGACAATTGTTTTTTGGGTTTGTTTTCCCACAATTTGTTTGTACAATGTACATAGGTATTGAACCAACAAATTTCGAACTTTCTATTTAACTTTTTTTTATTATTTTCTTGTTAACGATATAAAAATAGGCGTGTTTTTTAATAAAGTGTATAACAACTCAGAAAATACGCTTTTTATTTTCCTATTTTATGTAAGGTTTTAATTTGTTCATACCTACCTATGGATTTCTGCCTTAACGACGCGACGGTTATTTGTAGTCCTTGAAAAAATACGCTGTATCAAAAAAGTCTCCGTACAGCTTCAACTTTTTTTTGGTTGCTAAAATATTATTTAAAGTACTACTTACATTTGAGACAATATGACTATAAATGAAAGAAATACTTTTAATTAAACAAAAATAAAACCAAAATTCATTGAATCCAACCCCGGGGAGAGTACGATTGCTTGGGCGCCGAAAATTGATAACGGATTTTTGTAGAAGGGTCAAATACAAGCATTTTTTACTATAGAAGGGGGGGTCTATCTCGCCCCGTTTAGGAGGTAGGGTCGATTTTCGATAAAAACGACTTAAATAGAAAAACAAATATTCAAAAGCAACAACAATACTTAAAATGCAAAACAGTAAAGTTCTTAAAAGCCAAAAGTCTGATCTTTAATCCTACATTTAAATTTAAAAAAAATTTGATAAAAAATCGCAAAAAGGAATGATTGGATCAATTTTGCTCAAAATTGTGAAAAGGAAAACTAAATTTTCTTTTTTGTGGGCAATGCTCATATCAATTCTGAATCGAGCACAAAAAACCGAAAGCTTTTATGTCCTCCAGTTTTTGAGAAAATTGAAAATTACTAGAAGTACTTACTACTTTTCATACATTTACATTTATCATCTGTAGCTTGGAAACAGATCAGAAACAGGAAACAGAGAATACATTCAAAGTTCCTTAAATGCAAACAAAATTTGGCATACACAACCTCGCACATACCCCAAATCCTATAGTGAGCCCAAGCAGAGGGGTTGCAGGGGGCAGCATGCCCCCCAAAACATACCCCACTGCTTAAACGCCGTAAGGCTGGGTGTTGGGAACGTATGATAATTTAGAGTCAATTTGTGTAAGAATTAATCCATATTCTATTTTTACTATAAAAATAAGACCACGAAAAAAAACTCAAGCAAAAAAAATTAATTGAATTAAAATAGTAGTTTTGGTCATTTTTAATTTTCTCGAAAAATAGAAGACATAAAGTCATTTTGTTTTCGGTTTCTGATTAATAATTAATATGGGCAACGATTTCTAAAAAAAAAAATATAATATAATATCTCAAAGTTTCGAAAAATTACACTTTAAACATTTTTTTTTCAAGTTTTGAGTTTGAAAGTAGTTTTTTCAAAAACTATCGATAGATTTCACTTGATTTAAAAACTGGCTAATAAAACAGAGTATTGGCTTTCAAAAAAGGTATAATACTCTATTGTAGGTATTACCGTTATTTTTTAATTACTTTTTTTTCACTTAAGTCCTTTTTTCATTAAATTGTCCCCCACCCATAGTAAACATGTTTGTATTTGACCCTTCTACAAAAATCCGCGCCCAAGTTATCGTACTCGTGCCCCAACCCCTTTAAAATACCTGAACAAAAAAGTCTCCGAACATCAATAGAATTTACCTACAGGGTGATTCACCTAAATGTTGTTGTAGTGAACAGTTTTCGAAAAATTAATTTTCAAACTTAAAACTTTGAAGAAAAAAAATCAACACAAAAATGTCAAACTAATTTTTTTCAAGTTTTCTTTAGTAGGTACTATTTTTGTTTCCAAAATTCAATGCTTTAATTGATTCTCAGTCAACCGCTGAAAACCGGATGGCTCTAAAACTTTTACTTTTCAAAATAAACTTATTACTTCAACTTAAGCTGTATAACTTCGTAGTAAAATAAGAAAAAACGAAGCAGAAATCATCATTTAGTCGGATTCTTCTTGGTTGAATCATAATTTGATTAGTATTTTGAAAAGTAAAAGTCCTAGAGCCAGGAGTTTTTAAGTGTTTCGACCCCAACCTACGCGCTCTAACTTTTTGTTAGACCTTTAGGTGAATCACCCTGTAGGTAGTCTATTGATGTACGGAGACTTTTTTGTTCAGGAATTTTAAAGGGGTTGGATTCAATGAATTTTGGTTTTATTTTTTCGAAATAAAAATGTGAGTTTTTATTTTTTTTTGTTTAATTAAGAGTATTTCTTTCATTTATAGTCATATTCTCTGAAATGTAAGTAGTACTTGAAATAATATTTTAGCAAAAAAAAAAAGTTGAAGCTATACGGAGACTTTTTTGATACAGTGTACCTACATAGTGTGGAGTTTACTTAGATATGTATTTGATCTTGTTTCCTGGCTGATTTTAACTATAAAATTCTTTTCTGATGATGAATTTCTTATGATTAATTTCTTTCTTATTAGGTTAGTAGGTATAAGTTTTTTTTTTTTTTTATATTTAGCGCGCGCTAAAGGGGTTATGAATACCCTTAAAGTGATAAACACAGCACGAGCGATTAGGTAGGTTGGAGGGGATTTGAAAGGAAAAACCGATGTACATTGGTTTTGAATGTCTGTAGATCACAATGGGAGGGGAAGATAGAGCTGGGTAGAGAATTCCACATTCGTGTAGTGCGACTAAAGAAAGAATCTCTGTACTTAACTGTACGTCCGAAGTTGGGCTCAAGGGTAAACTGATGGGCATTCCTAGAAGCGCGAGTATTACGGTTGAATTGTTTAAGGGGAGGAATGCAACTGGCTATTTCGCTAGAGCAATTTTTGTTAAAATAACGGTAAAATAACGAAAGGCATGAAACATTTCGACGGTGTTCCAGAGATGTAAACGTTTCCGTTATAGTTCTTTCACCCATCATTTTAAGAGCTCTCTTTTGAATTCTATCCAATAGACTCAAGTGGGTTATTGGAGCACCTGCCCAAATATGGGAGTTGTACTCAAGTTTTGGACGAATAAAGGCTTTGTAGATCACAGCCAGATCGGAGGGGGAGAAAAATTTCTTGCATCGACGGAGAAAACCTAAACACCTAGCAGCATTTTTGGCGATGTCGAATATGTGGTCATTCCACAAAAGGTGGTCTGTGACACACATACCGAGGACTGAAGCTGTTCAGTTTCCTCTATGCAAGTGCCGCTCATGGATAGCAGCATTGGGGGTGGGTTCCGCTTTAACGACAGGAGACAGCATTGAGTTTTAGAAGCATTAAATTCTACACGGTTTTTTATTCCCCAGTGGACAATACTGTCAAGATCAGAATTAAATGAGCTTATCATACGCTGCCGTTCAAGTTCCACATCCGAAGGACATGGATGTGAATCAAGAAACGAATATGAAAAGCTGAGGGTACTGTCGTCAGCAAAACAGTTTAATGGATTAGAAGTTTCAGATAAGAGATCGTTTATGAATATTAGGAAGAGGGTCGGAGACAAAACGGAGCCTTGGGGCATACCAGCATTTATTTTGTGGATTTCAGATTTGAAACCGTCCAATACAACTTGTATTGAGCGGTCCGAAAGGTAATTTCTAATCCAACGAAGAAGAGATTCATCGATACCAAATGCACGCATTTTCGATAAGAGAGCTTGATGCCAAACTCTATCAAATGCTTTTGAAATATCAAGCACAATAATCTTACTTTCTCCAAAACGATGTAAAGATTTGTACTTAAACTTTATTGGATCGATTTTCGTTTACAATTGCATAACTTGTCTTTGTAATTTGTATACTTATTCGTATAGTTATTCGATAGTCTGTATCTTAAGAACTTGGTACCTGCCTGTATATGTATGCCTATGCAGTTACCTACCTATCTACCTTAATCTGCTATGAATATCCACATATTATGGAGCACATCAGAGGACGAAATAAAAATACGTAATACCAAAGCTAACAATAATATACCACTATAATGTTTATATATTGCCAACATAAAAGCATTAATTTAGTCATTATCTACTTAAGATACGAGCTACATCACATTGTAGTACCTTTTGCTTTTATACATCCCATCTCATTCCAATAAGCTCTTTGATCTCTGTGCATTGGCTTGGCTTAGCATTGGCATACCTAAACCTAACACTACTCTGTCATACAGATAGAATAACAGCCAAAGCAGATGATGATGATGACATGAGAGGTGCATGAGAGAAGACTACCAACACTACACACAAAAAAAAAACACTATCTGTTTCCGAAACGCCTACACCCGTCATTGATAATCATCATCATCCTCATTTAAATACACAAAAATGTATCTGAGAGATACAAAAATTCCAACAGCAACGAAGGGGCGAGAGGAATTGAGAGCAAAGTCATCTTTTAATGGAGTATCCGAGGCGTGGCCAGTCGAATTAACCCTCCATTTGTAAGAATACTTGAGCATAGGGATGAGGACTTTGTCCTGGATGAAATACGAATCACTTTGTTTGTGTGAGTAAAACTTCATTAAAAATGGATGGAAAATGAGCACACATCGGAGGCGTGGCCTGAGTACGCGCACTACGTTATTCTGACTGGATTTTCGGTGGAGGGTAACCAGTGTGGTGAGTCTATAACCAGTTAGTAATACAGTTTCGGTTTCCGTTCAGGAAGGGTTCATCGTCATAGTTAGCGCAAAACTGTTATCCGAGATACCTAAATTTACGACTTTATCGTATAACTTATAGTGTCGCTAATTCGATAAATTACCGTTAAATAAGATTTAAGTGAAAATCCATCATCTGCTAACTTCAGAGTGAAAAATTTGTGTTAAATCACTGTTTTTAATTGTGTGTGAGTGTGTTATCAATCGCCAACATTCTGAGCTCACTGTGGCAGTCTCCAGCGCAGTTAGGCGGCCTGGAGAAGAAACCAGATTTTGGAGGAAACAAAATAATTAACATTCATACTCCCAGTCCGTCACCGCCAGGACATCCAAACATGATCGACACCGCCTCACCTCCCTCCGGACTTACAATTAAACCCTGTTCCAGTCCAACTGAACATCATCATCCGCACATCGCCATTCACGGTCAAAGCTTAAACTCGAACACAAATTCCAATAGCAACAGCCCCCGAACACCTCCCAACTATCTTACTACAGCTATGCTGTTAAATAGTCAAAACTGTGGCTATCTTGGCCAGCGTCTACAGAGTGTCTTCCAAAACCACCAACAACAACAGCAGCGTGAACAGCAGCAGCAACAACACCACCAAAATGACTGCCAACCACCAAATGAGGACCACATTCACCGTTCCGTTACGAGTGGAACTTCTTCGGCCGCTTCCCTCTTCACCATCGATAGTATCCTGGGCTCCCGAAATGGAGTAAGTTTTAAGCGTGCCGAAAGTCCTGCGTCTCCAAGTAGTAACAGCTCAGCGGCAACGAGCCCCATTCGACCACAACGCGTGCCCGCTATGCTCCAGCATCCTGGCTTACACCTAGGACACTTGGCAGCAGCAGCAGCGTCTGGATTTGCCGCTGCCGCATCACCATCGGATTTTCTAGGTAGGCAAACAAAATTTTGTTCCGCAAATGATCTCATTAGGTATTATAGTAAGCCCATTAAAACAAAACCGGGATTTACTTATAACAGAACTCTACCGGAGTTTGTTTCTTGAGAAAGTAGACCCTTTCTCATGCAGATTGCAGTGTTTTACACCCCTTTGTGTGATCTCATTAAAAGTCGACCATAGGCCAATTTGCTTTCTCACCCGAGGACAAATAGAACCGCCTGCACTTAAAGCCAATTGTCAAGTCCGTATTTTATCTCTTCTTTTCCTTAAAGGTACGCAGCGTACGAGTAGGTATGATGCTTGAAGTTAAAGCAGCAGATATAAGTTGCAGATTATCAGGTTGTACGCCTTATTGTTAAAAAGGATAATAATAATTTCATAACTAAGATTTACCGGGTGATGATTTTCGATGAGGATTAAGAAAAGTATGAACAAAAATGTATCTATTTTCTACGGTGTATCTTGCATGGTATTAGATATATGAGTGATTATAGACAAAACTGATGGCTTTGGTTAACTTTCGGAAAAATACAAGGGTGTTTTTGTTGATTTGAAACAACTAACTTTTCGAACACAATAACTTGAAAAGGTATATAAATGTGACATAACATTCCGTTTTTTTCTGGTTTTCTTAATTATTTTAAACCTGTTAGTAAACTCTCTAAAAAGATTAGTTTAAAGTTCCGCATAACACATCACTTATCAAGTATTCGTAAGCGATAGTTCTGTACGCGATTTCTAAATATTTTACTTAAACAATTATATTTAATATAACTGTCAACATTATTTTCAATTTGTAATTTTTAGGACGGAATTATTGATATGTAGATTATTTTGAAATGAATGGCCTTTTTGATTGGTAATCTGCAAGAAGAATCGATACGCGTGAACTGGTTCCAATTTTGAAACGAAATTCAAAATTATATTTGCTTTTTCTCAGATCATCAAAGTTCAAGAACTGTCATTTTCAGCATTCTAAAAGGTCAAACATTTCAATTTGCTTCTTATTATTTCAATTGAAAACCTCTACAAGCAATTTATTAACGGATGATCTCGCTGATATTTTGAATGCAAATTGTTTCGTATATAAAGTGATTTTCTACAAGACGTCCGTCCGTCTGGTTGTTTGTTCGTCCTGATGTACATCAAGATAATTTCCAGGTTTCCTAGAGGACAAATTCAGAATTTCGTTTTAGCTCATCTAGAACGGGTAGCTGCCATACAACGACGCGACGTGCGTCGTCGGTTTTATCAAGATTTCTCGAAAACGACTCTTACAATTTTAATTAAACTTCGTACATGTAATCTCAAGAATACTATCACTATACTGCATTACAGTTTTTTATCCGAAAAATTCGAATAACGATAAAAAAGTTCAGGGTTTTTTTTGAACAAATTGCCGTTCTTACTTTTTTTTAAGATCCCAAATATCTCGTCAGAAGAAACAAGAAATATTAGCGTTTGGTTTTTGTATTCGACTTACTGAAAGGATTGAATTATAAAATTATAAATAGTTTCTATAATTACGTACAATTTTCAATCATCGGTTAAATTACCTGTCAGAGGAATAAATCCTATAGCAACAGGCAGGCTTGCCAGAATTGTATTGCAATTTAAAAATAAAATCACAAAAAACCGTAAAATGAAAAAAAAAATATGCAGCAAAAACCGTAAATCGCTTAAAAATAAAATTGCATAGTAAAAAAGCATAATTTTTTTTATTAACATTTTTTTTTTTAATTATTTTAGCAGAAAACAACAAATAACAATAAATAAATAGGTAGTATTGCAGCAAGGAAATTGGATTTAAGACATTTTAGGTATACATACATACTCTTTCCATAATGACATCACTTGCTGGTAAGGAAAGAGCACTTAAAGCAAGTTCTTTTTTTCAAAGTGAAATGGTTGTGTTCCAAATAAGATATTTTTTTTCCTTAAGGTTGAAATTTTGTTTTATTGTAATACCGCAAATAAGTATCACGAAAAATATGAGATCTCAAAATAAAATTTACACCGGGAACTTAAAAAAAAAATCGCTCGTTTCGCAATATATCTCTAACAATTTGGCAAGCCTGGCAACAGGAACAAATTTTTGTTTTATTCCTGCAAGAATAAGTACTATCTGAGGTTTCAATGACTATTGTATAATTGGCCCTAAAGCCTAGTACGCTGCTGAGGCGAAACGCAATGTTTCATTGGTTTCCAACACGACAGCGAAATGCTTAACGGAAACCACAGCGAATAAAATCTCTTTGAAAGTGTCACCAATTACAAACAAAAAAACAACCACAAAGCAAAAACAATCACGGAAAGCCATGCTGTATAAGAAAAAACAAATACAAACACGAATGACACTCAAATGTCATTTTTCCGCGCACAATTAATGGTCTGGTCAATTAATTCTGTGCGAAAAAAGTGTGTAGACTTCTCCAAATAATCTGCTACAATTATCGATTTCGCTCATTGAACAGCGTACTGCAAAACGAAAAGCAGAACGAAATTTTTCGTTGTGTGTTGTGTCACTTCTATATGGGATTTTTCGTTTCGCATCAGCAGCGTACTAAGCTTAAAACAAAAATAAAAAAATGCAAGAGTAAATTTTTGGCTTTTAAAGCCTAGTACGCTTCTGATGTGAAAAAAAAATCCATACAAAAATGACATGAAGAAATCATAAACGAAAAAATTCGTTCTGTGATACGCTGTTCGACCAACAAAATTGATGATTATACCAGATCGCTTTGACAAGTCTCCACTCTTTTTTCGCAAAGAATTAATTGACCGGACAGTTAATTGTGTGCGGAAAAATGACATTTGGGTTTGTTCGTGTTTTTATTTGTTGTTTCTTTCATTACAGCATGGCTGTTGTTTGATTTTTTCACTAAATTTTGTTTTTTTATTTGCAATTTGTGAAACTCTCCATGAGTATTTTCCGCTGTGTATTCGTTAGCATTTCGTTGTCTTTTTGGAGAACACAGGAAAATTTCGTTTCGCACCAGCAGCGTACTAAGCTTAAGTAAATCTATCAAAATATAATGCAGGTGTTGCCGCTCCCGCCATTATGTTAATACTTTTATTTCTATTTTAAATAAATTAAAAAAAAAACCTACTACCTCTTACGCTTTTCCATACAATTATTTTTTGACATAAACTACATGATCTAGCCTAGTCCTAGTGTATAGATCCATCTTAATCAAAAAATAATTTTTTTTATTGTGCAATACCTACTATTTGATTATATTATATATACATACATGTATATTATAAATTAATTAAATTTAGAAAGGCTGAAATTCAGAAAGTATTTGCATTATCAGAGGTATTTGCTGGGCTGAAATTTATGTGGTGTTTCTGATTATTGACCATGAGGTCAGGTCATAATGCAAGGTCTTATTATGTAAACCTAGCTTCTGCACTTAAATAAGTGCAACAAACAGAAGTAAAAAGCTTAATATCATCAACCGCGGGAAATAAAACATGGGATTGATAAAAATCCAAATAACACAAAAGCGATTTTGACTTTCCTATACCTACAAAATGATTGATCATAGTATAAGAGCGTTTAGGAAAAAAGTTTTGAATGTTGGTTGTTGAGCCCGGTTTAAATAATTTCACATGCATGGTTTACAGTTTACAGATGTGCCCTCTTTATTCAAATAAAAGTATAATAATATGGATAAATTTCCCATTTGAAAAGTTACATTTCTTTTTTTCATGATATATACTACCATTCCCGTTTTTTTACTATATTAATTCTTTGAAAGTTTCAAAAGTCGACTCCAGATTATTTTATCTCATAATTCGAAATGAGAAGATGTCAACCAAAATTTCTAGAAATTAAATTTGAAGACGTTAACAAAAATCCGACAAACTGAAATTGAATACAATTGAACAGAATATTTACTCAACTTAGATTTGAGGCCATATAATATTCGCAAGATCGTGAAGTCCCATGTTATGTATTTCATTATATTTTAAGGGCTTACAAGAGAGGCATTTTTTTCTTAATCCTGTCAATCTTTGTTACTCTTTTATTCATTCGAGTAAAAATTTAGCTTTTAATCACTGTTAAATAAATCTAAAATTTTCCGGGCCGCATGCAAAATATAAGGTAAATACAATTACAATTACATGCAACGATGTCAAACACTATAAGTTTACCATTGATGTAAGTTAACCATTTGGTTAATAAACTGTCAAAAATTGTATGGGAAATGAATTACACAAATTGGTTTAAATTCCCCAACGAATTTGCTTGGGAAAATGATTAAGTAAAATTAACCAAACGTCATTGTGGCTTTAAGAATTAGGCGTGTTCAGAAATATGATATATGATATCTCAAAGAACTAAAATAAAACTCTAGCCGTGTTCTGAAACTATCGAAACGCATTAAGTTGGCTATTAAAGATGTGAATAAAAACGAAGTTTATACGAGAAACAATAATTCGGACCTTTACATTAACTCAACGATTAGGAAACTACTTTTCGTAAATTATTAAGGTAGAACTATAAAAGCTCTCCAAAACCAATGCGAATCATTCGTTGTCTATGACGAAAATACATCAACGTGTTGTTATTGTCGTTTTCTTCCTTGTCAACGAAAAATCAAAAAACCGAACCGAGAAACTGATTTTTTGCACTCGCTCCTTTTCATCCAAACATACTGCCATGAGTTCCACGAGACGAGACTCGGTGAGACTTTTGTAAGTCTCGTCTCGGTCTCTTTGAAATAAAAAATTTTCAGTCTCGTCTCGGTCGCGTGTCGGTCTCGTATAATTGAGTCCGGTCTCAATCTATCCTTTTTCGCGAGAAAATATTAATTTTCAGTCTCGTCTCCGAAAAATACGATTTCCTGACAACCTGTTGATTATTGGAACGAAATATTTTCGATAACGTCAAAATATTTTTTGTCCTCCGTATACAGAAGAAAATAAATATTTAACTGAAATTGGATTTTATTTATTTATTAGACTATCTGGAAATATGGGTTCAAATATACAGTCTCGTCTCGGTCTCGTCTAGGATGCTTAAAGGTTATACCGTACTAGGCGGAACTGCACTGCAACGGAACTGCCATTCACAATAATTTGTATGAAATTTTATGAAGTTCAGTTGCCGCTTGTGCAATATACAATTTCATCCAAATAATGTTTTGCCGCTTCGTAAAGTGTAGTTCCGCTGCAGTTGTGTGCGGTCTTAACTTAAAATGCAGTCCCGTCTCGTCTTATCTCCATCTCATCATGCGAGACCGAGACTTTTCTCGTGTCGTGCTCAGCCCTAGTCGTGAGATTGCGACCATTATATGTAGTTCCATCTTAAAACGCGACTTACGCTTAAAACACGAATAATTGTTGTATATCTTACATTTTTTATCGTAGACATTCGAGTCCGATTTCGTATTGGTTGGGGAGGGGTTCCCCATTTAAAAATAACTTCGAAATCTGAACACGTCTAATTCTTGACGTTTAATATTTGACGTTTAACGAACAGCTGATTCAATTACACAGCATTTAACGAAATATATAAAAAGGTCGTTCTAGCAAACTTTTTTGTAAACTTATCATTTTACACAATTTGTAAACTTGCGGCGTTGCATGAATACCCTCTTATATTATGTATGATATAGAATCTAGAAAAATAAAGCCTTTCGCAATTAAGGAAAAACTATATTCTCCATATACATATACGACATGGTTGGTAACCTTCTGCCTACTTCTTTTACTATAGAAATATTTTTTGTTTTCTACAGAATTTGAAATCTCTTAGACGACATTTAGTTCAGAGCTTATAAATAGCTTGATAATATGGACTTATGATTGACATTTTTCCTCCACATTCTCCTCCTTTACGTTTATAAAATACTTTTGGGTTTGCAAAAGCAGCTCTAAATCGCTTTACAAAAAAACATTCAGATTTTCGAAACCTTTCAATGTCATTATAGGTCAAATTCCTTTTTTAATATTTGTATTTATATTTATTTTATTGTCCCTATTTTTTCTGTAATCCAGAAGAGATTTTACTTTCGTATGCTCAATGTCGAGATTCAAGAATCCTTTTAAGAACTCGCACCACACAGCCATCTCCACAAGAATAATTTACTTATAAGTACTGTTAGTTATATTTATATAACTTGTATTCGTCCTTGTCTGATGTTCTAAAGCTCCTTAGGGGATTTCAATTGAACGCAAATTCCATGAAACGAAAAAAAAAAAAATATAAAACCAAGAAAATCTCTAAGCATTAGAAAACACATTTCAATATCCTGGCTTAAGTAGGAGGAAGCACCTTTTTCTCCATAAACAGCATTAACAACAGGGCCAAAACATTGGTGGAGAAACAAATAAAAAAAATCATAAGAAAAAACCCTTAGGTTATTTGCACAGAATTACCGCTAAATCAAGCGTTGATAAATTTTATTCACCCACGTTAAGATTCTTATTTTACCTTTTTGTATAAGAAAGTGGAAAAAAATCCTTTTTAAAATATTTTTAAAAAAATATAAAAGAAAAATTATCAGGTTACACGAATATTTGCATCTTTCTTTTTTTATTCATCAATTTTTACATGTCGCATCTCATCAAGGATTTATCGTTATCCGACCGAAAACAAAAAATACATCAGGGGAAAGGTTGCACCATATAGCACGATAAATGCGAAAACGTATGCATGCATAACATGAATCATGGGAACATGGGATGGAGAAATAAGTTGAAAAATCCTTTTAAGTTTTCCTCGCGCTGATTAATGTAAATGTGAAAAATATTCATTTCGCTATCAGATATACCCAAGTTCTTTTTTTGTGCATTTATTAGGATTTACAGTCTGCTTATATGTGATATGAAATATGATGGATACCCTGGGTGGAATTTTAATTTAAACTTTTTTACTTTCAGTCGCCTACCCTAACTTCTACCCCAACTACATGCATGCAGCGGCCGTTGCTCACGTGGCAGCCGCTCAAATGCAAGCGCACGTTAGCGGACATAGTGGTTTGGGGCATCACCACCATCATGTGGGTCATCTGGGGCACGGTCCGCCACCAAAACGGAAACGACGCCATCGCACCATCTTTACCGAGGAGCAGCTGGAACAACTGGAAGCTACTTTTGATAAAACTCACTACCCGGACGTTGTGCTACGCGAACAATTGGCGCTAAAGGTCGACTTGAAAGAGGAGCGTGTCGAGGTAAGTCTCGTATATCGTATTTGAATTTGAATTATGTGGCCAAGAAGCCATACCCACTTACAACAAAGCAGTTGGATTTTGAACTGGAGACATGTGCTTATGATGCTCTTGTTTGTACAGTATTTTGAAAGGTTTCGTGTTAAAGATCTTTTCTCTGTAAAAAGGATTCCCAGGGATACACGTTCATTCTACTCAAAACAAACAAACAAATAAACAGAGAGATGATTGTGTAAACATCAGTGATGGGTTTTTATCCTAAGGCTATGGCTATGGCTATATTGCTAAGGGATGAATCCAATAGTACTTATACTTACAATTTAAAAGGCAGAGGGTTAAAAACTTGTCTTTAAAGCGATTTCTTGGGACGAGTGTAAAAAAACCATTAGTGTAATTTTAATTTTTATTTATTTCACTTTGACATCAGGGATCGGAAGTGCGAGGGTGACATTTTCGTTGACATATTGCAATCGGTTTCAGGCGGGTTGTCAAATTAAATACCAATTTGCTTGTTAATAGGTTAGAAAGCACACTTGTATGATGTTGTTTTATATGATGTGGGAAAGTAACGAGTTGTTTTGGGGTTGTCATGGTGTTTACTTGTATATCCTAAGGCAATCAGTGGTGATGGTGATATAATTAAGATAAGTAACATGGTTAAATTTATAAGGTGACAATTGTCCTTCGGGCAAAGATATCTATCATTAATCCGAATTTGAAAAAGGATATAATGCTTTGATTTAATGTATAAAAATACCTTGAAATTGGTGATGTATGTATGAATATTAAAGCATTCGACTTAGGTAATAGATTAAGCTTTTTGTCATTTTTTTGTTTAAGAATAAAGAACACCAAAGTTCTATAGATATGGTTTCCAAAATATTTTGAAGTTTACATAATACATATTAAAATTATTTGTTAAATTCATTAACAAAATAAAAGTGCGACAAAGAATTTCATTTCAACCAAATTAATTTATTACTTCTTCAAATAAATTGAAATCTCAAAATTGAATCTCAAAAATTGTATTTACTTTCTAAATTAAAATTAAACCAACAGAAACAAAGCGTTATTTGATTGTTTTGATTGTTTGCTTGAACATCACTATTTCGTTCATTACGATTCTGTTAATTTGTTTGAGATAAATAAACGGAACTTAATTGACTTTAAGCAATTGCGATGAACTAACAACATAATCACAATTAATTAATTTTTTGTTACTTTGTAACTGATTTCAGAACTTACAGTTAACTTTACTTATACTTTTGGAACCCATACGAGTTTACTCTATAGTTTTTCTTTGATCTCTCGAGCAAGTATTGGTTTCGTGTCAAAAACAAATTTCGAGGTTTCAGTCAGAGTAAACATAAGGTATGATGATAGAGAAGTCCAAAACAAATTTCGAGGTTTCAGTCAGAGTAAACATAAGGTATGATGATAGAGAAGTCCAAAAAATGATTTTTGACAAGACGTCCGTCGCGTCGCGTCGGTCGCTCAGTGCCTTCGCGCGTCCTAATGTAGAGGCTAAACGGTTGGACGGATTTGCTTCAATTTCGGTGTGAAGCATTTTTATGCGATTCCCTAAAGAAGAAATTCAAATTTTTGTTTTAGCTCATTTAGAACGCGTTAGCGCCATACAACGACTTTGGTTTTATCAAGTTTTCTTGAAAACAGATATTATGAATTCGATTACACTTTGTACATATACATTTTGAACAGTTTAAATATTATTGTATACTAGGTTTTTGCCAAAAAATCAAAAACGGATATAATGTTTCGGATATAATGTATAAGTGGAGTTTCTTGATCAAATTGCCGTTTTTCTTGGTTGATGTTGTAATAATTTTGCAATTTGGTTCTTCCAAGATAATTTTAAATTTGTATGAATAATTGAAATTAAAAAAAAAAATCAAAGAAAAAATCAATTACCTACTTTTTATTTTGAACTTTTCTTCTACATTTTTTGGATTAAATCATAAAATTTAAAAACTGCTTTTTAACTTGCCTTTATTTTTTTCTCGTCACCGATTTAAAAATATTATCGAACCATTCCTATACACCGTCAATGTCTAGGTATATTCTAGTGGTTAGCTACAAGAGCAAGTAAGTGCGATCCAGTCGTGCATTTTATTTACATTATATGTACATGAGAGCGTCTTCTATGCTGTTAATTGTGTTCTTTATACGACATAAACCAAACTAACAAAAAACAAAATATATTATTTATATAAGATATGGAGAAAAATGGAGGCGGAACAAGACAGCATACTTAAAAGCGCTTATAAAAATGCTGATGCTCCAAATGCTTTTAATAAACAAATAACACATCTCGACCTGTGACGTCAGTGGTTTAAAGCGGTGGAGTGCGTAGTGCACACGACTGCTAAGACTGAGCAAATCTGATATGCGTGGGTTCGAATCCTATGGTGTGCATAAAAAGTTTTTCAAATAAAATTGGATTAAAGCTCAGCACCACTAAAAGGAGACTGATGAGTGCAAAAGTGGCAAAGCACGAAATAGCTATATCTCCAGCCAAACAATTGGTGGTAGCGCCTTTAAGTTGTTGTTGTTTTTCAAAAATTCAATGAAATTGACGGAATAAAGAATGGTCAAGCCTAATAAGCTGACATTCTAGTACGAATAGTACAATAATAACAATAATAAATATACTTAATTTTAATAAAAATAAATGAAATTAAAAAGTGCGTATACGCCACAGTGCACAACTTATTTATCGCTCTTTTAGGATAGAGAAAAATACGGCAAGTTTTTGTGGTTTGCTTGTTCATTTTAAGGGTGAATCCATTCATTGTTTTACTTTGTTGACACTAAACCAACATAATATATACATATGTATACCTACATGATGTATTCTGAGTATGAGTCAATTTGCACCAGAAATACATAATTTGTTAATAACTCTACCGCGCAGTGGAAGGAATTCTTGTCATTCTGTTGCTAACCTTGTACGAAAGTTCAAGTCGATAATTTGCCTGTTTTTACCTCTGATCACAATCTTATGTATGTGTGTGTACAAGACCTAAACAAAATTTTCTTTCCATCGAGTTGGCACTTTCAAATGAAAAATTCGTGTTATCCATACAAATAACTAAATTTGGATTAAAATGTATACAGTTTAAATTCATTGATTGAGTCAACTTAAAAAACAAAAAACCTATTTGTATGCGTAGCTATGTTTGTACCTACAAGGAAATTATCTATGTGGAGAATATCTCCCCAATCAAAACAAATGTATAAGTGGAATAATTTTAACCATCAAGTGCACCGTCATCATCAATTTAATCATTATCATAACCAATAACATTGAAGCGGTGTGGTCGTAAACATCCGGCCAACTATACATGCAGAGTTGAAACCATAAGAAAAAAGGACCACACGCTTCAATTAGAATAAGGACCTGGATATGTACACATCACAATACTCGTATACAACTGAGGGCTTCCCTCTTATGCCTCTTTTTTGTATATGAGTTTTCTCCATCAGCCCATCAACGTCTAATAAAATGATGTGTTGTGTTTGTTTTGAAATTCCTCTGATTCCTCACACGCAACTTCCTCATCGATGTATCCACCCATATGAATATACCATATGTTTGTTAATGTCTGTAACTTTCATATAATTATATACAAAGCTATGTCCACTTCTTAAATACTACAAATTAATTGAGATGCATTTTCAAGAACACTCATCTACGAAAAGATAGATACTTCGTCGGATGATATGGGCATACCTATATTTGTATGCAGTTTTCAGGAGGTATGTAGCTAGCTATGCCTTTATTCTTATATATTTTTATTTGCTCTTTTGTAGCCACTATAACTCCTTATATTAGCAACACAAAAAACTCTTTAATAAATTAAATTCTAACAAGCCAAACCTGGGTGATTTGTTGGTGGAATGGTTTCCAAACGTTGCCAAAACTTCTTAGAAATAAAATGTTTTTTTTTTGTCTAACAAATTTAGTGAAGGAATTTTGAAATTTCCATGCTTTGACTACATCACAATAATTAAGCGTCACTTTTAGGAAATGGCTCATCTTAAGAAAGGTGCAGCCACCTTAAACACCACAAAGTAAAAGTATACCTAAAGTCCAAAATCAATAAATACTCGTACTCAAATAAGACCCCAATCACTTGAGACCAAGGATTAGATATGTTTGACTTTTTCCGCTTGACCGATAACGCGTAGTGTGTGGCCGCCCTCGTCATCATTGATGCGTCAAAGAATACTGTTACCAACTGAGTATTATTAAACGAATCAAGTGAAATTCAAATAAAGACATAAACCATTTTTTTTTCTTCTTGGACGAAATTTCGTTTCGAACTTAAAAAGATTGTCGGTGAATTAGTTTTAGAATTTTGTAATTTGTTCATAGCGGTCGTAATTTCGTACTTCATTTTCATGTACTCATCCATAAATGGACAGTTGTATAGAGTTTAACAATTTTGTGTAACAGACCTATGACAAAACTGTGTGTCTTCTGCGTGATTTTAAAGAATGAGAATCAACAAAAACGAGTATTTTCATTGTTATTTGGACCTTATCGTTCAAAAATAATTTCCTTTGCCATTTTGCCTAAATTCTAAATTAGATTGGTTTACAATTTTATTTACAGTCGTTGGCAATACTTTTCCTGATGCAGATGTAAAAATATAATTATCGGCTACCGGTTTTCAGTTCGATTTTTTTGATTGAATTTATAAATTCTCCATTCACTCGATGCACGATGATGAGACATCGGCATGAGGAATGAAGGTGGTTTTTGTTATTCTACCAAGACAAAGAGAGAATTCTCAAGTGGTATTGGGTTCGGGTCTGAACAATCTGGTGAGACACATCTTCTTGGCACTCATCAGCCTCATAACTGTCCAGTCGTCCACCACAATCCATATTAGACTGGGATCTGCGGGTTCACTCTTCTCACGTATATTTGCATTTTCATTTCAACAAGATGAGATTTCGATAATTATTACCACTTATTTCATTTTCTCAGCATTGTTGGAGTTGCGTTTAAGATTGTCATTGCTATATGCCTTATAGCCAGAGGCATTTTTGTATGCTAAACAGAAGCTACGGTTTCAAGTGTTGCTTATAGAAGTGTTTTACACACTGAACAGTTTATGATGCGTGCATCACCAGACCACAGAGTCTTATACTCGAAGATATTAAAAAAAAATGACAAGAAAAGACGCTTTGCCTAGATTAAATACTTGAAGGCTACAAAAATAAATTTTATGGCTTAAATAAAATAGATAAATAATATGAACCATCAGAAAATAGCCAGCATTTTACAGTTTGTATAGAATGTGCGTATGTTTTGAAGTTTAGTGAATAATATTTTAAATTCGAATTTAAGGTACATACATAAGTATGTATGTACATATATGGCAAATGGAAGATTGGCTGTTGTAATTAAAAGCTTTTGGATTATTAATGGCATGAAATAGGTTAAGTGTTTGTTGACAAAAATATTTAAGTAATATAATTGAATGACGGTTGCGTTATGTGTCCCTAAGGCCAAACTAATTACGTATACAACTATTTGTATTTAAATAAAAAAAGAAGTAAAATATGCTTTTGAAAGTAAAGACTTTCACAATAACTATGAATTTTATATTTTTAATGTGATTTTTATATTTGCCACGCGGTAACTAAACATGTTTGTATTGAAAAGCCTATAGGTATAAATAAACAAAAATAACAATAATGCTAATAATTATTATTGCATTCGGCTCATAACTTTCTGATTTTGTCTGTTGCAACTTCGTTATTTTAAGGGTTTCATTATTTATGATTAAATGGACTTTTATAATGTTTTTTGCTTTATAATATTTAATATTTCGAGGTTTTAATCAAAACTAACATTAGGATGATGAAGAAGTCCAACAAATTTATTTTCGTCAAGACATCCGTCAGTCTGTTTGTCTGTGCGTTCTGATGTACCTCGAGCTAGAGCCTAAGCGAATGGACGGATTTGCTTTAAATTTGGTGTGAAGCATTTTTATGTGATTCCCTAGAAGGAAATTTGAATGTTTGTGTTAGCTCATCTAGAACGGGTAGCTGCTATACAACGATTTTGGTTTTATAAAGTTTTCTCAAAAACCACATCAACGATTTTGATTAAACTTCATACAAGTTATTTCTAGGACATTTCTTATAACGCTGCATACCACGTTTTTACCGAACAAATCGAATAATAGAATTGAAGTTATTGTTATTTAAAAAAAAAAAATGCTCAAGCTTTTTGTCTTTTGTATATCTACTAAGTGCATGTTTTATTATTCATTTTCCCAAGCTTCTTTTACAATTTTACTTTTGAATATTTATCTTAATATGATTTTAAATCTGAAGATAGCATTTATTTTTAAGAAAACATAAAAATAGCAATTCATCGAAACGCATTGGCTTCTATAGACAAGTGAAAATCTAAAAGGTTGTTATATGGAATTAAGGGTTTGACGATTATCCAATTCTTTTGGGACATACATACGTATACCATATATGGATCTATGTAACTACCTAACCTTTTGTTTATGAATATAGATGTACCTTTATTGTATTTATGTAGTTTTCTTATAAAAGAGCAATTACTTTTCAATAAAAGAACAATTATTTTGCTGTTTTCTAAATATGAACACCCATCTGCTTGAAAAGTAATAAATAGGGCAGCAACATAAAGAACGGATTAAAGGTGTCTTACAAAATGATCCTACAAATCATTTTTTTTGTAGTTCAAAAGAGTATGTGACATCGCAAAAAAAAAAAACAAGCAAATCCTTCACTACAAAAAAAGACACGTGTTTTTAGATATTTTGGGCATCGCTTACAAAAATTGAGCAACAAAAGGGCTCCTACAAAAGCCGCTCTTGTATATCCAAGTAGAATCATAACACAAAAAGGATTAACATGTATTTAACCTTTTTTGTGTCCAAGATCACATATGTAGGTGTGTTGGATAAAAATATGATGGTCTTGTTGAAGAATTTCATGCTATGCTTGTGTGTTTTCTGGGTATTTTGTGGCTTTTTGGAAAAAGTATCCTCAATCTTAAAACTTAACTCATTCAATTACAAAAAATCAAATATTTACCATAACATTATACCTTCTCTGTTTAATTAAACAAACCAAGATGAATATTTTTCAAGGGTTGAAACGCAATTCCTTGACACCCCAATATAACAGTAATTTGGTTTCTGTGTGGTGAGTTCTTTTCTATATAGCTTCGAGGTGTTTATTTTTAGTGAATTAACAAAATTAAATGGCAATGAGGTGGAATCAGAAGATTTGCTCCGAAAGCTTGAGTAATTATTTAGAAAGCGAACACGAACGAATAACAAAAATGAAGAAAAATAACATCGAAGTGCCTTTGGCCATTTAAGGGATTTCCACCTCCTCCAAAAAAAAAAAAAACAACAACACATATTTCAATGCCTCTCTGTTGTTTATACTGGAATCATAATTTGACAGAGTTATGATTCTGATATCTTCGGTTGTTATAGAGAGAACCCTCGTTTGAGCGACTTTTATTATTTCTAATATACAATTTTTTTTCTGAAACTTTTTTGAACACATCGTCACCGTTTTTGAGTTGTTGATGCGAATAAACTAATGCTTTAGTAACCTTTAGAAAATTCTTTAAATCCCCAGCATGATAAAAGCATCCCTTAGGCTGAAGTGGATATTTATTTTACAATTTTAACGTTGAGTGCGGCTGTATTGTGGTCTTTTTTTTTTGTATGATGTGTTTAAGAATTATGAACGATGTACAGTGGGTGGGAGAGCGGATGATATTTTGATTTCTTTATTTCTGCTAATGCATCTGGAAGAATTAAGTAGGGTAAAATTATCTCCAGTGCCCACTTTGTTTAGAAGAAAAACAATTTATCCCGCATGAATATGTGTATAACGACCGCATAAGGCTTAGGTATAAGGAATATTTTTACTCAAGTAAATAACAATAGGATAGTTAGAGATTGGATGTGAAGGTGTAGGATTCGGTACAGGTTTGATCTCCCATAAAGTACCGTTCATAGTTCTCTCACGAAAATGATTTCACTCATTGTCTAAGCGACATGTGTGGAAGTATACAGGTTTTATAAATTTGTATAAATTGAAAATGTTTATATTTTAAACAGATATATTCAGAGTTAAAAAAGAAAGGAAGGTATTTCACATAATTTGTGTAATGAAACTACCTAGATAGTTTAATTGATTTATTCGTTGGTATCTACTTTATACGAAAGCAAGCAAGTTTCCTTTGTTTAGGTGAATTCCAATTGAATGAGTTAAATTTCATTTAGGAACTGTACCACCCCAAGGGGATAAGTCAATGGTGTTATCAATAAACCAAACAAGAAATCGATTGATACAGGTGATTGCGGCAGCGGCTCTGTATATTCCGGAGTGATGTGTTTTAACTCAGCCATTGTTTCATAATAATCTCTGATTGCATTTCCATCAGTCACCTCTATTTACTATTTAACGTTCAGTTTCAATTTCTTCCGTCGTCAATTTTTCGTATCCGCGCGGCCTTATTCTCAAATAAAATCCGTTGAACCATGATGACAAAATTTCACTGCAAAAAACCACCGTCACGACACAACATTTTGCCCTTAGAACAAAAATCTAATTAGAGACTTGCAAACTTGGCGGCTATCCTTCTCTCAGCAGCAGTGTTGTATTCACTTCGCTGAATGTCCACAAATCACACTAGGTACCTATATGACGACCACAAGGGATCCCCCATGAACGCATCACCATCGCATATCGTCATTGGTATCGGTCAGTTTTATAAGAGAAATATTGCTAGCTGCATATTTTTGCCGCCAATTCCAACGACTCAACACTGCATCGCACCGTTCTTCGCGTTGCAAAGGATATTGAAGATTATGCCGGTAGGTGGATATATATTTAGATATGAAACAGCGGAGTTGCCCCGAAAATCCCAAGCCAAAACCTCTACACTCTACTTTCATCAAAAAACAGAGGTTTCCATCCGAGAATACGGTCAATGTTTGCTTAAAATTTTCTAGCAGTCAAAACACAAAAATCCTCACCTGCTTCGTGAATACCTATAATATATCACAGAAAGTCCTCAACGAAATTTAGGTAGATATGGACCTAACCCCGACCTGAACTTCCTTTGCCACCATCCAGATATAGGTATATATAGGCTGGAAAAGTTTAATCCATTTTAAGGTTATGCAATTTTGATGACGTATTACATCAGTGACGATGACGATCACACAGAGGTTCATGTCGGATTTTCTGAGTCTGTGTGTAAACACATGTGATATACAGGGTTGGAAAACTCTTTGGCTTTTCCATAATTCATGTGCAAATGGCAACAGCAATGTTGTGTTTGTGGGGAGGATTTTCCAGTCTCCATCATATACTTTTTTGCTATTCTTCATCGGTTTGAAACCGCCTCGGGGAGATATCATGAAATCCCACTACGGCCACCTCTTCCCATGAGTACAGCAAGGTTTAATTAAAAATCAACCGCTGTTGGGTTATTTGTTAAATGGATTTCATCGGTTGGTTAAAGGTCTACACACTTCCATCTCATCTATCAGAGAATATGAAGATACGGCGAGGTGGCGATGGCGGCGCACGGTGGCGGTGTTACAAATCCATTTTCGAAATTGATTATAGCGAGAGGGCGAATCTGCGAATCAAGCGTTTTTTCTGCTATAAGAGTTTTTTCCTACACGCTGCCCGCCGCCGTACTTATATGTGTATCGTATCGTTGGAACAATCAACGTTCCTGACTGAGTTCAGAATCGAAAACAAAACATCAACGAAAAAATCAGTCCGTTAAGCAGTCGATTGGATTAATATACTCCCTTCAAGGCTATGGCCTCGGCCGGCGCCCTGTAACATATACCTACCAACCTATGCATATACCACTACCATACCGACCTCTTCTGAACTCTTATTCACCCGATTTGTGGTTTTAATTTTTAGTGTTTATTTTAGCAAAATTCGCTGGCTGTTCGTTTTATGGCGCGGGATGAAATTATTGGATTAGAGGGAACATTTTCCGAAAACTCATCAAAATTTACATATAGATACTCGCTGAGCTTTGTTCGATTATGATTTTTTTATGTTTAACATATTTAGTAAATATATAGATACACAAAAACAACAGAAAAAAAAATAACGAATTATGTAATTTGATGAACATTTTTATTTAAAATGGTGGTTAATTTTAATTACGATGACCACTTAAGCGCTTAAACATCGACAACGTTTCAGCGGAAAATCTGTTGATGTTAGTTAAATTTATCGATTGAATACAAAAAGCTGTTGATGCTTAATCCTTTTTGGGTTTAATACTTAAAATATTTAAAATTAAGTAGATGAGTGTGTGTGTAAATTGAATTCTTAATATATTCAAAAATGCAAACAGGTTTGCTTCTCTGGTTTTTGAGGGTGAATATAAAGAGATGAAACCGATGTCATACCTTCAGGGCCTATCAGTCTTCGCATAGACACCTGCTTAGGAAAGTACATATATGTATATATAAGGACATAGACTAATAGAAAGTAGGAAGAATTTTAGCATTGTGAGACTTAATACATTTTAAATAGGTTACTATTTTATTATTGATTTGTCGAACAAATTTTAGTTTGCGACTGAATAAAATAAAGGATAACTAAGTGAAAAATGTATATACTCAGCACATAAATCTGTTGGTTCATTCCATACATTTATGCACACAAAACTTCATGCAGTCATTAGATCATGACATTTATACTATACATTTTAAGCATAAATAAATTATAAATACATACATAAAGTATATTTACATATTTATCATTACATTGTTAATATGTACTTATTGCATAAATAATATACTAATTAAAATAGTACATTACAATAAAGTATACAGAACAGTAAAGTATAAGGAAACTGTACGTATCTGAACTTGGTATACACAGCGTTGGATTGAGACAGTGAAACAAACCGGATGGAATACGGGTGTCTAGTCTATTTCACCCTGTATATGTGGAAGAATAATTTTTTTTCTAAAAAACATCACTTTAAAACAAAAACTTATTAAAAAACAACAGTAACACATAAAATGCTATTTTATACCTTTTTGTAAGGCCAGAAATCCCTTCTTTTATTTTTAATTAAGTTCTTGTAGTAAACAACCTAGTACATCTTATCTTATCATCTCTGGTCCGATATTATGACCGTTTCAACTGATAAACGAGATCCAGTGCCGTAAAAAATAAATTCTAAATAACATGGTGCACTCGGGCGTATGCGAACTTTTTTTGTTAAATTTTTTTTTATTATCACTTATTCTTTAATTTTTCAATGCCATTTTTAAAAGTCATTTATAGTTTCTTCAACTTCATATAAAACGGTACTGAAGTTATGTAGGTAAGTTTGTGCTTATTTTTGACCTGTTGTTGTTAGGTATAGGAGGATGTTATCAGTATCTCTATATTGTTAAAAAAGTAAATCAAACTTCTAAGGAAATGAAAAATCCACATGGCACTGTCCCACACTTTTCAATTTTACCCACCCCCAACTCAACCATAACCGCGAGGTTATCCTAAATTCAAATAATGATATAATAATTCAATCTTGTGAATCACTTTTGGGATTATTATTTCTGTGAATGTAAACAAAGAAATCGAAACCAATGAAATGCAAACCGCACATTCGTATACATCCACACAGTATAGATATACCTTTCTCTCAGTATCTTTCTATCTTTCTCTCTAGTGATGGAGAATACAGCGATGCTAATGGATACGTTCCTTGTGAAGTATATATATTCAAAAATCAACTGTCTTCTACTTCTCCACACTTCTATAAACATTTTCAACAATAACAAAAGCAATGAAAAAAGAAATTTTTCAAAAAAAAAAATGATAATATTAATATTAAGAACACAGTGAAAATCCTTTATTCCGATTTTTCTTTCCCTGTATCCTTCTATCCTTCTTGGAAAAACATCTCGCTAAAAAAGCTTTATTTTTTTTTTGGAATAATAAAATCGACTCATTGAAATCGTAGAAGCTAAGGAGTGTTTTTGTTCGTCCTTTTATGAACGGTTAGTCTTATAATGTGAGTCACAAAAAAAAAAACAGTAAAGAAATGTTTTGGTTCACTGAAAATCAGTATAAAGGGAAGCCTGATATGAATATCGGATTCATAATAATCGATTTTAATAAATATTTTCTTTTATTTTGCAAGTCAAAATATATACGAATATAGGTATGCTTAAAACAATTATACAAACAAAGTTGTTATACGGCTCATTAAAATATTGGATACATTTTATGTTTAATACCGATACGATGGTACATCGTGCATGGATCACGGAATTTTGGAGACTTGACTTTGATGTCTCATGACTTAAACAAAACTTTTTTTTTTGAAACAATTGTGTCCAGGTATTCATTAAGCATATCGGGGTTGGCAAGGATATTGTAGGCAACCAACCAAAATTGAATGGAAGTTCCACCCTATATTCGATGTGATGATGATGTCAGGACTACCTTTGATCTAAAATAGACGAACCATGAAACAACAACGTCTGATGTCTACCAACGACTGTATGTGTGTTGTGAATGCGAAATATATTTTTATATCTTTGTCAGATTAATTTTATTTGCTCTGATATTTTTATTACAGTATGTGTATACCTGAAATTCGCTATGTCCAATCCGATGAACTTGTCAGTTGTCACATTTGATTTGTCATTTGAATTGTTACATAGGCCAGGGTTGTATACGTATAAGGGAAGACTAAATATGTTTGGGGTTATTTACATACATTTATTGTCTTCTACGTGTATACATATGTATGTTAAATTGATGTAATGTAAGACTAGCAATAATAATGCTAAATGTCATTTTTTGTAACTTTGGATTGTAAGATTAAAAAAAAAATTCTTGTGACGCCTACCCTCACCCAAAAATGAATATTTTCTAAAAATTATACATATTTTCGATACGGACAAATCTCTGATCCTCGACAGTTTGGGAGTTTGTGGACCTCTTAAAAAGAAGATAATTCGTTGCATCGTGTTTGATTGATTTATGACCTAAGGGCAGGTAAATTTCGTCCTTCACATTGTAAAGACATTGTAACAACCATAAGATTTTTAGTAAAAGCTGTAAGTACCTACTCTTAAGGACCATTCACATGAGAGCGACCAACTCTCAAAACTTAATATTACACAACATTTAGTCAAAATGGTAGAATTCGATTTAAGATTCATTTTAAAATTAAAAACTCTGAATTTTTATTTGCTTAAATATGAGAAATTTGAGAAAATAAATTGGTCGTAACGAATTGCGGCTATTCGCGTAGAACAAATCGGTTTCTTAAAATTCACTTGTTTTAGCAATTAAAATTAAAATTTTAGTATCTTAAAATAATCCTTAATTATATTTCTTCCATTTTGTCTAGATTTTGTAAAGAATTTAGGTTTATTAATGTTTTAAATCCCATTTGTCAATTCATTCGTTGGTCGTTGGTCGCTCTCATGTGTAGAGTCTTTTAGGCTAAGCAAATATTGGTTCACATTAACAAAAATATAATTTTTTTTTTTTTGATATTTCATATTTCTTTGACTTAAAAACAAAAAAATCGCGTTTGCAGATGTTGAGCAAAAGTGGACGTTCATACTTTTCAATATCTACATTTATCCACGGCATCCACAAAATTCGATCCACAATGATTCACAGTGCTGTGCAGTCCTCTTTTTTCCTTAAAACGATAAAAAAGTAGATAGGACATAGAAATCATATATCGAGTTTATCCAGATTCTATAATCGACATGAAATGTCACTTTTTGGATTAAAAACAAATTTGGCATGAAATGTGTTTCAGCTTTGGGCCGACACATCATTTCCGATAATGTATAACACTCATAGAAGCTCTCATAGTTCTATCATAATTCCTCCTGTTTAAGCAGGAGGGGCAAATCGAATAAAAGTCGCTAAAGTAGAACAAACATTAAATGCGTTTGCGAGATATGGGTGAAGAACTAAACCAAAATCAAATTTTCTGAAAATAAAAGTTTGAGTCGCATTTCCGTTTAGTTATTTTGTTTGCAGAAACCTGAAATGCAGTTTTGTCTAAATTATGTTAATTTTTAAACCTAACAGACACAAACTTTAATACAATACGTTAACGCCATTTTCGAGAAAATTTGAAATATGTACCAACATTTTTGTATAGAACTTTTTTTCTAACTTATATTAAACGCGTAGCTGCCCTGTTCTAGATGAAGCTACGACATTTCTCTAGGAACCACATATAAAAGATATAAAGAAAGAAAAACCTTAACAATAGAAATTATATTGTTTCTGTTTTTTATTTTAGTGGACTGTATTGAATGAAATTCAATGAAAAGTTTTGAAGCGACCTTTATTTCAATGCGTTTCGGGCCTGATAAAAGATATATACCAAATTTGAAGGAAATAAGATTGTTATGGCTCTCTTAGGCCTTGTGTCAATTGCGTTAAAAGTGCGTTACTGAGGTGAATACAGTTGTCAAAATTTAACCTACTCAGGAGCTCGTTTAAATTTTAACTAGTGGATACATTTTAACGTTTGTATTAAGCTTCTTGCAAATTACTTACACCATCGACCTGTTATACCCGGACTGCTAGGAGCCAACATCACGATGGTTATGGATACACTAGCGGTAATTTGAAAACGACCTAGGCCTAATTTATTCACTCAAAGTTGAACATAACTTTGGGACTTTTACAGTCAACTTAAGAAATAGTTTTTATTCACTCGAAATTGACGTTTTCAACTTTTGATTTTCAATTCTAGAGTTGATCAACGAAATAGTAGAAGTTAGTGAGTAAACTTGGGAATTTTCATCACTTCTGTTTATTCATTCGTGATTATTCAGTTGTGTAAACTTTTCGCTTTTGACTTCGAAAGGAAAAAAATCTTAAAATAAATATTAGGCGTGTTTTATTACAAAAGCTATCCACAGTACAGTACGATTTTGCATGCATTACAAAAACAACATCGCTAGTAGCTCTACAGCCGATAAGAAAAGCCAAAGTTGAATACTACTATGGATAGATTTTTGGCGTTTATTCGAGCCTCTATTCTACTTTAGCTTCTTATCGGCTGTAGAGCTTCTTGCAATGTTGTATTTGTAATGCATGTAAAATCGTACTGTATACTATGGAAGGCTTTTGCAATAAAACACGCCTAATAATTAATAAAAGTAAAGCTCTGTTTTAATTGAAATAATAAAATAAAACATGTTTCGTGCAAATTACCTACTTCTGGGAGAATTGGGCGTCATCTTTTTGGAGCAGCGAAGATGACGCCTTGAAAGGCGGCAATATAAAATGCTTCCCCGTGTTGGTAGCGATAAAAAGGACGACTATTTTTTTTTTTAATTTAATAAAGGATTTATTGCCTTTTGACGAAAGACGTTACGGAAAGACGTTACGAAAAAAAAAACAAAAACAGGTTCTCGTCCGATCACCGAAATCAAGCTTCTTCCGGCGCGGTTAGTACTTAGATGGGGGACCGCATTAGCATTGAGTTTTTTTCTTGGTATTCTTTTGACTCCGCGCTTCAGATGGAATGAAAAATCCATTCCATTTATTCGGAATAAATAAAAAATCGACAATAATGGTTTATCCCGAGTATTTTATTGAATAAGGAAACACTAAACTCTTATTCCAAATATTTTGAATATCTTAAGTGAATAAAGAAACATATTCACACTCAAATGCAAAATTATTCTAATGCAAATCAAAAGTTGTAAATGATGTCTTGTGTGTCATGCTTAACAAATGAGAATGACGATCGACTAGCAGTCCAGGTATACTAGGTTCATGACTGCCACTATCAAAATGCAATTTTCGCGTTCAAAATCGTATCCAAAGCGATTTGGACAGATTTGTGATGTAATTCCTCTGAAAAAAGCTATTGCAACAACAAATCAAGGTATTTGAACATTTTTGGATAGGTTGCCACCGTCTCGGAGAGGTTTCTTAAAGCAAGGAACGTCAATGGGAAATGTATGTTTTTAAAAATTCCATTTAATGCAATTGACACAGCAAAACCCTTCAAATTTATTCACCCCTATAAAAACGGATCAAATTTAACCAACATTTTAACGCAACTAACACACGGCCTTAAAGAACAGTGAACGTACAGACGCATGGACTGACAAATCTCACGACAAAGACCATATTGTTTTGGACTTCTTCATTATCGCAATGTTAGATTTCATTAAAACAACGATTTTTTGTGATACAACATCAGTACTTGCCTCTTTAAGCAAGTCACTTTTTTTAACAAGATATACATATGTACCTACATATCGAAAGTAGGTACATTTTTAATAGTAGTAGTAGTAGAAATCTTTATTTAATTGCATAATATAAAATTACAATTGGTTTCAACTTAAGATTAGTATGGTTTGGCCTTAGGTCGTCTACCAGAAATTTTTGATATGAAATAATACATATTTAAAACTGAAAAGGCTTATCACCCTTGACAACAATTTGTTAAAATTTGCAACTCCAACACAATTTGAGCCCCAAGCTATTTTTAAAAGAAAAAAACTATAATTGTCACTTATCCTTAAGGTTATAACTTATTTTAAAGAACTAATGTCGTCAGCAGACAATTATTACCTACCAGGTGACAAAGTCTTGCTATATTGCACATCTTATTTTGTTTTTTTTTTTTTTTTTTTTAATCCAAATGTCAACACAAATAAATCATGAATGCAGTTATATGTAATTCATACTTCATTTAATTAAAAAATCAACACTTTGCCTTACATTTGTGAAAATTGTTTTTTCTTTGAAAAGGTTTTCTACAAAAACTAAAATGTTTACTGTTAAAAGTGAGCAAAATTTAACTCCAATCTTTAACTGCGATGACACTGTTATTTTAATTGCTAAATACTTCTGTTTCCTATTTTAGAAACAAAAAAAAAAAAATAAATCCTTAAAAAGTAGATTGAAAAAAAATTACCAACTTCTATCAACAGAATATTTTTTGATAATTTCTTTTTTTAAATTAACTCAAACTGTTTGTGCATCAAAAGTATTCAATTTATTCAATAAAAATACAATTTACAGAATTCACTGATGCACAACAGAGTGCATCAGTTTATTTATTTGTTGCCTATTCCGCATTGTTATATTTTTATTTTCATATTTCTATATCAATGTTATTTACCCTTCTAACAACAACAACAATAAGATAGGAAGGAATACTTTCAAATCAAAACCCAATTCAATCCACCAAGCAGCAATTTCATTCAGCATCAGAATCACAAAACTGTGAACTTTTCTGTTGTTTCTTTTAAATTATTGAATAACAAAGTTTGGGTATTGTTTTAAGTTGTTTATACAAAAAACCCCTTTAAACAAAAGTACAAAAATAAGGGTTGAGTTTATGAGTTATAATGAATGTTGGAGTTATTTACTTTTGTTAACTTTATTTATTTCTCTCACACTCTTCATTTTTTCATCTGTGCGTGAGCGTGATAGCTCACGCACAGAAATTTTGTGCTGCTTCCTCAAATGTTAATATTCTTAAAAGTTCGGTTTAAAACAAAACAAATCCATGGACGTTTGTCTTAAATGTTAAATTGAGCTAAAGCAATAATTTGATTAATTAATATGTTTTTAATTGGGTTAGGGTAAAAGAAAACTCTGATTGGTGATAGCAAAAGAGAAAAAATAAAACAGAAGCAGTAAATAATAAATTTTCTACCCTTTTCTTGGGGATGTTAAATGAGAGGAAGGCAACGGAAAAAAACAAATAAAAAGAAAATAACAAAATGAAACATCTCGCAACACTTAACCCCTCATAGAGTCTTCATCTTCACACTGAAATGAAAATTAATTACAATTATAATAAACCGCCTAATTAGTCCTTCAAAAGTTCAAGAGTTTTTCCGTCTTCTTTTCTAAGAATATCGTTTTCTGCAAATGAACCCTATTCTATAGCAAGATAGCATCCTTGAAGGTTGGTATATATATATATTATATAGATGTTTAACTGGATAAGGGAAACCTATCATAGACGTCGAATCAAAATATACAAAGTAAGCACACTCGCGATAAAAATGTAATAAGAAAAACATCAACTGTGGGAGCAGCGAGTGAAACACGAACCCATATCTACTCTTCTTAGGGAAATTTAATTTCAAAAACCGATGAAAGTGTTTTTGAAGCCAAACAAGAGATCCTTTGATTTGTCCAGAACTTTTTTTTATTTTTTTATTTAAGGCACTTGTGTATGTCGTATATTCAAGTTAAATTTTTTACTTGTTTTATTTTACTAAAGGTTTTATATAATTTCTTTTCTTACAGGTTTGGTTTAAAAATCGTCGAGCAAAATGGCGAAAACAAAAACGTGAGGAACAGGAACGTCTGCGTAAACTCCAAGAGGAGCAATGTGGATCGTTGAAGTGTTCCGCAGAAGAATATACATCACAAATACAAATTAAATCGGATCCTAACTTTAGCGATGCAGATGAATCGTCTGACTTGGAAGTTGCATAAGAAACATGGACTTTTGTTTTTTGTAAATAAGATTTAGTTAAGTTTTAGTTTTAATATTTAAAACATCAAAATGTATAAAGTTAAATATATATTTAAAATGAAATTTAATGCAATTTTTCTTAACAAATAAATTTTAAACAATAAATATTTACTTGTATGATTTAGGTGTAAAAAAAATAAATACGTAAACGAATTAATAAATGTATAGAACAGTAGGTAATGCATAATTTTAATTTTAAATGTGATTTAAATTAATATTTATGTTTAAGTTTATACATAAACATACCTATGTCATTATGAAAGTAACTATAACATATTTTTTTTTTGTAAATAAATTAAATTAGAAAATAAAATGTAATTTTATAATTTAAATGTCAAAATTATTTTAGTTTTTTGATTTTTATTTGTGTATTTATATTTTTATTTTAAAATGTTTATTAAATAAGTAAATTATAGATAAAATCTAAGAAACGAAATAAATCCTAAATGAAAATCTAAAATGACTGTCTTAATTTTATTTGTTCGATAATAATAACACTTGTAACTATATTCCTGTAAGATCTAAGGTCTTTTAAATGCAATACACAGCACTAGTTATAAGGAAATCTAAGTAATATTTTAAATCGTAAAAGGCTTCAATCGATCCTTAGATACTGAAATCGCGAACCTGGATTAACATGGATGGCTAAATTTTCTCCAAAAACGTTAGTATTGGTGTCAACTGTCCAAACTCAAATGGTGTGACAATTTTATATAAGGAATAACCTGTTACCTGACCAATAAAACAAAAAATTACCTCCAGCTAATAAATTAATCCAAAGTACTAAACTTTAAGAAAAAAAACAATTTGCTATAAGGCTTTTACTTTTCAAATTATTTATTAATTAAAAACCAAAAACAAATGTTACACATATGACACAGTGACCACACAATTTTAAACGTACAATTTTATCATCCTGAAAAAGAAACCTGCCAGACGGTTGTTTTTGATACCGCTATATTTGCACCTACAAACCCTCATACTCATATTTTGGTTATCAATCCACTCCCAAAATTTGCCGCCGCCCGGCTCTTAGACTATAAGTAGGTTCCTACACATTTTCTTCTAAACATGCAATCGTTAAGTCGATAAATGTCACGCTGAAGGTCGATTATTGTCATGCTGAAGGTCTGGATTCACTTACCAGCCTCGTCCACCTGAAAACTAACAAAAGTTTTTTTCAGGGCTACTGCCTCTTGCGAGGAATTGACAAATCCTCCAAGAGTATCACTTGTCATGAATAAGAGCTTCTCTCGTCTAGCCGTTCGGATTCGGCATAAAATTTTAGGTCCCTTCCATTCCTGTCGACACGCGCACACAGGAATAGTTGCGAGTTGTTAGTGACTAGGCCCTGGTTCTTCACGTGCCTTTGCGCCACCCAATTTATTTATTTTTATAAGTCGATATACCATTCGGGTATCAAAACGCAACCAGAAAAAAACATTTTTAACCAAAGCAATAACATGAAGAAAATTTCACCAAATGGTGGTTTTGTTAATGTTTGACTGTAGGTATCGGGTGGCACCCCCTTTTGGAACATCTGTAATGTGATACTTAACAATATGCTCGCCACCCACTTTTGCTGATAAAAACACAAAAAATTAAATATTTAAGGAATACAGTTAGGAACAGTCAATTTGGACAAAAACAAAAATGTTGTACCTAAATCACGAAGTTTGTAACAGAGCATGCTGGACTTTATATTTTATTGTTTCTTAAATTCTAAAGTAAACATACAAAATATAGCGCATTCCCCTCCCTGCGCTCTTTTCACTCTTTTATTTTTAAATTCGAGATATTTCAGTTTCCATGGGTTGAAGAGAAAAAAAGTTTGAGAAACAAATTTTTGGCTCACAATTTTGAACACTTGAATGTACAGTACATAGTATACAATATACATATACCATATAGGCGCAGTGAAGATTTCAAAAACTACTCAGTTAAATAGTTGAAGGAACCTAAGCTTCTTTGCTGATAAGTACATCAATTAATGCCCTAGGAACAGAGAGTCGCACTGACTCTCATAAGTTGAATATGAGCTGGGAGGAAAAATACGCCAAATGTTGTGTTGAAGTTGAAGCTGCTAAAAAGTTTGTGATGTCAAACCCGGGTTTGACTAAAAAAATAATAGTTGTTTTGTTCGTTCTGTTCTGCATAGTTCTGATTCATTTTTCATGACTACTAACCCATTGATATCAGGGTAGCCCTTTTGATGACGTCTTATCTCAATTATAGGTACTTATTATTATTATAGTTTCTACATATTAACGGTAGTTTAGTAATTTGTATGGTGTTAAGAAGGCATCAATAAATTCAAATATTTTATATCAAGTAGTTAGCTATATGCTTATTGATTTTCGTAGACCAACACCTTTATTGCGATTGTCAATTATAGATTGATAGTTGATAAATACTGAAATTCGATATTAAACAAGCCAATTGCTTAAAGTTTTGGTCATTGAGAATGATGCAGGCCGTCGTAAATTAAAAGAACATTTGCAAAAATCGATGAATTGTTGATTCGATTTTGAATAAAATGCCTTATAAAATGCCAAATTTCAATATTTATCAACTATCAATCAGTAATTGACAATCGCAATAAGGGTGCAAATGTAATTTGATATTAATGACAAGAAAAATATTAAAATATTATATAAGTTTTTGAAAATTCCCATTAATTTTAAACATTCAATCATGTAATTTGCACAATATTGTCTTAAATTCCAAAAACTCGACCTCACCGTCCATTGACACATATCGGTTTCGGCACACATAATTGCGAGACGCACATTTGACGCCTTCCCTATCATGCTATTAACGTCAAGTCGCGGGTTCTGTATTTGTATACTTGCTCTATAAGGCAAACATTGGTTTCATGTGAAAACTAAAATATCGAGGTCTTAGTCATATTTATCTAAATAATGATGTCTGTCCATCGCCATCGGTCTGTTGGTCTAAGCATCCACTGTATAGCATGAAAAATTGTATCTTTCCATATTATTCACATCAGATTTTGCGGAGTACACTGTAAGTTGCAGTTTCGACATATCTGAGAGAATTTCATCCTTTTTTTTTAATTTGTTAGAAAATGGGTTTTTCTTTTTGTTTAACTGATTAAGATCAGACGTTACTATTTGGAATTTTAAAAGTGGATAAACTATTTTATAATTACTTATAAAAGTCTAAGGCCCGTATGCTGATACGAAACACAAGTCACATAAGTTCTTATGTTGAACATAAATACTTATGATTCATTCCAGCAAATGGTCCTAAGGATTCTCAAGATCTCTGTCAAACTCAATTTATTCACAATAGTTCGTATCTTGCTCGAAATCGATCGTAGGTGAATAATCTGTCTTCATACTACGACAATTGGAACTTTTGAGATTCTTCCATCGAAAAAATCGAACGAAGCCCGAAATTAGTTGTAGATTTTCTTTGTTTTTAATAACAAGGGTCTTGGTTGTTTTAATTCGGCCAATGGTCGGTTTCAGGGTTTGCGCACTCTTTCGACTGTTATACGAAAGAAGATTCGTTCCATAAAATTACTGCAGCAAACTGCACTCTAAGCATTTTACGTTAAAGAAATGTGTGTCTAAGCATAAGCAATATTAGGTTTATACCATTGTATATGAAAAATATGGTATTATCAATGAGTCGTTTTTATTTTCGTTGGATTTCGACGGCTGGTGGCGCATGTGTTTGCAACATGTTGACATTAATTTTTAGAAAGAGTAAGTCTAATTAAGGGATTGAGAGAGTTAGACCTCGACTTTCAAATTTGTTTCCTCAACAAAAAGTGTTGAAAGAAGTTGATAGATTTCGACACTACGTGACTCAGTAGTCGTTGATGCTGATGATATTCTATAGTTTTCATATACAATATTTATACTCAAATTTCAGTGCAAATAACACAAATCTGAGAAACATCAAACATTTTCACGCCTCATTGAATTTTGTTTGCACTTTCAAAGATATTGCATTTTAATTGATCTCTATACGAAATATAAAGAAAAACCAACACACCACCATAACATCAACCAAAGCATCAAACTAAAAATCAATATTTTAACATTTTTACAAGACCTATTAGGTTCGACAAACAACGTGTGCACCTATTAATATATGCACGCTGACATTTCAAGGAACTCATTTGTTATACATCAGACAAAGGACTCAGGACATCGTCGCATGTTATAGGGGTAACTTGAAACCATAACATGTCAAATTTTTCTTCCCAAAAATTGTTTGTCTTCTTTTTCCGTTTTGTCTCTGTTGTCTTATGGTCTTTCAATATTGTTTAATGTTTACCCAACTGAACTCAACGAGCAAAAATTCAAAACGAAAAAGGAAATGGAAGGACCCTGATTTTTCTTTTGGTGCATAGCATAAAGTCCATTTGATAATGTTTTTTTCCAAAATTTTAAGGTTAGTATGTGTAGAAATGTGTGTGTGTGCCTTTGCCCTCACTTCAAAGTTTGTCCATTTCAATCGTTTGGGTCTTTACATATTTACAAAACAATAAACAAAACTGATATTCAACCGATATAAAGTTGATATCCTCTGATGGTTTTCATCCTTGTTGTCGTCCTATGATGGTCATGCGGAGGATGATGATGACAAAAGGTGTGCCCTCAATACATGTGTACGAAGGTATAAATGAAAAGAACATTTTTTGTGTTAAAAGCCAATCAACAAAGAAGAATGCATTGATGATGAAGCACCGTAGTCAATGATGGCACCAGGAACAGGAGAGGAGTAGGAGATTCACAGGACAATTCCTAGAAAAGATGAAGATGAACGAATTCTTGCAGCAAAGCATGAAATTTTAGTAAATACATAAAAGCCAACGGGTGCCTATGCATTTGCACTCACTCGTTATAGCAAATAGTGTGCCTGACCATTTTAAGTCATCGGATAGGGTTCTGAAAAAGGATCCAAGACTTAAGTGGTAGCAATGTAAGAAGTTTCAAACAAGGAGCGGACTGAAGGGTGGATTCTCCGACAGATGGGTGATGTCCTTTTGTAAATGGCTTCCAAAATTGAATAATATTGAATTCTTGTGCACGACGCTGCGTTGGCTGGTACCTTATAAATGCATCTATTATGAGACTCTAGCACGCAAATTCCGTTTGATTTGTAGGAGAATGAATCAGGACGAATTGTCATTTTTGTAAAGGGTAAAGGGAAAAACTGATAAAGGGTAAACTAGAGAGCTGCCTTTATTTCTTAGACCAGTGTGAGTAAATCGTTATCTCGCAAAGGATGTTCAGATGAAATGCGCATATATTTATATACATATACATATAATGCTATAAAAGAGGTATTCAACAATCAGGCTTAGTAGCAAAAAACTTTGCACGTTAACAAGACCCATTGCTATTAGTTACGCCTGTAATAAAATGATAAATTGGATAGGAAAGCAAGGAAATAAATCTTCGCAATTTTCTTAGGAACATGATATTAATACATACAAACAACTTCCAGCGTTGTTTTGAACGGGTTCATAATGGAAATGTTTTAAATATTTTGGTTATAAGTTTATTTTCCTTGAACTATTATATTTTAAATAAATGCCCATATGACTGTTTAACAAGTTGCTTATAGGTTTAGATAATTCCAAGGCAAGTAGTAAGACCCCAAAGGATCAATTTTGTCACAAAAACTATGATGTAGCAAAAATTGGTGCTCTATTCAAAAGATGGATATAATGTTTGCTCAAATGAAATAGGCACCTATTCATTTAAAAATCCTTGTTAGAAAGATTTTATTGTTTTACAAAGTTATTTTTCGTCTACTCTGTGAAATGATAAGTGTGTCTCAAAGAAGTAAAAGGATTCATTAATTTCTTACACCCTTTTGTCAAAGGATCATTTAAATCATGGCATAGGCCAATTTGCATTCTACCCATATACAAAACGAACCGCCTTTTCGAAGAAATACAGGATCATAATTGGAACGGTTTACATTCATATTGTAAAATGGAATTTTGTTTTAAAAAATAAAACAAAATGAAGTTAAGGATCAATACAATATTCAAAATTTTAATTACTATTTGGTTAGGGATTATAGAAATATATTGGTTGATATAGCTTAAGGTGGCTACTGAATGAGGAATTCATAACTTTTTAAAACAAAACAGGTAGATGGTATTTGAAATGTAGAAGATCTAATTACTTGAACGGATTTCAATTAACTATACAAATTGATCTCTAGGTTTAAATATACACACATACCTGCATAACATACATACATTTTAGAATACTTTTCAAACAATATTATACCTATAAAAAGAAATTGCGCGTCCTGTATTAAGGGATAATGTACCTACTTCCAAAAAAACGCATAAACTATAGAATTGAAAGGAAAACATTTTTGAGTTGGAAAAACATAAGTTTCTTCTTATATTTTTTTGTGCTTTATTTCATTTAAAATACAATGCACGACTAGATCGCACGAACATGCTCGTGTATTTTAAGTTAATTGACAACTAGAATGCAGCTAGACATTGATAGTGTATAATAATGGTTCGAGAAAATATTAAACACAAGTTAAATTAACAATTTTGAAATTTTTTGATTTAATACAGACAAGAAGTTTAAAAAAGGAAAAAATAAAAAAAAATATTAATTATTTCTTTGATTTAATTTGTTCCTGAAACATTTTTTAAACAAATTTGGAATGCAGTTTATTTTGACTGAATTAGCACCAGAATGCAAAATAATGACAAAATCAACCAAACCATTGACGAAATTTTCGGAAATATGCCAAAAATGAGTCAGTTTGCTTAAAAAACCTTAGAACTTTATTTCCGCTATTAGAATTTTTTTACAAAAACCTGGTTTGCAGTATAATTAAAACTGTTCTAGAGATTAAATATACACAACGTTTACCTAATTAAATGAAAAAAAGTGCTGCTTTATGAGATAAAATAAGATTGAATTTGTTTTTTTAGCTCAAATGTTCGATGCTGTGTCATAAAAAGCAAGTCTTTAATAATTAAAGTTCAAAAAGTATTAAATTTTAAGTTTTTTGCTTGATCTACAACTTTGTTATCTTGTACATAATGTTTAAAGAATATGATTACCAACAAATTCGCATTATTAGTTTTTTTTTTCTGTTTTAATTTTATATACCATATTTAATAATTAAGTCAAATGAGTGGGTCACAAACAACATTAACTCAATTTGTGACAATTGTGGATAATTTGCTTCTATAAACCATATACCTATCTTCATGACGGTATTTTATATCTTAATTTTGAGGTTCATCCAAAATCGATTAAGATTTACTTCTGACAGCATGTCGATTCGTTTTTTTTTTTTAAATTAAAATCAATTTGTTTGTAAAACATTTGATATAACCAATTTTAGCATTATATAAATTAAGCATTATTTTAGAAGAATGTAAGAGTAATAATAAATGTGTGTTTTTGTTTTTATTTAAAATTTTTGTATCAACTTTTGAATTTAAAGGGCCCCAAATCACATTTTAAGTATGAATTTGCTTAAATTTTACATAATTTGTACAAACTAATAAGGGTCACACACCCGTTTAGTATGAAATTTGTTGCCCCTTCCAATAATGTATATGGGTTGTTAGAGATCTTTACCTTGAACATCCGACCATGAAAAAGCCTTAAGATGGCACGAGTACGATAACTATGGCGCCAAGAAATAATAATGGTTTTTTGTAGAACAGTTCAATGCAAGCATTTTTTTACTATGGGAGGGGGGGTCTATCTCCCCCCGTTTGGGCATACAAAATTAGTAAAAAACAACGGCAACACTGAACATTAAGTACTATACCGATTTTGAAAGCCAGAAATCTTTTCCTTAATCCTACATTTAAATTGAATTATTTAAGTCAATAGTTTTTGAAATATTCGCATGCAAACTCAAAATTTTAATAAAAAAAAAAAGTTTATACCAATTTTTTTTTTCAAAATTGTGGAATGAATTGCTAAATTCTAAATATAATTTTAGCAGTCAATGCATTTATATCAATTTTGAATCGAGCACAAAAACCAAATGCTTTTATGTCTTCTAGTTTTTAAGCAGTTCAAAAATTATCAAACCTCCTTTTTTATTTTTTTTTTATTTTGAGTATATTTACTTGGTCTTACTTTGTTAGACAGCGCTGTATTTATTTTTCCAGTTCTTTTGTATTCTGGTTGCACTAGTGCATAAACAGTATGATAGGTAAGGGGGGCTTGTATTGAACTGTTCTATACAAAACCGTTATCAATTCTTGGCGCCTAAGTTAGCGTACTCTCCCCGGTATGATTTTTAGAAAATAAATAGGTCAAAAGTAATAGGTTAATATCTGGGGACTTTAAGGCTGTACCTATGCGCATAACGGTAGGTTAAATTTACCAACAATTTAGAAAAACTACTATCTACCATTTCTGAAAATTTCAAGCTTCTACACCTACCCTTTAAGAAGATAAAAGTCAACGAATTCAATAATCATAAAATCATAAATATTAACATATAAATTTTAATGATTTTTCTGTATACGCTCTCGGCCCGACGCTCTTGCGGAAGATGACATTTTCTTAAATCACCCCTACTGAGAGCATGTTACACTCGAGTGCTAAGATATAACACATCAAAAACCAACCAAATAACTATGCCGTATTTGTACCTATTCTATTTAAAAAGACAATACAGCAGTTGTACACTCGGGCGTATACACACTTTTTTATTTTAACGAATTTTTAACAAGATTTAATAGATCTTGGTTTGTCGGCGATAAGTTGGTTTATGACGTTTAAACTAGATATTTTAAAATTTGGCATGTAAGGGCCATGATTTTGGGTTCTAACTAATTTTTAAAGAGTTTGATTAAATAACGCTAATCAACCAAATCCGGCTGGATTAGCAGTTTTGCTACGTTATGACGAAAACAAAATGATGTATACCTTCTTTGTGAAGTTTACTATTACAAGAAACTATTAAGTTCCTATCAACTGGTTTACAAAGTTGATGGAAAAGGAAAAGACACTTTATGAAATTGATTGAAGAGCAGTTTTGAGGTAACCATAATCAAATATTAAGAACTCCATTAGGCCACACTCCGCATTGACGCCAAACATTTTTATGTTTCATTAATTATTAAAAAATTAAGCAATTGAAACGTACCTAATTTAAATCGAATTTCAATACTATGTACAACATGTACCTGTACCAACTCCTACATCCATACATACAGCATTCGGGAATTGTCAGACATAATATCAAATATAAAGTACTTTTTTATTCATGATTCACTCATGAAGAGGATCCATTTACTCTGTGCAGACCTCCAGGGAGCCGCTAATGGAAATATACGTTGCTTTCTGTCCATACACTCCAAATCGAACAAAGTGAAGGCGCCCAAGCACAAACTGTTTAATAATATCAATATTTTCCACCAATTTCATTTCTCATTTGGTATTCATTTGAATATTTATTTCAGTGGAAGTGTGAGATTTGTACGACGACCGACGCGGCGTATATTTAAGTAGGGACCTCCATACATTCAATGTATTGTACCTACCGTGAACCATTCTCATTTATATAGATGTAGATATACCAATGGGTTGTATTCATTCTTTTATTTAAATTTAATTAATGGAAACACAATTAATTTGAATTGCAGGTGTTCCTTGCACCCTCGAGCCAGGGCCAGCATCATCAGGAAGAAAAAGGAGCTTATTTGCACCTACATTCACTTTTAGCTCAAATATCCATTGAAACGTTCCTTTTTGATTTCTTTATATAAAATGCAGTTGATAAAGGTATGCATGTATGATTTTGTATAGAGTCTGGACACGGATGTATGGTTCTCATATTTCTCTTTTGCATTTTTTAAAAGGATGACAGACGGCTCCCTTTCCTTACAGGTAATTAATCCTCGAACTGAACGTTTGTTTTAATTAAAGGATACCTTTGTTGCCATAGCATAGGTAGGTAAGGTATAGAGAGACTCTTTGCTGCTGTTGTGCCCGGTTTGATTGGTTGTCGAGGGCAAAGCTTTAAGAAGACAATGAAAGCAAGGCATATTGAGTGAGGTATGGCAAGAAGTAAGATGAATTAAAATGATATTGTATTTCCGGACACACCTTAAAGGTGTTTGCAGTTCGTATAATGCTGCTACTCCTGCTCCGACAATGCTTGATAATATTCTGGACTCTCCTCTGGTGCTAAATCGAATACATCCCATTTCTAATGGTAAGTTTACCGATTAGGTGCACCTAATCCAAAAGTTGTTAAATAATTCTTACCTAGTGTGTAAAGGTATAGTTTATGAGGTTTCTTGCAATAGAAGTCCTTCATTTTTTCGGGCGGGAGGGGGGTCTAGTATGAGGGAATTTCGTTTGTAAAGGAAAAGCAGGTAAAGGAAAAATATATTGAGATTTAAATTAAAATCGTTCGTTGTTAGGAACTATACACTTGTAAAATATTAATTATGTTTTATTTATTTACATGAAGAACAAAAAGGAGTTTATTTAAGAGCTTGTTTTCCATGTAAGTTTGTGCAGTTGCTGCCTAAAATGTTTAAAAGAAGACAAAATGTAAAATATCTACATATATGTACATACATACATTACCGACAAACAAAGGAATACAAATAAATCAATTTAAAATGGACAAAAATCACCTGAGTGAGCCAACAAGTTTTATAGGCTAAAATAATAGCTTTTTTATGTATAGTAGCTGTTAGTTCAAAATCTAAGTAATGTTGTTTTCCATCAGTAACAAAATCAATTTGTACATGAATCATACTGGTTAAAACATACAGTCTTTGACAATTTAAGACTCTCGTTGTGCAAATAAAATATATTCTTTTTTTTTTTCATTTTGAATGAATCAGTATTTTTCGGCGGATTAATCGCTAAAAGCCCTCTAAGCTTACTGACACTGCTATACAGATAATGCAGATGCATTTCGTATCTATACATCAGTTTCTACAACTACTTTCAACCTCATAGACAGAATATAAAATCGCATACCATTCGCCACAAAAAAAAATCAAATTCCGTATTGAATTCTCAATTTACCAATGGAAACCGCATTCAATTTACGGTTTTTCCAGCTGAAATTAGTGACCATTGAATAACTGAGCTATAATATTAGGTCCGTTCCTTTACTTTCATTTTCTGTGATTTTATGTGCATTTTGTTTGATTTTCAGTCCAAGCGGTGCCTGTACTGTACTAGAAAATTTCGCAGTTTTTGGCATCAGAGAACGCAGAACGCTCACAGGGGAGTAATAAATTTACCCTACCTAAGGTTTTCTGTCCGAGGAAATTCCTTGACCTGAAAATCACAGTTCAACCAAATGTCATTTTGGGAGTAACGAAAGAATGAATGCCAACCATCGTGCCGTATTGTCTGGCGCATTAGGTAATACGGAATTTGTCTGAATGGGAGCGGGTCATAATACTGTTTTTCAAAATTCTGTATGATAAATGTGTGGTCAAAATACTGTAAGACCATAATTCTGTATGTCATTATACTGTAAATACAAAATTCTGTACGGCAAAATACTATATGAAAAATTTGTTATAATACAATCTAATCAGGTTACATGAAATTTGGCCCCAATGAAAAATGGCCCCAAACGAAAAATGAAAAATGGCCCAAATTTGGGGCTTTTTTTCATAATGAAAAATGTCCCCATTTTCGAAAGTGAAAAATGGCCCCAAACTTATGAAAAATGGCCCCAAACACAAAATGAAAAATTGCCCCAAAATTAATATAAGAAGCAACGACAAGAAAAAAATTACAATCGCACAAAAAATGTTTTGCGTCGGCTTGGGAGGGATTTTAACTCCTTAAAAGTACCTTGCCTTGTTCAAAGATTTTAACTCCATTTTCAGGTCCTCTGTCCCGCTCACGCGACTCTGTCGCTCCGCTTAGGGTATGCTCAGTCGCCTGGCAGGCGCCTATGTTGTTAGTCGGTCTGCTATCAAAGTTTTTGTTTAAAAAGTATTTTGGTTTAAGAATAAAAGTTTGGGGCCATTTTTCATAATGAAATTTCACCCCAAAATTAAAAATGAAAAAAGGCCTCTAAACAATGAAAAATGGCCCCAATTTACAAATTTAAAATTTTTGTTGTTTCCCATATACATTTTTGGGGCCATTTTTCATTTTAAGTTTGGGGCCATATTTCATTGGGGCCAAATTTCGTGTAGCCAATCTAATCACATGACACATATGTTTAGGGTGCTTTTCAACGCTGATTCTAAAGAGACCAAACCTGAAAAGATATATGTATCCTGTAGAAAGTTAATGGCTTTTTATTGAGTGATGACTTTTTTTTAAGTACAACAAGTAAAATATTACCCAAAATCATTTTAAAATATTGATGACTTGTATGTACATGTACAGTACATTTATATAATTCATTCTTGAAGTAAAACTGTGTTTTCACAAACAAAAGAGAGGAAAGGAAATTAAATAGAGAAAATAAGAAAGAGTTAACACAAATTTACTATAACAAATTGATATACAAATTGACATTTACCAAAAAAGACAAGAAAACTCGGTAAATAATTTTAGAGGGGAAATTAAGTGAACGAAATAGAAGTAAATTAGAGTAGAATTTTGTTTTGTGTCTCCTTTTCCCTTAGCTCCTAACTAGGTACCTATTACATATTACTCAACAATTGAAACTTGCTTCTTTATCAATTTCTTGCATTATCTCAGGTGGTGAAAAAAAAGTTATGACGTCATTATAAAACCTCTATTAAATAATTTGTATTTCAAAGTACTGTACAAATGCTGTAAAACAAATATCGTATTAAATATCGGATTAAAAAGTAAGCGCGCGCATCAAAACGATGTTTCTTTTACAGCATTTTTACAGAACTTTGATGTACAGAATTTTGAAATACAGTATTTTTAACAACCAGAATTTTGCTATACAGAATTTTGACATACAGTATTTTGCTCATACAGCATTTTGCACATACAGAATTTTGACATACAGTATTTTGGCATACAGTATTTTGAATACAGTATTTTGCCACATACAGTATTTCGACCCCAACCCGTCTGAATTTGTGTTCCCGTACTTTTGCACAATTTTGATATTTCATCCATGCTCTTCAAAATTAGACAGATTGTGGTTTTTTGTCCTCAAAGTAAGGGATCGGACCTTTTATGTCTGCCAGCGTGCCAGCTGACTTTGAGAGCTGCCAATGTCAGTCCAAAGTACTTTCAATTTTTGTTTAAAAACAGCCTAATACTACTTTTTCATCGACCACTTCACCGAGTTTTAATGAGACTAACCCGTAATATTTTGAAATCTTGAAGATTTACCATACACATTTATTTAGAAAGTCTTGTAGATTTGTAATAAATCTTGTACAATCTTTAGTGGGCAAATAGTTCCACAATTCAATTTCATCTTTTTCCAAACAGCGCTTGTCTTATTTCACATTGATTGACATAAATAAACTACTAAACCATTCATGACAAAATATGAGACACGATTTGCATTTTGAAATCTGGTTTTAAAGGTAAATCCTCTTTCTGATCTTTTTTTAATAATAATAATAATTTTAACTATATCACATACCTACATACTTACATAGATTTTTTCATTTAAATCGAAAAAGTTTTTTTTTCATCCCAATGTTGGTAATTTCGTTTGACAGGTCATTTCATTTTTAATTTCGTTCGGCAGTTAAACACTTATTTCTCTTTCTGTTTTGGCATTATTATACAAAAAAATTTCAAATAATTTTTAAATAGATTTTTTTGGATATGTTCATTAGTTCATCACCTTATTTCGACGTATTATTTCGTGCAAATTTAGTTCAAAAATTGGAAATGCGGTAATTTCGGTTCTAATTTAGAAATATTTTCAAGAAATAATGATAACGTTAGCAAGCCAAATCCTACCTTGATAAATATATTTATACAGATTCATTATAGCTTTTAACTGCCTTTAGTCCATACAAATTGGCGTTTCGTCCCGGCGTTCTCACTTGGACTCTTCAGTTGACAGTGAGTGCCTTGTCAAGACGCAATTTTTATTAAGTTCAGTCCAGCTTACATCAATTTTACAGCGAAAATCATTTGTGAACTATATCCAACACAATTAGAATTTCTAATGAAGAATTGTTGGAAATTTTGTAACCCGTAGCCTGGCATTGTTTACATTATGAGTGTTTTTTATAATACAAATTCTATATACTACTGAAATGCATCAGCCAAGTAGAAGACTTAACATTATTTAATTGGACTTGGTGAATTATTGATTCAAAATAGCTTTTAACGGCCTTTAGTCAAGACGCAATTTTAATTAAGTTCAGTCCAGCTAACATCAATTTTACAGTGAAAATCAATTGTGAACTATATCGAATCACATTAGAATTTCTAATCAAGAATTGTTGGAAATTTTGTTACCCGTGGCCTGGCATTGTTTACATATGAGTGTTTTTTTTATAATACAAATTCTATATACTACTGAAATACATCAGCCAAGTAGGAACTTAGCATTATTTAATTGGACTTGTTGAATTATTGATTCAATATAGCTTTTAACGGCCTTTAGTCCATAAAAATTGGATTTTCGCTGTAAAATTGATGTAAGCTGGACTGAACTTAATACAAATTGCGTCTTGACAAGGCCCTCACTATCAACTGAAGAGTCCAAGTGAGAACGCCGAAACCAAACGCCAATTTGTATGGATTAAAGGCCGTTAAAAGCTATATTGGATCAATAATTCAACAAGTCCAATTAAATAATGCTAAGTCTTCTACTTGGCTGATGTATTTCAGTAGTATATAGAATTTGTATTATAAAAAACACTCATAAATATATTTTTATATTTCTTAGAAATGTAGAAATAACAATTTTAAACATTGTAGTGTCAATATATATCTCTCTATATCTATATCTCATATATTATATCCTTGGTTTGGTTTGGTCCCTTATTGTTTAGAGATCAATTTGTAGGTAATTTAAATCCGTTCAAGTAATTAGATCTTCTCCCACCGATATATCTATACCTGCATTGTTTTAACAGGATTCTTCTCTTATAAGCCAAAAAACGGCAATATTATAATTCTACACCAAATGACTAAAATTTTTAAAATTATATTAATCCTTCACTCCGTTTTCTCAACTTAGAACAACAAGAAAAATAAGTATATACAAATAATGACTCCTAAAGATGTGAACCTTTCAAATTATATGATCTGGTTCGCTGTCCCAAAAGGCGGTTCGTTTTGTGTGTGGTTAGAAAGCAAATTGGCCTATGCTAAGATTTAAATGATCCCACAACAAAAGGGTGTAAGAAAGTAATGAATCCTTTTTTAACCTTTTAAGATCGACAGGAGGCACTCATCATGCGGCAGCAGCAGTAACGCGACCAACCTTGTCAAACAATTAGAGTCTTACAAGGGATTGTAAACACAGAATAAACAAATTTTCAGAAGTACCTTCTACGAGTATCTATGCATCTAACTTTTATTTGAGCAACCCATTGAAATACCTACATACACACATACAAATGTTTATCGCTCTTACTATCTATAGTTTAGTGATGTCCTTTTTTGTATCCTTTCTTGTGGCCACCTTTCTTTTCGCCTTTCTTGCCGAAATCTTCATGATGATCATAGTGATCATCGTGTCCGTGTTCCTCTTTATATCCCTTATGATCTTCGTCGTGATGTCCTTTGCTATAGTGTCCTTTGTGTCCTTTGCTACCTTTCTTCTCAGCCGCTTCGTGGTGTTCACCTTTCTTATGACCGCCTTCTTCTTTCTTATGATGTTCGTGTCCCTTGCCGAACTTTTTGTGATGTCCCCCTTTGTCCTCATCATCGTAGAATTTCTTTTCCTTAGTATACTCGTCCTTGTTGGCCTTCTTGTGGTATTCTGAAGCCTTGTGTCCCTTTTTGTGGCCTTTTTTGTGATGATGCTTCCCACCCTTTTTATGTTCACCATGTTCATGGTGCTCTCCATGTTCGTCTTTCTCATCCCAGTCTTTCTTCTTTTTACCACCCTCTTCTTCATATTTATGACCATGGTCATCCTCTTCATGGTGCTTTTTCTCATCTTCTTCCCAGTGTTTCTTGTCCTTGTGGCCTTTCTCCCCCTTTTCACCCTTTTCTTCGTGATGATGTTCACCATATTTCTTTTCATATTCTTCCTCGCTAGATTCATCTTTTTTTGCCATCACGAGAGATGCCACGAAAAGCCAAAGCACCAATGTCTTAAGGTACCGCATGGTGAAAGTACAATTTACTGTGTCAATGCATATCCCATGATGATCAGATATTTATAGGTAGGTAGGTACCAATAGTTTATTCGAACTCTTTTATGCTTGATTGGGTTTACATAGCGCAACAGATAAATTGGTTTCATTATTGAATGCGTAACGATTTTTTTTTAGTTTGATACCGATCAATTTTAAATAATTTAGTTTATATAACGAATTGAATGAATTATATTGGTAAGCCTCAAGTTGATCAATTGTAAATAATTAGTTTATATAACGAACAAATTGAATAAGTTTGTTGATGTTGTAAGCTTGTAAGATATTGTAACATTATAATACATATCAGATTTTCGTGACACTATTGCAGCCAAATCTAAAATAATGTTCATTCTGCTGGAGTCTTAAAGTTTTTTTTATATCTTAAATAACACATATTTTGGCGTCATTTATTGACATATACCATTGGTACACGGTAAACAGAAATAAGGTATGCTCATTAGATACACCCAATTCGCCATCTTGCTTATGCTGTGACGTCATCGTCAGCTCCTAGTTTGACAAGCGAGATTGTTAATTGGAAGTTTTCAATTGGTTTTTGATATTTTATTTGTTTTCCCGTTTAAAAAGAGAATTTTAAAATTTGATTGAAAATGGTTGTGTGTGCTGTTTTGAGGTGTAATAATACACCGGACAGAAAAAACCAGTGAAGAAGAATTAAAATACATATCAATATTTCTTGAAAGACGCTAAAATGTGCAAATCAAATTGTGGATTAGTGCTTGTGGGAATAAAAACGATTATACTTTAAAACAGTCGTGTTTGCTCAGGACATTAAGTTAAGACTAAGAGTGGACTATACAGTTAAGGATATACTTTTAAAGAGCTTTAAAGAAAGAATCAGCACCATGACCCTTATACATCCTGCAGCTTTAGTTGGTGGATGAAAAGTTGGAAGGTGGACTTAGAAACGAAGTGATACATTCTTTGAAAATGTTAGACTTTTATAGCCATGTTAATAAAAACAGCGCTTAACTAACCTGTAACTTTCGAACTCTTGTGTGAGCATGTATTAAGAGACAGTTGGTGAATTAAAACGAATATTTACTTATCTTATTCAACCCTTCGCTAAACCACCTTCCTTGTTGGCTTAGTTAGCTAGTAAGTGGCAGAAATTTAACTCCTAGCTTATCACGAGTAAATGATAACTCGCCGCTAGCTCCGTTTATTAATATACAAGGAAGTTCCTGGAAAACCAATTTAAAAAATACTGAAGCTGTGCATCTAGACTTATTGCAAATAGACTATTTCTTAAGTGTATACTGTATTTTAGAATTACCTATTTAAACAAAAATTTGTAGGTGAAATTAACTGTAGAAATAGAAAAATTATAAAAATAATCCAATAAAATAGTATTCTTCTCTCCATCCTGTATTCCAACGAGATGACGATGACGTCACACCACATCTGTCAAAACGCAATGAGCATACCTTATATCTGTTTATCGTGCAATTGGTAAATATTTTTGGCTTGGATCTGTCAAAACACTGATTTTGCATGCTATTGGGCAAATTAATCGATTTATTATTTGATTTAAAATCCCTGCACACCAATACAAGTTTAATTTTAATGTTTGAAAATTTGTTTTTTTTTCCGATATTTGGTCTAATGGTGTTTTCGATTGGTAAATTCAGATTTTAATCTAAAAATTGATTTATCTCGTGGCGAATCGAACGCCAATTCAAATTGATTTATTTTTGTTATTGTATTCGTGTAATTTTATGTATGTTTCATAACATCACAAAACTCGTCATCACTTGGTGCACTTTCAGAAGAAAACAATGAGCCCCATGAATTTACAATTAATTTTTAACAGCTTCCATTTTATATTAGAAACGCTTCACTTTATATTTAGAACATAAATTTCATCAACCGAAATAAATTCAAACAATACAAAACATTTTGTAAAGTGACAACTTAAAATTGTATTGGGATTAGTGTAGGAGGGGTAAATCTTCCGAAAAATCTAGATCTGCAAATTTGATTTTAAATCAAAAGATAAATCAATTTATTTGCCCATTGGAATGCAAAATCTGCGTTTTGACAGATTTAAATCAAAAATAAATTGATTTATTTTACCAATCGAAAACACCATAAGAAAGAAAGGATCGGACCAGGGACAAATTAATGCATGAAATTTTATTTCTGGTATCGACGCAGAATTTTATCCTCAACAACATATCCAAAGTCCCCCAAAATCCTCGCATTAGCTTTTTGTATAGGCGCATTTTAAGAAATGGAGAGGGAAGGGAGGCGTGAGTTTTTCAAGCTGAAAAAATTTTTGTAATACAATCTAATCATATGATACATGTTTTTAGGGTGCTTTTCAACGCTGATTCTAAAGAGACCAAAACTGAAAAGATACATGTATCCTGTGGAAAGTTAATTTCATTTTTATGGAATGATCACTTTTTTTAAGGTACAAGAAGTAGGTAATATTACCCAAAACCATTTTAAGTTAATGGGATTTTAATAAAATTTGGTTTAAATGTTTCATTTGGCATGTTTACTAAGAATCAAAAGAGTCCCCAAAAATATCTGTGGTGAAAAGGTTTTTTTTTTGAGTGCGAGATGTTGGTGCGTCATTATTACCATAACATTTATGAATAAGTTTTGACACTGATGAAATTTGCTAAAAATATTAAATGTTTCATGGTTTCCAAGTATCAAAGGAGTCCATTAAAATAACTTGATCCAAAAAGTTGTTTTTGAGAGTTTATGTTTGACCTGCCCTAAACGGATCAAAATGTTAGCTCTTACAAAAAATTGTATTTTCGTGTAATCGAGATAGTACATATGACATATGATATATGATTTAAAGGTATTTTTTAACGCCGAATCTTATAAAAGAAAAATCAATATGATACAAACATCATAAAAAAAGTAAGATTAATTTTGAAGCAGAATTTACTATTTTTTCCGTTAAGCAGGTCAAATATTACACCCCCAAAAAACACACTTAGACCTTAGATATTTGTACGAACTCTTTTGATCCTTGGGTGCCAATAACAATTTAATATTTTTAGCAAATTTCATAAGTGTCAGAATTTGTTCATGGATGTTATGGTAATAATCACTCACTTGCATCTCTCCGTCAAAAAATCACCCTTTTACCTCAGATATTTTTGGGGACTCTTTTGATTCTTGGCAAACATGCCAAATAAAACATTTATACTAAATTTAATTTATATCCCATTATTCTAAAATGGTTTTGGGTAATATATTACTTGTTGTACTTTTAAAAATGAGATTATTCCATAAAAATGACATAAACTTTCCACAGGATACATGTACCTTTTCAGTTTTGGTCTCTTAAGAATCAGCGTTGAAAAGCACTCTAAAAACATGTATCATATGATAAGATTGTATTACAACAAAATGTTCAGCTTGACAATCTTCCGCCTCCCTCCCCTCTCAACCTCTTAAAATACGTCTACACAAAAAGTCAATTCAGGGATTTTGGAGGACTTTGGATATGTTGTTGAGGATAAAATTCTGCGTCAATACCAGAAATAAAATATCATGAATTAATTTGTCCCCGGTTGCCCATATTAAATTTCCTACCTTTCCTAGACTAATTGTAAATTATTTTCAAAATATGAAGGAAATCATTTCTTATTTAAAATATAAAAAGAAGTTTAAGATGAATTGGTAAATTCATCACGCTCATTTTTCTCTTCTGAAAATGCATCAAGTGGTGTCGAAAAACTTAACGAATATAATGACAAAAATTAATCAATTTGATATGGTTTTCCATTAGCCAGTAAAAATAATCAATATAAAGATTGAATTTTGAATTTTCCAATGGAAAACGCCATTGAACAACAACGATTAAGAACAAATGTCATATCCGTCGGTAAAATAATGTTCTCAGCATCTTATGAAAATTATCACAACGTAAAAGAAATAACGAGAATCTATGTCATTGAAGAAAGTTTAACAGTCCGATATCGGATCTATAGTCGTAGATTTTATATGAAAATGAACAGGTACATCTTACCTGTTTTTTTTTTTTTTTTTTTGTTTCTGAGAAAATCTCTGAGCAGAGGCTGAGCGATCAGAGCGAAGCTCTGAGTAGATTTTTTTTATGAAATACACTTCAGCACTGAACTGTCATTTCATAGGTGTGTTTGCAAAAACACATAAGCACAAAACAGTTATATCGTATGTTCATAGTTTCATAGTTTTAGTCTTAACAGCCATATAGGCCATGCCAATTAGGCTCTAGAAATGGATTGGGCACGATTTGTCGACTTTTAAAACATCGACTTCATTTCATAAGATCGAATTTCAAAATCTCGACAAAATCTTTACAAGCGCTCGCGCGCTTGTAAACATCATTCCATAAACCATAATCTGATCATATCGCTACGCACCAAGTTGAAACTTTTCGAATCCAACGTTAAATCTTTGCTGATATATGCGTCAGAAACATGGAAATGCTCTGCAAAAATCTCGAGCAGAGGTTGCAAGGCGTCGTTAACCGTTGTCTGCGGTACATTCTGAAGATCCGGTGGCCGCAAATCATACCGAATGTTGAACTGTGGAATAGGACCGGACAGAAAATATTGGATGCCGACATCATGCACCGGAAGTGGCGTTGGATAGGCCATACTCTGAGGAAGCCTAACGACAATATCACGAAGCAATCCTTTGAATAGAATCCTCAGGTTAACTGACGCGTTGGAAGACCAAAAACAACTTGGAGGTCATCTGTTTTAAAGGAAGCTCAGTCTCAAGGTATTCAATCGTGGCCACAGCTAAGGCCAGTTGCGGCTAATCGGGACAGATGGAAGTATCTTGTTGCTGCCCTATACTCCAGAAGGAGTTGGAGCGCTGCTTTGTAGCCGGACAACATATATACATAGATGCTAATGTACCTAATACAACAAATATTTATTCATAAAACTAATCCAAAATACACAACAGATAAACTATATGTATTTTAATTCTACACACAGTAAGCAAAAACTTCCAACCGAATCGAGACTATGATGGTGAGAATAAAATGAATATACATACGAGTACCTAGTAAGCTTTTTAATAAAACCGCCAGTCATACGAGATATCATACATATTTTTTGCCGTTAATTGTATATAATAAGGCTAGGATTTCTGAATTTCCTATTGTCTTGGTAATACCATGATCGTGTAAAGACTTCACCGTTTATTTACACATTTGTTCATGCGTGGATTAGGGGTTTTATCCCGTCCAAAACACAGGAAACTCCAGATTCATTTGTGCTCTTTATCCTCAATTCAATTCAATGTTAAATTCAGCGCACCCAGAGGAAAATCAAAACTTATACCCGCAAATAGTACCAAAATTCAAACGAGGATATCACCAAAAACTCTGTGGGTAAGTATGTGGAAGTAGATGTATGTATGTACCTCTGATGGCAAATCTATTTGCAAATATTATATAATTGCTAATGCGTGAAATTTATACAGGCCATATAAATAGGTAGCTACATACATATACCTATATCCTTAATGTGGGAATCGCACTCACAAAAGCCGCCTATGTGCAATGTTACCTCAACATTTCCATTCTGTTTTTTGTTTATTATTTCGAATACCTATGCCGCAGACCCTAGTATTAAGTCTACCCTCGGATTTACACACAAAAACCATATAGAAAGAGCAGAGAGAGGGGATGTGTATTTGAATCATTTACAATGGAAGCGCATTGTTTGAGCTCAGATGAATTCGTCCAACCCCCTATAAACAAAAACAGGGGATGACGGATTTATGTTTAAGAAAGATATGTATTGATAGGTTTAATGTTCAGCGTAATAACATGGTGATTATGATAATCTACAAGAATGCATAGACCAAAATAAGTTTTGGAACAACGCCGTACCTACTAAGATCCATTTTATGTAAGTATATATACCTATGTTTTACCTAAAAGCATTTAGTTGATATATAATATATATATAGACAGCAAATATTCCTTGCCCTACTAGATACCGGTACCAGCAGAAAAAGGATGAAAATGATAAAAATGGACACTTTCTAATAGTGATAGAGTAAAAAACATCTGTTCTCTATTAATAAATGCAATTTAAGAATGAATTATCTTTGATCAGTAAGCTTGTTATCAATAAAACTAAGATATTTAGTGTTATTTGATTTATTCAGCGAAGTAGGTTGATTAAAAAATATTTGAGTTCAAAATACTAGTAAGACATGAATAGCGTGAATTTTACAAAACATATCGATTCCATAAGAAAGTGCCTGTGAAAAATTTTACATTTGGGGAGAAGATGCATGTTCATTCTGAATGATATTCGTTCGTGTGACAACTGAGGACTCGTTATTTTAATAAGTTTTCATAAGGTTTGATACTTAATGACAAGTAGCACTTATTGTTTTATTGATTAGAAATTTTATTTCACAAATTAACTTTTAAACGTTTAGGGCCAATTTTTCAGTGTGGTGTTATACTACTTTTTCATTGGAGCCGAAATGAGGTAATTTCGAAATTAGCTCATTTGGAACGTCAAATTTGTATAGGAAATGACGTTCCAAATGAGCTAATTTCCAAATTACCTCATTTCGGCTCCAATGAAAACGTAGTATTAGAGTTAAACCTCACCAAATACAGTGAGTTAACTAGCTGGATTAACTTAACTATAATGCCTTTGATATTTTTTCTTCTGTGTTTTATAAGCTTATTTTGCATTCATCCTCCACTTAAAAAAAACTTCTTCCTGACGTAACTATAGACAAATCAATTTTCAGAGTAACTCTGGTTTAACTCACCACTGAAAAACTGTGCATTATTCAATTTGCCATTTTTTGCTTAAATTTGCAGTTTGTTCATAATCAATAAAACTTGATAGTTTGTATTTCTACTAAACTTGTGAACCGAGCAAACTACGAAAACCATTACAAAAAGGGTAAAACATCGACTTTAGCGGAATGCGACAAAACATTATTTGTATGAATCTCTCTAAGGGGCAACTGAACTTTATACAATTTCATACGAATACTTGTGAAGTGTAGTTCCACTGAAGTGCAGTTCCGTCGAGTGTGCTTTATCCCTTATTATAAGTACATGTGCATTTCAATCGAAATACAAATAAGTAGAACATTGTGCTTCTTAAATTGAAAAATACCTTTGTTTCAAATTTAATAATAAATAAAAAAATGTTACAATATTAGTTTTTAGTACACAAATAACGAGAATCATTTGAATGCATTTATAATGGCGGCTAAGGGAATTTCCTTTTAAAAAATATCTTAAACACAAACCATTTTCTTCTAGTACATTTACTACATAATTTCGAAATTCCTACTCTTTCTATGCTGAACTACATTACCGATACACTATGACAGCTCTACTGTCACTTTTTGACAATTCAAAGTTTCCACGGTCGCTTACATCTCTTGTTTACAAATATTTTTTTTAATTATTTATAAATTTTGTTAAATATTATTAAAAAAAATAGAAAACAATAATCAGTGCAAGTGGTTTTTTAAGTGTTTTTATTTAAAGTTAAGGCCAATTGCTTCCACCATGTAAGTAGTTGAATATTTAATACTTTATACAAATAAGAGAACTGGAAATAAGCCCTGGAAATAACGAAGAACCAAACGATTTCATACGTCCCAAAAGGATTTTATCAAAAATTTTATATTTGTTATTTTATAATTCTATAATAATATAAACATCTATATTTTGTTAATCAATACAAAATATATAGGTTTGTTGCTTCCACAATAAGTAGAACTTATAGGTATTTGGTTTAAGAAAGTGGAATCGATCTGACAATATTAAATGAGAGCTTTTATTACCGGCTTTAATCTGGTGAACGGAAACAATTTCAGATATCGTCAAATTTTAAGAATTGTACTTGCACATCAAAAAGTTGGACAAGATCCTGAAACAGCGGAAGGTTGTGACTTTTAGTCCTAAAAAAACGTACCTGGCCGAAAGTAATGTAACGGACTTGAATCCTAATGCAGAGTTAGCTCTTTGAATATCACAAATCGAGCAGTGTAAAACAAATTCACTGATTTTAAAATAAGCCCTAGAAGGTATTTGGGAGTTATTGCCATATTAACTTATATAGGTATAGCTCAACTTGCTTACAGATTGATCTATTAAGATCAAGGCAAAAAGGGGTATGTCAGTTTTATCATTCCTAGATCCTTTTGGGAGCAAATTTTGGGAGTGGATTGATAACCGAAATATTAATATGAGGGTTTGTAGGTGCATATATTGTGGTATCGAGAACAAAAGTCTGGCAGGTTTCTTTTTCAGCATTTGGTGAGTGTGGAGATTTGAAAAAAGCGATTTTCCAATTTTCTTTTCAGAGGTATTACTACTTCAATCGATTTAAAAAAAATGTGCCATGATGCTCTGTCATTTTCTTTAGGTACAAACTTCAGAATCTTGGTAATCCGACCAATAGAAATCAATATATAAGCTTTTTAGGAAGACCTTATTGTCTATTTTCTTGGAGAATTATAAAACACAAAAATCAACAAAACAAAGTCCCGAAAAAATCGATTTTGGTTCACTTAAAAAGCTAATCAGCTTATCACAGGTAATACGTTCGAAATACGAATCCCAAAAAAAAAGTATTACAGGTCCCGTCTTTTTTGCGTATTTTCCTGATTTATTTTAAAAACTGATAGGGGTGAATATCTTGAGTTCTTTTGGTTGGATTGCCAAGATTATGACGTTTGGACTTAAAGAAAATGACAGAGCATCATGGCATATATTTTTTTAAATTTATTTAAGTGATAATACCTCTGAAAAAAACGGAAAATCGCTATTTTCAAGACCCCACCCACGCCAAAGACTGAAAAAAAAAACCAGCCAGACTTTTGTTTTCAAAACTACGACATATGCACATACAAACCCTCATACTCATATATTGGTTATCAATCCACTCCCAAAATTTGCTGTGGGCTCTTGGTCTATTGTGCATATGTTATTTATACGATATTTTCAACAAAAAAAAGTAGTGGGCTGACAGTTGGTCTTGTTGCCGTCAAATTTAGATCAATTTAGATGTATTGGGATACCTTAGGGATTTGCTCCCCATTCAAAAAACCACCTCAGGAAAAAAGTTATTAAGCTTTTCTTTTTTATAGGAACCCCCCAAAATCAAAAAACTCATCTACTGCCCCCAATAGATGACTTACGAAGATGAGACTAAGTGCGTTCGTTTGTTTAAGATTATTCACAAAAATAATCGTTTTTCCACCCTTAGTACAAAAGTTATTCAACATTCCTTTTTTAAAAAATTAAAATTTTTTTTTAACAAAATGGTTTTAATCCCAACCGTTTGTCCACCGTTTGTCCAGGTTAGTCTAGCAAAAAAAAATGTTTAGACCTTCGTTCAAAAGTTATTCAATATTTCGTTTTTATAGCAAAATCCCCAAAGTCAAAAAGCTTGACCAACACCCCAAATGATAACTTACGCGAATGAAACTAAGTGCATTCGTTTATCTACCGGCTGTTTAAGATTATCCATACAAAATAATCGTTTTCCACCCTTAGTTCAAAAGTTATTCAACTTAAAATTAAAATAAATATTTTAATACAAATTTAAAATAAAACAAAAATTAATTTATAACAAACTTAATAAAAATTGATACTTCTAACCATATAATATTCATTATTTATTATTTATATTCGGTGGACAAACGAACGCACTTAGTCTCATCTTTGTAAGTCATCTATTGGGGGCAGTAGATGAGTTTTTTGATTTTGGGGAGTTGCTATAAAAAATAAATGCTTAATAACTTTTTTCCCAAGGGTGGACAAACGATTTTTTTGGTTGGACAAATGAGGACAAACGATTCTGTTAAACCCCACCCAAAAATTTTGTCTTCGGGGTTCCCACTTCACACAGCTGGGTAAATCATATAACTTGGCCTGTTAAGGGCGTTGGTGATGGAGTTTCCGCAGGATATAGCCTGAAATGTCGGAGGGTGCTTTCAAGTTATTGAAGTGTTTGGGTTGTGTGAAGGAAGAAAGAAGAAAACTGCTTTGTTAATTAGATTTGTTGAAAAAGTTGAAAGTGCTGTCCCCTTCCTCAAGACTTACTGACGCTGGTTCAACTAAGGAGCGGCAATAGCTGGCGTATGGGCGAGGTGCTCATTCTTCGTGTTTTCGTTCGCTCTATCATTGTCGTCCTGTACCATTTGTTATGTCTTTCGACTGTGTTTTGAGAAGCAATTTCCAACCCGGTAGTCAGCTGGATGCTAGAGTTAGACGCGTATGAAAAATTAATTAAACCTAAGCAAACAAACCTAATTTGGTATGAAGGTAGTCAAATTGTTGGTCTTTCACTCAAAAGTTTGTATTGATTGTGTAATTTACTGCTTGTAATACATGTTTAGTTACAAAAGCGTCTCTCAATATTTCAATTTGAATTGAACCTGACAGACTTCACGGTAGTAGCCCAAAGCGTAATGGTTAGTGCGTTGGACTGTCACGCTGAAGGCTTGGGTTCACTTCCCAGCCTCATCCACCTAAAAACTAAAAAGTTTTTTTTTCAGGGCTACTGCCTCTTGCGAGGAATTGACAAATCCTCCAAGAGTATCATTTATCATGAATAAGTGCTTCTCGTCTAGCCGTTCGGATTCGGCATAAAATTGTAGGTCCCTTCCATTCCTGTCGACACACGCACACAGGAATGGTTGCGAGTTGTTAGTCACTTGGCCCAGGTTTTTCACGATCCGTTGCGCTACCCAATTTAATTTATTTATTATGACAGACTTTACTAGAAGCGACAAAGTATCTTAAAAATGTTTGTTAAATAACAAACCTACATACAAATTTTAAATTTTAATTCTTAAAATGGGTGTGAAAATACATATGGAACAAAAAACACAAAAAGTAAACAAAAAAAGATTGTAATAAAAATATTTTCCTGTTTACAGTGTGCAATGTTATTTATTTATAACAAAAAGTCATTAAGGTAATTAATTTTAAATTCAATAAAATCTAATCATATTATGCATTCACTACACCATCACCAACAAACACAAAAAACTTAAACCATTCAGTAGTTTTAATAGTACCGCCATGCTCAACTTAGATTATCAAAACTATTATAATATGGCTAAATGAAATGCTGCAGGTCGTTTCCTTTTAATTTTATGACACACACTTCCCTTGCTTCAAAAAAAAATTCTCGTTATAAATGTACTCATCATAACATGCTAACATAAATGCCTGGCATGAAAACAAACTAGCCAAGCTACCTCCTCCTACTTACCACCACCTTCACTTCCATCCAAAAAGCGATATCATTTTAAAGGGGTTGGGCATTGCCGACAAAGACTAAAGAGTGCAACCGAATTGCAATAATCTCTGCAAGGCAAATGTTCCGCTCGAAAGGTACAACTGCACCAAATTCGGTGCAACCAAATGGCGTGTCTACAAATTTAAACATTTGTTTTCTTATTTATATTTTTTATAATATTATTATTTGTCTCTCGCAACAATTTTAATATAAAATGAAACAAAAAAATCATAATGATTATTACACCTGACATATCTATTTTAATAAGTTTGGCTCAAGATGGGATGCTTTGGTGCTCAGGTGCTATCGCCCGTCATAAAAACACGCTGATGCACCTCCCTGACATATAATTCGAAACTTTGCCAAATGAGAGATAAAATCCAACATCGTATTTCGCAACGCCATCCGCGATGTTCTTTTAAAGAAGAAATTTGTTTTATAAGATCTAATTTTACTGTGCCATTAAAAATACAATGTACGATTGTGCAACGTCAGGGTGTGAGCGAGGTGTGAAGTGTGCCTGTGCAGCAAGTCTTCAACAACTCTATGGATTTCATTAAACATCTATTAAATATGAAGTAGTTTGGAATAGTTTTCTTATCAGAAACTACTTAATGAACTCATTTAATGCTTATGTCGTATTTCGTTAACTCTATTTACAACACAAATCACAACTATACTACTTCTTAAAGTATCTACTCATAGAATAGGGGTGTGCTTTGAAGAAAAAAAAAGAAAAACTTGAGAGGTAAATGGATCGACTGGTTTGGATGGTGTTTAATTTATTATCCTGAGGTCATGCAGTACCTTCAACTTTTTTTCAAGTGTCAAGCTGTAAATCAAAGTCAACTTAATACAGAGTGCTTGTGACATTAAATGTCTCGGGAGAATCTTTTTTTCTTTTTATAATAGATATCCCCTTCCTCTGGCGAAAGTTACATTATCCGTTCATTTATACGATATGAAGAGTTGTTTTTTTTTTTTCCTTTTGTAGCTTATTTAAGTGGGCGGATTGCGATGTGCATCAAATAATGAGATAAATAAGTCATAAAACTTAGTGTGATGCTCATCCACATGAAAGGTTAATGTATCTAGAATGGTTTTTTTTTTTGGAATGTGTCTACCTTATTAAGAGTGACCTTGCACTGTTTAGCGTGTAAAAGACAGGAAGCACTCGAGAAGTAAAATGTAGATTATGCAAACACAAAAAATGTGAGAAAAGTAGTGTACTTGGGTGCTCTGTTAGTAGTTGTTGTCTAAGAATTATTATAAGTTTGCCATAGTTAAACACGGGTCGGAGATGCTGCAGTAAAAAAGATGTAACAACTTCATTTTATGTCAGGTTGTTTCTTTTAGGTGTTTTATTTTCTTATTCACTACTTTAATATGAATATTATGATGGTTAGGGCAGGTGTTGGATAAATATTTGTTGTCAGATGTTCAAAATGGGTATGTTGGATCTTGTAGAGGATTTACAAAAAGTAAAAGACCCCACTGCGGTTTTTAGCTAAACAAAGTATTTTATTTTTCAAAATCAAACAAAGAGTCAGGAAATTTGCTTCGATACGCAATTACCCCTCGTTTAAATGACATGTTTTTGAAATCTAAGGATTCAAATAATAAAATAGCATAAATTACTGCCCCTTAAATTTTCATAAAATGCCTTTTAACAAGAACTTGAAAAATGGCTAAAAATCTCGATTGATTTCCAAGTCGTTTTCGATTACTCAGGCCTACAAGGGTTTGGGAACGAGCAAATTAGAGTCGCTTATCTAAAAGTCGTTTTAATCTAAAAGTCAACAAAGGGCATTTAAATCTGTAGGTTTTTTAAGTAATCAAAAAGATTAAACAGATTAAGGATAAGGCTTATTTTGCGAACGATTGATTTTCTTCACCTCAGATTTAAACTTACCGTTAAAGCTAAGGAGTAAGTTAAATATAAAATATATCATAAAATATGCCATAATGTATAGTGGTGGAAATTCCAATGAAAATACCTGCAAACATACCAGACATAATTTATTGCACTACAGACAGCTTGGCATTACTTTTGCTTAGGAATACTGAAACTTATTGGCCAGGTATGTAGCGAACTAAGATAAAGAGTTTCGAGAGCGCATATTATTGAACAACGAGCTGACAAATTGTAAAATTTCAGAACTCAGTTTCAAAGGTGAATGCTGGCCGTCTTAAGAGTCTGTTCAAATTAAATATTTATTTAAAAATAAGATAACATTTCACCCGCAGCATTTTTACCGAATTCGATATTATTTTTGATAATTTACTTTGTTGTTTTCGTTTGTACATTTTGCTCAAAACTTTTATTTTATAATGAGTAAGTAAATTTATTTGTTTTAGAATATTTTAAGGTACCTTAACTATCTATGAACATATGGAAAAAATTCTGTGCGGAATTTACATCAGGAAAATTAAAAAATGCTTGATTTAGACACAAATATTTGTTTCAAATAGTTTTTTTTTATGAACAAATTAGTTTAGGTAATTGTTTATTGATTTTTACCCTTTTTATATTCCAAATCGTATCTAAAAAAGAAATTTTTTTACTGATGCGTTTTCCTGATCGTTATAACCGGTCCCATACGAGTATTTATTTAAAATTATTTTCAAAAGAAAACACTTATTTTTTCCACAATTTTTTTTTTTTTTTTATTAATTATCACTTTAGAAATAGGCCAACGCGTTTCGTGTTCATGAGGGCATCATCAAGGTGCCCAAGACGAAACGCGTTGTCCTATTGCTAAACTAACTACAATTAAAAAAATATATTTTGTGGAAAAAAACAGTGTTTTCTTTTGAAAATAATTTTAATTAAATATGTTGATATTTAATTGTCACTGGGCTTTAATCTAAAATTTTAGAGTCTTTTCGGCATCTACTTCTCTTTGGTTGTTCAGTTCGGGTTGTCGTTTATTATTAAAATTTAAAACAGTGCAGGTGCATTCCACGGTCATCTACGGACAAATCGTACTCGAATTTTGATCTTATTATAAAGATATTTTTATATTCCCACATTTAAATTAGTTCTTATGTATTGTAACTGCTGAAGAAATTTTTCATCTTCGACGCTTATTCAAAACTAAACTGTGTACATATTTACTTTATTGGTTATGACATAAATCAAAAACATAAAGCCGATTCGTAGGGACGGGCAAAATCTACGAAGTAGTCAGACGTTTGGCGGAAAGTACATTTTTCAGCGTATTTATAAGACTTGGCGTGGTAGTGTCTGAAAATTGATTGTGGGCCTTTACCTAAGCTACGTCATAAAATAATTGAACATTAAATAAAACATGTGGTTTTTTATTTACAATTGTTTGTTGTCGTGTCACGTATGAACACCAAACGTCACGTGTGATAAAATGAACACAAAAATCTATAAGAAATAACGGATTTTTTCTTGGAAATCCACATTCTCCTTGCATTCCACAATTTTTCCCTCCGAGTCCATAAAGTGGAATCTAGAAATTCCTGCTACCGCTTTAAACTTTCGTAAAAAAACTTCCGTATTTTCATGGAATGCACCTACAACTTTTTTCAGTAAATAAATACCACAACCACGATTAAATGATTATTATTTTATTTTTTTTAATTTTTATAATATTCTAGAATAACTGTATATATATAATATATGATACAATTAATCACTAGTTATCTTATTTCTTCTTATACCTAGAATTTTTTAATTAATTTTGTAATGAGAAAATCAAAATATTTTGATTTTCACGAAAGTTTGACCACCTCTAAACAAAATTATTATGGGAACATATGTAAATGTCCTTTTTGGAATGGTAAAACACATAATTTCGACTTAGAAAACCGATACAATTAAGTTACTATTCTACTAAAGGCTCTTTTTACTATTTTATCAAAAAAAAATTAAGTTACAGTAAATATTCAGTGATTTTCCAGTAAAAAATGATAAACTATGTCGCCGCGTAACCTAAGTGGACTTTAATTTGACCTTCACACAGGATTTAAAAAAAAAAAAACAATTTCTTGCGAATGTAGTCTTTTAAACTCATTAGTTTAGTTAATATTAATAAAATGCATGCGTTCCCAAAAAATAGCATTAAATGAGCTGTCAAATTACTCACTCAATGTATTCTTTTGCTAGAAATGCAAAAAGTTGTTATTTTTTTTTTTTATTTGCCGAGACCACTGTAGCCTTTTGCAAATAAAAATTGTATAATTAGCTTGGAATAGTTTTAATAAATTTAGGTATCCATAAAGATTTTGAATAGAAGACATCACGGCTGGAAAAATGCCAAGTTTCTGTCTAGTTTTGGCAAGGTCCTTGTAAGTTTTCAGTATGGAAAATCTAGACAAGGAAAACTTGTCAGATACTTGGCAAGCCCTTGCTGGATTTGTGGACGAGGGAAACTTTTCAAACACACTTGAGGTCCTCCCTAGTAAAAACTGGTTGGAAATGTTTCGGTACCCTATCAGGAATGTCTCTTGTGCACCAAAAACAAAAATTTTATAAGCACCATGTCATTTCAATATCATAATAGACACTTTTTTCTTTCTTTCCTTTGTCTTCTTTTTCATATCACACTTTTTACTATGGGTGTGAGACATTTGTACCTAAAAAGGAAGCACATAAAATTATATTCTATTCTGTATTACATTAGAGCATGAAACTTATTTACTTTCGACATTGAATTTTTGTATACCCCAGTGGGTAGCGCAATGGACTATTTTACCAACAATAAAGAAAAAGAAATTTAAATAATAAAATATTAAAATTACCACTGTTATACCTTGGGCGAAACACAATAATTTATGGAGTTGAGGTCACTTGAACTTTTTATTTGAACTATTTTACTAACGATCGCATTGTGTTTAAACATTTTAAGGGCAACCAGAATCCCTTTAGTGCGCGCTCAAATAAAAAAAAAAAAAAGCAGAAGATCGCGTGATCAAGTCGCACATAAGCCAACTTTCTTTTTTTTTTTGACTGACGAGGCAATTGGGTTCATAATCGCCAAGGCCCTTGTTCTAGCCTTTTCTCACCCTTGCTAGCCCCTTGCCAGAATGTATGTAAAACTCTCTAGTGCCTTGTCGAAAACTAGATTGTTTTTCTGCGTGGGTTCTTTCTCTTATTTAAATTATGTAGTAAAGAAATTCCTCCCACCCGCGGTGAAGAATATTTACACCCTGTGTTTATTTTCCATTTTTTATTCTTTTTAAATTGCCCTTCCTTATGAAAAGTATAGAACTGTTACCCCTCTATACGATATGTTTTTTTTTTATCACATCTAATCCAACCTTTTTCATTTCCAATTTTTTACAAATAAAATGCATTCTCACTGAAGAAAAAAAAGTACCACGAAAATATCACGTATACGCCACAGTGCACACCTTTTATATGTTTCAGTTGATTTTTCGTTGTTCAATATAAAAACCATAACAAAACTTGACAAAACGACACACACACATTATTTGTTCCCTATTATACAATTTTGAACTCCAGTACCAAGGTCAAACAAGTTCAAGGATTGTAAATACAAATGTGTGCATTACCTTGAATGCTAGAAAAAAATTATTATTATTTATTTAGGCATATGTATACAAATGCAGGTATGTCCACAAAGTACAAACTTCACAAAGAAAATCAAAAGCAGTTCCAATTTAATGAGTCGGTGACAGTGTTATTTACTTCAACTTAAGTTCAAAGGTTTTTTTATTACAGCTTAAAATCAACAATAATAAAAAAAAAGTTCAACAAGACCCCTACCTCTACTCAAGTAAAGGTAGGTAGGTAAAATGTGATTACAAGTGCGCCCATTCCGACATTAAACAATTTCTTGATTCCAATAGGTCGATAACAATTCGAAATATACACACATTTAATCAAGTAGTATATCGATAATTTTCTAATCAACCGATTGGTGTACTCCAATTAAAACAAACAATCACTGCCATCTACATTGTTATCTTTAAAAAAAAATAATAATAATAATCTTAATTGAATCTACTCGTAAAACATACTACCTACTTCTTCGGAGCTTTAAATTAAAAACATTTGAACAAAGTTTAAAATTAGTTATAGAGTAAGAGCCTAGGGCCGCCAGACATACGTCATTTTATCAAAGCTGAGATTATTTCTGCGAACAGACACTATGGTAGCTAAGAACAAATGGATACTAAGTATCTTCAATCCGGATGCAATTAAGAGTTAGCGAGTGTTAAAGTTATGCATACAATGTTGCAACATTGCGCTATTTTATCAAAGCTGAATTTTTGATATGTGTTAGGGGATGGTGTCATTTAATTTATTTGACACTTGCCAGACATCTACAGTGGGAGCTAACGTGAGCCAGACACTTGAAATCTGTCAAACTAATCGTGCCATTTACATAACAGAATCAAATCAATATTTTATATTTTCTTTAGACAAATATTCTACAATATTTTCTAATCAGCAAGACACCTACAGCGAGGCCTTATATCACCGTAAAACTGTCAAAATTATAATTCTTGGTTACTAAAACGTGATTTTTTCGCTAATTTTATCTTTTTTTAAATGTCTGGCTGATGAAAACACCCCACTGTAGATGTATAGCTGATGGATAATTATTTCTAAATAGTTGCCAATAAAACATATAAATATTAGCTTTAAAACTACAACGTAAATGGCACGATTAGTTTGACGTATATTAAGTGTCTGGCTCACGTTAGGCCCCACTGTAGATGTCTGGCAAGTGTCAAATAAATTAAATGACACCATCCCCTAACACATATCAAAAATTCAGCTTTGATAGATTGCTTGCGGATTGAAGATTCTTAGTATCCATTTGTTCTTAGCAACCATAGTATCTGTTCGCAGAAAAAAATATCAGCTTTGATAAAATGACGTATGTCTGGCGGCCCTGGGCTCTTAGTCTGTTATGTTTTCATGTTTCTACAGGTAGTGAATTATTAGCACAGAGATATTTAAATCCATAAAATGTATTTATTATCGGTTTGTGAATTTTGGTATCTCATTTAAGGACAAAAATTATATGAAACGAGTTAAATAATTTTATTCAAAATTAATCTTAAAAATAAATTGAGCGGCTCGTGAAGAACCAGGGCCTAGTGACTAACAACTCGCAACCATTGTTGTATACGTGTCGACGGGAATGGAAGGGACCTACAATTTTATTCCTAATCCGAACGGCTAAACGAGAACTACTTATTCATGACAAGTGATACTCTTGGAGGATTTGTCAATTACTCGCAAGAAGCAATATCCCTGAAAAAAAAAACTTTTTAGTTTTTAATCTTAAGTTGATAGATAATTCGAACAAAAACACCATGCATAAGACTGATTCGACTGAAATTTATGCATATAGAAATTTTAACAATTATTTAAGTAGAAATTATTTATTTTGCGGATAAGGGGTGTCAATGACTTTCTTTCAAGCTGATCTCTGTCAAGCTTCACGGTCGCTGGCCGTGAAGTGACCTTAACTCCAAGATGCGTTTCGACTATGTTCGACAATAGACTCATCAGTTAGATGCTATCAAACAAATTCAAAGCATCTTAATGCACTGATTTTATAAGAGTCGGTAAACATCGTCCAAATTTTAAGTTTTAGAAGGGTTTGACAGCATCTAACTAATGAGCCTATACTGTCAAACCTAGGCAATCTTCATCATCAATATTTCTAGGAAAAAAACTGAATACTTACTCTCGCTTAGCAGGCCTTAACTATCCCTATTGGTTGGAATCCTAAGTGGTCACAACTCAATGGGAACCCACTTAAACAGATTGGGCATCATCGCATCCAATCTCTGTAGAGGGTGTCAGGATGAAGAGGCGGGGGAGGGCTCATTTCATTTCCTTTGTGAATGCCCTAGCCTAGCTAGAAAAGAAAAAACAGCCCTCGGAGAATACTTTTTCGAGGAACTGGGCGACATCTCGACTCTACCACTAAAGAACACCCTGAAATTCATTCAGATTTCGGGATGGTTCAAGGAGGCACCCCTTACCTAATCTTCCACTTATTCCTTTACTTACCCTTCCCTTCACCTTCCTTTTCGCAAATCCTGGGGAGCGCAATGGATCCATTGAGATCCGAGTTAGGTGGTTCGGCTTGCCGAATCACCACCCCTTACAACCTAACCTAACCTAGGCAATCTTGAAGTTGAGGTCACTTGAGCTTTTAAATTGAATTATATTCAATCACTCCACTTAGTATAGAAGTCTGTGTTACCACTCCCTTTGCCATAATATGTAGAAGATAGAACCTTATTTTTGAATATATTTTATTCGCCATGTATCTACTCTACGCTTCTTTGGGCGCTTTTTTTCTGAAGAATAATTAACAAAAACTGACTTGGACTGATAATAATCCTTAAAAACCATAAAACAAACCTGCACAATAATAATCACCGACCTTTTCATTTATTTACGGCCATCACTGTACACAAACATTTTTGTGAATGAAAAAAGCTTTATTTCCACCCTCACTATTTCGATTCGATTGACGCTGCAATAGCAATAAAGCTCTGTACCTTCAGCACAGCAGAGCACTGGCCGACATTAAAATATACAACTACACTTCAGTCCTTCTTCGTGTGGCTCACCAGCCGGTCTAGTCTAGCATCGAGTTCGAGATCGAGAGCTTGACTATAATATAAGTTTAGTTTCGAGAGCAGCCAGCGAGTACCTACCCTCTCCCTTTCGTTTCGACTTTCGTCGACGAATCCAATGAACTTTAAGTGCTCTGACACACGAGACACGGAGACACGACCGCGTGCCGGTGTTTAACAAACTCATCACAGGCGTGCCGCATCTCGGATTTGGTTATCAACGGCCTCCATTTGTATCTGTTTATCTATCGGAAAACCCATTGGATTTGTGGAGTAATAGAGGTAGCACTGATTTGCGGTCTGCCGGCAATAATCGGGCTAACAGCCTGCACAGATTCGAGCTTTTTATTCGTTGTATATCTTCTTGTTGTAGGTCAACAAATTAAAGAGGGCAAGTGAGGAAGAATTTATACGTGAGGATTCACGTGCTGAAAGGCTCTCCTTCTCCATTCCGTCCCGCTAGCAGTGCATCTGAGGGTGGTGGAGTTCTCGGGTCGGGTGTTTTTTTTTGTGAATTACCGTCACGTTTTAACAAACCGTTCGTTGATATGTTTGTTCTTTGAATATTGAAAATTTGCTGCAATTCATAGTTGCGTGAGGCAGGGACAGCATTGTAGTACTTGTGCTGATTGGTTAAATAAGAACGACCTTTGAGTGACGGACGGTCGGACGGGGTATGTATCCGAGCACTTTGGTGCAATAAAAAGTGATTGTCTTCGGTCAAGTCGAAGAGCGAAGACCCTTGGTTCGTGTCGTTTGGCCGTGCAGTCGTGCTGCTGTTCGTCTTCTGCAGTCCTCATATTTTACACTTGAGAGTATCTGTTCTTTTGTCTGTATATTCTCTTGGCATAGATTCTTTCTTTTCGGATTCGGATTTTTGTTTTTTTTTTCTTGTTTGCTTTTGTGTTGCCATGCTACTCTATAGTTTGTCGTGTCTGTGCTGACTGCCTCTTGTTTTAGTGGCGTGTTTCTACTGCTACTGAAGCTGCTGCTGGTGCTACTGCTACTGCAACTGCTGCGGTTGAACTGTGAATGCCTTAAAATAGCTGCAGTGCGGTTTGATTTGTGTTGCTCATTCGGTTTTCTGTCCTCTGTGTTACTGTTTGGCGTGGTTTTATATTATTTTTGGTCATCTTTTAAAGTGCAGCCGTGTCGTGTTCATAGATACACTGAATATTTTTGGATAAAATACTATCGTGTATAGTTTAAGGCTAATGGTTTCGACGGAATAAATAAAGATTACCTACTGTGATTCAAATGTGATGCCGGTAGCCAGTCCTCGTAGGTACCATATTTTTTGTTGGTCCTGTTGGAACGTAATAAATCACTGGAGATATCTCGCAGCAAATTGAATTGGAGTACGGTTTGTTTCCTGTGGTGTGCTGTGCTGTTCTATTCTGTTGTGTGCTGTGGTGCACTTTTAAGGATTTCAATTGGATACATAATATGATTGTAGACTAATTATTATTCTATCCAGTTCCCAAAACGAGGTAAATATATCACTTTGTGCTTGAACAAAATATTGAAAAAATTTGTGAGCTGGGATGTAATTTTTAAAAAAGGGCGGTTAGAACTTTCATAGATTAAAGTTGGTCAAGTAAAAAAAAATATGCATACATAATTTAGTTATGTTTTTTTTTTTTTGTTTTATTCATTTGAGCTATGTATTTAATATGAGTCTCATTTATATTGTATTGTATGTTTGTTTTTACGAATCATAAATATTTAAATTCGCTTTAAAGTAATTAGTTTTTTTTTAGTTTTAAAAAATTTAAACCTACCAGGTTTCACCTTATACTGAATTTTTATATTTATGATTCATTTCAGCAAACGGTCTATAAGCCTGAGTCTCAATTTATTCACACTCTGTTAAATTTAAAATCGTTTAAGCGTTAAAAAAAAAAAAATATTATTTTAATGACGGTTTTAAATTTAACGGAAATGGAAAGTGAATAAAATTAGACTAAGGCTATAAAAAAGACAACTTCAAAAACTTTTTTGTTTTTCAAAAAATATTTTTTTCGAAAATGAGGTTCTTTAATTATAAAAAAAAAAATAGTTCATTACCTATGCAGTTTTTTTTTTTAATGACCAATTCAATGCAATGGTGGTAAGGATTTTTTTTTTTCAAATAATGAAAGTTGGACAAAATGTATAAAAAATTTTCGTATGATGAACTTCTTAAATCGTTCTTAAAATTGAGATTAAGCCATACAATTATATCTTTACACCTAAATTTTTAAAAAGTTATTTAAACTACACTCAATTCTATTGATTTCTCAAGGCGCTAATTCAGTCACATTTGAAGAAATGAAACAAGTGTATTGTATTTAAGTTGCATATTAGCTCTTATGTGACAGTTAACATGAATGAAAAAGAGGCCTAAGCCCTATTAAGTTTATTTATTTATTTCATCTATCAGATATATAATATCTTACGGACTACAGTTAACTTACAAACTAAGGTTTAATATATATATATAATAAGTTGAACTTAAATATCTAAATTTTGTATCAGCAAACAGATTTCAAAAACCAATAAGCATCGCTCTTGGATAGAAAGAAACCGTTGTGTCGATAGCTCCTTTGTTTCACAGTTTCATCTTAGGTATGCCTATAGTTTTTCAGAAGTGAGTTAAACGAGAGTAAGTTAAGTTTTAAAATAGATTTGTCAACAGTTAAGTCAAGAAGCAGTTTTTTAGTGAAGATGGATGGCGAAATGACTTAAAAAATCTCGGAAGATAAAATATCAAAATCAAATTTTGAGTTAATTCAGAGATAACTCCGATTTTTTTTAATTAGCATCTTTTTGAAGAAGAACTGGCCCTTAGTAAACTTTTTTAACACCAATGCGCTTCTTGTTTTTAATTTTGATCTAAAGGTTAGACCGCACACAACCGCAACGGAACTACACTTCACGACGCGGCAAAACATTATTTGTATGAAATTGTATGAACTATATCGCACTAAGCGGCAACTGAACTTCATAAAATTTCATACAAATTATTGTGAATCGCAGTTCCGCTGCAGTGCAGTTCCGCCTAGTGCGGTCTAACCTTAAAGCTGAAAACAGATCGAATCAATCAAAGCATTTTTCTTTCATTAAACAAGTAAAGCCATACCAAACAAAAAAACTATTTATTTCTGTTTCGTATACTATGCATTGGGAAAACTTTACACATTAACAAAATTTTGATTCTGAAAATCGAACGTCATTGTTTGATTATTTCAATGTCATCAATAACAAATAAATCTCAGTAGTGAAACATAGAAGTGGAGGGCGGTACCATTCCAAAACATTAATTTTTTTTTTATTGGTCTGGTATTCTGGGTAGTTGTTAAAAATAATTGAATAATAGGATAATATTGGATATAAATTTTGTACTATTTAATTTAACACATACAAATTTCTCAGTAGAAAAATAATTTTGACTCCATCGTGAGTAGGTAGTTGTTTTAATTTGGCACCATAACTATTTTGCAATTGTTTTTAGTGTTATTGATTCTTAAGATTGAAAGACCTTCTTTGAATTTTTTTATTTTCTTCTATTTTATTTGTTTCAAATGTAATTCTGTATGTATCAAAATTTGGTTTCCGAAATTCTTTAACTCAAAATTCTGCATTGTAAGATTCTGTCAATTCTAATTTCTGTATGATTTACAGAATTTTAAAATACAGAATTCTAAAAATACATATATACTATATGATTTACAGAATAATGGAATATAGATACTTGGTCACACAGAATTTAAGAATCATTTACAACATTTTGGCTATACAGAATTTTAGACACGTTACCTTTTTACTTTAAGAAATATTTAAAACATTTTTAAATGTAAGATATGTACAATTTGAATATCAATTTTCTGGACAAAAATAAGGACATTTTAGAATTTACAGGTAAATGTTAGATTTTTTCAGTGACATCGATAAAAGTCCGAAATGTTTTGTTTTCAACTTTGATTCTAGCCTTATTTTTAAAGAATTTCATATTTTGTTTGAATTCAGATATTATATTATCTGGTCGATTATGTTATAAATAAAATCAAACTTCGAAAACACAAGTTTCATACATGTCCAATTGTAAGTACATGTTAAAAAATATCGAAAACAATTCTTGTATACAATAACCTACCTGTCTGCTAATTATTTCAACAAAAAAATGAACTCTGAAAGCACAAGTGTACAGACGTGTGCATGAGAAGAATAAGCTAAATCTTCTTACATGAAAACACGTGCGACTAATTCGAATACTTTATTGTATTATACTCGTATGTACAAGTACCTATGTTAAAAAAATATAAATAAAATATTATACTCGTATGGTTTCATGTTTGGCAATAATTACACTTTCTCTTGAGTTGCTATAAGTCATAGACACCAAAATGATATCAAGGATAATGGTCTAGTATATACATACCTATACCAATGCAAAGCGTAGCAAGATGAGAATGCGTGCGTGAGGCATTTGATACGGCCATTATCACACACCCAGGACCCCACCTCCATCAACTCCACCGAGTATTTGGTATATTGAGTCTTTTATGGTCATGGGATGTTAAGCGTTAAAGGCAAACAAAAAAAAAAAAAAACTATAGAACAAGATAGATATGCATTATATATATTTGTATGCTTATATTATTATTTATAAGTAAAGGGAAATAACCTAGAAAACAAAGCAATAGCAATTTGAAAAAAAAAATCGCTTCGGAGAATTCAACAGGACGACACGACGGAAGCACGGACTGTGTGGTTTTTATTTACTCTTCATATCAAGTTAAAATAACAAAGTAAATTAACTGAGACCAGATATGTAAGTTAATTGTAAAATCATATGGTTCAAATTTGTAACAAGAAACTGTAATTAAATGTGTCATAAGTTCATGACATACATTTTACATAATTTTAATTTAAAATTGAAACTTTCTTTACCTTAGAATACAACTAAAACATTCTTAGATTAACAGTTAAAGCCGGATTCTGCTCTAAGAGACTGAGAATCACCAGCTGTTGCACTTACCTTTCGTTTAAAAAATACATTTTGTTAAATACAAAATTGTTCCGCATACGCCATCGTACACCTTTAGTTAGCTTTATAAAAACTATTAGATACTACAGTTTTTTGTAAAAAGTTAAAGTGCGGAAAATTTCGTTTTTACCGGAATGAGTCATTCCATAAATGTAATCGTCTAAAAAAATTAAAAACGGATTTTACACTATTTTTTTTTTCCAAACTTTGTGGGAATCATCTTTAGGTTCTAAAAGATGAAAATCAAGCAGGATTTAAATTTTGCATGCACCATGCCCCCCCTTTAAAAATCTTAATGTTATAATTTTAATGGTGTTTTATTTTATTTTTTAGAAATGTTGTTTTTAATGATAACAATACTTATACTTTACCTTTTTGTTTTTCTTTATTTCAATTCAATAAAACGCATTTTTTATTATTTTATTTTGCTAATCTATATATTTCGAGGACCTATTTGCCTCATCGTCGGATCTATAGAAATAAAATACATGCGTTTTAATACAAAATTAAATAAATACATAAGAAATTTAAATATATACAAAATTACCAAAATTAACTTATAATAAGTTATTTGATAACAATCTGTTTTTATGATAACAATTTTTTTTTTAATATTATACATTTGTTTTTGAAATTAAAATATTGAACAAATTTTCTTATAAAGTTATTCAAGTATTTAAAGTTTACAAATTTGATTGATTTTGAATTTAGTTATTCTGTAAATTAGCATTAACTATGAGATTGTAGTTTGTATTAGTGTAGTCCCTTTCTAATTTTAAAATTTAAGCTCCATCAAAACCAAAAGAATGTCCATTTTCCTTTACATGATCAGCTAAAGCAGCTATATTTTTGACCACAAAGATTTGACCAAAGTAACTACAGCTTTGTATCTATAATAATGATCGGACAAGAGATTTATTAGATACGGATAATACAATTTATTCAGCAATGACGTATGTACCTAAATTAAGTGAGTCCTTAGCTAGAGTGTGCTAATATTTTGTACCAGATGTTAAAGCAGCAATGAAGCCAACAAAACAAATTTTAAAATTCTTTCTTAATACAAAACAAAAAAATTAATAAAACAGAAAACAGTAGATTAGTTTACTCTGTAAAATGTAACGATTGCGAAAAAAACATACATGGGAGAAACTATTCAAAAATTAAGGTCAAGAATAGGTCAACACAAAAACGAATGTCAAAAAGTTAACGAAGGATCGGTCAACAAAAATATAGCTGCTTTAGCTGATCATGTAAAGGAAAATGGACTTGATTTTGATGGAGCTAAAATTTTAAAATTAGAAAGAAACAAATTTAAGTTACAAATTCATGAGGTGAACCAAATTATAATGAATAAGGGCATTGCGTGTAACTACAAAACATATAAAAGGGACTACACTAATACATACTACAATCTCATAGTTAGTGCTAATTTATACAGAATAACCAAATTCAAAATCAAACAAATTTTTTACTTTAAGTACTTGAATAACTTTATAGGAAAATTTGTTCAATATTTTAATTTTTTTTTTCAAAAACAAATGTCTAATACTAAAAAAAAAATTATTTATAGCAAATGTTGAAATCAAGCAGATTGTTATCGAATAACCCACTATAAATTAATTTTGTATATATTTAAATTTCTAATGTATTTATTTAATTTTGTATTAAAACCCATGTATTTTATTTCTATAGATTCTGACGATGATGATGCAAATAGTAGTTAGGGCGTTAAGGCCATATTTTAGATCAAACCTTGCACCTCATTCTGACGGGATGAGCTTTGGTACACTTATAGTCCACATTCTAAGTTTACTTTTAAGAAGTGTTACCACGGTGGTATTTTATTTGCTAATCTATATATTTCGAGGACCTATAGTTAGGGCGTTAACGGAGCCAACCTTGCACTTCATTCTGACGAGATGAGCTTTAATACACTGAAAGTCCACATCCTAAATTTACTTTTAAGAAGTGTTGCCACGGTGGCAACAATGGCAGATCGGAGATATAAAGGTTGCCTTCTGACCATGTTTTAGCACGAAATTTCACATAAATTAGCCTATAAATCGGGAACCAGATATCGGTTGATGTCTTGGAATGTCTCGTTGGTTTTAAAATACTTCTTTAAAATAAAAGAATATGTTCTGTATTTGACCCCTCCCCCACCCTTGTAAGCGGGGGGAGCAAAATACCCTCGGCGAATAAGAATTTTATTTATCAGAAAAAAATGGTTATAAAATGAATTTCATACTCTACAGCATATCTGGACGAAAGGGTGTTTTTTATGAGTGAAAGAGAAAAGTGATTACTATTACCAGTAAACCCCTCCCAAAAGTGGTATGTTGATGAAAGTTGATAGAAGTATTTTATTTCTTATCAGAACCAAGACTCAAAAGGATCCATGAAAATATATTGGTTCCAGGGGTGTTTTTTTTTAGGCGGAAGGAAAATATGGTTTATTAAGCTAACATTTTATTTGTATGTAATCGGGGTACAAATATTCAATATGGTACATGATTTTCATGTATTTTTTAACGCTGAATCCAATATAAGTACAATTAAGACGATACAATCATCATTAAGAAAGTAAAATGGAAAAATTAATGTATTTTTTAAGTAAAACAGATAAAACATTTTCCCTCAAAAACCACCCTTGACAATAGATATTTGATTTATCGTTTTTTATTCTTGGTAACAATAAAAAACAAAACATTCCTTTCAACTTTTATCAACGTACTAGTTCTAGGGGTGGTTTACGGGGCATAGTTTTACACTTTTCTGTTTCACTCAAAAAAACACCCTTTAGCCCTAGATATTTTTATGGACTCTTTTGATTCTTATTTCTTACGACAAATGAGACACGTGTGCCAAGTTTCATCACCATACCATTGAAACTTGGTATTGTTATGCTCGTTTCACTGAAAATTGAGGCATCATTTTATAAAAAGGTCATAACTTTTTCTAGGGAAATTATATTGAAAATATTTTGATTGCATAAGATTGGGCATTAAAAATTACCCTAAGGTCATGTGCCATATGCTTAAATTATAACAAGACAAATATAAAGTGGTTTGATATGCTCCCACTTTCCCCTCCCCCATTTTAAATGCGATTATACAGAAAACTAATACATGGATAAAAATATACTTCGGATATGCTATAGAGTATGAAATTCTTCGTCGATGCTCATCTTAAAATTGTATGAATATTCACTTTATAATCATTATTTTCTGACAAATAAAAACCCTTATTTGCCGAGGGTATTTTGCTCCCTCCGCTTACAAGGGTGGGGGAGGTGTCAAAAAATGAACATATTCCTATGGCTTCAAGTATTTTAAAACCAATGAGACATTCCACGAAATCAACCGATGTCTGGTTCCCAATTTATAGACTAATTTATGTAAATTTTGGTGTTAAAACATGGTCAGAAGGCAACCTTTATATCTCCGGTCTGCCAGTGTTGCCATCGTGGCAACACTTCTAAAAAGTAAATTTAGGATGTGGACTTTCAGTGTCATCTCGTCAGAATGAAGTGCAAGGTTGGCTCCGTTAACGCCCTAACTATAGGTCCTCGAAATATATAGATTAGCAAAATAAAATAATAAAAAATGCGTTTTATTGAATTGAAATGAAGAAAAACAAAAAGGTAAAATATAATTATAATTAATTCAGCAATACAAAAATCATAATAGATAACAATACTATTGAGTTGACACTTTAGCTGATTCCCATTTGCCGACTGTTGGAAGTAACGAGCTAATATTTCTCAACTCTTTATATAAAAAATCACTGCTCTAAAAATCGAGATTTTGAAAAATTGTATTTTTTAGGCCCTAATATCACTATTTTTGACAGAAAATATCGAAATTAAAATTTCAGCATTATTTAGCTCGTGTTTTTAATTTCAAATCCTCTAAGTTGATGTCCAATTTTAATGTGATTCTTAAACTTAATCGAATGATCTATCATTTATCAAAATAGGTCAGAAATTGTAGAAGCTATGATTTTATTGGCCCTTTTTGGCAAACCAAAGCCGTGTTATTTCTTTCCATGACATATTTACGTTAGTTATTCGGCAATTACTTGCATAGTTAAACGGAGCTTTTTCAAAAGTTGTCAAGCTAACATTACACGGACTAAAACATAACAATTCGAATTTCTTCTGACATAAAAATGCTCTAAAAAAATAGTATTAAATAAGACCCCTTCTTCTAAAAGCTAAAACTTGACTGATGACCTGCGCCAAATCTGTAATTTTTGAAGAAAAAAAAATTACAAAATAAACTGGACAGAAAAATAAGAAGAGAACTTAAGGGCAGCCCATACTAGTTTCATGGACAAAATCTTTTTCTGTTTACTAAACTCCAAACTCGATAAAGACTTATTCTGAGCTGATTTTGTACTGCTACTCAAATATAAATGCTATTAATCTTATTAAAAGTTTGCTGTGTTGTTAAAATTTTTGAGTCAAAAGAATCCGAACAGACGTTCCAGCGTGATTGAAAGACTTACAAGCATACTTCACATTTATTACATTTTTTTTCAATGTCGCGTCTTCAAATCAAAATATTGTATGGATTTTCTTTTTGTGTCTTGAAGCCATACATTCTTATACTTAAAAATTTTATCTGTTTAGTTTACTAATGGATTTTAAAATCATGTTATGTTTAAGAGCAGTTAATAAAAAGATACTTAATCAATTCTTATACATCGTAAGGTATATATGTGTACTAGGGTGGTCCTTATAAAGGTCATTGTCTTATTTTGAATGACGCTGTCCCTTCTTTGTTCTTAATAAATACAAAAAAAATCCTGTAAAATTTTACCTCATTATATTAACGTTACCCCGGCCCCAAGACGTCAGAAGTTTTATATGGGAAATCCCATGTATTTTTGTAAATTCAAATTTGAAAAATCTTAACTTTGGTAATGATAGATAAAAAAACTTGAATTTTGGAACACATGTAGTCACTTTTGTCGTATTTATAAAAATGGATCAGAAAAAAAATTTACAACACATGTTTCCCTACTGAAAGCCATTTAAACAAAAATATCTTTGTTATTTAATTTGTAATAAATGATTTTTTAATAGTTTTTTTTTTTTAACATGACAAAAGTTACTACATGTGTGCAAAAATTTAATTTTCTTTATCAATAATTACTAAAGTTATGAATTTTTAAAGTTGGATGTACAAAATACATATAAAACTTCAGACATCTTGGGGGCCGGGTTAACGTTAATAAAATGAGCTAAAATTTTACAGGCATTTTTTTTAAATTATTTTATTGTTGACCTTTATAAGGACCACCCTAATGTGTACTATATGTTAGCTTTCTTTTTGCTAATGGTAACATTTCCAAGTGATCATTGTGCCTAGAAGCATTTTAAAAGTACCTACTTGATGTACACCTACAAATCGAATTAGGGAAACGATTTTCTATATAATGTATGTTCTCGTACGTAGGCATAAAAGAGATAAATCAATTTTATATGAAAAGTCTGAAAAATTCTTTTGAAAAGGCTCTCTTAATATTGACAAGTGTATACCTACTTTAAAATCATTGAATTGTATATAAAGTATTTTATTGAAGGAGATACAAATAAAACACACTAACAGTTACTAATGCCATTTATATAGTAAATTAGAGAGTAGCTTAAAAAACCCTTAAATAAAATATAATACAATAAATTATAGTAAAATGAACAAATAAAATAAGCAAGTGGTTATGACACCAAAAATCGAATTTAAACATCATAAATGCTGTACAAAACAAAAACAGGTGTGGAATCGGCTAAGGTGATATGTGATAAGTGATGTCATTATCGACAAATTCCGTCTGCGTAAGGTGACTATCACAAGTGATAATCATATTTTTGGGACTATTTTCTGTGACAGCTATTTAGCTATGACAGAAAATAGTCACACAAATTTGATTGTCACTTGTTATGCAGACGAAATTTGTTGATAATGATAATGACTATCACTTATCACATATCACCTTAGCCGATTCCACCCCAGGATGACAATTTTAACGAGAAATATTGTACGTAATGTGAATGTTATCGGTGTTAGAATTGGTACAAAATTATTTTCTGAGTCGTTAAGACGTTATGCAACCTTACAAGAGCATTTCAGGAAGTTTGTTTATACTCCAAGGAAAAAGAATGAATCTTTGAGTGCATTTTCAGACAGTACAAAACTGATAAATATCAACTCCGACAGGAATAGAATTTTTGTTAAATTCCAAATTTTGTAGGGGAAAAAGTTTTTAAAGATTTTATGTACGAGAATTTTGTGTAAAAAAAATACTAATTCATGTAAAATAACTTCAAACATGGCGAAAATACCTACAATTTCTCGAGCAAAAATACTATTTTGGAAACATAAAAATAATTTTTAAAGTTTAAATTCATTTTTCGTGCCAAGAAAGCACTTGGTGGACAAAAAAATTGTTTATTGAAGTTGGTGGTACCAACAGAATGGATTTACTAGGTACAGCAATAATTAGCTTTAACTTTTTTTGAAGATCCGAAGAAATTTTCATCAACAAAAATTAACACAGTAAAATAGGTTTAAGGAAAACTCTTGTAAGAATTCTAATATGATGTGGTTTCTCATTTCTTTATTGATTTTTCAGCAAGTATAGTTAAAATAAATAACAGTTCATAATAAATTACTGATGAAAACATGACTTAAGAATAAAATACCAAACATACTACTTTATCCAAAAAGTAAGCAATACTTTAAAACTATGCATGACAACAAATGTATCGTTTTAATGTCGAAATATTGATACAAAATTCTCTAGCTTTGACAGAGTTTATTTATAAAAGAATTCAATGAAACAACTGATTATTATCAGACTGTTTTTAGTATGCAAAACAGAATACAATCTCAAATCAACAATATTTTCCCCAAATTATTCCAAAAGGTACAAATTCATGGAATATTTGATTTGAAAATGCAACCTACAAAGCAAGCTACTGTACAATCCACATTCATCCCAATCACCATGCAGAAATAGTTTCATTCTCTTTGATAGTTACAGATTTTATATGTACATACGTGTGGAATGTGGGTGTGCTAGCTATGTAATTTGTCCATATATTATATGGCTGATATCCTTTTGAAGGATTTTCATTTTATATTTAACTAGAAAATGAAAGCACTATTGTTGGAAGGTTGCTATAATTCCCATATGCATTAATAATTGAGAAATGTAAAATTTAAAATTCATTTCAACTGTACGTACACCAAACCGCACGATATTAAAAAAAAAAATCAAAATTATCCCACCAAAAAAAAAACAACACTGAATATATATGTACTTAGGAGTATTTAAAATAAAATAATTTTAAATATTTATAAAACACATTTCTGGCACAATTAATGCGAATTGATTTCAATTTTATATCATTTTTAATTCTATAGATTTTCACCACATCAACGTGTCATTTCGTGTCATTGTTTATTTTAAACAAAAAATTTAACTTTTAAATATAAAATTAAATGTATTATTTGGAAAATAAACATTTGTGTGGTTTGGTTTTAAATGGTATTAAGACCAAGCGTGTGTGACTGTGATGTTGTGATAAAGCTGGTATGATGGTGTCAAATTGTATTCATTAATTTGTGAAAATTGAATACTAATTTTTATTTTTTTGCAGATTTATGTTAAATGAATGAATATACATTATGTATAGATACGTAAAAAGTCGTGTGTGTGTATAATTTTCTATGAAAAAATGTGTATTATTTGGAATTCAATAATCAGTTCGCTTCGATGGAAACGGTTTTCTAAAAAGGTTTTGATTGGGTATCCTTAAAGGATATTTTTTTTTTGTGTGTGTTAACATAAATACATATTCATGTTTTGCAAAAATGCAAAAAAAGTTCAATACACCCGATGATTTTGGCTTAAGTTTTTAACAAATTATAATTTTTGTTAAATATCGAACTGTTGTAATGCGTCAAAATTTAGCTTTATACAAATAAAATCTGACCCTCAGAAAAGCTACGAGTACTTTAAAATTTTTGTATTAAAAAAATTGAACAAACAGCTAAAATGTTTAAATTTACAAGAATACTTTATATTTTGTTCTCATTTAGACCTCAATGAGTTCTTTGAATAACAAATGGCTCATTCAATATTTTAATATGTTACCTAAAAGCAATGTGATTTGCATAAAGGGTGACAAAAAGCTAGAGCGTGTAGGGTGGGTGGAAACAATAAGAAAAATCTATGGGAGAGGGTATATTCTGCAACATTTAGACGGGATGGGAAATTTTCTAAAAAAAATTATTTAAAACAGAAAAACTATTATAAAAAAAACACCGTATTAAAAATAATGTCATGTTATATCTGCTTGTAAATCCAAAAATCCCTTTTTTTATTTTTAAAAGTTGTTTTAGTGAACAGTTTTCCAAAAATCAATTTTAAAACTGAAAATTTTGAAAAAAAAAAAAATGAAAAAATTATTTCAAACTTAGTTTTTTTCAAAATTTTTCGTAATCAAGAACTATTTCTGTTTTTAAAATTGTGTGCTCTTATTAATTCTCAGTAAAACACTGAAAATAGGATAGTCCTAGGACTTTTACCTTTCAAAATATTTAAAAAAAGGACCTACTTAAACAAAAATAGTGCGTATACGCCTGAGTGCACCTATCACTGTTTTACAAAGTATACTTGATGAAAATTACCTACTGTTTTAATAGTAGATGTTTAGAAACTACCTTGCATGTGTAAACATATTTCCAAAATTTATATTTATTACTTTTTGAAGAGATTTCCAGAAATGTGTTTTTTTAATTCTGGTTTGTTAAGTTGCTAGAATCTGTCGCGACTTCCTCATTTTGTGTTGAGAATCCGTTCTTTTTACTATACGTTTTATTGTATTATGCTTGCTTAGGCGCTCTTCGTCAAATATTTGATAGTGGTACAAAAAATGGATGACTGAATGTGAATCGCACTACTTGCTCTCGTACCTACCTATATCATTATTGGTTCAATAATATTAGATAATTATGATGTCGTTAAAAATAGTTAAAATAAAAAAAAAATACAAATTACAAAATAAAACATAAATTATTAGCACTACAAATTACTAAAAAAAATCTTAAAAATTGGCTAAAAGGTAGGTAAGGCAATTTAAATATTTTATAGGATAGATTTAAAAACAAAATTTCTTTTGAAAAAGTTTTTAATAAAATTTCAATAACATTCAATTTTTAAAATTAAATCATCACAAATGTTTACTACCGTCTTCTCCCTACCAATTCATATATGCATACATAACACATACACTCAAAAAAGATGCAAGCCTGATTCCTTACGATGTGTTTTTGGACAATTGTCAAATTTCAATAATTTGAAAGCAAAGTGAATGTTTGATTTACGAGGTCACCTGAAAGTTTTATTGATTTTTCATTCAAGAGGTGAGGTGGAAATCAAAATCTTAAAAATGTAATTTACAGGTAGTCTGCAATGCACCTCTCTAAAATAATGCAGTGTTAAGATACTGCAATACAGTAGAGCAAGCAAGGACTATAATACATACATACATATCGTATACTTCATATATACTACAAGCGGAACAAAGATTAATGATTTAACTTAACAGGACAAGTTTACATGCCAAATTAAAAATAGCTTTATACAAATTTCATTTTAATTTTCTTTTTTAATTTTATGAAAATGCAGACATAACACAGCTTTGAACTTGATATTTTCCAATTTTTAATATTTTATATCCAAATTTGGCCAAATTTATTTTCAGTTTTTTTTTTACAATCCGCGGTCCCTTTTTTTAAACATCACACCGCAATGCTTCATATATAAAATAGTTAGGCCCAAATTGGACGAAGTTGCTTTTTGGAGAAACAAAAAGAGCAATAAAGACACGCTTAAACGACCACATTAAATCTGCCCAAAATAATGCCGTCACAAAGTCTGCAATTTGTGAGCATTTAGATTATAACGAAAGTCATTATATTCGTTTTGATCAAGCCAGATCACTTGCTACCGAAAGGTTTTATGTACCGAGGATAGTCAGAGAATCTATTGAAATAAGAAAACATAAAAACTTCAACAGAGATGCGAGCTTCAAACTATCAACAACATGGGATCCATTAGTTAGTAAGCTCAAACCGACAAAAACAGCAAGCTAATTGTCTGACGCTGTAAGCTTTGTATGCACACAAGAATAGATAGATAGATAGATAGATAAATAAATTTTATTTTCTTAAAAAAAGTAGTTATAAAAAACAAGATTATGCTGGTGTTCAAAATTAGTTAGGACAATAACTTGTTAAAGTTGTCTATCAGGTTAAAGTTTTACTATTTATATTTTGGCTTAGCTTGAATTTACTTTAAATATTATATTCATTTACAATTAAGTTGCGATAATTAAGAGCATATTTTAAGAATTTGTATAGATTTAAATAACATTTGCTATTTAATATTTGAAAAAACTCGGTGCGATTAATTGTTTCAGCTCCTAGAAATAATCTCCGGTATGAATTGAAAATAGGACAAATGCTAACGAAGTGGTAGGTGTTCTCAGTTGCATCAAGATTACACATTGTGCATAAGCCAACAGTGTCATGCTGAAATGCCCTAGCATTCAAGTTAAGTAATCCACACCTCGTTCTTAATATCATACTTATCATTCTCGTGAATTTGAGTCATTAAAATAGTTTGGTACCTCTGTGTATGATAGATTGCTATATTCGTCGTGAAATTGCGATTGTAAAGCACGTTCGGTAGAAGCTTTCCACTGTTGTTCTCTCAGTTTAATCAAAAGCATGTTGTGAGCAAGTTTTCAACCGAAATTACTTGCTTCATAGTTGACAACGATGCCAGTCGCACGGAAAAGGCCTGACCATTCTTGGGCCCAATAAATATTTTTGCGAAGTACTGCGGTTAAAAGTATGCGTGGTAATCTAGAGCTGAGTAGACTGAAAACTTTTCGCAAATATTTCAAATGTTTTTCAAGGGTAGTAAGAAACGCTTTTGGAAGACCGGTTTCGATATGTATAACGTAGTTTGGTGTATTATCTGGTAGGTTGAAACATCTTTTTTGACGAATAACCTTTGAAGCTTTTCACATTGTATGTACTCTTTGTACCCCCATACTTGAGCACAGTAATACATAATTGATCTAGCGGCTGAATCATGGACTTTAAACTTTGCTGAATGAGGTACTAATTTATTTTTCAAGAACTTAGACCAGGTTGCGTTGATTGCATTTTTTGATGTTGCGAGCTTCTTTGTCAGATGTTCAGACCAGGACATATTATATGTGAAGACGGCGCCAAGATATTTATACTGGTTTGTTATTTTTACTTCTACACCTTTGAAATTCCATTTTTCACTTAATGCTCTTCGTCCTCCATTCCTAAAAATAACAATTTCAGATTTCTCAAGATTAACTTCCAGGTTCCATTTATCGCAATAGCTGCTGAACTTGTTAATGATTGATTGAAGTAAAGCTGGACTCTCAGCCAAAATTACAATATCATCGGCATGCAAAAGAACATTTATACCGATTCCTTCCACATGTATTCCGATGGGCAGTTCAGAATGGAGGTCATTAAAAAACAAGACAAAAAGCAAAGCGCTCAGAACGCAACCTTGTTTAACGCCTTTGCTCGTTCGGAAGAAATTAGAGGTACTGCTTCCATCCCAGACGGCGGCAATTGTATCTTGGTAAAGTAGTTTGATAATTTTAACCATTTTCGTCGAGATGCCCAATGTAATAAGTTTGTGAATAAGAGCTGCTCTGTTAATATTGTCGAACGCAGCTTTTAAGTCTACGAACCAAGCATATAGTTTCTTTTTCTGGCTTAGTTGCAGCTGAATAAGGCATGAAAGATTGAAGATCTGATCGATGGTACTATAATCTTTTCGATAGGCAGCTTGGTATTCATTGAGTATATTGTTGTTTTCGATCCAAGTAGTGAGGCGGTTTAGGAGAACTGAGGTGAATAATTTGTAGAGGGTATCTAAAAATGAAAGCCCACGATAATTAGATACAAGACTAGCGTCACCTTTTTTGAAGAGCGGAAAGATTGAAGACACAAGAATATGCACACTCAATACAACATGATCCAAATTGCCTTGTACCCACTCCCATTGAAAGTGCACCAACAACATTGCACAGGTAAAACTTAAGAACAAGAGAACAACAACATACGTCAAACGTCAGTCTTATCCGCGATCACGAAGAATGCAATTTCTTCGAAGCGTCGGGAAGTAGAAATTAATGAATATATGTTTTATTAAATACGCGGTAAGTTCCGAAAAAACATAAAAGAGTTACGAAGTTGCTTTCATTTTTATGATTATATATGAAAAATTGTTTTCTCAAAAGTAGAAGACATAGAATAATCTTGTTCTTTATTTGTTCGAATAATAATTAATAAGAGCATAAAACAAAAATTTTTTCACACTTTTTTCTGACATAATTTGTATAGAAAAAAAAACTAAATAGCTCGGAGGCAGCGCTAAACATTAAAGTATTGATATTTTTCTTGAAATGTTTTTTTTTTCGAAAATTTGTCTTATTGAAACGACAGCCAAATTACTTATGAAAAATGTATTCTTAATAGCAACCATGAAAACTTTCGAGGAGGAACACATTCCAAGAAAATTTTACCCAATTTCTCCTGAATTTCAGCTTATATTATTAAAGGTAACCGTATGTCTTTTATAGAAAGAAAACTCATCAACTATAAGGTTCGCTAATAATATCATACACTTACTGATGATTTAAATAAAAGGCAAGCGCTTGTTAAAAGTTAAGTCATTTTCAAAACTTCTACAGATCCAAAAATAACCACAGAATTTGTTGTAAGCATAAAATAAACAAATATCAGCGAAATGAGAAAATATAAGAAATGCAAATATGTAATCCACAACTTCACCTTCGGGATGAATTTCATAGAGATTTCTTTTTGACATTTCAAAATTCTGAGAACCAATATATCATAGTAAAACCTAAAGTTAGGTGATGTTACGAAAATGTCTCAGTTCAGCGATCCGTGCTATGGCATACAAATAAAACTCACTTTCTCCTCCAATATAAAGCTTCGCCCATCAAACAAACCGACAAACAAAACAACAACAAAAAGAAAATAAACAGTCAGTGCATGAGTGGCAGTGAACTGGCATTGCCGCTTCCACAATAACAAGAATACCACGTGCATAGTCATCTATAACTTTGAAAGAAAAAAGCCACCTCTTCGACAGCATCATTCTTTTCCATATTTCATATTACTGCACGGCAGCGGCGGTGGCGTTGTTCCATAGGATAAAGCACGGGTTTCGCCAGTGCTTCAGCTAGAAGCAAAGGGAAACATGCCAATATGCCAGTACCAATCACATTCAAAACTAAGTGCCCCCAGAGAAACAAGCCGGCTCCCGCAGCGAGAGATTTCACATAAAGAGCGTATATAGGTACACCTTCCTGCAATCCTACCTAGGTATTCCTGCCGTATCGATCGCAACCATCAGCAGCACCAGGGGAAGCCGAAACAATTTGCATACTTGACACGTTGTGGATATGACATGATGGGGGTCTATCGGTCGTGTGAGTGGGTGGCTTTTGTTGTTTGTGGTATAAAGGCACGTTTTGCCAAAGTGAGATTTAGAATAGTCAGGTATGTATGTCCTCGATTGTGTGCATTCAAAAGAATCATTAGACTTCATCTCTTATAATAATTATTATACAGGTAGGTATGTACCTATATCACTTCTTCTTGTCCCAGAAGGTCATATTGTTGATAAACACTTGCCGTTAGGTGTTGTTAGTAAATGGAATCATTTTGTGATCACTCGCCAAGTTAATAAAATTTGTTTTCATTCGAATGAATTTCGTGCCAATTATTTTGTGGCTGGCGCTGCTTCCAATCTTTTATCTATATCTAGCACAACCGAAAGTGCAAGCCAGCCAACAACTTAGAAAAAGAGGAGCACAAAGTAGCCGTGAAATATTCACTCTTCTCAAGTCGGTGTAAATAGGCGAATCTTTTCCAATTAGTTAATTTAATCGAGCTTTACCAAAAAAAGAAAACTTAACAAAAATAAAATCAACATCTGGGTCGCACGTAACTGTTCTTATGACTGAAATTATCTGCGGACTTAGAAATGAAAACAAATAAAATTCAATGGAATTATAAAGAAATATGTGTATTTTGTTTTCTAATATTGAAGTACCATTATTTGATGTACCTATACGCCATTAAAGTTTGTGCTATTAAATTCAAAAATATTTTGGTAACAAAGTTCTTCTATAAAGGTTCTTTAAAGGTTATCGGCTAGTTTAATAATAAAAGGTAATACTTTCGATATTAACTTCTAGAGAGTTTTCTAGAGTTCTTATATAAATGGATATTTTCATTTTAATAATAATTCGCAACTTCGATAAGGCCCTTTTTAAAAAAAGCTAATTCAAAATGTCAATAATTAGTTTGTGAAAAAAAACTTATAAGAGCATTGTACAATCTAAACAACTCAAAGATTCATAAAGCAAACTTTAATAAGTTACGATATAAAAGTTCGTAAAGACATGGAAACCGAAATCGAACACAAGCTTCTCATGGTAAGTTGGTCAATAGATGAACTGTTAAAATTGTTTCGGCAGAGAATTTTGCTTTCAATTTTGATTTGGAGTTGTTCCTTAATGTTTTAAGAATGTTTCTCGGATAAAACCAGTGTTTATAATATAAGATTGTCGCATAAGAAACTTGGATTCAAATTTTCAAAAAATGTCTAGTCAAATTAACTTGTGTTTTATTTTAATACTTTTAATTATGTATTGTAAAATCTATATCAGAACGAAATGTTTGCTTCGATGAATAAAATATATAATTAAATTAAAATTATTTAATTTGGATAAAGCTTCGTTAGGGTATCTGATATTCGCTAGGGTTTCTATAATTTCTTGTGTAGCTTCGATAAGGTCCCTGTAAACACCGCAGCGTACTAAAATGGTTGCTTTTATTCTGCGAAAAGTTGTACAAAGGTGTTATGTCAATACCAAAGCAATTATTTTATTTTACGAAGAAGGTAGAATTTCTATAAAGCTTACACTTATTTCTCGAAAAAAAAATATTTGTTTAAAGGTTAATGAAAGATTACGTTACTATTGATATTTTTTAACTTAACATGCTTCTGAAGACAATGCTAAAGGCTCTATTCTTTGAACTTAATGGGTTCAACTTTTTAACTGATATCCATTCAAAAAATATTGCCAATTTATTTGTTTCATCATTTTTCTCATTGAATGTTTTATACAGAATCCTACTTGGATTTTTTAATAAATTCATACAAGTAAACCTAGGAAAGTATTTGTAGAAATTACAAACAAAAATGAAGATTTAAAATAAAAATAGGTGCAACGTGGCAAAGTACAAAATAAAAACCAATAACACAAACGGCTCAGGACGAAAAAAAAAACCTTTTATAAGAATTAAAGTGGAAACATTTCGATGCACTCTTCTTCAACACTTATGCAATGAATTTCGAAGCGGAGCAGGACCAAGAGGAAGTATACTTGGTGTATAGTTGATGATGATTTTCTTTGGCTTATTTATGAGTGAAGTGGTTTCGGAAGAACGAACAGGATGTTCAGCGAAAAAATGTACAAAACGTGCAACTGTCAGTAAAAAAAAAAAGAAAATAAGCTTTCCAAAGTGGTTACGTTGGTATAAAGAGAAAGCAGAGGGGAGGAATATTATTTGTCTACCACGACAAGGGTAATTTTTTTTTTGTATTTATTTGCAAGTTCGACACTATACTTGCAATGAAAGCAGGCTTCTTCTGAGTAATTTATGTATTAAAATGAAGGAAATCAGCTTTTGCATGCGGGTAAAAAGAGTTGTAAAAGTGGGCTTTAGTTTAGCTATTATTGTGTTAAAATGTTTGTCGTTGAAAATTGTAATTATAATTGCTTTTGAAGTTAAAAAAGTATTAAATGAGGTATTATCTAATAGGTTTAACAAACTGAAAAAGTCAGAGAATTTAATTAGCATATTTTTAAAAGGGAAGTTTATTTGGTAGTTTGCAATAACTATAGGGCAAGTTTTGGACTTGTTAAAAAAATGTAACATGAAAGAGAACTCGAGGTAATAATTCGGAAAATTTTGTTTGTCTGTCTGGGTAGCTTCTTCTTTTTCATTTTACCGGCGATTGTCATGATCTTAAAGGGGACCATAAACTCTCCCACTCAACTGCTTCATATAAGGTTCTACTTGTGGGGTTCGCCGAAGCTACAGCTTGTTTTTTTTTTTAAGAATTGACTTCTTTAGATTTTGAAAGTTAGTAAACAGTAGGCATGATCGATTTAGTAACTGGTCGACATCTGGATCGGTTAAGTGACACGGTCAGTAGAAAAATGTGCGAGGGGGTTACTTATACTTATTATGAGTTATGACACACACAATGTTTTGTTCGAGCCTTACAACTCTTAGTTTTGAAGTTTATTGTTTGGATAAAATTATTTAAGTCAATGTATATACATTTAATAAAATGCAACGACTGGATCGCACTAACTTCTCTCTCATAACTTAGCTCTCATAGCTAACAACCTTAACGTTGCTAGAAATTGACAATGTATGTTATTGTATCAATAATATAATGATGTCTTTAACAAAAGTTTTAAAAACAAGTTAAAATATAAATTATTACTACAGCTGAAGCTCAAAATAAAGAATGCAATCTGATTTTGTTCAATACATTTTTCAATTAAAAAAAACATCGTTACAGCTGTTATCTTAAAAATTAGTTGTTCATATAAAAAATTTCTTGAATACAATTTTAAAAAATTGAAAAAAATCTTCAAACCGTTTTCAAGATATTGAATTTAAAAAAAAAAATATATTTCTCTTTAACATCCAAAAAATAATTTTTTTCTTAAATTTGTACCTAGATACATATGATGCCAAATTCATATTATTGAGAGATAATTAACTCTTTTCATAAGGGAAGAAGAACCCTAAGTCCAAAGTTTAAAATAATTCGCTTCACATGGCTTAATCTGCAGTTACAGAATTGCGGATACCACTTTTCTCGCATGCTCTATCATAGTAATGTAATAGGTCTGATTTTATTTTACAAAAACATATGTACAGTGGTGTTAAAATCATTCCGGATTTTGTTGGTCAACTGCATTGAGTGTTGGTTTGTGAGATAAAAATGAACAAATCAAATATTTGTGATTTTTCGCCATGTTTATCAAACAATTGTATCATTTTAAACAAAAAACATGGTAAATTATCCATTAAAACAAAAAATAATAGTCAAAAATTAAAGTTGATTCAGAATTTTAATGTGACAAACTAACCGGATTTTATCTTGTACAATTAATTATTATTTTGTATTTAATATTTTGTCCAGTAACCCCTATTTTTTATCACAGCTCGACAACGACGAGGCATTGACTGAATTAAATTTTCGAAAATAGAAGCAGGAATATTCTCCCATTCATTTTTCAGGGCTGCAAAAAGAAAAGTTGTTGACGTGTGCTTTTTTTTCCCAACCCGCCATTTTAAAATGGCCAACAAGTTTTCAATTGGGTTTAGATCGGGTGAGTGAGACGGCCATTCTAAAACACGAATATTCTCTTTTAGCCGCTTTGAAGAATGTTTGGGGTCATTATCCTGATGAAAAACCCAACGCAAAGGCATTTCTTCCTCTGCATATGGAAGCATTACTGACTCCAAAATGTCCTTATATTGAAAACGGTCCATAATTCCTGTGATTTGGTGTATTGGAACGCAGCCTGCGCCTGAAAAAAAGCCTCAAACCATCACCGAGGCTCCACCGTGCTTAACTGTAGGGAGTACATTTGCAGGCTTTAATCGCGTACCTTTTGAGGGCCTTACTGTCCTTGCACCATCGGAGTAAAACAAGTAAAATTTGCTTTCATCACTGAAAAGCACGCTCCTACATTTGCTTAAAGACCAGTTAAGATGATTTTTTGCAAATTCAACCCTGAGTTAAATATTTTGATTAGGAATTTAAAGTCTTTTCTACGATGTTTAGCAGTAAATAAAGGTTTCTTCGCTGGTCGAAATGCAAGAAGACCGAAATCTCTTAAACGCTTCCTTACCGTACTTGGCCCTATAGGTAGATTTAGTTCATCACAAATTATCTTTGAAGTTGCAAAAGGGTCTTTAAGCACAAAATTCTTTATGCGCCTATCAGTTTGAACAGTTGTTTTGCGAGGGCGTCCACCAAAATGAGCTGCTTCTACTGATTTCCCGCTTCTAAATTTGTAACGATGTTACAAACCGTTGACGTTGGAATTTGCAATATTTCAGATATTAAATTTTGTTGTGTACTGGCTTAGAACTTTTCTATTACCTTGTATCGAATCGCGTTGCTATAACGTGTTTTAGCCATTTTCTGCACTATATAATTACAACTAACACAGCTCTCAACTTGTAAAGTCTGTTTAATCTACGGCGTGAGTCAAGACTCGAAAAAACCGCTACTTTAACTTCGAGACTCGCAATCTCCCTGCAATCCGGTTAGTTTTGCACAGGCATGTTATTGAATAAATTTATAAAATATTTTTTTTTTATTGTTCTTGTCATCGTAGCATTGTATTTTTAAGGTTATTATTAAATTGTCTCATACCTCTTACAAATTATGGAAAACCTATGGAAAGTTATTAGTTTTCTACTTGAAATTAAGAAAAACATTATACTGAGGAAAAATCCGGAATGTTTTTGGCAGCACTGTATCTACTTAACTCACTAATTACTAATTTTTGTGAACTTCGCAAACCTCTTAATTACTGGTCACTAATGACGAGAAATATTTAGAATATTTATTGGATGAATACTAAAAATGTTGTCACTTGTTTTCAGTCCCACCAATAGGCATCGAAAAATAGTTCAAAATTGTTGCGTATTTTATGCTTTGTTGAATTTTGTAATGTACCTACTGCTTAGAGATATTGGCTGAAATTTTCACTTAAACTGTCCTTTAAAAAAAAAAAATTAAATACGCGCCTGGTTTCTCAAAATGTTTTAAATTTATAAGACACAATACTCAAGTGAAAAATCGATTTTGAGAAAGTCACAACAATGTTAAAAAAAAGATCAGTTTGTTGTTAAAACCACCACCCAAGAGTTTAAGTACACACATCTTGTACACTGTACTGTATACAACAGACGTATTTAATTGATTCCAAAAGGCAACATTAATCATATTTCAAGATCTTCGTCTCCACTCCTCTTCCTTAGCAGACTATATAAATGAATGAATCCACTTGTAGTTTCTAGACACCAAGCCATTTATATCTTTTATTTTCAAATGAGCACATCGTATGTATCCATAAAAAGCCTTTATACACATTTTTAAATCTCAGATCTGCCTGCTAATCAACCGCTAATTCTTCTGCGCCAACATCATTATAATGCTCGTGTACAGTTCATTTCGTCTGACTTTTTGATTGTGACGATTGAATGCAGCACAAGCCTTTAATTCAAGTGGGGGTGCGAATCAACAAATTAATGGTCTTGGAGCAGTAAATTCCATATTCCATCCCCGCAATTGATGTGAAACAATCTTACAAATCAGTTCTCGGCAAGACACACACTTGTGGCACATCGCGTTGAAAGATTTTTTATCGGGCTTCACATCGCTCGATTTGAATTATGTAGGTGGGTTTGTATGACTGTTTGTTCTTAGAGGGAAAATACATAAATTTACGTCGAGTTACTGGATGGGGTGTTTGGTTGGGGTAAAAACAAACAATTGACGCATTGAACGTGTAAAAGACTTATAACTCTAACTGAGCACATTGCTATACGTCTGACTTGTTGACTGAGAGTAAATATTTGTTTTTTTGTTTCCTCATTTTTGTTTCAATTTTATTCGCGTGTAAATCATCGTGTTTTCTTTGTAAAACGTGTGAAGTAATAAAAATGACTGAAAACACTTTATACTCAAAAACATGATGTTTTTATTTGCATGTTAACGAACGTGTAATTTAAATGAAAATTATTGGATTTTTTTCTTCTCCCGCCATTTCGCCACACTTGAATTCAATTGAAGAGCATTAATTCTCATTTATACTAAAAAAAAAAAAAACAGAAACCATACGTGACCTTAATGTTGAAACATATTTTCTCTTAATTAGGATATTGGCTAGAGTTCTTGTTTTGTTTTTTTTTTTTTTTTTTGTCTGATGTGTGTGTTCCATTCAAAGCGCGTAAAAAAAAATAAAATGCAATTAAGTTTAGTGATTTAAAATGTTTATAAACCGCCTCGAAGGGGAGTCGGTTTTTTTTTATGTCTACAGTCTGATGGAGATGATGATGTTTTAAAACATACTCAAGCTGTGTTGTTGATTTCTTCTAAGCATTTTCATTGATTTTGGCTTTTGAAGATGCCCTTTGATTCCATAAAATATGATAAAAGCTTTTTTTGGTATTAACTATATGCCTCTATTTATTTAAAATAAAATTAGTTCTCTAGGTATTTTAAACACGACGAAGTATTTATATAAATAGAGGGGGAGGTGTGTAGTTTTGTTCTTAAACTTCTTATTTTCTAGTATTGATATAAAAAGAAAAATTGTCTTATAACATTTGTTGTTTGAGTATCGATGTTACTGAGGTTTTAATCGATATCGAAATCGTACCTGCTCAGCGCCGAGAGTGGCTTCTGTCGATTAAAAACTTTCAATATTTCATCTTTTTCCATTATAGTTATACTAAAATATTAATTATGAACCTGAATCCCAATAGAAGATCATTATGGACCGAGATTTAGCCACGGATTTATTGACCTTATTGGTACATGGATGCAATAACTTTGGTCGCTGTGAGATTTATTATCATGAACGCCAGTCCTAACAGGCCAGTTTGGAGGTTACGGTCTTATTTATTAAAAAGGACTTAAGCGACGGAACCAGAATGGCATACTGTTGTTTTTGTATAATTTGATGACCATTTATCTTGTGACCAACAATTCATCCATGCACTGATGAGGTCACCAAATCTGTTGCTAGCTCTTGGACTCTTGAGCTGTTACCTATTGATCACATATTGATCTCTCTCTCGCTCTCTCTACCTCTTTTTCACCCCTTTCTCTATATATCCCTCTCTTTTTTTCGGTATCATTCAGTAATAATAAACTGCCTCTCATTTTAGCAGTTCTGACTCAACAGAAAGTTATAAGTACACTTTATTATTTTCAAATAACTTACACTAGAACAGTCAATAGACAAACATCAAAAGACCCGGTTCTCCATGAGTTGATCCGACAATAATTTTTGCAGAGTAAATTAACTCTGGTTTAACTCACAACTTAAAATGTAGGCCTAATTAAATAATTAAAACATTAAAATTTTTGTTCGCTTAAAAGTTTGTGATATTTATTAACTAAACACATCAACTCAACTTCTGAACAACCATAATTATTTTCCTAATGAAACCACGCAATTGGTCAAAATATAGAAAACCAACGATAGCAGAGAAAATTTAAACCGCACTCTCATCAACAATTGCAATGGAAATTGTTGAAATGCTAATATAACGACTTATAGATATTGCCTTTCCCCCCTCCCATACACACACACAATCATAATGTCGCTTCCATCAGTTGCTGAAAAATGATTTTAATTTCATCAATTTCGTCCATTTACGTCAATCATATCCAGCAAACTGCCAGCCAAAACTTTTTGAATAGAGATTCACTTAAAACAAAAACATTTAAGAATATTTACTTCTCAACTCAATGCGCCCCATGGCTTAAAAACAATCACCCTTCACCACGTTGCCGCGCGCCGTTGCTGGAAAAACACCACCCCCAAAAGTCCAGTTAGTGAAAAAGCAGCACAATGTCGAGTTGATGAGGAACCGTACACAGTCGGCTTATAAATGTACATATATCTATCTAGATTTTATATATAGTTTATGAAAACATACACAAATTATAAAGTGAAAAAGCGCGCAACCGTTTCGGGAAGGAAACCTCTAAAAGCAGAGCATCACCTCAATTTAATTGACCGGAAATTGCATTCATAAAACACTTTCCGGGTTCAATTTGCGCTACTGGCTTTTTTGAAGGCTCCAGATATTATGAGAGACAAGTAACAGCGGCAGTGCAATGCAGTGCCGCAGGACGAACTTTTCATTGCTTTTATCAGTGCTGGACTTTATACGATTTCCCAGAATGGCTCTCGAAGCAGAAGGGGCTCGTAAAACCAACATTTTTCATCTCCGCCTTTGTTTCAATCAATACAATTGCTCAACTTTTCAATACCTAGTTGAATCGTTGGAAGTAAACACAGATTTTACCTAGCCCTTTGTTATAAATCTGGTAGTTACCAATTTTTCAGTTTGATTTCCAAACTACATATACATATGATAAATTGTTCAATTGTTCAGTTAATTTATTAGTACAGTTGTCAAAATTAACCTTGGGTTAACTTTTATTTGATAACATTCAAAAATGTAATGCAAGTCTTAGATAAAAACAATTTTAATAAAAGATCCTAAATCAAATTAACTGACTTAACCATAGATGATTTCATTTAAAATTCTATTGTTATCAACTAGAACCAGGTCCCTATTTCATAAAAACTGACAGGTGACAATTCTACAAATTTGTCACACTTTTCTGACAAATCTGTATTTCATAAAATATTGACAGGTGACAAATTTGTCACAAAAATACAATGACAAATATTTGTCATGACAATTTTGTCATTATCATATACTGACACATTTGTCGTGACAATTTTGTCATTGCATACTTACCTATACTTACTGACAAGTTTTTCGTGAAAATTTCATTGCATAATCTTGAAATGTGTTATGATCGAAGCCGATAAAATATGGAACAAAACCTTTGCATTTTGTTTCAATTTTCAACGTTTCTCGACCAATTGTTTCGATGTTAGATTAGAAGTAACAGAACGCTGGCATTCTTTCAATTTTAAAATGTCACAATTGTCAAAATCGTGTTTTATTATTAAAAAGTGAAGTGCATAAAACATTATAAAAACCAATTAAGTTGTTAAAAATCGAGAATTTGAAAATGAAAAGCATTCTCAAAATAAGTGTACTAAAATGGCTACTACTACATGTAACTGAGTTCCACTTCCAAGCCAATTTAATGCACATAGAAGTTGGGTTTTAGTATCCAGAGAGTAAATCCTCTTTGTGGGATGCTGTAAACGTACACCAATTCTCGATAAAATACATTCCGCGGCTGTTATTCCTTTACGAATTTTTTCTTAAAATTGAAGGCCATTTAACGATTCGAAATCATTATTTATTCTCTGTTTAAAATTCCGAGGGCACCGGCGACGCGACGTATTACACGGAGACCCAACTGAGAATCGTCATCGCTTTCACTTGAAAATATATCGATTATCATTTTGTCTTTTAACTGTCAACACTTGACCGTAACTGAGTTTCCTGTCGCAATTGTCAATTAAATACTGACAAGTATGTAAATTGTAATTTTTTTTCATTTCATTGACAATTCTTTTGCCAGTACAAAATTGTCGGAAAATTCCTGACAATTTTGGAAAAATACTTGACAATTCAATGACATGACAATTTCTTTATGAAACGAAAAGATGACATTTGTCGGTTATTTTCCGACAATTCTACAAAATTGTCAAATTGATTATGGAACAGATTTTGACAATTGTCAAGTTGTAAATTAACAAATTGTCACCTGTCCACTGTCACAATTGTCAATGTTTATGAAATAGGCCCCAGACCATATTAAAAACACACTAAATAAAGTTGTGGGTCCTGTGACTTACCACTCTCAACCATTCCCCTGTGTGTATTGTTAGTGGTAAGAAATCTAGACTTTTATTTTGTGTCAAGTCCGAGTGGCTAGATGGAAACAATCTTTAACTATTTGTTACTTTCTCGCAAGAATCAGTATAGGTACCACTGATACAAACATTTAAGTAGAAATAAGTTGGATTTGAACCCAAACCTCCGACGTGATATTAAAACGGACGGGATAATCTAATTCCAACATTTTGTATGACAGACATGTTTGACAACTACTGTTAAGTTATCACTTTATATCGAATCGATATCATATCAGTTTTCTGTCGCACTTTTTAATATATTCTATATAAAACCTATTTTCTATTATGCAATGGCTTCTTTATAGATTAGTCCGGCCTTGGCTAGTATACCTTTCATGCAACCATTACCAGCCAGATAGTGCATGCAAATTCGCGCATTTCGATTATTATCAAATATTCTCCCCTTCATCATTGTCCAGCTGGAATTTGTTCAAAATCTCTCGATTAAGAAAACTTCCAGCACAGCACAACGCGGGGGTAGATCTATACTTGCTAACTCATGTGCAGGAACACAAATTTTTGTTTATAATAAACAAAATCGAAAATGTAAACAGTCTTGAAATTGAAAATTAATCGATCGTGAGTCAGATACCAACAAACCCCCCACCCTCCCCCATTGATCGATCACAGAATCTACACACACGGTGGTGGCGATTTGCTGGTTAATTAGTATAATCGCCAGATAATCTATAGCTAAAACCAAAAGATCGGTGAGGTGCGGCGGGGTAGTGTGGATAGCAGCAAGTGTGAATTTGAAATTCGCGCGCTTTTCCACAACATCATCAGCAGCTGCATTGAGAAGGAAGCATTTTCTGTATTATTATTACTTAGTTTAAATATGCAGTAGGTACGAGTATAATATCTGTTTGTTTTTACGGGATTATTTGTTTATAGATGTTGTGGTTGTTGAAATTTGTTGGAACTATAATCGTGATGAGTAAAGACGTCTTGTGAATGGAAATGGAAGAGAACCATATGGGTGCATAGGGAAGGGAATTTGTTATAAATATAATAAATTTATTTTTTTTTTGCAAAAACCTAAAGACTTACAGGCGCTGTGGTTTGTCGATTCTATCATGAATAATTTCCGTTTAAAACGATTTTGTAATAAAATTTGAGCAATTATTAAAAGCGACCGTAATAGAAAAATAAAGGAGATGCGACTCACGCCAATCTCATTTTATGCCTTTGAAATCTAGAGGTCCGATGTTATTTTTTTAACAAGAAATCGCCAATTTATCTTTGAAACTTTAACAGGTATTCAATACTTCAATACCAAGTTAGGCGAAAAACATTATCCAATCATTTTTAGCAGTTGTTTTGATTTAAAAAAAAACTGTCAGTTAATTTTTTTTTAAATTCTAATGAATTCACCCATACGTCACTATATGTAGGTAGAATAAAATTGTGATATAAATGTCATTTATTGTCTAATTTGATAGTTTTCTTTTTGATTTATTTCGTTATTGTATTTGTTATTTATTTTCAATTTGTGTCAGTGTCGTCGTCGGGAGGATGCAATACTGGGAGTTTTTAATAAGTATGATGTGATTTAAAACAAAAGTAAGAAAATGTTTAAAAAAATTATTGAGAGAAACTGATTGTAAATTATTGTCAACAGATTAAATAAATAAAAAACCCCTGATGAAGTAAGGAATTCTTACGAAACGTTGGGTAAAGAGTGGAATAGAGTCTTTTTATTCACACTCCAAATTCAAACAGACCAAAAGAGCCTAAGTAAATAATCTCAGAATAAAATTTAGTTGCAGTCGAAAGCAATTTTTGTTCTTGAGATATACAGATATACGAGATGAAAGTAATTTTATAACTTTTTATAAATCGTTGTAATAAGAAAGTTCCTTAATGATTTTTACTTGCTATATAGCTACAAAAGCAAGTTTTGGGTTCGTACAAAAATCAAACTCGAGATAATAATTTTCCCAGTATGATAGAGAATGTAAAAAGAGTGGGTCCCACAATTCTGTCTGTCTGTACCTCGACCTGCAGCCTAAACCACTGAAGCAATTTTATTCAAAAAAGAACGGTACCACCAGCCATACCTACAATTTTTATGAAAAAATGTAATTTATTTCAAAAACGGCTCTAAGGATTTTGATAAAAAAAATTTGAAGTACTATTAAAAGTATGGTCAATATTTTGTTAAAAAAAATTTACCAATAATGGTTACTAACGGTATCTGTCTTAGAACAGATTATTTGGTTTTCAAATTTCTCGTTAACAGCTACACCGATTCCAACCAAATTTTGTATACAAGAGGTCCTTTACAATTTTAAAAATTTTGCATATACAAATTTTTGGATTCTTAAGAAAGTATTATAAATCAATATCTTGAAAACGGTTTAAGAATTTTTTTTTAAAATTTTGTGCAAAATTGTATTTTATTAAATACTTAGAGTTGACATACCAAATTTTATTTTTTTAAATATTCAAGATTCATTTTTAAGAAAACTGCTCTAACGATTTTTGAATTTTATTTTTCATAAATTCATTTTTAACAAACAAATCAGATGGGATCCTATTGTTTGACCTCTGGCTGCCATTTATGAAAGAGAGTAACATGTCTTTTTATAAATAGGTAATATGTAAATAACATGTCAATTATACATTATATATTAATAACATGTCAATTATCAAATCAACTGCAGCTGTGTAACGTTTTTTTATATTTTTTTAAAATAATTATGCGATTTTAACTGATTTTCAACAGAAATCGTATAATATATAGTTATAACTAGATTAAAGGGCACTGTGAGAAAGGAAATTTTGTCGTCTACAAAAAAGATCTTGGGTAATTTTTTGATAAGAGTGATAATAGTGAAGATAAAACGTTAAATACAAAAAAGGTAATTTTATGTATTTTTTTTTATTGTATTAGATTTTTTTTTTGAGAGGCTGTAACTTTGAAACGGTTGATTAAACGGATTTAACGGAATTTCCTATAAGCAAAAGTTATGCTCATGATTTGGAAACATGGTTTTCTCAAAATACAAATCGTATGGAAAAACGAAAAGTGCGATGAGCTAAAATTTTTATAGTTGTGTTTTTTTGACAAAACAAAGCTTTTGAGCCTCTTTCGAAGGTATTTTTTTTTTTTTTTAAACACTCTTATATGTTTATACATTAGGGTGGTCCTTATAAATGTCATTGTCTTATTTTTAATGACGCACCCCCCCTAATTTGTTCTAAATAATTTAAAAAAAATCCTGTAAAATTTTAGCTCATTTTATGAACGTTAACCCAGCCCCCCAAGACGACTGAATTTTTATATGGGAAATCCCATGTATTTTTTGTACATCTAACTTTAAAAATTCATAACTTTAGTAATGATTGACAAAGAAAATTGAATTCTTGCACACATGAAGTAATTTTTGTCATGTTTAAAAAAAAATTATTAAAAAAAAATTTACAACATTTATTAATATTAAAAATTAAATAAAAAAAGATATTTTTGTTTCAATGGCATAATAACTGTTGTAAATTTTTTTATGACACATTTTTATAAATACGACAAAAGTGACTACATGTGTTCCAAAATTCAATTTTTTTTATCAATCATTACCAAAGTTAAGATTTTTCAAATTTGGATTTACAAAAATACATGGGATTTCTCATATAAAACTTCAGACGTCTAGGGGCCGGGTTAACGTTAATATAATGAGCTAGAATTTTACAGGATTTTTTTTTTAATTATTAAGAACAAATTAGGGGGCGTCATTCAAAATAAGACAATGACCTTTATTAGGACCACCATAATATAGACATGTATGTATGCGGAAATGATGACTTTTATGTATTTTAATATGTAAAATAAAATTTGATCCGAAGTCAATATCTTTTTTCGTACTCGTAGTATATGTTGAACGAAAAAAGCTATGACGAACAAACGTATACATAATCCCACAGGCAACATACACACATGCACACATGCATACATGCACACAACCACACACACCCACACAAACACACACATATTCATATATCGCTAAAACAATGGATTCTGCTTCTAGGAAAAGTGTGATAAATGTCGAAACTAATTACAATGACTTAAATGGGAAGTTAATAAATTACAAAAAACTGCGGAATAAAGTTACGTTGCGAACTCAATCAAAATCAAAACCTACATAAATGGAAATTGCGAGAAAAAAAACTTTTCATGTTTATATACATATTTACATTTTTCGTATTCACATTTGTTAGGAAAATAGCACAGGAAACTTTTGCCGTGTTTCATATTGAGAAATGTATTTTAAAGTGTGTGAAAAAGAGTGAATAACCCTGATAAGTATAATAAATCATAATGTAGGTAGTATGTTGTATATGCCTTATAGTTCGTAGTTCTCAATCATAATCTTACATTTATGATTTTATATAAATTTCAATGCGTGCATAGCATATTAGGGTGAACAAAAATAAAAAACAAAAAAATGTAAATTCTGTTTACATTTATTAAAATAAAAATGGGGTTTGTCTTAATGGTTTTAAATTGAAAATATGTCTTTTCTTATTATTTATTAAGTAACTTTTATTATACTTTTATTACGGGCTGATTACATCTCGTCTCTGGAAACATTGTTCAAAAAACGTAATTTGTTTAAAACCTTTTTTTTGAGTATTTTTATAACACTGATACAGATTAGCCTTATTTCATTCAAATCGAACAAAAATTGTGGAATTTAAGATTTTTTATTATAACTAATGTAAAATTTGCCTAAAGATCTTTTCAAATTGTTTAAAATTGTCTCCAAAAAAACAATCGTTTTGTTAGAAAAAAGTTTTTATTGAATTTTGTCCAAAAAACTTTATTCAAAGAGAAATCTTTACAAAAAAAACATGTGGTCCACCCTCATGTACGATACGAACATATCTATCAAAAAATACGCTTATTATTAGATATCATTTTTTGGATTGCTATTTTATTACATTAATACACAAGCCATAACCATTTTCGTGGTGATAGCCCTTGGCTCTTGAGACCAATATGTAATACGATGCTCTTATCGTAGGTTCACCTACACACAACAACAATAAAAAAAAAAACAAAATCATTACTATCAGCGAAATCGATTTGTTAACATACTTGATTACCTACGCCCGAAGAAGTTATTTAGAAAAAAAATGACGTATACTCTCACTTACAATAAATAAGAAAAGTATAACTAGGACTGGATAGGTCAAAATATCACCGAAACTCATCGTTTTTTATGTGTGAAATTGATGAATAACGTTAACAGAACTAAAACCATTTCAGAGATTTATTATTTGAAAATGAGGCTCATATGAGTTTTTTATTTCATATCAATTTCAAGAAAAGGGGACGGGGTTTGAAAATCTGTTCAGCAGATTCGTGAAACTTGCTCTAAAGTTTTATTGGAAACTTACCCAAAAAAATATTAATTTAGCTAAAAAATTATCAACTTAAAAGCACAACTGAATCGCACGAACTTAATCTTTAAGCTTAGAGCTAGAAAAAGGCTACGCATTGTATATAAATTTACTAATAAAGTTAAGTTCATGTGATGTCTAACCCCCAGTGGGAGTTGAATCTTAAGATCAGCTGAACCTTGAACTGAGTTTAAATTTTTGCTTTAACTCTTCCTGTTCCACAGTGAAATCTGATCTGCAGATCAATTGAACTTCGTTTAACTAGATTTTATGAAAAATAATTGGCACCATTGTTTGTAATGCCATGCCAAGTGACGTATTGCAAACAGAACGTAGCTTTCCTTGTATATTCTTTCTCTTTCTGAAGCAAAGAATACGCGCAACAGCAACAATTATTTTGGGTTGTTGATAATCTGTCGACATTTTTATTTTTCAAGTGACACGAACTTAATTAAAAAGTGGGAAATAAACCAATAATTGTGCAAAAAAAAGAGAAATAACAAATTTTTAACAGCAGACATATATTTGCTGATGGAATTGGTTATAAAAAATAAGTACACAAATTCCATAATGTATTATGTATAATGGTCCCAAACGTTGAACTTAGGTTTAAACGGAACAATGATGTCGTTTAACTTAAACTACAAATTCAACTCAGTTCAAGGTTTAAACGAAACTGTGAAACTGAATAAATTGTTGAACTGAAATTTAAACCAAAAGTAGAGTTTAAACTTCCACTGTGAAACTGGGGGTAAGTGTGAAAAAATCTATACTATGATTATAAGAACATTTATTTTTTAAATTTTTATATGGAATATTATTTTTTCAGTAACGAGTTTAAAGTTAAACAAGAGTTAACTCGCCAATTTATTAAAAAATATGTGGACAAAAATCTTTAATTCGGAAATAACCTAAAAATAAAGCATTTTTCACAAAAAAAAATTGTCAATATACTCTATTTCCGTTAAGTGATTTTTTTCTTAGCAAAGACCGAATATTAAGTTTCGTTTTATTAAAATTACAAACCCGATTTGTAAGCAAAATTGCGAAAGCCTTCGTTTTAGAAAAAAAGAAATGAAAAAGCTGTAACCCTTGTATGGCATTTGGAGCATTCTAGATGAGCTAAAACAAAAAAAATCGAATTTCTCCCATGTAGGGCAATCACATACAAAATGCTCTATATACCAAAATTTGAAACAAATCGGTGCACCCGTTTATAGGCGCTAAAAATAACCTTCTTTTTTCTCATCCCACTACAACTGGTTTCACTTTCCGTTAAATGACGTGCGTGATAAAAGCATACATATACGAGTACATTATGTTGTAGTAAAATAAAAAAAAAACTAAAACAAAAGGAACAGGATATGATGTATTTTAAATTGCTAAAGAAGAACTGAACTGGGAGATACTCGAATTGCCTTTGGAGGTTAGCTTACTACAATGAGTTTGTTTTTTTTTTTTTTTTGTTTGCCTGACAGTTTTGTTAAACACATCTCATTGCATTATTTATTTATTGCTATACATACGTACCCAGGGTTTTTATTTAAATATAAAATGTTTGGGTGTTGATTTTTGGCAATGTTTTTTGTTTTTTTTTTTTTTTAATTTTAAGAAATGAATTGATCGACAGAGGTATGTATAGTATATCTGTAGCTCTTACTGACCTTTTTTTTATCATAACACATCAGTGGTTGTTGATATTATAAACATACGAGAGCTTACGCACGTGCCATGTTCTTTAGTCTTAGGTACTTAAAGTTGCAAATTGTGCTGTGGCAAATTTATTGTTTTGCTGTGTCATATTTATTGAAAAATGGTAAAAGTATCCTCAACAGATTTCGCAGTTTTCTATAAATAAATAAATTTATATACTTTATGTATTTTCAATTAATTTACGTATCAATTCGGATGCATTAAAAAATTAGTATTTTGAATCAATAAACTTTTGATTAATTAATTATTATAAACCAAGTGGAAAAAATCAGCTATAAATAAACACTCCGTTTCACTTGATTTCGTCATTTCTGGCCCTTTTTTTATTGAAAAAAATGTAAAACTTTAACTTGTACCTCCATATTAGAGTGGCGCTTATTTCGACCATATTAGATCAGTTTTACCATTTCACAGAATACAAGTTTTATTTTCGTATTACATGATGTTTAATTTTACAAACTTACTGCTTACACTCCGCCACGTTCAATCTTAATTAACACGATTTTATGTTCAAATGACGAGGTACAGTATACATTTTACTCAAAACAGAGCGAAATTCATCAGGTAAACAATTATTTAAATAACCACATAAAACCTTAAGTCAGCAGATACATGCAGTTAAATGAAAATTTACAAGTAAAGGAAAAATGTTAAAAACAGCTCGATTAAAACTGCGATTGAAATTTGTAAAATAAAAATATATTTATGCAAAAGAATTTTAAGTTCATGGAACATGACATCTTCTCAATTAACTACAATTTTATGAAATTATGCCGTGTTAATTTAACCATGAATATCATGTTATTGAAAAAGTACATACTGTTTATTTAACAAGACGTTTCTTGTAAAATGTTTATCTGTCATTTTTCCCTTAGTGTTTCAGACCAACTTAAGTTTTTGAATGTTAATTTTATATTCCAATAATTAAAGTAGATACATTTTAACCTCCACCTAAAAACTAAAAAGTTTTTTTTCAGGGCTACTGCCTCTTGCGAGGAATTGACAAATCCTCCATGAGTGTCACTTGTCATAAATAAGTGCTTCTCGTCTCGTTTAGCCGTTCGGATTCGGCATAAATTGTAGGTCCCTTTCATTCCTGTCGACACACGCACACAGGAATGGTTGCGAGTTGTTAGTCACTAGGCCCTGGTTCTTCAGGAGCCGTTGCTCCACCTAATATATATATATAAATTTTAACCTCGATCAATTGACGTAGATTGTTTCTGTTAAAATCTGAATTGATTTAACGTTTTAATCAATTTTTGCCACGAAAATGTAATTGAACCTATTTTTATTGTTGTCTCTTATAAAACAACACAACTGACTCATTGATGCTTGTTAAAATAAGGACATTAATTCGATCCCATAACAAATAATAAAACAAAACAAAAAAAAAATATATATATAGGTACACATAAAGGAACAGATCCATTTCCACAGTGACACAATTTAATTGGCTTCGGATGAAGGCGTTTCAAGTACAGCTTATTTATCACAACACTACACAGTCGTATATTTTTTCAAATACATACATCCTCACACAATATGTACGAGTCGAGTTCCCACCTATAGAAAGAATGTCCTTTCAGTGGATTTCATCCATTCCTACATTCGACATGGACATTTAAGTTTAACATTCATTCTTGAAGGAAAATAATACAACAAATAAAAATATGTATACAAATTCCAACAAAAAAAAGGATACACGTTCCTTATAGTCGAACTAGCGAAAGGATTCAGGACCTTTTTACAACTACAGTAATCCATTTTTGACGGATTTTGAACTGAATGGATTTGTAATTCTGACGTGGGTTACCATGGTACATGCCAGATGGCACATTTAACTTCTGATTAATTTATGCATTTTGAATTGAATTTTAAAAACTCCAATGAAAACCTTAAAAATGCACACAGTAGAGATATACAGTGATTGTTCTTAATAATGCAATAGGTTTCTCGTAGAATGAAAATAGCAACTCCTTTTGCTCGAAAAGACTCTGATATTTGCATTCCCTTCCCTGGCATGTTCTCATTCTCATCTTTTCAAAAAAAAAGTATTTTATTTTATTCTTTCATTTTATTCTACTATCAGTCTATGTATGCTGGGGTGGTTGTGGCACTTCAAATCAATTATTTTCCATTCTAAAGTTTTGCTTAAAGTTTTGCAAAAAAAAATTAAATAAAAAACAACAAACTTTCCAACAATAGTGATATAAATAATAATTTAGTTCGATAACAGTTTTCTGTTTGTTATAATTGTTGTCGTCTATAGGAAAGCTTCAACGAACGTTGGTTGACGAGACGGAAAATAGAAATTGAGAAGGTTTATGCCGTAAGCATGAATAATGACAACACTGAACTGAGTCACAAAGTTTGAATTAAAAACATATAATTTTCACAATAAAATTAAAGTTTGAGCGGAAATATGAAAAATTGATAGTTAAACTTTTCGGAAAATTGTTCACTCCCGAAGAATATTAAAAATGTCACTTAGTGAAGAATGGTTTAAGAACGTGGTTAAGAGTACTTATAATTGTTAATTAGTTTCTTTTGTTTGTTTAAAAACAAAACAAAAAAAACGATTGAAATTTGATGGTTTGAATAAAACACTGCGTCAAAAATCTGAGTGTAATACCAACAAGTTTTAGGGCTGGAGTTGTAGCTTTTTCCTTAGGACGAAAAAATGAACAATGGAAGTCTTTGAGTTGCGCTTCTAAGACTTTGATTTAAATAAAAACTCAGACTAAGCGCTTCCGACCTAAAATCTCCTGTATTTGTCAAACAGTTATTAAGAATACATGAGGTCAGCGCATCAAATGTAAGAACATATGTACTCAATATTCGAGCTTCTGGAGCATCATCACGTGAAACAAAAACGATCGAACGATATCGTTTTGACTATATCTCGCTTTATCTTTCTCTACAGAAATGATAGAGCTAGCAATATTAAAACGAAATCATCCTATCTTTTCGTTTGACGTGATGAGGCTCCTGAGTGGCAAAGCTGTCTTAAAAGTTAGTTGACTATCATTTACATTCAGTGAAGTTTATTTACGTTTTTACTGAATTATTATTATTATTATTCATTTTTTATATTATTAGTTTTCATCTGAAAATTCATAAAAATTTAAGCTTTCCGTACAAAATTGACATTTTATATTTAATTTTGCGTTACGAAATAAATTAAGTACTAAATTTTCAGATTGTTTTCCATTGGAAGTACCCAATATCTTTTTGGAACAGAAACAGTGTTTCAATTTATAAAATCAAAGAGGATGCCACATTGGACTGACTCCTTTGATTTTGTTTGTCTTTTAAAAATATCAATAGAAATCCACAAATTTTGATTTTTTTTTAACATTTACTGCTTCGGCACTCTTTCAAACCTTGAAGTGGGATTGAGATAAAGTTCAGAGAAGTAAAAAAAAGTCGGAAGAGTCAGTCCAATGTATGAACACCGTCAAAGGTCTGTTGTATTGTCTCACCTTTAGTATACAAATTTGTACTTTTTTTTTTTTGTTAATATGGTACACTTTTTTATTCATTATAAAAACCTAATTGTTTTATTCATACTTCTTTTACTCATACTTCTTATCAATAATCAATGAAAAACGTACATAAATTTAGTGCCAGCATGCTTAAGTGCCTGTACCTACTTTACATACTCCGACCAGCTTAAGATGCCAAAACAGATAACACCTTATCCTTATAATCTCATGGCACGAATGAATGTGACAGTGCAATGAACGTCTATTGCATGGCGTGCGATGATATATATACCTCTATCTTTTCGTTGATTATTCTTATCGCTGCAAAATTCAAGTGAATCACTTGAATCTCCTCCGCATCCCAAATCGATTGACAATGCAAGTAAAACTTTTGCTGTTTATGTAGTGTTCCTTTATAATGATCGGTAAATATGTCGAATGAATCTGCTCGTAAAGCAGTTATACAAAATTAAAATTTCTTCAAAAATTGCAAAACTCAATTTCCGTAAAGGGAATTTTTTTGGTAAAAACCTGAAATGCATTTTCCTCTTAATCACTTTAAACATTACAGACATGAAGTTCCCGTTCTAGATAAGATAAGTTTTTATTTGCGATATATGTACATGTACATAGGTACTATAGGGCAACTTTTGGATTCGTAAAAGAAATCGAACTCGAGATAATAATTTTCCCTAACATTGCTATGATAGAAAATGCAAACAAAAGTTGGTCGCAATTCTGTCTGTCTGTCAGTCTATCTGTCTTTCTGTCTGTCTGCTTGTTTGTCTGAACCTCGCGCTTTAGCGGCAGCCTAAACCACTAAAGCGATTTTTTTTTTTTAAATTTGGACTTAAGGTTCTTAGATGATTCCCTAGAATTAAATTTTTTGTTTGCTCCAAAAATAACGTTACCTGCCATGCAACCAATATATAAAAACTGATTTATTTAAAAACGTCTCTAACGATTTTGAAAAAAAAAATACGAGTTACTATTAGAAATATAATAAATATTTCGAAATATAATAAATATTTTGGAAGAAAAAAAATATTTATAACGGTTATATAATCGATTTTTTTAATTTTAAAATGTCTCCTTAACCATCTAACCGCTTCCAAACAATTGTTGTATGCCTGTCAGTTTAAACAATTTTATTTACAAAAAAATTTTTGAATTTAAAAAAAAAAATATTTTTTTTTAATTCAATATCTTGAAAACGGGTTAGTGATTTTTTTTTCAATTTTGTGTAAAATTGCATTTTAATAGATACTAAAAGTTGGTAGGCCAAATTTTATATTTTTAAATTTTCAAAAAAATGTATACAAATGTTTATACAAAATTACTTTTTAAGAGAACCGCTCTAACTATTTTAAATTATTTTTTTTCAATAAATTTAAATATATTAAACAAATAAGATGGCATACTTTTTTTTTGGGCTCCAGCTATTTTAAATGGTTTTTTAGCTATTTAAAAAAAAATATAAAAAATTTATACAAGAATTTATAAAGGATTTTTCAACAGAGACGCTACAAAAGTAGAGCAACAGGGACAGCAAACGACGCCATATTTCTTGCCGCTCTTTTGACATTTCTCTTCAGTAAGGTTTGCCATTTCATGATGGAAAGATATACGAGCCAACAACGAGTCGAAATTATTAAAATTTACTACCGAAATTCGGAGTCAGTGGCCTCAACGTTAAGATCGCTTCGTCCGATTTATGGTCGTCATAATCGTCCTAGCAGATCAACAATTGAGCGTCTAGTGGAAAAATTTAAATCCAAAGAGACAAAGAAATGCCCGTAGTGTCGAGAATATTGCTGCCGCTGAGGCTTCAGTTGCAGAAAGCCTAAATGTGCCTCTCACACGTCGTTCTCAAGCGTTGGGCATCTCTGTGACTTCGTTGAGGCGAATTTTGCAAAAAGATCTTGGCCTACATCCTTACAAGATTAAATTGACGCAAGAACTGAAGCCGCTTGACCACCACAAGCGTCGTATGTTCGTGAATTGGGCTAAGCAACAACTTGAAAAAGATTCGGATTTTCATCGAAAAATCATCTTCAGCGATGAGGCTCATTTCTGGCTGAATGGCTTCGTCAATAAACAAAATATGCGGTATTGGTCAGGCAGCAATCCACACGTACTCCAAGAGTCATCATTGCATCCCCAAAAAATTACGGTTTGGTGTGGTTTATGGGCCGGCGGCGTCATTGAGCCGTACTTCTTCCGTGATGATCAAGACCGGCACGTTACTGTGAATGGGGATCGCTACCGTTCAATGATAACCGAATATTTTTGGCCCCAATTGGATGATGTGGACTTGGAGGACATGTGGTTCCAACAGGACGGCGTCACAAGCCACACAGCGAATGTCACAATCAATTTATTGGAAACCAAGTTTGGAGAACGTGTTATCTCACGAAATGGTCCAGTCGCTTGGCCGCCTGGGTCGTGCGATTTGACGCCGTTAGACTATTTCCTGTGGGGCTTCGTCAAGTCTATGGTCTATGCCAACAAGCCAGCGACGATTGATGAACTTCGTACGAATATCGAACGTGAAATTGCAGCAGTATCGGCCGATTAATGCTTGAAAACCGTCTTGAAATTGGGTTCAGCGTCTGGACTTCTGCGCGTGCCCGTGGTGGCCATGCAGAAGAAATCGAGTTCCATACATAATGGCATCGAACTTACTTTCGCAGGAACAAAGAATTTCATTGATATCCAAAACCGTTTTTGTTTTATTTAAAAAAACTTTTGTAGCGCTCTTATATTTTATATTTAAACTTTTTATTTATTTACCACTTAACAAATTAATATCGCCATTATAATTACATCATTATATTATTATATTATTGAATATATTTTGCCAAATATTATATTTCGTACCTACTAATTTTTTTTTTTCAACCAATACCTACTCTTAAGCATTTCAAGTAAATGCATCTCCTGGAGGGCTGAATGATGTTTAACGTAAGGATACTACAGTAACTTTAAGGTTGAGTGCAATAGGAAAATGGACTCCCCACAAAAAGTAGCCAATATTTTATAAAATATTCTCCATTTTCTTCTCGCCAAGCATTTTTTTGGTTTGTTAATTTCAAACTCTCAACTTTATAAAGAGGATAGAATATGAAAGTAAAAATTTTATGCAAGAATTTTAATTTGCGCGTATCTTTTCAGAATTTTATCCTCATATTATGGAAAGTTGCATAATAAAAAAGAGTATATATGAGGTGTACCTTAAACCCTTAAAGCAGAATATTATACTCATCTGTGGTATAGTTCCGGGTGTTTGGAGTACTTAAAAGGTTCTCTTTTTTTATGAATTTTTAATTAAAAGTATCGCCGAGTAGATGCAGAAGATACACACAAAGCAACACACATACAAAAAAAAACTCTTTGAGAGCCCCCGATTTATGTACATAGATTATGAAATGCTTTTCAAATTAATACGTTTTTTGGTTGTTGTTTGGCATATCAGCGTGTTTTGGTTGACTGATATACAATACATACATACTGATTTTATGTTAAAGTTCCATCCAACATTAATCCTGAATGATTTAATGACCAAACCTTGTTTGATAAGGAATATTTTAAATTCAGACATATTGAGCTCGTCAAGAATTAAATTTTTATATATTTTGTAATTTATGTACTTAAAAAAAAAAACCTGAAATGGCAGAATATTTTAATGAGTTGTTTTTTGTTGCTGTACTCGGAGATAATTAAGGACTCTATTAGAATGAAATTTGTGAAAATTATAAACTTTTGGTTTGCAAGGGTTTTACGAGAGTATTCTGTTTGAAATTGATGAATAAATTTTTTTGCAGGGTTTCATCTAATTAAAAATTCAGCGAAAATTTAGCTAAGCTGCAAAGCTCACTGTGTGGATGTGAGATTTTGATAAGACTTATTTACATAAACATTAAAGAATCAGCCACAGAAGTTAAACACGAAGAATGGTTTTTTTTTTTTTTTTTTTAATATTTTGGAAAATGAAAGTCCTAGAGAACCATCCTCTTTTTTAGCTTTTGAGTAAGATTTGATAAATGCATTGAATTTTGGAAACAAAAATAGAATTTATTTACATAAAATTTTGAAAAAAAAAATGGGATTTTGCTTTTTATTTTTTGTCAGAATTTTGAGTTTAAAATTAATTTTTCAAAAACCGTTCACTAAAACAACTTTATTTAGAAATGTAAGTGCTAACGTTGTTTTTTTAATAATTTTGTTCTGTTTTAAATAGATTTTTTAGAAAATTGATCCTAAAGGGGGGGGGGGGGTAGAAACTCCTTTCTTTACAGTTTTGTTCTTCTACCTTTTTGTGACACCATTATGTGAACCACCTTGTATACACCGATTCTCAACAAAATAATAAATACTATCTATGCAGTTTTTGAACTACCATTCCAAAATTCAGCCTTTTCCTAATTTTCTCCAAAATTTCACTTTGTTTGTTTAATTTTCCTGGGCCGATGCGTCCATGGTGATGATGTTGCCTAAAAGGTTTTTAAAAAATTAAAACATATATTATGCCTACAAATATTTGTAGCAAAAGTTTTTTTGAGCAATAAATCTATCAAAACTTAAAAAAAAAACGTGTTAAGAATAATATCTTTAGGCAATATTAATGTCTTAACCATCCTCATTTCTATTTTATATATTACTAGTTCATTTCTCTGACAGTTGTACATATAAATTTCATATACTACTTTCCAAACACATCCTTTTGACATAACCCCAAAAAAAAAACAATCTGTCACTGTTACCAAAATAAAAATAAAAAAAAAAAACTCTTGATTAAGTTGTCATATGCATTCTTGTTTCTGATGGTCTGAAGATAGGTGGAATAGAGAAACAATTCCTTTCGACAAATCCTAACCATCAACTCCTGAAAATATAATCAAAACTAAAGTTCGTCTCTATTAGAGAGAAAATTTGTTGCAAACTCCTCAACGTTGCGTTGGCATGTTGGTAAACCTTACGATAAGATAGAAAGTTGTTCATTCTGATTCGCTCCGCATAAAATAAGTCTCTTTTTCATATCAACCACATGATTAGTTTGAATGTATAAGGACTTGGAACGAAGATTGATAGGAAAGCACTTGGCATGACAAAGGCGTCATAATAATGTTTTTTCTTTTATTTGAAGAAAATAGAACAAGAAAAAATAAACAAACTTAAAATTTATGATCTCATCTGTTTTGAATCTAAAACAAAAAAAAACTTTTTTCTGCTTGAATTAGATTGCCACCCTTAATTAGTTTTCCTTTATTTTTCATTACACTTACTCATTTTTTTTTAATTTATTAATTCATTACTATTTTAATTCCTATCGATGATGGTGATGATGGAGAATTGATTAATGAGCTTTAATCGTTTCGAAGTAATATGAATAAAGTGATGAGAAGTCATGATGAAGGGGAAAATATTGTTGGCGAGGAATGCTATACGAAGGCTGTTTAAACATTTGCAAAGACAGATAAACATAATCAGAATTAATTTCAATCTCAATGAGCCTTTTAGCTCGAAAAATGATCTATAATTAATCATCCTAAGCTGATTATATCGAAATAGTCAAATTAATCCCTATAATAAACCTACATCAGATGTGGATGTTGGATGTCATCTATAAAAGGATCTCTGTTTATAAGAGACTATTATAGGGAACATTTATACACAGAATAATTGTAACAGTTTGCAAGATGTATCTTCTTAGGTATACTCATGTATTTCCAGTTTCCTGGAGTGTTTTCAATATTTATAGAGGTTGGCATATAGTTCGTCTCTTCGTATACACAGCATAGAATTGAGCTCTAGGGCCAAGGATGGATGGATTATATTTGAATAAGAAATTGCGTTTGTCAGGATGAAATTTGTTTTCATTTTGGTATAAGAAAAAAAGTATTCTTACTTTAGATCCCACAACAACCATAAAATTAACTTTGTCATAACTTGGAAACTATACTATCCATTTTAATGTATGAAATTTTAAACTTTTCTTTTCGCAGAGACATTTATAATTGTAATTTTTTTTTAATTTTCGAAACTTACCGTGTAAATATTTAGAAATATTATTAATTCCTTATTCCCGACGTTTTTTTTCTAAGTTAAGTGGATGTCTTAAATTTTGAAGGTTGGTAATTATGCGAAAAACTAAAAATCATTCAAATTAGTCAAAGGTCTAGTATTTGACTAAAAAATTATGAGAGCATTAAATATTAATAATAAAACAAACAAAAATTGACATCTTCACGTTTTGACGTGTCTAGAATCAGAATCGGTCGTTTTTAGAAAGATGTCTGTATGCGTCTATGTACGTACGTTAGTGGTACTTTTTTCTTCTACCACATCTCGAGAACGAATATATAGATAACAACTTCGAATGAATTTTATTTTCAGATAATATCGACAAAACGTACTGAACGGGTTTTCTTACAAATTCTGTTGTTGTCTCCTTATTTCTGTTGACCAAAAACGGACCGACAAAAAATATCGTACAATCAATTGCTCTTCGAAATTAGTATTGATTTTCTTTATTTAATTTTTTTTCTACTTTACGATACAAAATATATTAGTTATATGACTTTAGATTTAACTTTTAAGAGATCAAAAAATGAATTTGTCGGTTATGTTAGTAAATTACGTTGAAATGAAAAAATTAATTGTTAGGTTGGTGTTTTTTCATTGGAAGTAACCGTCTAAAGCGCTCTACTCCTTTTTATAGATCCAATCCCAACATATCCGTTTGATCTTCATTAAAGAATGGATCGTATCATCATACTCGGGCTGGGGAAGACCATTTTCTAACGGTGCGGCCGGCGCGGCGCAACGGAAAACACGGTCAAACCTTCACGTATTTGCCCGATATCCACGTGAAATCTATCCTGAATGGCGAATAAGTTTTGTCCACTGTCGTCGTAATTGAGTTAAATAGAGGGCCCGACGAATTCCGGCTCCCTGAAATAACTCCCCAAGAAATAACCCCCCAAAAAATAAAATGAAATAACCCCTAAAAAATGGGGCTTTATTGCATTATGAAATTAATCCCCAAATTCGAAAATGAAATAAATCCCCAAAAAAGCATGAAATAAGTCCCCAAAAAATAATGAAATAAGTCCCCAAAAAGGATTGAAACAAGTCCCCAACTTTAAGAATTGTCTTACCATAAAGTATAAAAAAATTTATAGACGATTTTGTGATGCGTGATCACCGCGGAGGGGCACGTGGGGTGGCCACCACGCGCCGCACGCATCGCGACGTGACCGCAGCCCCCCCCCCCCTCCGCGGTGATCACGCATCACAAAATCGTCTATCAAATTTTGTATACTTTATGGTAAGACAATTCTTAAAGTTGGGGACTAATTTCCTAATTATCACAAAATAAACCGTTACAATCACCGTTCATTATAGCAAGAAGTCAAAAATCGATGTAAAATTGAAGAATGAAATAAGTGGTACAAGTCCATATAAATGTTCTTTGTCTTGTACCACCACATCCGTACCGAAAGGGTTAAATATAATTTTTTCTTTTTAGAAAATTGCCCCTCCCGCCTAAACGGAGGGAAATAGACCCTCCTCCCGTATGATTTTTTTCTTGTCTTAACCCAACCTACTCGTTACAGCTATTTGGTGCACCTTATACCAATAACCCTGTATATACAAAAATAAAGAAAGCATCTTAGTAAAAACAAAAAACACCATCAACCAGTTTCTGAAATAATCATTTAGCCAGTTTCTTCTTAGTTCATTAAGAAAATTAATTAATTTATTTTTAAATCTTTTGAAAATCAAAAGTCCTAGAAAGATTCGGTGTTAGTGTTTGACTAAGAATTATTAGGAGCATTGAATTTGGAAAACAAAAATATAGCAATTACTGACGAAAATTTTTTTGAAAAAACAAGAGTTTGAACATTTTTGTTTGTTCAAAGTTTTGAGTTATAAAATTAATTTTTCAAAAACTGTTCACTAGAATATATTCATTGAAAAAGAAAATAAAGTAAGTGAGTTCTGTGTTAACATAAAGGTATATCATGACATTGTAAGTGTTGCCGTTGTTTTTTAATATTTTTTTTTTTTTAGAAAATTGCCCCTTCCGTCTACCATACGATTTTTTAATTTTCTCGAACCCAACATATACGCTCTCTGTATATTGAAAAATATTCAATTTAGTAAAGAATCTTTACTATTTTTAGTTCATAATTGAATAAGGTAGAGTATTAAATAAAATTGAGTATTAAATAATTGAATTAGGTAGAGTATTAAATAAAAAAACCTTCCTTAGTTCAATTGGCTATAGGTTTCATATCTTAAATAAAATTTATTTGAAACCCGCCTTTATTTCAAATCAAAGTTTGTTTGCTAAAACCATTCCTTAACGAAGTTCTTCCAACATCAATATAAAACAACAACAACAGAAAAACTTCAACATTGATTTTTGATAGCACTTTTTACAGTCCATTAATCAACTGTGATGGACGTTATTTATTAGAAAAAGGTTCTGCCAATCTAACTTAAAATAGACAAACAAAAAATAGAAAGACATTTTGTTCACTCAGATATAGGATATAGATATCATCCTTCCAATTCAACCATATACTGTATTGGGGGTTGGGAGTGTAAAAGTCTACAAATTTCTTTCAATAACTTTCTTGAATTGTGAGTCATAAAAGTCATACTATCTTAAGCACTTTCATTATGGCCACGTATATTAACAATCAGTAAACTTAATTTTCTTTTATTTCTTTATATGTTTGTATCTTGTTCGTATATCCTCAACTCAATGAAATTGCTTCCAACTAAAACCTATAAATACAAGTATGTATGTACATTGTACATGTACATATGTACCGTAGATATATAGTATTGAGAAACAAAATATTATAGGTAGTCACAGTAAAGTTATAAAAATAAACTTTTCCCACACATATCGTGAACGAAAACGTGAGTAAAATTATTGCTTTTAATTTTTTTGTCGGTCAAAGATTTTCCTGTAGTTTTTTAACATACCTATTCAATTTATGTGTATGTATAGGGTAGACGACAAGGGGGATGGCTAGTTATTTTTTGTGTCGATTGTCGAGAATAGATTTTCTAAACCTTGGTCTAAACCGATAGAACAACAAAAACCAATCCCCTTGTTCCCGAATATAAACTCATTAAGCAGAACCCATGGTTAAAAGGACCTTGTTTCATTTATAAATAATTCCATCGAGTAATTAAAGCAATGCGTTTTAGTATTATAATTGCAGGGAACGGACAAAATATATATGTACATAGGTACCTGCATACATATACTGCTCCTTAATTAGCTTCTTAATAAGCGAGTCCTTGTTGGTTTAAAATAAGTTCAGCCTTCCAAACTTACAAACAACAACTGTGTTGTAATTTAATCGATGTTAATCATTGAATAAATTAAAAGACAATAGACATTTGGTCAAAACCAGGCATTTATACTAATAACTTGTTATTAAATGCTTCTATCATATAAAAAAAAAAGATTCAACAAATCAATATTCCTTGCCAACAACTGTGGAAGTATATAATAGTCATCAAAGTGAACTTATATTCGTTTTCTAACTTCCATAGAGAACTGAGACTGAGAAACCAGAATACTATTTGAAGGGAAATTAATAAAATTCAAAAGCATCATCACTAAAGAAGTCTGATTATATAGGATTGGCTTCTTTGATAGAGCCAACATATACTTAGATATATAATTCCATATAAAACATATAAATGTTGTATAAGGGGAATTTGTATGGACAAACAACGATTTTTTATTGGAATTCGATATAAGGGTGACCTTGAGCAATGTTTAATTTTCTTTGAGGTATGGGACGCAAATTTAAAAAATGGATTTAAAATAACTTCACTAGAGGTTTTGGGATAAAAAAGAGATTATACCCGAGTTCATAGGAACCCGAGCAGGGTACTCACAAATTCCCCCAAACAAAATATGTATAACAATCATATATCGTCTTGGGTATCTAACCTACCAAAGCCTTTCTATGCTTGGTATAAATGCATTCAAGCATCTGTTTTATTCATCATTTCGTTTTCAACAAACAAAAAATGGGTACGACTGGATCGCACAAACTTGCGTTCGTAGCTAACAACTTTAACGTAGCTAGAAATTGATGATGTACATGAACACAGCAATTGGTTTCAAAATATTATGAAAGCATAAAAAAATAATTAATTAATATTATAAATTACAATTAAAAAGTACAAGTGACCTCAACTCCAGAAATAATTGTGTTTCGCCCAAGGTATAACAGTGGGCTCTTCAGTCAGTCTGTTATACCCTACTAAGACACAAATTTTGGTCGATGTTTACCGACTCTTACAAAAATCACAGCAAAACGATACTGTGAATTTTATTATTCTAGGGGAATTTGTTCAAATTCGTGCACCCAGTATAGTTTTGCTGTGATTTTTGTAAGAGTCGGTAAATATCGACCAAAATTTGTGTCTTAGTAGGGTATAACAGTTTGACTGAAGAGCCCACTGTTATACCTTGGGCGAAACACAATTATTTCTGGAGTTGAGGTCACTTGAACTTTTTAATTGAATTTTATTCATTCACTCCACTTAAAATAGAAGTAATTTCAATCTTTTAATATTTAAATTTCTTCATCTTCTTATTATTATAAATTACTATAAACTTATTACTTTAATGGCTTTAAGAGTAAGAGTTCAAAATCAAGTATGTATGCCATCTGATTTGATTGATAAATATGAATTTATGAAAAAAAAAATTCAAAATCGTTGGAGCGGTTTTTTTAAAAATTAATTTTGTATATATAACATTTTTCGCTCATTTTCAAAAATAAAATCTAGTCTGCCAACATTTAGTATTTAATAAAATACAATTTTACACAAAATAAAAAAAAAATCATAAGCCTTCTTTCAAGATACTGACTTTTCAAAAAAAATTCAATATTTTTTAAAAAATCTAAAAATTATTTTTTTTTAAATTTGTATATGCAAAATTGTGAAGGAGCTTTTGCATAAAAATTTCGGTTGAAATCGGAGCAGCCGTCAACGAGAAATTTGAAAACAAAAAAATCGGTTCTATGACAGGTACCGTTATTAACCGTTAATGGTAAAATTCGTTTTCATCAAAATATTGACAATACATTAAATAGTAAATGCACATCTTTTTATCAAAATTCTTGGAGCCCGTTTTCGAGAAAAATAATTTTTTTCTTAACGGTTTTTCAACGTTTGTATGGAAGGTACCGTTATTTTTGAATTTATAAAAATGATTTTTTCAAGTATTCTACAAAATAATATAAAACTATCTTACACCTAGTTTTGAAAATATTGACCAAGTCGTTTTTTTTTTTTTATTTTCAAATTTTTTTTTTTAATTTTGGTTGAAAATAATGTTTATATTTTTTAGAAGTTTTACCATAAAAAATGAAAATTTTCAACTTAACTGTTTTCGAGAAAACCAAAACAATTGGTTGTACTGGAGGTACCCAAAATATTCAATTTATGAAAATAAAAAAATTATTAAAAAGTAGCATTTCCTTACTTGAATTATTTGAATTTTTTTTTTAACAAAATCCTCGGACCCGTTTTTAAAAAAATATTATTTTCCTTTTTGGCGAAAAAAATTGTATCACAGGTACAGTTATTTTTAATCCTAAAAAAATTTAAAAAACCTCTAGGCGTATTAGTCAAAAAACACTATGTACCAAGTTTGAAGCCGTTTAGGCTGTACAGGCGAGGAAAGACAGACAGAATTGCGGGACCAACTTTTGTTCGCGTTCCCTATCATCGTAATGTTAGGGAAAATTATTATTTCGAGTTCGATTTTTTTTACGAATCCTTAGTACCTTCATATATCGCAAGTAAATATAGATATCATCCTGCACAGCATCACTATAAGCTTCCTTGTAAATATTCGGCTTACTACATTACATACATATTATACATATACAGGGATATTTAACGACACGATGTTTATCTGAAAGTCTAATCTTCTTATTTCGAGTCCTTGTATATGTATATATTTATATAAATAGAATAATGATTCGGATGGGAAAATTAAATGAATTTAATTTTTTTTTTCGTCAGCAAAATAGGCATCTATTTGCTATTCATTAGATTTTGATTTATCTCAATCTGTATAGTGATGGCTTGTAAAAGCGCAAGAAGAAAATGATGCTAATAAAAATTCAATATCGTTTAGTTTAAAAGGGAATTGGTCGAGGTCGCGTATTGATTTGATTTGAATATTTTTGTATACAAACAAAAAACAGAAATTAAGCAGATTAAAAGAATCATTTAAATAATAAGTAGGTTGGTAGCTTTATATTTTTGTTTTGCATTATTCGGTGTTTGAAAAAGAAATAAATAAAACAGTGGATTTTAATTGGCAAGACTTTGTTTTTTGTTTTTGTCGCGGATAATCAGTTTTAAGGAAAGCTTAATTAAGTGTACATACAAATATTATGAGTCTGGACAGTAACAGAAAAACCTCTTTCATTGAGTATGGTTATTATTAGCCGTGTCCTTTTTGAGACAAATAACTCATAAATAAATACACACATAACTTGGAAAAGAGATTGATTTGGCATCACTTAAATTTACTTACGATAGAAACTTCGTTTAGGCCTTTATTTTTAGAAGAAATACCAGTCTTTGTAATTGCGTTTAAATAAATTTGACATCTTTTCTAATTCTTCAGATATTCAGTTTTTACCATGTTTTGAATTTGGGGTCAATTTTCTCCAAAAAATGCGTAATCAACATGATGTTTTAATAAATTTTTTTAATGAACGAGTATGTAACACTACTAAAAATAAAATTCAGCCACAAGTTTGCCAAAAAACCCATAGATTTTATGATAATTTGGAAAAACAGCGGCAGGTGAAATTAAAAAAAAATATTTTTTAGCTTTAAGCTCGAAAAGCTATAAATATAAAAATTATTTGTGTGGTTTTAGATAATTTTTTAAGTATGTTTTTTACTAAAACAGTTATAACGGGTGCACTTTGACATTCCTTGGTTTGAAAAAATGCTAATTTTAGTAGCCACTTAAATTGAATTCTACAAACTATCTGCAGTTATTGCAAAATGATTTATCAGAACTATTGAAGGACATTCTATAGGTTCAACTAGCTTCATCTTATTCATAACTTGATGGTGTTTCCGCCCACTTTGTTCGAGAGGTTTAAAATTGACAAGATGAAGAGTAAGCGGTAATCGTTGCATAGGAAAAAGTTGGAGCAGTTCAATGGCCTGCAAGATCTCCTGATCCTACAATATTGGATGTTTTTGAATGGGGAAGAATGAAATAAATCTTTTATTTAACCAAAATAGCAACTTAAAGTGAATTATAGGAGCGCATGCTCAAAGCGTTCTCCGAAGTGATATGCAGTAGCTAGGATCATTAATATCAATGTCAGTGGTATACAAAAACTGGCTATAGCATGCATACAAAATGAAAGAGGACTCATTTTTACACCTGTTATAACTGTTTTAGTTCACACATATAATACAAATTATCGATAAGCACACATATCAGTTTTTATTCATAGCCATTCGAGCGTTAAGCCAAAAAAAAATCATTTTTATTAAATTTTATCTGACGCTGGTTTTCTAAATTATCATAAAATCTATGGGTTTTTCGCCAAACTTCATATAAACTTTTATTTTTAGTATTGTTACATACATTCAAAAAAATTATTAAAACATCATGTTGATTACACATTTTTTGGAGAAAATTGACCCCAAAGTCAAAAAATTAGCATGGGCAAGAAAAATGAAACAGGCTAAAAACTGAATAGCTTAAGACTGAGACAAGGTATCAAATTTATTTAAACGCAAAAATAAAGGCCTAAACGAAGTTTCTATCATTAGTACTTAGGGCCAATTACCGGTAACATTGATCAGGGTACCCCAAAGTAAGACTTTTCTTAAATTCCTGATAAATGATATCAAAATTGGAAATAGGCCCTTGGAACAATTTTTTTCTTAGAATATACCCCAGAATCATACCCTGAAATACTCTTGACGAATTAAGGGACACCCTGTATACCTATCATAATGTCGCACAATAACCAAGATGAGTTGAGTATATGAATAGATACCACTTTTAAATAAAATTGAGTTTGATCCAATGAATAAACAATACAAAAGATGATTTAAGGACTACATGATGGAATGAAAAATGGCACCAAAAATATGTATGGAAAACAGCAACAAAAAAATTGTACATTAAAATTCGTAATTTTTCATAGTTTTGGTGCCTTTTACTCTTTTTTAGTTTTTGGGGTAAAATTTTATAATGAAAAATTGGCCAAATTCCTATTCTTAAGCCTAGTACGCTGCTGATGTGAAACGAAAAATCCCATACAAAAATGACATGATGAAATCAATAACGAAAAATTTGAAATGAATTGATGATTTTATTTGTCATCAAAACTTTTTTCTGTGTGGACAATATTTACTTCTTTTACTTTTTCACATTTTTCTCATTTCGTAAGAAACTTACGTTAATTGTTCTCGTGATACAATTTGTAGACCACAAAGTTTAACAAATTTTCAAATATTTTTGAAGATGGTGATATATCCCAGTCCTAAGTTAGAGCTTTTGAAAAATTATCCAATTAAATCAATTGAGCAGATAAAGAACAATAAAGAAAGACTTTTTCGTGGAATAAATTAGAAAGTAATTCGTGGAATAAAATATTGGTATATGCTGGCTGGCGAAATCCACCATTTTGGAAAATGCGAATGGACCAATACATCCGAAACTATTGATCTTAGACGATAACTTGTAGAGGCAAATTTGTAGGCAATTAAACCATCTTTCGTTTATACATAATTTTTTTACGGTGCAGGCAATAATTTCAAGGTTATGTCGTTTTATTTTTAATTTCTTGCAATTACAAATTTTGTACGTTCCCGAGGAAACTTACGTGAATTACTTTCTAATAAAGAATTTTAGAACACTAAATTTCCATGATTTTAATGTATTTTTGAAGATGATGCGATACCGCAGTCAAAAGTTACAGACATTTTGGTGTTTGTAAATTAATTTTAATAACAATTTATTATTTTATTTACTCCAGAGTTTTCATTTTATCGCAACCAAAACGGCTGTAACTTTTGACTGTGGTATCGCATCAATTTCAAAGATGTATCAAAATGTTGGAAATTAAGTGTTCTCACTTTCTCACAATTCTCACTTAGAAAGTAATTCACGTTAGCTTATTCGAGAATGACAAAAATGTGTAAATGAATGTGATGAAAAAAAACAAATAACAAGACGACATAAACCTTGAAAATTTCACCCGCACCGAAAAAAAATTTATTAGTGAACGAAAGATAATTTAATTACCTACAAGCTTGGCCTTAAAAGTTTTCATCTAAGATTAATAGTTTTGGGGATATAGATCACTTTGCGTTTTCCAAAATGGCGGTTTTCCCCAGGGGGATGGCGATGGCGTCCAGAAAAACTGGGAATAAGCTTTTCTAATAGCCCTATTTCAGACATAAAAAATTCAGCCGTCCTGTATTTCGTTCCACAAAAAAATCTATCTTTCATGTGCTATAATAAGTTTTTTAAATTATGAAAAATTGTCACAAAATTTGGGGCCCTTTTTTGTTTGAGTTCATTTTCAATTGGGGACAAATTGTATGTACCCGGTGTAAATACAGTTAAATATTACTCAAATGCTTAGGTAGAGAGGTATTATAAATAAATTGTATACTTTGATGCATTAGACCTTTCTATTCAAGACAAAAATGTGAAGTGCTATAAATGTGATAGGTTAAATCGAGTACTGCATAATAGCAATACGTACTCCCTGGTCCCTTGTTACGTGTATAAAAAACATACCTACTATGCTAGATACCTATTTAAAAAAAAAAATACATTGAGGTAGAAAATAATAAATGTATAAAAACAAAGTATATAAAGTATATACAAAAATAATATTTTTGTGCATGATTTTGAAAGCGAGAAACCAATTTCCCTTCCACCAAAATGTTAAAAATATAGACGTTTATTCCACCCATACGATTGTTTTCTTATTGTCTGAACTCAAACTCTTACCGCCTTGCGCTTGGTCTTATATACTTTTAACACATTGCATACAAATAAGCCTGTATCATACCTATCTACAAATTTATTGAGCTTTTGTAAGAGGACGTAAACAAACAACGTAAGTCGAATTATATCCTATTCCTACGCAACAAAAATAAATACTACGAATAGCTTAAGGTACCTACACCATAACGTAAAAATACGCTTAATGTTTCATTTTTATTTAGGATTTTTGCTATGTAAGTTGATGAATTTTGACAAAACAATGATCTACCTTGTAGGCTTTTATGCCTTTTCAGATGAATCATAAGTATTTAAATTCAAGGTAAAATTGAAGGAGTACTAACTTTTGTCGTTTGTTGAAGTTATGAATATACAGGGTGATTCATCTCAGGTGTGACAAAAAAAAAAGAGCGTGTAGGTTGAGTTGATAGAAAAAACAATCGTATTCTATTTCCTACCGTTTAGACGGGAGGGGAAATTTTCTAAAAAATTGACTTAAAACAGAAAAATAAATTATTTGAAAACAACGGTTACACTTAAAATGCCATGTTATACCTTTTTGTAAATCCAGAAATACCTTCTTTTATTGACTTTATAAACAAAGTTATTTTTGTCAACAGTTTTTGAAAAATTAATTTTTCAAAATTTTGAAAAAAAAATTTTTTTTTTTTAAATGTTCAAACTAATTTTTTTTCAAATTTGTACGTTATTAGGTTCTGTTTTTGCTGTCAAAATTCAATTCTCTTATTAATTTTTAGTCAAACACTGAAAACCCGGATGGTTATAGGACTTTTAGTTTTCAAGATAAAAATATATACAGGGGTTTGCCTAAAAAGTTTCCTTAAACATTTTTTAAATAAAATTTCTCTGGGAGCGTTGGGTTATATTGTGATATAACGAAAAACCGAAAAGTCATAATTTAACGAAAAAGTTAATGTTCAAAATGTAATAAATGTAACAACGAAACCTTAGCAAAACTTCATTGTGTAGTGAAAACTAGTATACCCAGGGTTTAGACAAGCGAGTAGAACTACCCAGCGGGAAATATCGTCCCCAATGAATTTTATAGCTGAATTCTTCAATCAATTCACTAGCCAAATAATAAAAGGACATGTCATGCAATGCGAGGTTTCCTCAGTTCATAGATTTGAACCCACTTTCTGCTTCGTGTTTAGTAAACAACCCTTTCTATCGTTGAATTAAAAATTGCTTTTGATATGGAAAATTATAAGATGAAAAAACTGTTGAAAAGTCATGTAGAAGTTCATCAGTTCATCGTCTATGTCCACTCATATGCTTTGTAAAGTTGATTTTTTTTGTGTTCTCTGTGTTGACATTGTCCATTGACAGTAAATATTATAAGACGACTTATGAATTTCCATTAAAAAGAGGCAACCTCAGATTTTCTCAAAGTATTTCAGTTTTTTGGTTAATCACTACTTCGCATATGAAGTGGTGATTAACCAACAACCACTGACCTAGTGATTTAACTTTAATTTAAAGTTTTAGTTCTATATTTTAATTAACCAATCACAAATAATTCACAACACACAGAGTTAATGAATTTACTATTTATTTAATTTCATTCACATTTTTCATATTGAATTAACTAATTGCTGAATAAACAACTACCTACTTCTATATCTTGTGATTTGATAATTGAATTTTCATTACCATTTTCATCGAAACATTGAACTGATGAATAAACCACATACATTTATGCAGTGAATTCATAGATTATGCAACCACCATGTTTTTCATCATCTGGGTCGGTGAATAAACAACTTCCAACGAAGTAGTGATTTCGTTGGCGAATTGCATCGGATTTTCAGCATGTGCTTCCTGCCTAGGACATGCCCATATTAATTTCATCAAAGGAATCAGCTGAAAAGTGGACGGTGCAGTTGCCATTCCTCAAGGAAAAAGCTGATTGTTCCTCAATGAATTTTTGAATTTTTCCCGCTGGGTAGTAGCATTTGTATCATAGTGTTAGTTTTATGGATGTATGTGTGACTAGTAGCTCTCTGCGCGTTTTGTCAAATAGTATGATTTTTTAAAAATATTTCATACAGAAAAATATACAAATCATAGAAACTATGGAAACAAAACAAATAAATGAATAAAATACACTACACTAGTAAACTGGCAGGCTACTCGCAGGCAAAAATATTTTACTATTTGGGCTACTAGTTGGCTCTCTCGTGTTCTGATACACTAACACACATAAACGCTACTAGTTCTACTCGCTTGTCTAAACCCCGGGATAGATAGAATTCATCCTTTTGCAAGTGAAATTCACCCTTTTAAAAATTAAGTTCACCTTTTCCAAACCAAGTAGTTTTACATAAAAAGTGAATTTGAATAGCAAAATGGTAAATTTGATTTCCAAAAGGATTATTTTTTTTTTTTTTCTTAAATTGTAACAGGTTGAACTTCATTTGCAGAAAGGTGAATTAAATTTGCAAAAAAGATCAAATTATTTTGAAAAGGAATGAATTTAATGTAAAAAGACTATCAACATGCAGAATTAAGTTCATTCGTAATTTGTTCTCCAAACTTCGCTAATTCGTCTTTTTTCCAATCAACTTTGTTGCTGCTTTGTTTGTGTTCTATGACCCATCATCAATTTTAAACTTAGTTTGTAAAAACATACTTACCGCCTACCTAAATATTCTTGATTAGCTGTTTTTGAATTATAAAATCATCATTTATGCTGAGACTTTTGAAACTAATCCTTATTCGCAACACAACCCCGCCTTCTAACTTTGATGTTATACTCCATAAACTTCGAGGTAACAATTATCCAAAACTAAATCTAACACGATTAAATATTTTGCATTTACATCGCTTTGGGCGTCAGGAAACAGTTTTTTTTCTGTTTTTTGTTTAAACTGCCACCCAATGCTTCACGCGATTCAACGATGTTAATGTAATAAGATACCATAAGGTTGAACAAGCTTTTGGGATTAAATTTATTCCATCAACCCTCCAAGCAAAATTCAATTTCAGGTAGGTATTGTGCCACCATCGTCGCCGTCGTCGTCGGTCGGTCGTCGTAAAATATAATTCAATTCCATTGCATGACAATCTATAACTTACATCATACTCATACATATGCCATTGCTACTGCTGGATAAAAGACGTTACTAAGGTTTGTTGGCTAACAAGTCATATATATGAATGTTCATGCCATATCACTGATTTTGCTATGGACAGGGTGCAAAAGTCGTAACCCAATTTATTGTCCAAGTATAACTAAATCAATTGTCATACATAATATAATTATTTCATAAGGCTCGCTGCACAAATTAGTGTTAGATGCAGCTTAACAGAAGTCTTAGCATGGTATGACATAAAACTTGACAAATATAATAATATATTTAATGGGTTCTTTCTGCGGAGACGTGCGATACAATAGGAAAAACTTTTGATTCCTCATTGGTGACAGGTGTGGTGACTACTGGGGTTCTGCTAAGGACTAAGGATTCAAAATCATACAGTGGCTTTGGCACGTATGATTTGAGTATCCTATGCGTGCCTCGACTGTGTTATGGCCCCATACAGTGCGGTTCTTTGATATTAACACACGCGGTACAGAAGTTTTCTTTAATTTCAGTTTCTTTTTTGATTTTATCTATTCACGAATTCAGTGTCAAAACCGGTCCAATTTTCTAAGGACCAGTTTTTCAGTACGAAATCATCCTAGCTTCGGAGTTAAACTCGAGTTAACTGTTAGCCCGAGCTTAACTTTAAATCGGCACCTAAAAACTGGTTCATAGATTTGTTCCTTAGTGTCTTCCTGGATTGCATGAAAAAAGAAAAGGATAGCTTTTTATATTAAATTCACATACTTTTAAGCCAGCACTAAAAAAATCAGAATAGAATTTGAATATTGTCAATTTTTTGACTGATTTTTTCGATCTTGATAATCAAGATGAAGAGTAGTAAAATTAACAGTGGGCGAGTTCGTAATCGCAGAAATCTGCGACAGATCTGCCGCATGTCTGCTTAGCTTCTGCGTATCGATTTTATTTTTCTTCTGCCCGCAGAAAGTAAGCAGGCGGTAGTTTTTGAAACTAATTGTATTCGTAAACATCACAGCGCAGGTAAATTATTTGTGAAAAGTCGCGATTATTAAAAAAAAAAAAATTGAGATTAAATTTTCGCGCGGTACCTAAAAGGTGATTTTAGGGTTTTTGGGTGAAATTTGGAAAAAAATGTGCTATGATAGGCAAATATCTTGATGATATATGTATATGTATAACGTATTGTATGTACTTCAAAGCCATTTCATATACAGGGTAAACCAAATACAAGTATCTTTTTAAAAATGCAATAAAATTGTTGTTGGCATAACATCGGTCCTTTACGGTTCCCAGCAAAAAGTTCAAAGGGGTCAAATCGCAGCTCCGAGTCGGCCAATTGAAATCGCAAAGACGGCTGATAACACGATTTTGAAATTTGTTGCGATCGATTGTGGTATGGGCTGTGTGGCATGGCACACCATCCTGCATGAACCAGAGGTTGTCCAAATCCATTTCTATAATTAAAGTTAAAAAAAAAATTGGTTAGCACGGCTCTGTAACGACAATTGTTGACCGAAACGTTGTTACCAGCCTCATTTTCGAAGAAAAATGATCTAATGATGACCCACCCTCTACCTATGTAAATGTTTTCCTGTTTTAATTTAAATTTTTTTTTTTTTCTGCACAAACTGCCCGACGCCGACTTGATTTCTGCGTACTTTTTATGTTTACGAACGTAATTTGTTTTGCAGACCTACTGAAGTCAGATTTCAATTTTTGTTTACGAACACAAACTTTGCATATCTAAGTTGGTCAGACGATTACGAATTCGCCCAGTATCTTTTTGCTGCGATAAACATCGACCGAAATTTGTGTCTTAGAAGGATATGACAGTCTAACTGAAGAGCCCACTGTCATATCGCATTAATTTCTGGAACTTTTAATTAAATTTTTTCGAATTTGTTTAAAATCGATTGACCTTTTTTTTGGAATTAGTATCGTACTTCTTAAATTGCAAAAGGAAACAAAATAAAAAGACAAACATTTTTAGGTGAGGTATATGATGACTGTTGTCTTTTAATAAGGTATATCAGCCATTCTCAGGAATCTATTTTTCTCTTTAAATCCAACTTTGAATCAATTCTACTTTTCAGGTTAACATTTATTTATCAAGCTAAACAAAAAAGCGGTTTCTTTAAATATTTGTCTGTGCATCTAACCAATCGAAGCGAACTGTAGGCGTGGGCCAATTATTATTGGTGTTGCTTGTAACTAATGGGCTTATATGGGTTGTCACACAAAATGTTAAGTCCACATAATAGCATTATATTTAGCATAGAATAATGCTTTCTTAAAGCCTCTAAGTAGGTAAACGACTTATTCATAATAAAATTAGTCGTATAGTCTTGTAACTCACTAATCTCTATATTGTATTCATTTTTGGTTAAATTATGCTTGACAGACGAGACGTCTGGTCTCTGGTAGTAATGCGCTGGGTCTACCAGGTCACTGTCATAGAGTGTTGACAATGTCAAAGTTTTATGCCATCATAGTTCAAATAACTTTCTAAAACAAACCTTTGTGCATCAAAATAATATATAATATTGGAGATTATAATATACCACACGAGTAGTTAGCTAGCTATATAGTTCCGTATATAGATAAACAAGGAATACAACAACAACAAAATAACAATGAAATCAAAATATGGGTGAAAAGTTTTACTTCAAATTTTGATGCATCAACACATGTACCTACATATTGTTGTATATCACACATGCACAAGCACACAAGTCACTAAAACATCTGTCAAAATGTGTGCCTCGAATTTTAAGAGCACTAAAACATCTCACATAAAGCTAACTTTTTGCAACAAAAGCAATAGCTTTATTCAAAAAACACAATGCAAGTGGTGTAAGTTCCGTATTTTCATATCCTTTTCATCATCACGACTAAAAAAGAAAGATTATGTTATATGTAGGTTGGTAGGTGCATTGTGCATATATCTTGTTCTATGTTTCTGATGTGCGTTATAGAATAGTGAACCAAAACGTGTAGGAAACGAACTAAACAATGTTTTTCTTTTTCCCATATAAAGAGGGTGTTTTCTTTTTCAAGTATGTACAAATTTGAATAAAAATTAAAAACTACAATTGAATTTTGTGAGTTTTATTTTGAAGTGAAAGTCTAATTTTACTGCGCTTTTTAAAAATTTTTTATTTTTCTTAGAATCATTTAGTTCAAGTGGTTATAACTATAACTTTTAATCCTGGGATTGCTTTATAGTAAGCTTTGCAACTACACAGAATGGGTCATATTCATATTCATGGATAGACCCAGGTTTAACTAAACTACAGTTTACGACAATTTTGGCTCAATGAATACAGACCGATTTCGATTACAGATTGTTGCTTTTATATTTTTATAAGATAATTAACTTGGTATACTACACAAATAGCTTAAAATATTTTGAAATTATAAACTTAAAAAAATAGAATCAACGTCCTAAAATTCAACAAAACCTATGTTTAACTTAGACCCAGATCTTAAATGACTATGAATACGCCCCAATTTTTTTAAAAGGGAAAATCTGTTTCGGCTCATACGAATTTCTTTTGCAGGGCTGTATTCTAAAGATTGAAGCAAGAAAATAAGGTACATGTCTTGCGGTATAAGCCAAATTATACCTTTTAATAAAAATTAAATTTTTTATTGTGATCTGAAGTTGAATCTGAGCTCAGAATTGCTGGATTGGTTCAGATTTTCAAGATATCCTAGTCCAATAGTTATATATTTTGTAAGACCTGAGCCAATCTAAAAATTCTGAGACCGGATTAGGGACATTCAAACTTCAAAGCCTTCGGAAAAGTATAATTGTGTATATCAACAGCAGATATGTTGTTAAACTTTGTTTCCCTGTGTTATTAACCGGTGTTCAAATGTAAAAAGTAAGACATTTTCAAAAAATCGAAAGATCTAAGAACAAATTTTTATTAAAACTTTTAGATAGCTTTAAAAACCCGATAAAATCCCTAACTCATAAAAAATATTATTTTCAACAAAAAGTGTCGTTTTTTTGAAAAATGAAACTAATGATGACATCTTGTAGGTTTCTGTAAGTACTATTTGATGAAATAATAAATAAAATAAAATTTTGGGATACTTTTTGTAAAAAACTTTTTTTTTTTTAAGTTTTGTTTTGGCTACAAAACTTAAACAAAACAATTTTTTGAAAAAGTTTGTTTCCAGTCCTTGTAGCACATCTACGTAGTAATAGTTCAAAACAAAAATTTACCCGATATTTTAAATACTTATTTGGTAGTATTGCCAAAAAAAATTGAAATACATGAAGCGGTCTAAACCCGCGTTTCTTAAATTTTTTTTATTTTCAAACATAGATTTTTAAAACCGAAGGATGTATGAACAAAAACCAAAAAACTGTTTCTAATGGTCATGTTTAGTTCCTTCGCAAGAAATTTTCAAAAAATATCTTCAAGTTTTCGGCTACCATGTAGGCCGTAGATGGAAGTCTCCCTTAATGCATATTATTTTATTAGGATATAAAATTCATAAAATTGAAATCAATTTGTGTTGTATAAATAAGTACATTCAATTGAAAATAATATTTTTATCCTTTATTTAATTTTCCTTAGAATTTGTTCTATTCTCTCAGAAACACATAGATGAATTTTGAGTTTTAATAAGGAAGCTTATTTTCCACACAAAGATATTTGATAAAAAAAAACTCTGTAACGCATTTGCAATTGTTCCTCACTGACATTTATTCACTAGCTTTTAAAGGTTAAACAAAAGTATGGTTGGTTTGTTTCTTGTTTGTTTCTAATTTTAGCCTACTTACGGAATAGATGTTTGCGCATCAAGAAAAAACACCCTCTATGAATTTTATTTACCTTTCTGAGTTAGAATGAATAGATATGTATATCAAAACATATACATTGTGAGTGTATTATATTACCCATAAAGCTTATTGAAAACTTCACAACTTTTGTTAAGAGATTTTCTCAGGAATTATTATAAATAACGAATTTCCTGTGTAGGACAATGTATATTAAGTAACAAAGCAAAACCTGAATATTAAAGTAAAATTAAATTGTTTAGAAAATGCATGTTAAAATTTTCAATTGTTTAATATCATTGAGTATAATTTAGTTGTAAGGCATATTCATATTTTTGGCTAGTTAAGGAAAATGAATTCTCATAAGTCTCACTATCAAAATACATGAGCAAACTACGAGTAGAATGTGGAATGCTTTAACTGGGTCGTTATTTGTTCCCTTTTTGATTTTGATATTCGGAAGTTTAAAACCAATGTGCATCGGTGTCTACTTCTAAACCCTTCTTTCTTTTCCTAACGCTCGCACTGTGTTTAATTTTTTTAAGGGTAGTCAAACCCCCTTTTGCACAACTCAAGAAGAAAAAAGAATTATTGTTTTGGCGATTTGACAGATGTTTCTAAAAATTCCAAATCTGAACAATTTTGTGTCTTCAATTGGCATCTATTAAAATACAAATAACATTTGTAATTGATCAGTATATCTAAACTAATATCTAAGTAAGTATACAATGATATCTTTTTATATAAAAAATGCAAGTAGAATTTAAAATAGTTTCCTTTTAAATCCCCACACCTATAATTGAGTAGATGAGATACGATCCCTGTGATTTCTTATTTAAATTTGCTTGTGCGGTTCAATAATTTCAAATTACCGCCTTTCACTTTATACGTACAAACAATCTGCTCTTTTCGACTGAAGACCAAATTAACACTCCGAGCATGCTGTTTTAGAATTTACAAAAAAAATACATTATTTTTGTATCTTAAGAACACAAATTTTCCACACACAGATGAATTAAATACACTTTGCAACATTATGCGATTCCTCTCTGGCACAGGACACAATTCTACAGGGAAAAAATGTATGTAGGAATATAGATAGGTATACTTATACTATTTTTCTCTACATAAACATGTTTCTATATTGGATTAATGACATTAAATCCTGCATCGGGTGGTTCATGGTTGTTGGTAGATTTTTTTTTTTTCATATGCACAAAATGTGATGAAAATGCATCAAGTACACAGTAAGAGCAAAAAAATTATAATTTGATAAACGGCGTGTTGCTTAATTGCATTAATTTGATTTTACACTTTTTCATCAATAACCGAGTTTGAGCTTTATGGATAGGCATATTTAAAGCTCCACAAAAATTACTTTATTTTGCGATCAAATATTTAACGTTGATAATAATTTTGTTTTATATAAATGAACTAGCTGACCCGGCGAACTTCGTTCCGCCTAAATTCATTTATGTAAAGTAAATAATAATTCCGAGCATGATGCACAACGATGTTTCATGTAATTCGGTCAATTAAAATTCTTTATTCTTAAGTTTTATTAAATACAATAAAAAACTAAATAAAAAATGTCTATGTGCTTCAATGAACCCAAAATGATTGGCGTGTCGGCCAACCTTCCGCTTCTTTACTGAAGAGCTTTATGGTAAACGCCAATAAATTGCCTGGAGAAATCTGCAACGAACTGGTCATTTCGTATAAAGCGACTCGCATTTTCAATTACAATTTCTCCACGTATTGCAATAAAGCCGATGATTTCAGGCCCTTCCTGGCGCCAATACGAATTTATCAAGCCCTAAATCGTGAAAATCAAAGTAACCGTTCTCGAGTTATGCCCTAAAAATCGGATGTTCCAGGATTTTCTCCCAGTTTTCTATGCCCTTCCTTGAACTAATACGAATTTATCAAGCCCTAAATCGTAAAAATCGAAGTAACCGTTCCCGACTTATGCCCTTAAAACTGTATGTTCCCTTTTTTCCAATTTTCCTGGAAATTTTCCGGGATTTTCCTCCAGTGTCCAATGTCCTTTCTTGAGCCAATACGAACCCATCAAGCCCTTAATCGTGAAAATCGAAGACACCGTTCTCGAGATTTGAATTAAAAAGAGGATGATCCCTGATTTCCAATTTTCCTGAAAATGTTTCGGCATTTTCCTACAGTGTCCTATGTCCTTCCTTGGGTCAATACGAATTCATCAAGCCCAAAATCGTGAAAATCGAACGATCCGTTCTCGAGTTATGCGCGCACACACGGACGACATTTCTCTTTTATATATATATAGATAAAAGAAATATTTGAAATTTGATGTATAAGATTCGACACAAGGGCAAACAAGGAAGTTATCAAAATGACAATTTATCTAATATTGAATTTAACTTAACTGCACAATCTTGTTTTTTTTTTATCAGAAAAAAACTATAATGGCCTATTTCATAAACCTTTGACTGGCTTTTAAATGACGTATTTTGTATGGAATAAACGGCATTTTAAGACTTAAAAGCCTGTTAAATTTTTAAAAGGGCTTTATGAAATCGAAGATAAGACTTATATCAAATTATGTAACCTACTACGTTTCCACCGGACACTAACAAAATATTTAGTTTTAAAATCTCGTAAATTTACCATACTTACAAATTTGAATCTCCTCAAACGAAGATGTATACAAATCTCATTAAAATCTTCTTGGAAACATTGGTTGGTGAAATCAAACAAACTCTCGGAGATCACTCGTGGAAACAACCCATTTTCATTCGTTGGCAGACGAAAATGTAATAAAACTATGCATCTCACTTCCAATTTTTATAAAACAAAAAATGAAACACATTTTGAACGTTTCGCATAATCCTCTTTTTAATCTTTTTCTGCAATGGAAACACCACAAAGATTTTTATTAAATCTAAACTAAGATAAACCTTCGCCAAAGTGTCATATGCATTTAGTACAATGCTAAAATAGTCCTTTGGCGATTTTAACTTTAGTAAAATGTTAGGAGGTTATAAACTCATTTAATATTATCAAAATACAATTTTTAGCCTAGTACGAAATCGATTAAAATTAAGCTGCATTCGCAAACCTTACCTGCTTCCGTCTTTACAGAGAGGAAAATTTGTCTATCGACATAGAATTAATCCAAACTCGTCAAATAGCTTTTAACATATACTGTTAAGTAAAATTCTTTGGCAAGCGCCACAAAGCGCTCTCTTTGATTCGATCATGCATCACAATTCACAATAGCATACAAGCATAGTGAGTGCGAAATGAGTGCACATACTGTAAACTGTAGGTATAGATATAGCAGCGCTGCACCATGCATTATCTTCCGCATCAGCGGAAAACACTAGCGACAGGGATGATTGCAACGAGTGCAATATACATAATGTGTCTGTATAGTGTATCACAGAAAAATGCATTCTATTTTGGTTCATTGTTGACCCAACGTCTAGCATTTCATCCGACATACTTTTTCAGATTTCATTATTATCATCACGCTAAAATAGAACGGGATTTGAAGATGTCGTCGTGCCCCTCTTGAGCAATCTGAAGAAAAAGAAGAAGAAGAAGGGTGACATTGCATTTTAAGCTATCATCAGCTAAAACCACAAGATACTGGCATTGATGCACAGTGGGACAGTTTTAACCGCAGAGTTGGATTAATTTTAAAAATAATAGATAGGTTCATAATGTGAGTTTGGTTCAATATTAATGCCCACCCAGTTTTACAGTCAAAAAAGTGTTACGTAATGACAATATAAAATGATACCAGAGCCGTAATTTCGCTGTGGACACTTACCTAAATAAGTGTCACTTAAATCCCTCAAGTTGGGCGCATAAGTGGCACTTCCTCAAACTGCAAAAATGAGCCTGAAGTACCGAAATGAAAAACTTAAGTGAGATAAGTGTTCACTGTGAACTGGATCTGGTAAGTTATATTCTCTAAAGCTAAATCTTCAATTTTTATGGGATTCATTCAAATCTTTTAACGAAATATTGACAAAAAAAAAATTGTTATAATATTTAAAACTTTTTTAAGACACTAAGAACACATACAGTGGTGGCGGCCTAATTAAGAAAGATATTTTTATAAAATTTTAAAATGCATAACTTTTGTTTGGGAAATCTGTTGAGGTTGAGAAAAGGTTTTATTAATAGCCCATGGATAACGGTAATGATTAAAAAATACAAGCATGAGAATATTGACAGAAAAAAAAATAAACATTAATTTAACTCTTATTTCGTCTGGCAATATAATTAAGAACAGAAACAAAAGGCTGTCATAACATTAAAAATCTTTGAAATTTCAATATGTTAATGTGAATATATTGTAGGAAAACCTTAATTCTTTATAATTTCAGACAAAATTGCTTTCAAATTTTCGCGTAAGGCATGGAATCTTAATACTGGTTTACTCTATCAGATTTCCTCAATATTAACAACATTCTGATCAAAATGTTTTTTTTTTTTGTTTTACTTTAACCATCCTTTGATGTCTCCCCACAAGTTCTCGATAGAATTTAGGCCTGAGCTTTGGACGGTACAATCTAAAAAATGTCTTCTTGAATACGCAAACACCTTCTTAGCAAGCCGTTGAGAACTTTTTGTATCATTATCGTCTTAAAAACAAATTTTATGGGCATGATTTCAAATGAATAAGACTCCATAACATGTTCCTGAATGTCTTTATAAACTTTCTAGTCAATTCGAGCATTTTTTTCTAACTTATCGACCGTACTATGCCAAGTCAATATACCTCAAATTAAATTATGTTTTATCCTGTACTCTGTACCGTCTTAAGAGTGTATTTTTGATTCAATTTCTTGTTCTAAGGGCTTCTAACATCAAATTTACTTTCTGACTTACAAAATAAGAAATCCTCAGAACAAGAAATTTGACGCACTTATCAACCTTAACAGATTTCCCAAACAAAAGTTGAGCATTTTAAAATTTTATAAAAATATCGTTCTTAATTAGGCCGCCACAGGCGCAACAGGCGCTGCTTGTCAAATTTCAAGATGGCTGCCCTTTGTGTGAGGACACCAGTAAACAAAAACAAATTTGTGGTGATTGTTTGAAATTCAATTTTTTTTAGTATTTATTTTGACAACATGTGCAGAACTCAACAAAAATGAACACGCTAGTTATATTACCTGTAATATACATATATATGTATCTTGAGCTATGCAGCATAGTTTTCTCCAGTCAGTTGGGTAATACTCAAACCTCATTTTTTTAAAAGCGTGTGTTGTCAACATAATGCAGGCTTTGAGACTGCCATATGCTAAACAAAAAAAAATGAAGTATTTGTGGGTGCTAATTTTTATTTGAAAACAAACTTTTATGTTATTTTATTTCCCTAGAAAAAAAAAACATAAAACAAAGAAATTGCATGTGTTGTTTCATTATTTCGATGTTATTTTATTTTAAAAGTAAACGTGTCACATTATTTGATTTGATTTTCAATTTCATTGCCAATCTACCCCACTGTGCGCCCGCCGCATGCTACGTGCACAAGTATCTATATACCAAACCATCAGACCAGCAGTATCTTATATAAGCTAAGAGTAGTATTAATTATTGATTTAGCCTTGAAAATGTACATGTTTATGAAAATAAAATTGCTTATTTGCAAGACGTCCACACGGTCCGTCGGTCGTCCGTTGTCCCTGCTATATTGAGTCCACTTCTTCGCCACAACCACTAATTCTTAGCAAATCATTACGAAACCCCAGGTATATAAGGTAAATTATTATAAAATTAAATAAAAATAACAACAAGAACAAACAAAATTTAAAATCAAAAATGTTGTTTACATCGCCGCCCTCTGTTCCTCAACCTCCCCCTAATGTTTCCCTATAGACTTTCGTTGTATTTGGTGTGTACCACCCTATTATGCGCGAGATGTTTTTACTGAATTTGCTATAATTAGACCACAACAACATCACGAAACCAATGACAGAATTTACATACACGATGACATATTTAGGAATATAAAATAATATTTATAATGTTTGGATGAGCCCTTCTGATGATAGGTCTAGTCATAATATTTTTCTCAACATTTTTTTTTTCTGCAAAAGGGTTTCCACACCTTTATTATATGAGATCACCGTTAGTTTAGTTCGGACAGGTGTGTTCTAGAAATAAATTACAGCTGCGAGTAATTTATTCGATTTTAAATAAAACACTAAATTCTGAATGAAATTTATGTATATATAAATATATGTAAATACAAAAAATCACGTGTTAAAATTAATTATTATAATTTATAAATAACAACGCCCTCTTTTGGTAAACTGAGTTGTGTTGATTGGATGTGAATTCAGAATTATAGATGGATTATCTTGAGAAGATATTTCATTGTAAATGTATAATTCAAGTCGTTGATTTTGACACACGTGCGTCTATTTGGATTTCAATTTAAATTTTCTTCCAAATTAAAGAGTTTATTTTATTATTATTCATGCACTGCACATGTTGTTTGGAAATACAATTGAAAATTTGTACATTCTTACAGTAGGCTTATTCTTGTAAGATACTTTTGGTACACAATATTTGTAGTATTTGAATATATGATATACATACATATTTAAGTTGAATTAAGACGAATGATAAATTGTCACAAAGCCGACAAAATAACGTCCAAAATTTATCTTCATTGAGACACTGATGGCAATGTACCAATGTTAATTTACCAAGTGTCTGCGATGCCAGCTCAATGTCACGCCTAATATGACTGAGTCAGGTACCTTTGTTTTGGTAGTCCTACCGCCTTAGTTTTAAATTCATTAGGTTCTCCATTAAAAAGTACATTGAAATGTAGACTACAATAGTCTAGTTTAAAAATAAATAAAATACACAACAGAATCCATCGAACTTGATCTTGTAGCTTATAACTAGAATGCAGCTGAAGATTGACGTAGTTCATTTTTTTTTTTTAATTCAATTTTATTTTTCAATTAACTTATAACTATCTTAAAGCTAGACAAAAATCCATGAAAAACTAGCCTCCTTATCAATATCTTACAACTAACTTACTGGCCCAAGGCGGGCGCTCTAAGTTAAACAATAACTTAATACTAACGCCTTTCGGCCTAAGAACTAATTATATACTAAATCTGACTGGTTTTATTTTTCACCAGGAAAGATTGAAAAAAACTTGGTTTCCATATCATTTTAATTTTTATATAAAACTTACATGCTACCTTAAAATATCTTAAAACTAATTAAAACTACTTGACTACTTAAAACTACTATAAACCTACTTACAACTACTTAAAAACTAGAACAGGCACAGCAAGACATAGTTCATCTTGTTAACATCTGGGGTGAAAGGAAAAATATCTTCTTTTTTTCCACAAAACAATGTCACTGACATTGTTTTGCGCGAAAAATATTCGTGGTGAGCAGTGGTGAATACAAAATTTTTTGTCAGGGTTGGTTCACAGCTCGATAAAAAATCTTCTTTTTTTTTCCACAAAACAATGTCACTGACATTGTTTTGCGCGAAAAATATTCGTAGTGAGCAGTGGTGAGTACAAATTTTTTTGTCAGGGTTGGTTCACAGCTCGATAAAAAAAAATTAAACGTCAAACTTTTTTTTCCGCAAAAATATTTCCCATAAGAAATGCATGTAGTTTTTTTTTTCTTGAGGAACTGTATACTAGGCTTTATGTAAAATATCAAGCACTGAATTTTTTTTTATTTAAAAACATGGATATTAAAATATTTTGTTTAGGCTTAAAATAATTTTGTTCAGATAATAGCTTGAGTTCCTAAGCTTTTAAGCTAAGCAAATAAGATGCCTTTAGATTTCTTGAATTAATTTAAAAATCGTTGGAGCGTTTTTAAGTAATAAATTTCTTATACGAGTACATGTATAAAATTTTAAAAACATTTTTAAGAAAGAAAATTTGGAACCCCAATTTAAATTTTGTGTTAATATGAAAAAACAAATTTAATTTCAAAAAAAATCAGGCTTTTTTCAATGATTAAATTTTCAAAAAAAAAATAGTTGAATATTTTTTTGAAAAATTACAAAAACATTATTTTGAAAATGTTGGCATGGAATGTTATTAAAACATTTAAGAAGCTTCTGATGAAAAATGAGTCTAAGGGAATCGAAATCAATCGAAAAATTGAATATTTATACTTGTTACAAGCTTAAATAAACAAAGGAAAAAAAGCAACTGAATCGTTTTCGAGAAAATCAAAAACCAAACATATGGTTGCGAATTACCAAACAGTAGTTTTTTTTTCTAATAAGGCATTCGAATTTTTTTAAGAAAACCGTTGGAGGTGTTTTTTTTTTTAATTATTTTCCTTTTTGACTAAGAAAAAACGTATATCAGGTCCCGTTAGTTTTAGTCCTAAAAAATAAAAAAAAAAGTGTGAGCAAATTACCAAAAAAACAGTAACTACCAAGTTTGGAGAAAGTCCATTCAGCCGTTTAGGCTGTAGGTGCGCGGACAGACATGCAGAATTTTGAGACCCACTGTTTTCTCTATAATCCAGCTAGAGAAAACTGCACTGCGAAATCAATACCTACTACGAATTTCAATAAAAGAAATGATAATGATTTGACACTTCTTCTCATTTTCTATGGCATAAAATATTAATACATTTTTCTCAAATCAAAATTCCTGTTAAAAACCGCGTTTGAACTTATTTCATTTATATTTTGTACATAATAATAAAATTCCGGCGAATCAAATAAATTTAATCATAAATACAAGCTAACCAAAGTTAACCTATATAACTAACTAACCAACTCCTACTCTCTCTTTTTCTCTTCATTCCACTCCAATTCGTTTTCATTTTTCGTTAGGATAGATGTAACAGAATTAATTATTTTCGGACGAGAAAAGATCAAAAGTTTTTGGGTGTGTTGTTTTTTTTTCGATTTGTCGTCATCATAATCATGGTTGTCAGTTGTCACCCTCATTCACATCATTTCGGGTTGAGAGTATGTATATGTATGTAAAAGGATCAATACCACGCAATCCTATTTTAAGGATGAACAAAACATCACTCGACTGAAATGAAATTAAATCAATGATAATATTGATTTTTAGTTAGTAAAATCCTATGACCATTCTTTTGAAGTTCATTATGTCTTCATTATTCTAGAAGACAGAATAGGTATATATGAGTATAGAAATAGGAAAAAAGAAATTGAAAGATACTTTAATGGCATTTTTCCAGTCGATTGATTGCAGTTAATTGAACAATTAGAATAAGTTCTAAGGTTTCCGTTTTCCATTAAAAAGATATCACACAAAGACAATGTACCTACTATTTGATGATAAAGTGCTTTTATGTAGTTAAGGAACTTTGATAAGAACTAAGAGCTTCAGCAAGAGAAATATAATACTGATATAGTTATGAGTTTTGTGGCGAAGATTTCTTTTTTCTTTTCGTCTTGACGAAAGTCATTAGTTAGGTACTATACTTTAGTTTTTCGAGTTTGAGTATTCTGATGCCAACAAGCTCCATGTTTTATGAGGAAGTTAGGAATCTTTTTTATAGAACTTTTATTTTCATAACCTTAAATTTAGAGTCGAACTTAGCCGATCAGAAATTCTTTATCGAATTTAAAAAATTCATATAATTTCATAGTAATCTGACAGAAAAATATTAACGAATAGATTTTCAAAATATCGATAGTAGACTTTATGTCTATTCGACTTTTGAATAGACTCACGCAATAAGCCCCTTAATTCGTTAACTATACTCAGGCTATTTTTTTTTAAAAAGGTTAATGCAAATACCGAATTGAAAATTGAACAAAATGAAGAATCTTCGGTGTTTTAAACTGGCAACACTTCGTTTGAAGGATCCTGTTTATTATACAAAAAATGTGTTTCATTAAAAAATTGACCAAGAAGAAACATCGATGAAGGATACAAAACAGCCCTGTTCGCTAGCAAGAAAGCTTTCCTATAGATTTTTTTTACAACAACACCTTAAATAATTTAAGCTACGAATTTTGATGCCTTTAACTTAAAGGAACTCTTCATCACGGTGGCACTTTTAGCTTCTTGCTTTGCTTTTGAGTGTGAATGAAATTAAAATAAAAAGAAAATGCTTAATTTTAAAATGTTCTACTTTTTTATTCTGTCCATCATCAGTGTGACAGGACATATTTTATGTCCTAACACTTGTAAGTACACTTGTGCATACATACATACATCCCATACATACATACATATGCATATGTGCTCCAATTTGTCGTAGCAAATGTGGTAAAGTTGCACGTCACAGCTAGAGTATGGCACACCCATAAATACAAATCTGTTTTTGTGATCCCTTTCCTAACTAGAACAAAATGTGGGAAATTTAATTTTGGGTTATAATTTTTTTCTTTGTGTCTGTGCGCTAAGAGGATGCAGTGTTACACAATAAACCATCTAACCATATCACAAAACTCCCAAATAGAACATTGTACCTATTTTTGCTAAAATGTATACAATTTATGTCTATATCTTCACAGATATAAAGGTTTTTTGGTTAAGCAGTTAAGCTATTCATGTTGCTGCGTTTCACTTTTCCTGAAACTACAAATAGGTACTTTTTTGGCGTGTGGGGAGGGGCAAAGGGGTGAGCTTTTAGTTAGAATAATGTGGTTTTAGCTATCTGGGATATGCGTATGTGCATAACGATGTATGACATTTATAATGAGGCCTTTATTGCTGGCTGTATTTGCAAAAGCTGATGATATGGTGCATGTACATATGTATGTACATAGGTACATATACGATATACCTAAGATTGAAATTAAAGCGGAATTGAATGTAATGAACCGTGGTTTACCATCACATGACATACCATATCGTTACCTATTATATTGTGTAATAATTAAGCTTTGACATAGGTACTAGTAGTGCATTTGTGCATGAATTCTTGATAAGTGAATTGATATATTGCGGTCGTTAATTAACTACACTCGGAGTTTTGCTCAAAATACAAACAGACATCAAACAAACTCATCATTGAAAGTGCCTACAGAATTTCGGCGATACATTAACGGGTGTCAGTGACATTAAATTGAATGTTGTATTTGACTGCTTAAAGGGGTGGCTTCGGGCGCCACTTTAGGCAGTTTTCTTTTATATATAGCTCCCTAGCTTCAAATGAATGCCTTCTTAGTTTTACTACCTTAATTACTCGTTATTCCACTCTTATTCTTAGATGAACTATTTAACTAACATCAATTTACCTACTTCAATTTTGATTTTCTAAAATCCTCCCCAAAGCCGTAAGCAATTAGTAAATCATTCCTTCCATTTATCGCTTCTTAGATTTATTCTCGTACCATGCCACCCCTATAATTGACCTCAAAACCAATTGTGAATTGAACTTTCTTCTTAGCAAGTTCCATCTTTAGCTTTATAATGGTTCAATTACCACACCAATACTCCGTCGTCGGTCGATCGTCTCTGTCAATGTCATAGCAAGAGATAACCGTAACCGCCCAAGTGATTTACAACACAACTCTCCAAAGTATAATCTTGACAAAAACAACACAAACAGCCGGAGAGGTAAATAAACTGTAATTTAAAATGATACCTGTAACGATTTCTTATAAATAAGTTGGGTCCGGTATGGTTCGGCTATAATATGCCCTTATCCTTATACAATATCCTGCAAAAGAGGAAACAAGATTTGAAGGAACTTCCATTTCACCCGCAGTGAAAGCCCTGTGCGCTGTGCCTTGCCATTAAATAAAAAAAAGGCATTTGGAGTTTTTTTGTTGTTGTTGTTTTTGTTGTTGGTATCGTTTTTGTAGGTAGGTCGCCGAATCTGGGTCGCCTTTCTTATATGAAGACGTCAGCCAGACAAGAAGTGAATTGAGTCAACAAGAACAAGCAAACCACCACCTCTGTGATGATGTAGTCTTGAATCATATTAATTCAGTTGAGATTTTTTATGCTTTTACGGCAGTATATAAAATCAAATAAATCACCGTTCCTTTCAAATTCATTTTATAGCACAACCACCATCTTGTCCACCACATCCTTTTAAACCATCATCATCTGTGTACCTATATTTAGGTTTTCTGCCAACGGCAACGACACAAAACTGTTAAACTAGTGGGAAACAAAAAGTTTAAAATTAAGTGAACTATTGTAAACTAAACAGTTATGTCCGCTGTTTTATCGTACCTACATTTATATGGTCACGACTCAAGGACATAATTTGCTATTTCATTATCGTAAAGTTTTATGCCTTTTTCATGCCTGAAACGAGGTGATTTCTGTGTGTGAACAGTAAGGACGCAGGAAATGGCTGGTACACCCTCTATTTTCCGGTATTTGTTTTTAATTTTTTATTTGTTGAGTAGGGAAAGATTGTTGTTCCTGATAGAAGGGCTTTTTTATCTGTAAACTGTTAATTAAGAGAAGACAAAAAACTAGTTTAGCTGGGGATTTTTTTGACATTTTCTCTTAATTGCCTTAAACAAATATGTTGATATTAGTGTTTACCTTTAAAGTCTATTGGAAGAACCTACATTACGCAAAGAGTGAGAAAGGATGTGATAAAAAACTCTTCAAAACTTTGACTTGGGAGATTTTGTTTCCTCCCCTTACTTCGTGCCCTTCTCACCAAGAAACTTAGTAATGCTGGCAACTTAGTTTCTTTGTGTGAAAGGGGACTTACCGAAATTATCGGTCAGGTCTTAAGGAAATATCCATTTTTCACAAAGTCTGTGAAGCTGGCAGGGCAACTTTCATCTAGAGGAATGCAGTTTTTTTGTTTGCATTTCTATTCCCGAAATTGCAATTCTTTTAATAGTGCCAGGAATCGAGTGACCTGCTAACACTTCAAAGTAGATAGCAGGTTACAAATTGTATCTCGCAAACGAAGCATGTTATCGTTATGAATTTACAGAGATGCTCCAAACATACAGTTTTCTTGCATTTCAAGAATAGGCTAGGTCAAAATCAAGCACTTCAAAATTTGGACCTAACCTATTCTTCAAATGCAAAAACAGTTTAAATCTCTAGTTCCGGAACATTTATGCAACCACTTATGCAGTACCGCAAACAAACTTAAACAAAATCTTTATTCTTTTGACCTATGTAAGTAAAAGGAAAATGTCAACTGAACATAAGCGTTATGTACCTATACAACAAAGACATCTCTAAGAAAAAACTATTGTACAACTAAGAAAAAAGCTGCTTTCATTCGCACCCACATAAACGTGCGCTAAATTGCTATACACAATAAATTCTAAGGATTCATAACGTGTACCTATGTATGTATAAAGAAGACATTGTTAAGAATGTCTCTTTTTCTCATACCCCCACTCCATCTATTTCATGAATTATGCACCAAGCCCCACAATCGTTTTCATTTTGTTTGATTTCCTCAAGGATATTTCACATTTTGTTATCCTTCCCAAGTATAAGTATTATCACATTGCAAACGCTTAACTTAGAAGAAAGAAGAAGGGTTATTATAATAAATATATATTGTAACGGCAATTGTGTTAATGTATAAGTTTGATACAATGTAAAACGTATAATACGAAACGAATCTTAGCAGATTAACAGCTGACGTATGAAATACATTCTCCCGTTATCTATACCTACTAGGTAAAACATGAAGAAATTCAATGTCACTAAACATTTTCATGTTATCCTTTCAACCATTTTTTACGGGCTTAACAGACGGGTATGATTTGTGTGCTATGCTCTCTCGCATTGTTGTTGATGCATGCCGCTAATAATCGTGAAGGATACAAACTCTACGGAATTTTTAAGGTGTACCGTTTATATTTTTTCATTTCATTTCTTTTTTGTGTTCATTTTAGCACAAGATGCATGCCATGACGTCTGCTTGTTTGGTGGGTGTTGGTGGGTGGGTGGATGTTTTGTATACTTTAGGGTGAAAACATAGAGAAGATCTTAAGCAGGATTATGCCATTAATTGTGTTTCACTGTTTTAATGTGAGAATGGATAAAGTTTGAATGAATACGAAAATGTATAACAATTATATGAAATTAATGTTTGTGTGAGGATTTAATATTCGTGTTGACCTTGTGTACAATAGTTAGCTTATTTTGCTTAAGGGAGCTTTTAGCTTATTTTGCTGATGCATTTTGAGACACTGTGCAGGTATGATGAAATTATAAAATTCAAAAGAATACGGTTTATATATGAGTATAGGTACCTAAATTAGATTGTGCTCACTTTTTTTACTTCGCAAATGAAAACGTAAATATTTTTTGTTAAATTAACTTCTTTCCCTCACTTTCTAACTAAAATTGTGATTGACAGAAGTCAAAATAAGTCAATCTAATGTGAACACCGTCTTAAATATATTTTTACTAGTTTCAAAAAGAAATGTCACACTTTTTTTAACACTTCGGCACTTTTTTGACAGAAGATTTAAAAACTTTTGACAGGTGGACTTTTGGCCTTAAAAGCTTGAGGTTAATTGAAATTCTAACATCAATTACAGAAAACAGAATTGAAAAGGAAGCAAATGAACACCAAATTGTAATACATATTCACTGTATTTTATTTTAAAAATCAAATCCTTTACAACCAATGCAAACCAGCTCACAAATAAGGGGGAATATTGTAATAATCTTTTCGCCTCAGTCTATAATAATACTTTTTTCCACTAGGTATCAATTACAACCATTTCATATCTACCACAATGAGCTGAAATTTATATCTAACGCTAAAACCAAAGCAAGTCTAATCAAAAACATTCATCATATCGAAACGCTGTGAATTAATATAAACAAGAAAAAAATCAACAATTAAATTTATAGATTTTTCTTTGTTTGGAAAAATAAATAAAAAAATATGGCCACCAAAACATTAGTACAAAACAATAGAACGACATCTTCCCCCGAGTCAATTCAACAATTATCATCAATATCGTTAATGCTCGAATACGATATTGACAATACTTTGAATACAATTAAAGAAAACGGACATCTGATGAAGGAAATCAAAATTATAAGGGATTGTCGGCCCAAGCTCGAGATCAATAACAATGACAAATTGATAATGAGCCAAAGTCCGCCTTCGCCAGCGTTACCGACTAATGCCCGCAAAAGATGGAAGATTTTGGCAAAAGTTCTGCGTAAGGACTCGGAGGAGACCGTTTCGTCTGAGGATGAGGAGCGTACAGCTTCGGTGCGCCGATTTAAGAGCTTTGACTTGCTGAAGCAGGACAGCTTCGAAGACCATATAGCTTTAAATTGCCTTGGCAAACCCGACAATTGGTACAAATATAAGGTGCTCATTGGACCAATCGAACATTCAGTTAATATTCATCATATCGACCGACACTTGACCGCCAACGACTTGATGGGCTTTAATAATACGGGAAATATCTGCGTGTGGCCTTCTGAGGAGGCACTTACCGTTTATGTCCTCTCGGATCTGGAGAACTATCGGGGTAAATGGATATTAGAATTGGGTGGTGGTATGACTTGCCTAACCGGGTTGATGCTTTCAAAATACTCAAAACCATTTGCCGTCCATCTTACTGACGGCAATGATGTCTCGGTGGATAATGTAAAAAAAACAGTCTGCCTTAATGAACTCGCCTGCTACACTAAGTGCTCGGTTTTAAAATGGGAAGATACCGCTGCTCGGTCCATAAATGAATTTGAAAAATTTGATTGTATACTTTCGGCTGATTGTCTATTTTTCGATGAGGCACGTTCTGCTCTCGTAGATACGATCTGGTTTTATTTATCGCGAAATGGTGAAGCTTTAGTAATGGCACCTCAACGTGGCAAGACTCTTACGCTGTTTGTCGAAGAATGTCTTCGAAAAGGTTTCAACTGTGACGTAGTTCATCGATATAATGAAATCATCTGGCAGAGACATCTAGAGCTGCAAGGAACCGAACTTTACGATGAAAATATTCACTATCCCGTCCTCATGAAGCTCACAAAACCACCTGCGCCCATTGTACATGATTAATATTAATTATAATCCGAAATTATAAATTGAATTCCAATATAGAAATTAAACAAAAAAAAATATCAAATTAATGAGAACCAAAAAAAAGTCAACTCCGCTTAACTGAAATTTCAATTAGGTACACTTTTTTCAACTAAGCGGGGAATAATATAGTTGATAACTAAAAAATAGTTTGACCTATCCAACTTTCCCTAAATTATAAAACAAATTAAAATTGAATGCTCTGCAAAACCAACACGAAATGGAAGCGAAATATTCGCAGCGGTAGAAAAATTAAAGGTACGTTTGGGAGAGCCTTTAATCGATAATAACCATTTTAGAGATGAACACATTAAGTCATATTTTTTTTAGTTTTTCAAAGATTCCAGGAGAATCCTTAAAAATGTTTGTTGAAAAATGTTGTGTTTTTGTAATGTTTCACTGAAATAAGCGGAGTTGACTGTAAACCAATAAAAGATTGAATTATGTATAGATGTTGGATTATAAGATTGTGCATATTATGCTTAGAACCAAAAAGACCAAAGAATTATAGATATACTTATTAGAATATTGAACGATGAGCGCTTCTTACATAAATAAATGTTATACATACATAAATTAACTACTTATACACTAAATTAAATGATAAAAAAATATGTTATGTATTATAATAGATATATATAATAGAAACTCCCTCGTTCTATCGTTCTGAACGTGTATTATTCCTTTCGTTGTTAATAACATATAAAGTATTATTTATCAACATTATTATTCGATTGATAAAATAGCTTTGTTTTTATTTTTAAAAAGAGTTCTGTTAGTATAATTGATCTTTAAGTATAATTTCTGATGTTCAAACAGATATAAGAAGAAAACGTATATCTGTATGTAGAATAAGCAGACGTTATTTGATAAACAAATAAATCAAAAGTACGTTAATTTATGGTAAATGAAAGTGTTTGATGTTTTATTTATTATAATGTTTCTGTTTTGAAGTTTTTTAGAACAAATAGTAAATTTCTTCCTGTTTTCAAAATATGAAAATAATCTGTCTTAGGTTAGGCTCATATTGAAACGCGTTCGGCGCGAGTGACGCGACACAGCACAGCACGAGTTTTTGTAAATAATATAAATCAATAGAAAAACGCATATTGATACAGCGGCACGACATGACATCAGGCGCATTTTCCGAAATTCGCGTTACACAGTAATGGAAACACAATTTTCCTTGCGGGACCGACGCGGAGCGTGTTTGTTTTTTTTTTTTCAGTCAAAAAATTAAATAATAATCTGTCGTTGGTTTTGAAATAAAAAATCGTTCATTTTTTTTAGAAATTACTTGTTCATTTTTTTAAGTTTATTTAAATTATCAATATATCAGACGGTTTTTGCTTCAATGAATATGTTTGTATTTTGACACGAGACACGCGAATTAATATGCGAAGAACGGCATGACACGTTTCTATAATCGTGTCGCACTCGTCAGGTCACGTCACACGCTTAAGGTGAGGAAAACGAGGGTGTTATTTGGCTTACATGTTTTTTTTTTTGAAAATCATATGATGAGAAGTCAACGAGGTAAAAGGTAATATGATATTATAAACACACATTGTAGGTTCTCCGTAATTTAAATTATTGCAGCAAACTATCGAAAGTAAGAACTTGTCGTATAGGCACTGAAGACAAGGGTATAAATCAACGAAAAGTATAGTTTCTCGAAAGGCAAAAGGAGGAGTCAGCATTATTGTACTCGTAAAATTATCCATTTTTTTTTTTTGTTGTCATTGCCATTGCCTTGAATAATGCCAGTGGAGTCCTTTTGACAATGGCATTCGAAATATTTCCCGGTAGATGGAAGTCAATTATTGCTTTCCATTGCCGAGGCAATACATTTTGACATTTCTCCTTCTTCAAAATGGTTTCTTCCCGCCTTCTCCGTCATTTTTAATTAAAGGTTAAAATATGAGAAACCGTGAAAAACCGTGTTTTCACTTAAATTGCCTCGCAAGACAATGCCCACCCAAGCAATAAATTGACGTTCCCATTACTTTTGCCATTGACTCAAAATTTGCCACAGCGTAAACCAAAACCCAAAACTATAATTCTCACACGGCCACTGAAGTAATTAAGCAACGAAAAGTAGCTTTAAGCTTTCCTATCAGTTAAAAGGAAGAAGTCAGTCATTTTACACGGAAGTGAAATGAATTATCTTTCTGCTCTAGCGAAATAGCCAGTTGCATTCCTCCCCTAAAACAATTCAACCGTAATACTCGTATTTCTAGAAATGCACATCAGTTTACCATTGAGCCCAACTTCGGACGTACTCTTAAGTATAGAGATTCTTTCTTTAGTCGCACTACAAGAATGTGGAATGCTTTACCCGGCACTCTTCTTAAATCCTTCCCTATTTTCCTAACGCTCGCACTGTGTTTAAACATTTTAAGGGAAGTTACATCCCCTTTAGTGCGCGCTTAGTTAAAAAAAAAACAAATGTCAGTTTTGCTTCATTGAGGTTTGTCTGCATTCGCTACCAAAGTAAAAATAAACGAAAGTAAATGCAAAGCGAAAATTCGGTGATTTCTTTATATTTGCTGTTTTATGTCTGACCACTTCAGTGACCCTGCGACGGTTATGGTTTCGGCTTTAAGCTTGTTTTCAAACCACAGCTATATGTTCCGCTCTGGCATTTTACCTTAAGGTCCTTATTCGTTCGCGAAGCAAATCAACATTAGAGTAATGTCAACTTTCTTTTACGAGTCGTTTTTTGATTGCAGCAGTTTTTGATATTAAACCAGGGCTGTCATGTGCATGTGCTCGGTAAAGTGCAGACAACTCACATTTTCAGGCAGATAAGCTATATTATTATTTTTTAATTTGAAAAAACACCCTTGAATTCGTACAGAAGAAAAATGTATGATGAGAAATATATATTATAGTTTTTAGTTGATTTTTTTAACTATGCACCAATTCCAGCCTAGAACTCAATGAGCTAAATAATAGGGAAACAAATATATAGCACTAACCAATCAAAATCGGATGATTAGCGATATTAGTAATTAACACCTCAAACTATAGGTTCCTTACTTTAAATGTTGGCCAACGTACTCATTTCATAAATACCAGTTGCATTAACCATGGATTAAGGATGATAACCTCTGAACAAACTGGCCCTTAGAGTGACCAATGAAAAACGTAACCAATTGGTTTGTTAATAATGAGGGACTTACATTTGTTGTGTTCATATTATTTTTGTAAGACGCCAGTAAAATAACCAAGCATGAAGATAGAAAGTTTCAAAAAATTCTAATAAAATTTCTTTAAGCGAAAAAAAAATATTTCATTTGTGTAAATGCGATCTTCGAACCATGAACATGATAGTTTTCTACATCTTTTCATTTCTTAACTTACCTACCTATAATTGTCTACTTAATTTTAGATTTTATCTTATTTATTTAAAACTGTAATATTTCGATTTTAGATACATCTGTTGAATAACTTCCACATAATGTATATATTTATAGAACCAATAAAGGAATACATTCCATAATCAAAAAGCAGCACGACTTGAAAGGTTTCCACTTACGCTCTCATTAATCAAAATATTAAAAATTCGGAGTAGAAACATTCCCTCGTTCGTTCAAATTTTGAGGTATGAATCATAATGGCTAGTTGTCTGCCGATAATATAAAATAAAACGTTGCGTTGTCGAAGTCGTAGTCGCGTAAAATTGCTTAGACACATTTTTAAATATATCTGCGTCACATTTTTCTGTCGCCATTGTTTACACGCTACGCTGATATTGAAAATACTTTTTGTTTTTGCTGGCCAGGCCATTTTCTGTTGGCGAAAATAGTACCAAAACGACGCGCCGCAGTCCGTTGTTTTCCCGCCCAAAAGACAGGCATTCTGTGTTTAATTTGCTTAGACATTTTGTAATGGAAATGTGGTAAAATGTTCTACCTTGGTGGTTGATGAAAACAAAAAAATTCAAGTAAATAGAATCACATTAGAGAATGTTGTTCTTGGTGTTCATTCATATTTCTAGACAAAATGCAAGATAAAAAACTAACATTAAACTTTGAGTTCGCAAGAAAGCAGTTATGGTTTGAGGTGTATAACAAATATGTAATAATCAATTTGGTTCATTTGCATTTGTAGCATAATTTGCAACTAGAATTAATTTTAAGGCACTTTGTATTTTTTTTTTTTTTTTCAAATCCACAAAATACCTTAATTCATTCGAAATTTTATGGGAAAATAAGGAAAGCCATATTTGAAATGGAAACTTTGTATCTTCGTTGTGGATAACTACATACCATCCTACTTTATTTTGATCACTCCTTATCAACGCTGTGGTGTGCGGTGAAAGCAATGGCTTTAGAAATACCATGCATAATATTTAGCACCTCATAAACATTTTGAAAGTTCACACTTCTGAGATTGTTTATGCATACAATCTAGTTTTTTTTTTTTTTTTTTTTATTATTAATGAAATTATTTTTTTGTTGTAGATTAAGATATCAAGAGTTTATTTTAAAGTAATATTAATAATTATTAGTCGTTTCTTTAAATTTTATCTCATAAAGGGTGTAAATACAGATTATTCTTGACGGCTTTAGAGTTTGTCACAATTTTACAACGCAATCGGTTGTCTTAATCTGGACAAAAGTTACATTTTATTCAACTTCAACTAAAAGAGCATTATATCAATACAATTTCTGAGAAATGCTGTTCGAAAATCAAAATAAGCTCATCTTTATGTTACTGTTAAGACTCCAAAATGAGAAATTCTAGAATGAATGGGTATTTTTTTTTCATAATTTATTCCAGGCTTTTTTGACTGAGCCGCTGTACAAGGATTTTAACTCCCTTTTTGGGTCCTCTGTGCCGGTCACGCAACTCTATTTCTCCGTGGGTTATACAGTGACCTCTATACCAGGGACTGTTTTAAGTGGTAGTTGTTATGTTTTCTGGTAGTTGATATTTGAAATTGGTAGCTCTAAATCACGTTTCTGGTAACTGTTATTTAACAATCTGCCCTTCTTCGACCAGTTCAACAAAAAGTACTTCTACGAATGTCAATTTTCAATCACAGTGTAGGTTCGAATATTTGCTGCCTATTTTAATTTCAAATGATTTATTAGGATTATCTAAGTACAGAAAACATGTTCAACTTTTATCTGATCTCAAAATTTTAAACGTATATACCTATTACCTGCAGAGAATTAGGGCACTGTTGCTTAAATGAATTCACATGCAATTTCAATTTAAAGTCAAAAAGAAACCTACACTTTTGGGCGACTTATTTATGATTTTTCAACAACTTTTTTCAATTAATCAACTGCGGCAAAAAAAAGTTAAGGAAGCAAATCAAACAAATTTCAGCATGAACCTTTTGACAACTACAGTGAAGAATTTTTAGAAAAAGATGAAATTTTATTTACAAAAAATATACATTTGGCATCACTTTTAGCTAGAATATTATGATTTATGCGGGAACAAACTCGTATTGAATCGCTTTTCCAAAAATTAAATATTTTATAGGAAAGTGTTTCTGCTATTACCCTTGGTAAGAACAATTAAATTAAGAAAGTATCGATCAAAAAGCCAGCCGATAAACCGGCTACGTCTAAGAAAATACAATTTAAATCGAAACGAACATTTTTTGTTAAATATTGTTAAATAATGATTTGTTGGTAGTTCTGATTTTTCCTTAAAACAGTCCCTGCTCTATACATTAACTATAACTATAACTTTATAGTTAAATGATCCCTTAAATAGCCAGAAAAGTACATTTAGATAAAACTAACTGCAAATGTGTAGGTTCGTCAATGCAGTTAAAAGATGTAGACGTAGAATAAAGGTGAAACCGCACTCGACTTCAGCGGAACTACACTTTACGACGCAGCAAAATATTATTATGAAATTGTATGACCTATATCGCATATTCATACGAATACTTGTGCAGTGTAGTTCCGCTAAAGTGCAATTCCTGTTCCGTCGAGAGCAAAGTCTTATCCTCAAAAGTGCCGCATTACGAACTTCGAATTACGAATGGTAGCGAATTTTGACAATTCATTCACATGAGTTGTCATCGACAGCTGCGATTGCTCATGTAACATAAATAAATAAAATCGATTAAATTCGAGCGAATTATTTAGTGGCAAGTTTTCGGAACGCGTCCTATTGTTGGGGAATTTACAATTGACAGTTCAGTTCGCAGACTATTGTTGTTGGTCGCGTAAAAATTATTAAAATATAATTTTGTGTTATCGTAGTGTTTTCTGTTAATTATATATAATATTTAATTTTTGTAAATAAGATCATTTACTCACTTCGTTGAAAAGTTAAAACAAAAATAAGTTGACATTTCACATTCGCAGTTCGCAGCTAACGTGAAAGGCTGTTAAGTACCTATATAGATAAAAGCTTTATCAAAAAAAAGCATTTATTTCATAAAATATTCCAACTTCTCTAACTATGTACATAGATACATATCGCTCATTAAAAAGGACAACGTCATAACTCAAAAAACATCAATTTTGACCTTATGATACAGTTCAATCTCATTTTCTATAAACAATTTTTTGGCACAATTTCATTTCTATAACTGAAAAACTGAAGGCTATAGAGAATCATTTGTCGTTATATACACTGTCACTTTTCAATTATTTTTTTGTGGAAATACTGTATTTTTTTCATTTACGCAGGGACCTTTAAAGTGAAAACAGTCCAATAAATATTTTAAAAGTGTCATATTTTGCGATAAAACTTTAATTAATAGCTCTACCAAGAAAAGACAAAAAATTAGACAAAAATGAAGATGATAATAAAATACAGCCATGCGAACTTTAAATTGCGATTTCTGGAGTTTGACGTTTTTTGAGTTATGACGTTGTTCTTTTTAATGAGCGATATGTATATGTCAATATTTGTATGAATTTATTCTACACTCGACGCAGATTGGCAAACAACCATTTCATTAGCACCCACCACCAATTCAAAAATGAAAGGTAGGTTATGCATGCATAAATAAAAAATAAAATACAAATTACCATAACCGACTGAAATGCTAGCAACAAAACAAATTACCTAAGTAAAAAACATCTAACATACCAAAAACCAAGTAAAATTGATTTATTTCCCACAAATAGAATCCTAACATGTTTTTAAGCACAGCCCCTCGTTTACATTTTTCGTGTGCGTCAACACTTTGTCGCAATAATAAATGAAAATACCTACAACCCAGGTGCAGGACGTTATTAATACTACATCCTGTCAACTTATACAGTCCTTTGGACTAAAAAATTAACTCTTCGCTGCCACACACGTCACCGTCACGTTTATATGTGCCTATGTACTTACATTTTCATAGATACAATATGTTATGTAACAAAATACAAAATACCGCCCTTGTTTCGAAAGAATCTATGATTCCTTTATTATTATTACAACTTCGCACACCATCATCATCATCGGTTGATAAATATAATAACCCAACTACTGTTTTTTAGGCCTCTCCGGACATCAGGACATTTGCCAAAGTCGATGATAATGACCTCACAAAAATTTATAGTCTCTGCCGTATAGTCAGCGTAATGTTACACCCTCACATAATGGGCCAGTTGGAATACTTTATTTAAGAGAACATAGAAGCGCGTCAAAGGTCATTGTCAAAATAAAGGATTGACACTGTGACATATTCTGACATTTATGTAAATGTTAATATGGAAATGTTAGTTGGTCATAAAGAACGAATTCATTTTTTTTTTTTTTTTAATTTTTCCTTTCAATTGAATCAGTAGAGGAAGTGGTTTGTTTTTTTTTGTTTGCAAGTTCAATAGATGACATACAACACACATTTTGTGACATTAATTTACTTCGTAGTATTATGTTTGCTACATCATCACTATTACCGGCCTCACCTTTAAATATGTCATAAAGCGCAAGTTCAAAAAATTGGAAACGGTTTTTATTGTCGCCGGTAAGCAGTCAGGTGTTAAGAAATCCATTTTTGCTAAATAATGCCAATAATATTCTCAAAACTTCACTTCAAACAATAAATAATGCAAGGCTTTTTAGGGTGTTATTGGGAGGGCAAAAAAGTGAAAAATGAGTGCTAGAATTGACCAAAGAAAAACTAATTTAACTTCTCCCTTTTATAGTTTGTTGTCAATGCTTTATTGACAGATTGAAGAAATGTGAATTTGCACCCGAAAAATGTCAAGCTATTTCGCTCAGTGAAAGTACCTAAAGGTTTAAGGCTAGCACCATACATAATAGAAGTCGTGTTCCTTTGGGAGTGGCAAAAAGTACTCACGAGTACCATTTTATTGTGCATGAGCAGGCATGACACGTCGCTTTAAAGCAATCAGATGTTAAAAAAAACATATTTTTAATAATAAACAGTATTCTAAAAACATCACTCCGAATCCGAACAATAAACAATACAAAGCTTTTGGGGTGTTATTGGGAGGGAAAAAAAATTTAGTGCTAGAATTGACCAAAGAAAAACTAATTTAGCTTCTCCCTATTATAGTTCGTTGTCAATGCTTCATTGAAAGATTGACGAAATGTGAAGTTAACGCCCGAAAAATGTCAAAAGTAATTCGTTCAGTAGTGTATTACAAAGGCTGGTTTACCATAGACAATAGAAGTCGTGTTGTTTTGGGAGTGGCAGAAAGTACTCACGAGTACGTTGCTAGCAATTTTTATTTACAAGAGCACAATACGACGAGGTAAATGGAAGATTCTAAAAATGTTCATCCAATCTCTTGAATGATACCTCATATATTGGCTTCTAATTATCCTTAAGTTACTGCTTAGCTTACTGCCTTGATAAATTACAGAAACTATAAAACAGGCAACAGGGGCTGATTGCGGACATTATCGAGCACAAAGATTGTCTAATGATGGGTTAATTCTTTTTTATCTGTGAGAGGAAAGCAAATGTTTTTTTTTTTTTATTGTTCAATCATGAACTATGGCAGTTTGGACAAGTTGTAACTATTCGTGTGGGGCGTTTAGACATTGGAAACTACCTTCCATAAGCAACACATAAATTCCAGAGCCAATGCAGCTTGTGATGCAGTATTGTATCCGTTGGACATTTCTACTGTATTTCATCATTGCGTGTATGCTTTTTACCCCGGAACAATAGTAGGTAGCTTAACATACCGCCTCCACTGGCCATGAACGATGTCAGGACTATGAACATGTCTATAAAATCTAATGGAGTCACAAAAATCCATGTCCATGCAGTGTCATATCTGTACAAATCATATTGTGGATTGGATTGTTGTTTGGATTATGGACATCGTTAATGGCCAGTGGAGGCGGCATGTAATAATTGTAAAATTCCAAATGCACGTTGTTTTCATTTTCAGTTAACACTTCCAAAGCTGAATTTTGCTCAAGTCACGCGATGATAGCCAATTATAATAATGGTATAACTAGTCATTTTAGCGCATTTCGCATGGTTAAGTCGTATTAAAACTTAGTGATTTAATTTCCCATATGTGATTATGTATTGTAAGAATATATGTACGTTCATATGTAGGTAGCATTATATACATTTTTCTCTTATCTTTTGTTTTCAACTGAACAATAAAAAAACTGTCACAACGACAATGAAACAGGTGCTTCAATTATTTCCTAGTTCTTTTATCATTGTTTCTTTATAGGAAACTTTAATTATTGCGATTCTAATTTTGTCCATTATTTAGGACTGATTACTGGAAGTCCAACGAAAAGAAGTACTGCGATTTCTGCAAGTGCTGGATTAGTGACAATAAAGCGGTATGTTGTATTTAGAAGTATTTGAAAAGCATATGCTTACAATATTTTATCCCTCATTTTATTAGAGTGTAGCTTTCCATGAGAGCGGGAAAAGGCATAAGGCCAGTGTGGCGAAACGCATCACTGACATTAGTCGGAGTAGCGAAAAATCTGAAAAAGAACGTCAAAAAATGGACATGGAAATCCGCAAAATGGAAGAAGCCGCCTTGAGGTCTTATGCGATGGATATTCATGCAAAAAGTGACATGACTGCAAGGTCTGTTTCTTCTGTAATGAGTGTTTCTGGAGCATCGTCAAGTAGGCACCTAAGTGGGGGCAGAGGTGGGAGAAAACCGGGCCAAATCGATCCGATGAGACTTCCAGGTAGCTCGGATGAAGAAGACGAATCACTTCGGCCAACGGTTGGTAAGGTCCCTGACCCAGAAACTGTTCCGAATGCTTCGCTCTGGGTGCAAGCTAAATCGCCTGATGGTCATACCTACTATTGGAATGTGAAAACAAACGAATCTGTTTGGAAGGAGCCCCAAGAAGGCTATCTTTCGCTTGAAGAGTACAATAAGATAAACCAAATAGCTGAGGCGCAACAAGAGATTCAGTTGCGGCAACAAGCTAAAGATTTTCAAAAAAATGCTCCCGAAGAAGTAGCTAAGTACAATCGTGAACGGCTAAAAATGTTCCGTCGAACTGATCCGAAAGAGGAGACTGCGAAAGAAGAAAAACGTCAAACATTCAAAACCGAAGAAGAATCTCACACTCCAGAGATTGGATCTTGGATCACTGTCGAGAAAAAGTAAATGCGATTTTGTTTTCATAAAAAAATAGTTTAATTTGTTTCTTTATTTCTATACCTAGGCCAGAAGAAAAACCTATAAATTGGGAACTACCAGCTTCGGATTACTATTATGTACCTCCTGTTGTATCAGAAATTCCTTATGAACCTCCCGTTAAACGATTCAAAGAGAAGACTATTGAGGCCCTTGACCCAAGTTTGGCGATAGGGGTGTCTACTGCATTTAAAAAACGAAAGTTCGCTGCTAAAGGAAATGCTCGGCAGCGAGTAGCTGATGACTAAAGTGCAACTCTCTTTTGTATTATTTTTTTTTTAAATAGACGATTTGAATAAGTGGCTCTGTGTTTTCTTTTTTTAAAAAATATTAAGAGAAATCCTAAGAAACACATAAATTGGAACGCATAATTTAAAAATTGTGTTGTAGTAGGTATATTGTCACGCACCAAGCCCTCAATTGTGAAATGATCGAACCAGACAGCTCTCAAACTGAAATCATTTAATGTTGTATGGAGTTATAAGTTTAAATTATATATGGGGTTATAAATTCAAAATAAAGCATGACATACACAACGCTAAATAACAATTAAAAGCAGTTTGTAACCTCCTCCGCATTTCGTTCGTTATTGCCATTCGCTTTATTAGAGTGTATTGTTGCCAAAGCTTCTACATTTGCAATATTTAAGGTAATGGCAACGAGTAAGGCAATTTACTGACTCAAATATTGACAATTAAAGCTTTAAGCCAAACCAACGCGAAAGCGGCCGGCACGAAACATGCGCCGACGCCACGGCAGTTTTTTTTTTTTTTTTTTGTTATATAGCATTGATTATCTGTCATTTTTGTTACCATTGTGAAAGATTCGCCCTGCAGAGCGAATGTTCCGCGTTGGTTTGGGAGAGCCTAGAGACCATGAATGAAAGAATACAATATTACGCCACTTCCTACGTTTTTGGAGACAAAACGAACAACAGACAGCAGGCGCGAACGCAGGAAAAAATTTCGGGGGGGGGGAGTTTTAAACTGAAAACTCAAAAATTAAGAGTGAAATTGTAAGGCGAGGATGCTAAATTCATACATTTCGGGGGGGGTGAACCCCCACCACCCCCATCCCCCTATTCGTTCGCGCCTGACAGACAGCCAAGAAAATTTGTATGGAGATGATTTTTTGTTCGCGAATTATTATACATATGATAAATATAGTTTTTCATTTTAAAAATATTCCAAAAAAATGTTTTTTAATTGTTATTCAATTGTTAATATTAATAGTCAAACAAGGAAGCAAAAATAGAAAGTGCGATGAAAAAATTCAAATATCAGACATATTCCCTTCTTGAATTGTTATTTTTATTGTTAATTATATCATCCAAATATAGCCCACAACATTAATGGTAAAAAATCATTTTAATAATAAGTTCAAGTAACTTAAAGATTTCGCGTCCCTATATGTCATACAAATTATACAAAAATGTAGTCTTTTTTGACTCGACTTGTGTCACGAAGCGTGTTGAAAATTACAATAACGAAGCGAAAAATCTGCAGTGTCGTAATCTTGCATTCTTTCATTCATGCCTAACACCCCGACTCCACAGGCCATACAGATGTCCAACATCATAATCCAATCAACAAACAGTGCATTTTTACTCACTGGGCAAATCATATCATGTCGTTCATTAGCCTTTCACAACTACTTCTATCTTTTACAACAAAATTCACTTACACATTCAAGAAAAAAAAACTCACGCACATGAAACGTCATCTCATGGCCAAGCTTTGAAACGCCCTCCATGTCTTGTTCAAAACGTTATTTTTTTCGACATGTTGCTGCATGGACATGGATTTTTCGGACTCCATGGGATTTTTTTTAGACATGTTCATAGTCCGGCCATCATTCATGGCCTGTGGAGGCGGCCCGTACAGACTTCTATATAATTAGTTTCTACTTATGTCATTTGAGGAAAGTGTGTGTATTGACGATTGGTATAGTTCTTTATTGAAATATATGTATTTTTTGTACCACGATTACTGCTTACAAAGTAAATCCATTTTTCTATCTTTCTAAGGTGTTAAAATACATTATAGATTTTTTCAATCTGAACTATGATAAACCTTCGGTGTAAGCATATCATACGTCGACCGGGCTGCTTCAATCTGTTTCACGCATAAATATTCACCATTCTGTTTCCACCCTTTCTACGCAGCTGTTTATCAGAAATTTGAAACAGATGGTTCTCTCTTTTCCACCCACTGTCAGAGTGCCAGCCGGATAAAAAAAAACAGAAATCACTTCAAAAGTGGGGTGGCTCTTATTTTGACATTTCCATCGAATTTTATCTCAATTTTGGCTAGTGTTTTTGCTTTCAATGTAGAGGAATAAAATAATTAATCAATTTTAAAAATTGTTTTTATTTAGAATTAATTTGGTTTCTTCAATCTCAATTATTCGTAAGTAATCCAAAGCACAAAAATGGATGAAATTGATAAAATTATAGTGCACTCATTGCGACAAATCGGATGTGAAATCGACGAAGAAATCGTCAGTCTTTCGAGTTTCTCGCCGGAGCTCATCGTCCAAACGGTCTCAAAATGTTTTCAACTGATAAATCCGTCTATGGTGTTGCCCAGCTCTTTACCTGCAGCAATGGCTCAACGTTTTTCAGTGGCAACAACTCTAGCCGAAGCCTGTGTCCAGATTGGATTTCGTGGGGACATTGGCTATCAGACGTTTCTTTATTCGAACATTGTCGAGGTGAGGAGACTCTTTATGTTTCTAATTGAAATGCTTCCAAAGGAGAACGAAAATCTATTGTTTGAGCAATCGCTCGAGGTGACGACCGATAAGTTGACAGCTTTGGAGGAGAAAATCAAGAAGAACGTGCACTATTCCATGCATAGTGCTTGGGTGACTCAATATTGCAGAAAATTTGGCATGAGAGAGTGGAATAAGGTATTTATCGATTCCTACTCGCAAACCACTCCATTCAAATCGAAAGTTAGCCTAAATGTTCCGCGATTATCGTCGACAAAAAATGATTCTGATACAGCTCCGCCCGAGTTGCGAAAGTATTGGCTTAAGCGATCTCCTGGCATCTTCCAGGAGACCAAAATCAATACTCTGCCCAATTCCCTAATACACATGAACGACAAGGAATGCAAAATGCACGATTGCATAAAGCTGGACACAGATAAACTTATAGAATTGATAAATACTCAGAGCGAACAATCGATGGCTATGTCGGCCGTTAATGTTCCCAAAGCTAATAAATCGGCTACTCTGGTTAAAATAGCTTCTGTTGAAGGAAACGATAAGAAAAAAGGCAACACATACTTAGTTTCTCTCTTTAGTTCCATCCAGGATTTGAATAAGGATATTGAGCAACTTAGGCAGTCAATCGATGAGCTGCTCGCCGACCACAAACAGATTCAAATTGGAATCAACAACATCAAGGAACTTCGTAAGCAATCTCAAGTCACGCAGACGAAGTTAAAGGAAGAAAAGAAAGTCCACGAGAGAACATGTGTTGTCTTAGAGAACCCAGAAATAAACATAGCCAAAATGGAAGCACTAATCGCATCGACACAGAGTCGGAAGGCAAAGCTCGAAGAGAAGTGGGTTCAACATCGGGAACCGCTGCAGCAGGCTTGGGAAAAGACCAAAGCAAAAAACGCCAATTCCGCCCAAGCGAACGATGGACTGAAAAAGCTCGAGTCCATCCAAGAGAAAGTCACCAAATTTGAGATTGAGTTGAAGGCCAAGTCAGCTTTGCACACCCAACTGGTGGGAGTTTTGCAGAAGGAGAACCGAACGACCAGCCGAAAGGCGTACACAACTCGAATTCTCGAGATCATCGGAAACATTCGAAAGCAAAAAGACGACATCGAAAAGGTACTGCGAGACACAAGGCAGTTGCAGAAGCAGATCAATACAATCACTGGACAGTTGGACCGGCAGTTCACTGTTGCCGATGATCTCCTTTTCACTACCGCCAAAGACAGCGAAAGTTCAAAGAAGGCATACAAACTACTCATCACTCTGCACTCTCATTGCTCCAACTTAATTGTCCTCGTCAAAGAAACTGGATCTGTGATGCGTGAAGTCCGCGACCTGGAAGACCAAATTGAGCAAGAAAAGTCAAGGAACATTCTCACCAATCTCGAGAACATAATTGGAGATTTGAAACTGATGGAGGCAGAGAGTAAAAATCTCCAAGAAAAAATAAGTAAAATCGAGAATCAAATAGTCAATGAATGAAAGCAAAATTTTTAACACACAAATTAAATATTAGCCCAAAAGTTAACATAAATTTATTATGTATAAATTTTCTTAAAACAAAAAAAACAACATCAAAACACAATACCAGTAAAAAAGCTGTTTCTTATTTTTTTTTTTTTAATTTTTTTTTTGGATGTTTATATTTAAATTATTTTACTATAAACTATAAAGCTGTGCCAATGTAGAAAAACCGTTATTTATGCATTTAAAAAAATACTATTATAGTATCTAGAACACACACACTCTTTGTATTCGTACACAGAATTTAGTTTAAAACAAAAATTTTATTTGATTTAGATGAAATTTAAAAAAAAAAAATATTACATAATTAAAGTAAATTATATTATAAAAAAAAACATGCAACATTGCTTAGGCCTTAAATTATTAGCATAAGTGCGAATATCTTTTATAATCACTTGAGTATAGCTGAGTGATATACTCGAATGAACGAATTTCGAACTATTTAGTCTGAATCTTATGATGAAAATAAAAATTCTTAAACAAAATTTAACGATGTCGTTTTGTTTCTTATTCTTGTACGAATTCTTCAGATAAAGATAATATTCCTGTTGATATATGTATGTAGTATTTATTCCTCTGATAGCATAACTGAAGATTGGAAAATCAGATGTAAATATATGAGTCTGAGTTATATAAGTCCTTCAATTCGCATAGGAAAAGTAAAACTTTCAAATTAATGAAAACAAAGAAAATATACCGATGGTTTGAAGATACGAGATGCGTGTAATTTGAGGAGACACGAGGTAATTCAAATCGATTACATTGCTATACCATTATATTTTCAGCGTACATTTTGGACAATTATAACACCTTGATAGGTTTTCTGAGTGTCCTCAATGTTACAATACCGACATGTGGAGCGCTTAAAAACGAAACTGCTCTAACTCAATACAATTTCAACTTTGGGGTAACCGATTCCGTCAAAACTTTCGATTCCTGTAAATGTTAATTCAATAAATTTCTTTCATCTTAAAAGAACAAAGCGTATCAATTACAATATTGTGAATGCAGAGACTAAACTGACGGTGCAGACGATCTTCAAACCCTTCAGGCGAAGCGTAGCAAAACAACTGGCAAGACAAAATTTTAACTTAAGTGCTATGTAACTCTTAAAATTTTTTGTATAAGCTTTCTTTTTTAAAAAAAATATTCATTAGCCATTAAACTAGGCACTTTTAATATATATTTATAAATGAACGTTGTTGCATTTAAAAGAAAGTAGTAGCCCGTAGCGTAACGGTTAGTGCGTTTGACTGTCACGGTGGAGTGTTGGGTTCACTTCCCAGCGTTGTCCACCTAAAAACTTACTTCCATTCCTGTCTACATGCGCGCACAGGAATGGTTGCGAGTTGTTAGTCACTAGGCCGCCAGGCGCGAACACCTATATGAAATGTATGAATTTAACTTCCTCGCCATACAATTTCACTCTTAATTTTGAGTTTTCAGTTTAAACCCCCCCCCCAGAAATTTTTTCCTGCGTTCGCGCCTGCTAGGTCCTGGTTCTTTAGGAGCCGTTGCACCACCCAATTTATTTATTTATTTATTTTAAAGAAAAATATGATTCAAACTCTCGAAAATAAATACATATGCTTTATATTATGCTACACGAAATTTGGCCCCAATGAAATATGGCCCCAAATTTAAAATGAAAAATGGCCCCAAAAATTTATATGGGAAACAACAAAAACAAAAAGAGTTTAAAATTTGTAAATTGGGTCATTTTTCATTGTTTTGGGGCCATTTTTAATTATGGGGTGAAATTTCATTATGAAAAATGGCCCCAACTTTTATTCTTAAACCAAAATACTTTTTAAACAAAAACTTTGATAGCAGACCGACTGACAACATAGGCATACCCTAAGCGGAGCGACGGAGTCGCGTGAGCGGGACAGAGGACCCGAAAAAGAAGTTAAAATCCTTGAACCCGCGAAGCGGGCCACCCAATATACTGTTTATTGCACATAAACTGAAAGCACACCAACTGACAACATATGCGCCTGCCTGGCGACTGAGCATACCCTAAGCCGAGCGACGGAGTCGCGTGAACGGGACAGAGGACCCGAAAAGGGAGTTAAAATCCTTGAACCCGCGAAGCGGGCCAGGCAAGGTACTTTTTATGGTCTCCCAAGCCGACGCAAAACATTTTTTGTGCGATTGTAATTTTTCTCTTGGTGTTGCTTCTTATATTAATTTTGGGGCAATTTTTCATTTTGTGTTTGGGGCCAGTTTTCATAAGTTTGGGGTCATTTTTCACTTTCGAAATGGGGCCATTTTGCATTCTGAAAAAAAGCCCCAAATTTGGGGCCATTTTTCATTTTTCGTTTGGGGCCAAATTTCATGTAGCATTTATATTCATACATCCAATTAAATTCAAAGAAAATGTACCTTAACAGAAGTTATTATGACTGAGTCGTTCTGATTATATTCTGACCTTTAAAAAATGTTGCGTTTAGTCAGAACCTCCTCCTCCGAACCACCTTCCCAGCGTTTCCGTTTATTGACATCTTATAGAATAATTCAAATTGATTTATTTCGATTTTGAATTGTATGTATATATTTTTTTAAGAACAATTATGCATTGAAAATGGTACACTTTTGTACATCAAATTCGCTTTATTTAATCAATAAACAACAGCTTAAAAAAATTAACATTTACATTAACTTTAACTGTACAGCAGAAAAACACAAGCTACACAAGGCCAAGATTTAAAATTAAGGTTCTCGAGGATTTAGTTTTTTCTAATATTGAATTCTGTTTCTATTTTATCGGCTACCATTTTGGCGATAGCTAACGAACTTGTAGCTCCTGGTGATGGTGCATTTCTACAATGCAGTACGTTCTGGGACAGAGCTCCACTACCTGTGCCGCGATCAAAAACAAAATCATCTACCAAATTGCCATCTATGTCGAGCGCTTGAGCGCGAACACCAGCTGGTCCTCTCGAAATATCGTATTCGTTTATATTGGGGATGTACTTTTGTAGGTCTTTAACTTGCAGTGGGATGAAAGCCGATTTTGAGATTTCACACAGTCCAAAAGTGATGTTTTTCATTGCCATCTTAATGAAACCGGGATAACGCAAGGCATCGACAAGTTCAAAGGGATTGATATCACCCCATCTAAAGAAAAAGCACAAAAGGATTTTATTGATTGGACTCTTAAAAACCGGCGTCGAAACAACTTACTTGTATCCTTCTCTTTTGAACGCAAGTACTGCGTTTGGGCCCAGCCAGACGCTACCATCCATTCGAGGCGTAAAATGAACTCCAAGAAAGGGCAGTTTGGGGTTGGGCACTGGGTATATATTTCCCTTAACCATATGACACTTTTCCGGAGCCAGAAGGAGATACTCCCCACGGAACGGAACGATTTTAGGATCTTTGGAACAGCCTGTCAGGCCAGCCAAGATATCCGACTGTAGGCCGCCACAGGTGAGCACATATCGTGTCTGAATACGCTGGTGGGCTTGAGTTCCCTGAATCGTCACCGGGTACTCAGCATTTGTTGGGGTCTCATTGAATTTATTAACTTTAAAATTAAGGAACACCCTACCTCCAGCTTGCTTAAAATCAGTGGCATAGTGCTCTGTGACTAGAGCCCAATCCACAATTCCCGTCTGAGGGGACCACAGAGCTTTGACTCCCTTACAATAAGGTTCAATTTCAGGAATTCTTGAACCATCTATCATCTGCAAGTCAGGGACTTCATTCTTGATTCCTCGTTCGTGCAAATCGTTCAATGCACCAATCTCCGATTCGTCTGTAGCAACTATAAGCTTGCCAACCTTCTTGTAGGGAATATTTCGTTCGTCCAAGTACTTATACGATAGTTTAAGTCCTTGAACGCATAGTTTAGCTTTGAGTGTGCCTGGTTTGTAGTAAATACCGGCATGAATCACCCCACTATTGTGACCGGACTGATGAAATGCTAGTTTTCTTTCCTTCTCTAACACGGCAATTTTCAATTTGGGGTTCCGAAGTAGAATCTCACGTGCTGATGCTACTCCAACAATACCTCCACCCACAACCACAAGATCATACTGGCTGGATATAAAGTTTATTGCGTAGTTATTAATAAAGAGTTAATAAACAAAGTGATTCAGCAGGTTGTTTTTATTTTTTTTATTTTACTCACTTATCCACTTTAGCATGGTTCATCGACTGTAGTCGGGTACATGTTCCTAGATTTGTACTTAACCTGGAGAAGAGTACAGGTAACTTTGAATTCCTGATAACAGACATTCTGATTGTACGACGGAGTTAAAATTATACTTTTTTTTTCAAGTAGGTATATTGTTTTTTTTGCAAAGGACCTTGATTGACCTTTTAGTCATTTCTCGAACCACCACCCACAAATATTGCCAATGTCAATAAATCAACGAGCAATACTCTGTAGTACAAAAATGCGTATTATTTTTGGAGAATTTTTTTTTTAATTATTTATCTACCTCGTAAAAAAGACAAGTTTCTGAAATGTCAAGTAAGCAGCTGATTATATTCTTCCAATAGTTGTCTCCGACATCTACTGCACAGATTTGAAATGTAATTTTTTTATTTTTCTGTTTCTGCAAAGCACTGCCAGCACAAAATTTTAATTAAGGTAACATTCACACCTTTAAGATTCTATGTTCATGTAAACGCTTTGTGGTGCCACTAAAAGGGGTTTTCATCAAATGTATTGACAATTCTACTGAGATAGCATATCCGATAGCAATCTGAACGCAAGACGGGCCAGAAACATAATTGTCTCGCATGATCTGTTGTGGAGTGTCACTTTTGCTCTTATGTATTTGGTATAGACCGCTTTCACACAAGGAAACTGAGTTGCTAGAAACTAGCTAGATTGTAGGCGAGAAGGGTGAGAGCGGAGATTTTTTTCTCCCCCTTACGCCCTTCTCGCCAATAAACTAAAAAATGCTGGTTCCTTGTGTGAAAGCGGTCAATAACACGAGAGAAATTTAGCTCAGCGTCGTAAAACTTCACAACGAACCACACGCGAAAAGTGTGTCCCGCGCTTTGAGTATATATAATATGGAGTGCTCGTTCCTATCCCCAATAGGCGAGAAAGGCGTAAAAGGAAGACAAAAAATTTCCCCTCACACCCTTCTCGCCTACAAACTAGCCAGTTTCTGGCAACTCAGTTTCCTTGTGTGAAAGCTGTCCTAGATGCACATGAGGAACAACACTTGAATAAATTGGCGTTTTTCTTTTTTAACTCTGAGCAGATCACGAAACTGTCAAACAAAAATTCTATGTTTTTTTTAGCTCAGACATATCAGAGCTCAAAAAGTGGGTTTCTTTTTTCCATCTGAGCTGGCTCAGAGCTTAAGGTTAGACCGCACAAGGCGTAACTGCACTGCAGCGGAACTGCGATTCAAAATAATTTGTATGAAATTTAATGAAGTTCAGTTGCCGCTTAGTGCGATATAGCTCATACAATTTCATACAAATAATGTTTTGCTGCGTCGTGAAGTGTAGTTCCGCTGCAGTAGTGTGCGGTCGAACCTTTAATGGATTAGCTCAGAATAAAATAACCGAGCAATTCGAGCGAAACGCTGAGCGAAGCCAACTTCACTTTTTTCAGTGATTTGACAGACGAAAGAAATACAAAAAATTAAAAATGGATTTCCAGGATAGTCGCCCGTAAACAAAAACAAAAATGTATTTTAGTAACACACCTATGAAATGACAGTTCAGTGCTCAAATGTAATTCATAAATAAGTCTGAGGGCTCTGATAATAATATGCTCAGAACTCTGCTCTGATCGCTCAGCCTCTGCTCAGAGGTTAAGTTAGTCCCGATCTACATTGCCCGATATTTCCACGAAGATTTTTCTAGAAATCGTGTGAAATGTACACACAGAACGATTTTTTCCATGAGATTTTTTCTTTGTCTTCTTCATTTTTTTATTTCTGTGCTCTTCATTTTGCATTGATATTCACTCACACCATCAACCCAATGGCACACTGACACCGAACACACACAAAAAACTGGAAAGAGGGCGAAAGAGAACATAAACAGACTGGAAAAATCGTCTGAGTTTTGTGGTACAAACGATTTGATCCCTACCCCTCACTTTTCACTCCCTTCACCAACGAACAAAAGATCGGCACTGGAAAAATCGTTCAATGTAGACCGGGACTTAGAGCCAAAAAAGAAAAAAGCCAAATGTTAACATACTATGTTTTCATAACAGTCCGGAACAGACCCACTGATAAAGGCTATTTCTTTTCTGTTTTAAAATGCTGACAGCTGATTAGAAATGTCAAACAAAAGAAGTAAACAAAAATTTATCAGATTTGCAATTCGCAACCGCAATTTGTTAATTTTATTTTTAAAACAAAAATGCCCTCATTTTGCGTAATTTCAAACTGTCAAGACAAATACAAACACTCGGAAAATGTTTCATTTCACAAGTAAGATAAAAAATTATTTAAATAGCCAACCAGTGTTACATTCTTTAAACATAATTCAACGACAGATTTCCTCACAATCGCAAGGATCTTCTCGAAAAGTGGATTGAATTTGCGAACCGCGAACCCGATTGGAAACCATCCAAATGGAGTGCAATATGTAGTCGACACTTTGCCGCCGAAGATTTTCGCAATGTCAATTCCAGAAAATCCCTCAAGAAGACTGCAGTTCCCACAATTAAAACCACTACATGGGATGAACATACTCAACAATTGTCAGTATCTCTAGCACTTCAGAATCACGAGGCAGATTTGAAGGTAAGCCTTTTTTGCCTTCTATTTTATGATATGTACCTGTAATTTATTTGATTTGGTGTTTAGATTCCTGAAAGCAGTTGTCGACTCTGCGGGATCTGTTGCCGTCCAGTAGCGACCTTTGCAACGAATTTTGAAATTTTTGGTATGATCCAGAAATGCTTCCCAACACTCAACATCCAATTAGATGACAATTTACCAAAAGACATGTGTTCGGTCTGTCTAAAGAGGCTCAACAGCTTTTCAGAGTTCATCGACTTAGTCCTAAACACTCAAAAACACTTCCACAGCACGATTCGAAGTGAAAAATTCATCAAACCACCGGAAAGACAACTGAAAATAAAACAAGAACCAGTCGTGAATGTTAAACAAGAAGTCGCCGAAAACTTTGATAGTTTTCTGAGCGACGAGCTCGAAGAAGAACAAGACTGCGAACAGAAATTCTCCTTCTGTGACTTTCCTATGCTTAACACACAAGATATCATAAACAATTGTGACATCATGGAAATCATTAATCTTGATGATCCCTTCATCGATATACCAGATGATGAAAATGGCAACGAAATGGAAGAAATGGTAAATCAAAGCTTTTTCACGACTACAAGTAAAACGCAGTTTACTTCAAAGCTCGACAACATTAACTTAGTGCATGAGCATAACTACGCCATGCCAATCGAATGCAAAGAATCCATCAACCTTACAAACGTATACAAGACTGAAAAGACGGAAGACAAGGATGACCACGATGTAGTGGCTAGCAACATCCCGCCGGACACCTTAATCACTGCTAAACCGAAACTCTCCAGCTGTTCGGAATCAACGATCATCAGCAATGAGTTGCAATTCGCACACACCTCAGCGCCGTTAGGTGGAAAGCTGATGGTGACATCTGTGAGTGATTTGCTACCCCGCCCAAAAGTCGAAACGAGCGTTAAGAAGCCAAATATTGTTGTTCTGAACGAAAGCATTGTGAAGACGGCATCTGCGTTTCAACTTCATCCTTGCTCAATGTGTCAATCGCAGTTCTTCTCCGCTGAAGGATTGAGTCACCACGTTACAAAAACTCACTTTCCCATGGTTACTTTACCCCCAAATAATGCTTCCACTTCAATTGCAATGCCCTCCTGCGATATTTCGGAACAGGTTATTGCTGAAGTTGATACCAAGTTCATACATTGTCCCATATGTTCTACAAATTTTCCCAACATTCATGATCTCATTAAGCACAAAATCAAAAACCATTCTAAGACAATGTCTACAAAAAGAAGACGCGGCCGCGAGTGTTCTGCTTGTGAAAAGTTCTTTGTCAGCAAAATGGCACTAAAGAACCATCGTAATTATGTATGTCTGTCGAAGATAAATGCATCCCAAAAAACTTTCAAGTGCCGTTTCTGTTCCAAAGATACCTTCAGTCACTGGAGAATTTATAGAAATCATGCATCACGCTGTAAAAAGCTTAGATGCTCGAAGAAACCTGATAAAATCGGCAAAATTCCCAAAGTTCATTCAATACTAAAATCCAAAATTTTACAAAAAACACCAGCGAAAGATATGTTTAACCTCCTTTGCCTTGGTTGTAATAAGACATTCAGTTCGGTTGATGATTTTCGCTTGCATTACATCGAAGAAAAGTGCCAACTTCAACCGTCAGCCGATCAGGTGCTTGCATTCTGTCGCACATGTAATCGACCAATAACTAAGTTCGCTAAACTGCGTGTTCATCGGCATTTTCAGTATTCCTTGAAATATTTGTGTAAGGAATGTCCGAAAGAGTTCAAAAACTCGAAGCTTCTAGCACAGCATCGTATCACACATTCGAATGTTCGAAAACATAAATGCCAATTGTGCGAGAAGGCATTCAAACGTAATTGCGGCTTACAGCAGCATATAAAAGCGATTCATTTGAAATTGAAACCGCACGAGTGTGTTATTTGTAAGAGAGGGTTTGCCCTTAAAGGAGATATGCTACGTTGTAAACATTCAATATTGACAATGTAAAAGGTATGTAAATATTTTGAAGAAAGTTAATGTTTTGTATTTTAGTATTAAGTACTTGTGTCAAAAATAAAAAAGTTTAAATTTAAATCTACGATACTTCAGGAAAGGGCGATTTCGGGGGGCCTCAGCAATCTCAGTTGCCTGAACGGGATTCCTCAAAAAAATCAGTTTTGGTGTCAAATTACTGAGGAAAAGATGTTTGTATTCGCTTGCCTGGTTTTTGACGGACCAAAATATCCGATATCGCTCTTTCCTGAATACGCCTTTTAAGGTTAACAGTTATTTTAATTCAAACATTATATTTAACTATACTAAGGCATGTGTGTACCCACTGTACATGTACAAATGATAAGTACACCTGTTTTGAATTTGGTTTTTATGTTTTCAGTCATTTAAATAATTTTTATTTTTCAATGATTAACGGACCAAAAGTATCCTGATATAAATTATTATTTATAGTTGATTTTGTGTTTGTCAATTTAAAAAAATTCTTAATTAGAAACTACTCCTAAACTCCAAAGCTGGTTATCAGCTATTGGCCAAGGATAACGTTCTTACGAAAGCTTCTCTATCACATTCAAATTTGTTGGCCAAAATTAAAATAACTTATTATCGCCTACTATCACATCACAAAATTGAGCGCCACCCGAATTGAATTATTTTTATAATTATTATAGTTTTCCCTAAAATACTTCAATTATTTTTAATTTTAGCAGAAAGAATTATAGAAGTCTTATAAGAACCATCCATATAAAAAGGGCTCAAAGATCTCCATGTGTTCGTCTCGAGATTATACTCTTCAACAACCACAAGGCCATTGGAACGTACTCCGCAAATTACAATTTTATTTTCAAAAACTGTAGATTTAATGTTGGAGTAAACATTTAACAATGGTGGCACTTTATCGAAGGAATTGGTGGTTAAATTGTAGCGTTTAGCAGTTTTCTCTAATTTTCCTCCTATAACGTATAAAAATCCTTCAACTGCAGCAAATCCAAATCCGCTTAGAAATTCTTTTTCAATTTTTGCTTGTAGTTTGCATTCATTTGTTAAAACATCATAAGATTGCAAAGAACCGCTATAAAAATCAAGAATGTATAAAATTCCCTTATGAGAAGTGATGGTACTCTTTTTAGTTGCTTTTAGCTGGTCCACATTATGCCATTTACATGTGAACAAGTTATATATCTCTACGGAAGCCTCAAATTCCTCATTATTACAACCATCAAAAACACACAAATATCCCTTTAAAACTGCTAACTGACATAAACATCGACTTTTATTCATTGGACAGAGTTCAGTCCACTCGAAGGTGTCCATATCTAAGCATTCCACACTATTTGTTGCGCAATTGTTACCGCCGTCCTTTCCTCCAACTACAAACAGTTTATCATCAATCACAATTGTTGAAAAGCTATTTTTGTTTTTCCGAAGAGTTGTTTGCTTTTCTATTGACCAGGAATCTACTTCGGCGTTATAAGTTTGAACCCTAATTTCATTCGTTTCGTCAGAAATTTGAATAACTGCAAGCTTATCTTCCTGATCCATTGATCGTGTTTCCGGTGATAAATGCCATTTTAGCCAACTGAAAATTAATTTGTAACTTTCGGCAGTTTTAAAAACCGTTGCAACATTTTCCACTATGAACTTGGGTGTGAGATTTTTAAAACGAACCATTGACAGTAGTTCAAAAATGAGTTGTTCACGACTCATCTTGTCATAATTTATCCATTTCACCAAAGACAACAAGACATCCTCCTCAAGATCTCCATTGGGATTGTTGTGAAATAGCAAATCCTTCAATTTATTTACGCTCAGCTGCAGTAATTCTGTCTCCTTCGATGTGTTAGTACATTCTGAAAGTTTTTCTATTAGTCTAGTTAATCCAAGTTCTTCAGCCATTTTACGCCAGGTCAAAGATTTGCTGGAATCAATATTTTTCTCAATGAATTCACAACAACCAATCTGTAGAGTTTTAATTTTCAAAAAGCATGCAGCTCGCAAAATTCCCTCAACCGTTTCAATACTTAATTCTATCGAACCCGAGTACATAAAATCGATTATTAATTTTTGTGTTGAAGATTCGATATTGTTAAGTTCGAGCACATTATGATCACAATCACGGGCTTCGTGAATTTTTTCCAAGAAATACTCACTTAATGCACACAGGACTATTTTATGGGCGTGGATAATGACACAATTTTTTCCTTTTCCAGCGATCAGCTTAATGTCGTAGAGGTAAAGATTATCATAGAATTCCTGTAGTTTTTCGGAAGTAATTGAAGAATGTCTTTCGCATTTAAAGATGTCTTTTTGATTTTGTTTAGAAGAAAGATTTTCTGATGAAGATGACATAGTAGATCTATGATAAACCAAAAAGCTATTAGTAGATTATCTGAACTTTTGTTCCGTCTACAAGACTAAATATTGATAAAGGAACTTACTTTTTCTATAGGTATATACTGGTTTTCTGGTAAATATATTGTGATGTATATTGATTGTCTTGATTACATTAAATAAAGATAAGAGGTAGAACTATGTCTGTATATCATCAGGCTTTGGAGTTCACATTCAACAGACAAATGCTGATAGGTTAATGCAGTGATATAATCAGTAATTTTTTTTAGTATCGATACTATCTTTAACTGTTTCTAGTTTTCCGTGGTATAGGTAAAGAGAAATTAAGAGAAAAAGTAATTTTTTAGAACGAATTTTAACTTACAAAAAATTGAATAAATCATGTTTCTAGTTTTAACGTGTGTTTTTAAAATTGAAAATCCAACCGAGGTGGATTTGTATCGTTGTCCATAACTGAAAAATTTTGTGGTGACAATGGTGCCGGATTTAATTGTTATAAAAAGTTTAAAACATGTTTTATTTTATTAAATAAAATGTCGCTTAAGTCAAGGTTCAGACAACGATTCTTAACAAAATTTAAACAAAGAAAGATAAGCAAGATCCAATGAAAACAAATCAACGACAAGCTTCATAGCTGCAACTGATAAATATCGAAATGTTTATAAAATAAACACAAAAATTCACTTAAGCTGTTGTGCCTAGCGTCGAAGCGTTAGGTAAAATATGAAATACAGGAATTTTATTATGTCCAATCGAGCTTTGTGTATTTATTGTTAGTCATTAAGCTTTCACATTTAAAATACCTTTTAATTGAAATTGCAATAAAAAGTCCAACTCTTTTGAATGCGAGGTTTCTCGTAAGGCTTTATTTTAAATAAAAGCACCGTGTACTATGTACGTTCATATAAATATATCACAATGGTTCTTAGAATATATTTATTATTCTGTTGATGTTCCAAATTTAACACACAGCTCTTAAACAAGATGTTTATTTGAACATTGTATATTGAAATAACTTAACTAAATTACTAAAATCTGATTTAAAAGCTAGGGTGCAACTTTTGGTGTAGGTTTATAGTACTGCAGCCTGAGAGCTTTCCATGTGCAGACTAACCAATTGTGTTCGAACATATTGTTCATACACATATTCTGTTTATTTTTGTTTTTACAGTAGAAAACTTTTTATACCTATTTGTATGTTTTTACGGACCTTAGCTTACTAACTATACATACATACGTAGATACGAGTACTAATACTTGCACTTATGGTAAATTTTTGTTTTTGCAGCTTATTCAAAGCTCTCTTTTATAAAGATCTGAAAGTGTATATAAATATTTGTGTGTAGCGATATTTTTGATTTGGAAACTACCTAATTGTTGGTTACAGTTTAAGCTAGTTTAAGTTTCTTGTGGGAAAAAATACCGTCAGATTTCAATAGCTTATAACAAAAAGAGACTTATATAGAGTTAACTAGCTGACCCAGCGAACTCCATTTCGCCCAAATTGTTAATGTAATAAAAATAATAATTCCGAGCCTGGTACATTCAGCTTGATGTACTTAATTCGGTCAATTCAAATTACGTATTCGAAAAATGCAATGGAAATAACTGAAGTATAACATTGTCGACGTATTTAAATCAAACCACAGTTATTGACGTGTCAACCTGCTTTTTTACTGCAGTGCTTCATAGTAAACAACGTTTTTTCGTTCTATTTTCGGCCGGGTACACGTACAAAGCGGGATATATCACATGCGATTCAGGGCTTCCCATGCACGTTTTTCGGCCATTGGGCACTTGTCGTGGGTGGTAATGTTACATTTTTGCAATACTTTCACCATCGCAGACTTCTTTGAAATGTTGCATTTAGGTTCTTCATACACTTGCAGATTCAGTGTCAATTTTAATGCAGAATGGTCCGACCCCCTTCTTACGACGTAGAATCAACACCCTAAGAGGCCAATACCAAAGGAATCTCAGATCTCGTACGAATCGTAGTCAAAATCAGTGAAATCAGTAGAAAAAATTCCATTTCCACTGAACGCATCAAGAAAGAAAATGCCACCATTTCCGTTATCGATTGCTTGCATCAATTCATTGAACATCTTGACTCAATACGACTCGATCAAATACATTTCTCGGTCGAGTTCTCGATGTCACTTTGATGTCACTTTGATGTTACTTTGATGTCACTTTGACAGCTGTCACTTTGAAATCTGTCACTTTGACATCTGTCATTTTGACATTTTCTGTCATTTTGACATCTGTCACTTTGACACCTGCCACTTTGACATCTGTCACATTATCATCTGTCACTTTGACATCTGTCACTTTAACAGCTGTCTCTTTGACATCTGTCACTTTGACATCTGTCACTTTGACATCTGTCACTTTGATATCTGTCACTTTGAAATCTGTCACTTTGACATGTCACTTTGACTTCAGTCACTTTGACATCTGTCACTTTGACGTCTAGATATCAGTTTGACATCTGTCACTTTGACATTTGACCATCCATCCATCAAACCCAAAATCGTGAAAATCGAACGATTCATTCTCGAGTTATCCTGCTGAAAAAAGAAATGTGCGCATACAGCACCACCTGTTGAGAATTTTAAGATTTTTTTTCTCCTAAAGCTTCGCGGAACAATTACGAACGAACCTTCAGAAGGATGTATCCAATTTGGTCCAGCCGTTTTCAAGTTTTAAGCAGTCGAACAAACCACGATTCATTTTTATATATATAGATAATAATGTTTGAGCCCACAAAGGGATAATGATCATATCCGTTCGTTTGAGCTGGATTTTATTTTTGCTTGTCACGTCACCACATTAAAACCTAAACCACATTTGTGGCGTACTTATAAAATACATGGAATGACAGCGTTTCAAAACTCTACAACACAACACATGAGACAGAGGTGTGGTTCCGGCTTAATGTGGGTGCATGCACATTATTACAATTACGATACTGCTATTTACCTAAGAAAGTAAAATTTGAAGGATGCATGTGTAGAACATCAGTTAGCAACACATGGTTTGTAAAGAAAAGAAAAAATTGAAAAAAAGTACGCATACGCCCTAGTGTACACTAAAATGAAATACACGTGATATACAAACTTGATTTTATAGTTAAAACCGTTAACCTTTGTATGCAGCAACTAGAATAGAAATAGTGTATAGAGATTGAAATGATTTAAGAGAAAAGTATGGCAGTCAAAAATTAGACGCATTAAAAGATGTAATTGATTTTTTCTTTTATAATATTTTGTGTATTTAAACCTCATTTCTTTAGCTTTGCAACAGGTACGTACAGTTTGAAATACTTCGGAGTAATTTTTCGATATATTGGAACATGGAAGAGATAACGGGAATCTATTCCGTAATGAGAATTTTTCATAAACATATCAGATCCAATTCAACTATGTAAAGGAGCTATACCCATCATCCTATATGGGGTTTCAAATTTGTTTCACGATTTGGGTACTTCGAATACTCTGAAATAAAAACAGGCTTTCTCAGCAAAATGTACCAGTTTTTCTGTCAAATACTTGCCGTAATTTATTATCAGAAATTAATTATTATACTAGATCAAGAAAAAATATGTAACACAAGGTCCAGATTCTTATGAGGATCACGTTTCTTGAACCGAAAAGTAGTTGGAATTTGTTGGGTAGGAGGATCTCTCATTAGCGAGAGAAAAACAAAGACAATAAATACATAGGTACATGAAAAATAAACAAACATAAAGGAAAAAAAGAGACATGTAAACTGTACAATAACACAAACACTATTGTCCCTCTGGATGTATTGTTGTATTTTCATAGACTGATAAAGCTAAATTTAAAACTCACTGCCTATTTTTCAGGTTTTTTTTTCTTTGAATTGTTAATTAAATGTTAAAAAAGGAATCTTGAGGATTTTTAGCCTTAAAATCACTAAAATCGTAACATTCTCTCGTTGTCCGCATATGACGTTAAATTTTTGTGTCATAATAAATTGGCAGTCATTATAGGAAGTACTTTTTAATAATGTACCAACGTATGTACATATATGAACTTGTATAAGAATATGAAAAATACTGATGGGGAGGAGAATACTATCTGTCTTATAATAAAGAGAGTAAGGTTTTCAAGGTTAAGAACAGAAGTAACACTTATCTCCGTGGAGGCTAATTTACCAGACATTTTATTTCATACATAACGCTATTATGTGTACTTTCCAAGACAATAAATCAAATAACTTTTTTTTATTAAAACCCCATGTTTTCAATCAAAATTGCATCTTTTATATTAATTTTCAGGAATCATCATCATTAGCATTACCATATTTATTGAACAACGATTTTTACAATTTGACTTATTTATAACTAGTTAGATACGATGATATTATACATTTATTGGCACATAGGGGGCCAAATTTTATACTATGTCTTAAATTTAAAGGATTATAAAATGTAAAATACATGTCAAAAAATTAAATCTGCTGACCCAGTTTCAGCGTAGATCGAAACTGCTTGCTCGTTGTCTGTGATGATGTTGTCGTCCAGGATGTCCATCGTACTGAGGTATCTCGGCTCGGTTTGTCGTTGCTCAGTGACCATCCTTCTTATTAGTTGATTTGGGTGATTGTTGGTGTGTCCTACAAGCTTCTTTGCTTGTAGGAGTAGGTACCGGTCCAGGGGGATGATGTTCGTCTCTGTGTACAGACACTCATTGCTGTGATGTCTCATTCGCTGGCGGTTGAATTGTAGTCCGGTACAGATCCGGAGTAACTTTCTTTCGAATATTTGAAGTTCCTTCATGGCGGTCTTCCTGATGGAGAACCAGATTGGAAAGGAATAACTGATGACAGGCCGCAGGAGCTGCTTGTTCATAAGTATCTTCGTCTTCTGACTTAGCCCGTTTCTGCGTCTCATCAATGGGTGGAGTCGGTGGAAGGCCCAATTGGCTTTTTTGAGAATGTTTCGTGAATGCGGGTTGAACCTAAGCAACTCATTAAAGTGAATGCCGAGGTACTTCACGCTCATTTTGACTGCTATCGTGGATCCATCCGAAAGATTCAGAACCAGACTTCTGCAGATCGCTGCGCTGCGACTACCTCAACTGGGTCTCCTGAAGCACACAAGCTCCGATTTGGAGGTGTTTATCCGGTTGCCCCATTTCTTGTAGCAGGCGTAGAGCCTGTTAATGTGGTATTCAACTTTGCGTACAACTGCCAGCGGAGACATCGATGTGGCGTATGTAAGGGAGTCATGAGCATACAAGAGATTTTTGCAACCAGTTGGTATAGGCTGATCAGCTGTCATCAGGCTGTAAAGGAAGGGGCCTAGCTTCGAACCTTGGGCAACTCCGGCATTGATGTTCTTCACTTGTGATTTACACTTGTCCAGTTAAACGTAGAATTTTCTGGAAGAAAGAAAAGAAAAAAGGATATTTGTTAGTGAGGGAGGTAAATGAAATACGTGAAGCTTATGGATAAGGGCTTCAATCCATACGCTATCGAATGCTTTCTCAACATCCAGAAAGCATCCAACGGTGACACGAGGATTGTTAAGGGCTATGGTGATGTCATGCTGGAACTTCAGGAGCGGATGCAAGGAATCAGCATCATGGTTAATGTTTACTGGTTACTGGTTATTCTTTACTGTTTCCCAGCTTAAAATCCAAGCGAAAACGTAGCGTCCTTCTTCATGTTCAATACTCTGTCCTTTTCACTTTGTACCTGATTCATAAAATTTTGTATTTTATGTGCATGTTTTACGCATTATTATTTTTTTTAAATGAAACCTCAATAAATTTTATATACAATATGCGTTACTTTATTTATTTGGATAATATATTAAAATGTTCAACTATATACATACATATAACCTAACGAAACAAAATTACCAAAATAAAAGTTACAGATTTAATATGAAAACATTTTTTTTTTATATTTAAGGTGGTGCTTCATCATCATTTAGATGATATTGTGTGCTTTCTTTTCTTGAATATTTGTATTATTTATTTCATTATAGAAAATATATTTCAACGCCATTTCAAACTTACGATGGCACTACGACAACTTTTTTAAATTTAAAAACAAAAAAATAATAAAAGAAAACAATAAAATATATTTTCTACATGAAGACTTAAAACATTTAAATAAACAACAAAACAAAACAAAAAACGGGAAGGAAATACAAATATTGCAACTAAGCATTTCATTTAGGTTCTTAAAAATCTACGATATACATATAATGTTAACAGTCATTTTACTTTAATATATATTTATAGTTATAATCTTAAAAACGAGTTATATGCGACCCCACTATATGTGTTTACTATATATACTCGTAATATTAATGCGATCTCTTTGTGTGATGTTTTTGTTTTTTTTTTTTTTAAGAAAACTTAGTTCTGTTGGAATATAGCGGCTCTCTGTTGAAATTCGGCACGCCGCATACCCTTCTGCTCTTCCTCCATTCGGCGCTCTTCCTGTTCCTGCCGAATTTCATCATGGAACTTATTCGTTCTTAGCTGTTGTTCGATTTTAGCTTCGAAAAAGTTTTTCGCACCACAAACACCTACTTCTTCAACATTGATTTCGGTCAAGCGGGCCAGCTGGTTAAGACCAGAATCACTGTCTAATTCGCCAGCCTGAGCCTTGCGATAGATCAACAGAAATTCCCGGAACGAAATTTTTCCATCATGATCTTCATCAACTTCGGAGATCATTCCCTTGAGTCCCAAATGAGTTTGAGGTGCTCCGAGTTTTTCCATCATAACTTTGAGTTCGGACAGATCAAGATACCCATCGTGACCACTATCATATCTGAAAGAATACAAAAAAATGGAAAAATTAAAATATATGTAATTATAAAAAAATTTAATTTTTGATGTAATTGTAATCACACCAAAAACATAAATGTTAAAAAAGGAGCCAAGTTCTTCTATATACAAAAACCTTTGGGTAACAAGTCAGCCGTAAAAAGTAGTGAGATCTAAAATTACGCCAAGTTCTAAGTTTATTAATGTTAAATATCAAATATTTAAGTAGAGTTAGGCTCGTTTCACACACATTCGGTTTCATTCGTTTCGATCTCTATTCGGTTTGTATTCGGCTGTGCCTGATATGTGTGAAACGAAAAAACGGCAAAAATAAAAACCTAATAGAAACCGTAGAGCACCGTCTGTGTGTGAAGAGGTCTTGATGGAAACCGAAATCGAACCGAATACAGACCAAACCGAATGTGTGTGAAACGGGCCTAATATGGAAGAACCTCAAAATTATCAGAGGAATTTGTTATTCAATGATTACTGACTTAAATTGAGTTAGTTTACTAGTCAAGTTATCATTTTAAAATTGAGTAATTAGGTAATAAAAGAAAACTTGCCAAGTAAACTAACTCAATTTAAGTCAGTAATCATTGAATAACAGATTCCTCTGATAATTTTGAAGTTCTTCCATATAACCCTACTTAAAATAAACTTGGCGTACTTTTAGATCTCACTACTTTTTACGACTGACTTGTTACGCAAAGGTTTTTGTATATAGAAGAACTTGGCTCCTTTTTTAACATTTATGTTTTTGGTGTGATTTCACTACTTTTTGGAGAGATTCTTTTTATGAGGAAAAGCGGGTGGATGAAACGCCCCTACATGAAAAAGTTCCTTTTCTTTGTATACACCTGAAAACTAAGCACTTTACCAAATTTCATAATCCTGCACAAATTGGAAGTGCTCATAATATATTTAATATTAATTATGTGAAAATGGGTGGTTGCCACGCCCACTGAATGTAAAATCTCAAAGTTTTAATTTTCCCTTTGCTTGCATGTCAAGTCATATCACTCATCAAATCATTCATCACTCTAGGACAATTAGAACTTCTATATATAGTTGATATCAATGCTGAGAATATGGGCGGTTGCCACGCCCGTGAATGGATAATTTAAAATTTTCCAATATCTCCTTTGTATTGACCACATGATTTACCAGTCTACCAAATTTTATTATTCTGCAACAATCCGAAGTGATCCACATAATTAATAACAATTCTGAGAAAATGGGCGGATGCCACGCCCTTTGAATGTTAAATATCAAATTTTAAAGTTTATCCTTTGTTTGCAGTTCAAAAGTTTTACCACTTTACCAAATCTCATTGTTCTACAACAACCAGAAGTGCTCCATATAATTGATATCATTTCTGCAAAAATGGGCGAATGCCACGTCCCCTGAATGTAAGCTCTCAAATTTTAAAATTTTCCCTTTGCCTGCACTTTAATCCCTACCGCTGTACCAAAGTTCATCATTCCACAATAGTCAAAAGTGCTCCAAATAATGAGGTCGGGTACCACGCGCCCTGAATAAAAAATCTCAAATTTAAAAATTTTTCCTTTGCCTGCACCGCTGTACTAAATTTCATCAACCTACGATAATCAGAAGTGTTCCAAGTAATTTATATCAATTCTATGAAAATGGACGGGTACCACGCCCCCTGAATGCAAAATCTTAAATTTTCGATTCTTTCCTTTGTATACACCACAAGGCCTACCGTTGTGCGAAATTACAAGATTCAACGATGTCGGGAAGTGCTCCATAATTTTGATGATCTGTCAGTGAGTCAGTCAGTCAGTTACGGTTTTTGCTATTTTTGGAGTCTTATATCTCGGGAACCATTGATGCTAAGGAATTGAAATTTAGTGAGTTGTCTTATCCTGTTGAGCTTAGCAAATGCTGCGAGTTTGAAGTTTCTGGATTTATTGGTACTGAAGTAAGAGGGGGGGGGGTCAAAAATCGCCTGAGTTTGATCCTGTAAAAAGGGTGTAGTGCCAGAACTTGGCTGGGCACTACCGTGTCCTTTGATAAGGATTAAAAAAAGGGAAACTCCTATTACTCCAAGTTAATACATGGACTATTTTCATGCACTATGGTTCTATCCGACATTAAACATAAAACTAACAAATAAATATAAGAGATACATAAATCGAAAAGAGGTCATCACTGCAATGCGGCTTCTCATTTAAACGTTCACTGTGAACATAAAAACAAATTCCGCAGCAACAAATTTGGAGTGGTGGCTTGCAATTTGCGCACCTCATTTCAGGCTGGCAAACTCATTTGTAATTCTGAATGCGCTGGCTGCAATCAAATGTGATTACATGGTTACTATGGAAGTTAGGAATTTACGAAAGACTGGTTTGGTATGATGCCACAATGCAGAGCTTTAACAATTGAAAATAATACATACAAAGGTGTATCTCATTAAATAAAAATAAGGGCATCCGAAAATAATTGCACATAAATCATCAAGGTATGCTGTGAAATCATTAAAGATAATTAAACGTCTATAAAACAATAAATAATTCAATAACTTTGGCTCTGTGAAAATAATGCAAGCTTCTTTTGTATGTTAAACTGATTTTGTACAAGCACATTTTTCGTGCAATTCCATTGTAAAAATCTCCATTCAATTTATTTAAAATCAGTTGAATAAATCATTAGCAGAAAAGTCCAAAGTATTAAGGTACTCCCCCTATACAGACGTTTCCTTACTTTTGTTTGTGGTTTCCGGTAGTTGGAATAGGTAATAATATTTTTGTCTAAATTCAACCATCACATACCTATACCAATATAATATGATAAATAACTTATGATAATTTAAAACACTGTTGGCGACCATCAATCAAATTATTTCGCTTTGAACTATCAAATGACTTCTGTTTTTGATGGATTTGTAGTCTCGTGCCAACAAACAGAATATGCTCAGATAGACCATAATCCACCTGAGTTGAAATTGAAATGAACTCAACATAAACACCACCGGTGAAGGACGATTATTATGTGCACAATTCATGCATCATAAATACAAAAAACGGAGACGCACATTAAAGATCGCGCAACCAAATACCAAATGGGCCGTGATATGACTTAAGGAGCTTTTTGTATAGGTAAGGTATTTATGTATGATTGGATGTAAGCTGTAACATGCTTAGACTCCATAAATGCACATCTTGTTGGCCTCTTACAAACTGCATAAATTGCATCTTGTGATGATGTAGTTTACGTGAGCCTATACACAGAGTACCTATAGTTGCAACAAAACAAAGGCCAGCACAGACTAAATGAGTTGCAGCAGCACAGCAGCACCAGCACAACATCGTTCGTATAGATACCTATACAGCATGCTACTGGTCTTTCTATAAAGTTGAATTACTGCGACTTGAGGGAATGTAAGAGCTTTGTTGCATCAACTCTTAGTGCTTTGTAGATTGATGCTGGCTTTTTTATGCAGGTGAATGACTCCGAAATGATTGATTGAAATTTATCTTAAAGCTACAGTACAGCGCAATAGCTCTATGAATGAGAATGAGGATTGAAGATTGTATGTTGGTGGAAAGGAATTACGACATTTTGCGCGCTTTATTTGCTTAATGCCAATAGAAGAATGCCACTTACGACACTATAATGAGGAGTTGCAAGTTGGTTTTGGTGTGATTTTTCGCTCGTTGCAAATCTCTCATGGAATTTTCTCATCACGATTATTTGTGTTGTCAGTTCCTATTTGGAGTTAACCAAGTTACAAGATGATAATAATAAAGAATTATTTAGGTTAGTTCGTGTGATTTGCATTTATATTTGCCGTGTTTTGAAGAATGCATTTATAAATAAAACCAATGAGCTTTCCCCAATACACTATGGTTGGACAATGGATGGAAATAGGCTGACTTTAAAAGGGTTCGATGGGAATGCTACACCAGAAACCATTGGAAATACTCTAAACGATGAAAGATATTCATATGATAGTGAAGTAGATACTTCAAACGATTCATCTGACGAATCGGATTCGGAGTAATTTTTCCAAGTATTATAAAAATTGTGTTATGTACATTCCTTTTTTTTTTTTAATGTTTAAAATTTAAAATATTTTATTTATTTTATTCACATGAAGTATTTCGTTAAATGAAAATAAGTAGTTATGATTAAATAGATATGATTGCAATATTTGATAAATCTTCCAAAGTACACCTAACAGGCAGCGAACTTTTGTTCAAAGTTTAAAGATACATGCATACATATATTTGTTTTTTTTTTTAACTTTTTTTTAAATATTTACAGTAACTTTTTTTAGACAAAAAAAAACAAAAAAATATTCTTTTTTTTTCAATGTTTTGCGCAATTTCCTGGGGCAAAATGGAAATAATTTTTTTTCTAAACATTCTTTAATATCATTTATATGGTTATGGTGATACCTTCGAATACATTGATATATCATTAGCTATTTTTCGCCCCTACGGGCCTTAGAGGGCGTCTGGTAGGGTGTGGCGACACTTTAAGCGTCTGGGACATACATATTTGTAATGAGGAGATTTTTCCTGATTTTCTGATATATAATTTATGTAGTTATACGTTCGAAATAGAAAGTTTGTTTTCGCCCCTATGGGCCTTGGAGGGCGTCTGTCTGGGTCGAGCGACACTGAAATCGTCTACACTTAAAAACATAATTTTTAATAAAAATTGTCTGATTTTGACATTTCTGTGATATTATTAAATTTTAATTTAATGAGAGTTCGATAGCTTTTGATTGGTTTTTACATTACAATATATATATGTAGGTCTGTTTGGTAACGTGAAATTTTTTATACATTTCCACACTTCATTTATTTCATTCAAGAAGACATATAATTCAAAATTAAGGATGCGTCATCATCAGTTCAATGATAGTAAATCTAGGAAAAAATTTAAAAATAGCCAGTAACTTTTAAGACAATTAAATGATTGGTACAAAAATTACAACTAATCATTATCCAAGCGTGTTGTCAGCCAATAGTTTTCTATAAATACATACATACATACATAAGTACACATGTATGTGCATACGTTAAGCAGCAAAATTCAGAAAGATATTACAAACTTCAATTTTAAAAACCTGTTCGTGTTTAGATACTTCAAAAAAAGGAGATAGAAAAAGAAAGTTGCGTCTCGGTTTGAATTCCATCAGCACAAAAAACAATTAATTTGAAAGGTTAGTTTAAAACCACTCGACAAAACCAGAGCGAACCTTTCACTTAAGTTTTAATGTAGAGGAACAAAAAAATCGACCATTGAAACCGTCCTAGAAAATTTTGAAATGGTTCAGGATGGAATAAACCGGATTCCTAATTATTTTTAACCGACAAAGTTGAGAAAGAAAGTAAAACTGGTAAGAATACGTTTTAATCATCAAAACATCCCAAATATAAAAATATCACAGAGAAAATATAGTTTTTATTGAAAGCCTCGTGCGAGCTGTCTTAAAACCGCGGTAAATTTCATCTGAAGTTTCATTTTTAACACTAAAGCTACTATTAGACGGTCAACGCAAATGGTCAATGCGTTGACTCTCTGACGTCACCAAAAAAACGGTCAAAGCACTGACATGGCAACGTCAACGCTCACTGTGTCAACACCTGAAATATTGACGATCACACAAATGACACAAGTCCGTCAATGTTGTCCCAAAATGCGTTGACAGGTAATATGTGTCAACGAGATTTATCCAAATCGGTGTCAATGCGCTGACAAGTAATCGATGTCGATCACACGGCTTGACCATGTCCACTCGCTTTGAGCGTTGACAATAGTACAAATCTGTAATTTTTCGAGTTGACGCCTACACATAGTGGTGACGCGCTGTGACACAGTCAAAAAAATTCATTTATTTCGGTTTAAATTTTTTTAATGCAAGGAAAAATGTTAAAAGCAAACGAAATGGAAGTGACAATTTAGGTTTCGCCAGAAGGGGCAATTTTCTAAAAAAATGACTTAAAATATAAACAAAATTATTAAAAATCAACGGCAACACTCAAAATATCATGTTATAGCGTTCTTGAAAGCCAAAAACCTATTCTTAAATTAACTTTTTAAACCAAGTTGTTTGAGCAAAAACAATCTGATGGGGTGATTACACGGTAAATGAAAACAGTCAACGCGTTGACTTTTCAAACCATGTCATCGCAAGTGTCAACGCTGATGTCAGTGCGTTGACAACGTTTTGCAATGACAATCACACGACTTGAAAGCCGTGGGACAGAATTTGACGTCATTCTGACGTCAGAGAGTCAATGCGTTGACCATTTCCGTTGACCGTCTAATCATAGCTTAATAAGTTAAATCTATACGCAGAAACGTCAATATTCAATTTTGAAACGAATTTGCACACGACCTGGGGTGGAATCGGCTAAGGTGATAGTTGATTATCAATTGTGGTGATCGTCGTTTTGAAGATAGCTGTCTCTATCACATCTTAAGGAAAAAATAGAGACAGCAATCGTAAAAACGATGATCACCAGAATTGATAATCAACTATCACCTTAGCCGATTCCACCCCTGAATTGTTATTATTTTAAAATATGAAACCCTCAATTCTTTGGATAAAATATAGCCAAAACCTCACATTTACATTTTGTCTTCCAACTTTTCTTACTACTTTATCAGTTTTCTGAAGAGAGAGCAAAAACAAAAAAAAAATACCTTAGCTCATCCAAATCAAAATATTGGATTTCCTGTTTTTATGCCATCAGTGATGAGCACAATGAACTTCAACCACAATAAGACACCCAGCCAATTTAACTTTGATAGCGCACAATTCATCACTTTCATGTTTTTCAATTACCAAATAGAAATTGAAAGCCCAAACCAGCAACTAAGATCTACGAAGACCATTTCAGGAAATTACTATCGTCGACCATATAGTGTCACATCAAAGCATTATAGTCATAGTCTGTATGGTTGTATATCAGCTCTAAGCTATCGCATCTATTTCTATACTACCCACTATTCCTATAATACCTCTTATCCGGTTCTTCCAATGCACCGCATAACCTAATGCAATAAACAATTTCAGGTTTCTTTGTTTGTGCGCGATTGGCTCGCGCGTCTATATGAGAGACTTGTTTAGCCAGGCAGACTCACCTAGTGAATCAGGTATAACTAGATTTGTAGAAGTTTGACCATGGCAACGAAACTGCCACCATTTGACAGTCATCGTTAGTGGCAAAAGTAACAACTATTATTATAAACTTCAAGCAGGAGCTGGCTGGCTGGCTAATGTTAAATGCCAGCCAAGCCAGGAGTGGTGAGTATTTTTGTTCACTCTTGATTGCATTGCGAAATCGTCTTCATGTAAAATTTAAAACTTCCCGAACAAAATTCGCTTTCATTGCGAAAGGGGGTTTAAAGGAAAGCAAAGTTGCAGATTGATAAAGGAGAACAAGCATTACAGCACAAAATCACATAATTTAACTACACTGATGTTGTGGTTGGCCAAGTTAGGTTCAGGCTTGAAACAGTGAAAGTGATATCAATTCCAAATCCATTTGGCTGGCAATATATACATATTTATGCTATAGTATTATTTTTTGCATATTTGCATGAGTGAATTATGTTGTACTTTTTTATTAGCATGTGGGTTTGTATTTATTTAAATACAAACATTGATGTCAATGTTTCAAATTATCACAGTTTTATACAAAATTATAAAAATATTTGTCCAAAATACTGAGTCTTGGTTATGTCTAGCCCGAACTCGAGCAGCCATTTGGCAATTGACATCAGATATTCTCCTTTTTACCAAAAGCATTATATATCGCTCTCTCTTTTACTCGCAAACATTATAAAATCATTATTTTGTGGGATCTACCAAGAGTCCGCCTATGCACCTGACAGTTCCCACAAAATGATACAGTTTGACTGTAAATGTATTTTGACATTGAGACCTCTGAGATATCATAGTTTCCTAAACTAGCCAACTATGAAGCGTTACGTCGTACATAGATGATAAATCGAAAAATTTGTTCTTTTTTTTGTTTTATTTTCTTTATATTACAGGTTAGGTCGCATCCGACAAAAGTGCCCTTTACCTTTACATACACAGCGGGATAAAGGTGATAATCTGTCGAACTTCCGTTCGGTTTGCTAATCAATTAGCGATTTTGCTTTTAAATTCCAAATTAGCAATCGATAAACGCAATATAAGAATACTTTCACTAGAAAACTAACGAGATGTAATGGAGCTGCCTAAAATTAGACCTATAATACTCGGAAGCATGCTAATTTATTGTATGTATAAAAAAAGGAAAATTGGCTTTTTAATTTTTTTAAGTTATATTCTCCCTGCCATCTCCAATACTTTTTTTAGTAGATATAAGCCGTGATTCCGTCTGGCAATAACCTATTACCAATTACCTTACCTTCTTTTTGCAGTCAAATAATGTGAGTTGCAAGGAATGATTTGGGAAATGAAATTCACAATGCAAAACGAGCTTTGAGTTTGAGGCCAACTTTACATAAACCTTTTATTGTTCAAACGAAAAAAAAAACGGATTTTGTCATAACATTGAAAACACTTTTTAAATTCAATTTGGCAAATATGGTCAATATTAAAAAAAAAAGGAAAGCACGTGACATAACATTAAAAAATAAGTTCCAATTCGTAAAGCTATCATTAGAAAAATAAATAAATTTATATTAAGAATGCTAATTAAAGGTTTTAGGATTTTTTTTATATTAAATTAATTTGCAATTACAATTTTAAAATCATATCACTCTAATTTGATGACATTTTTATTTGTTTGAAAGTTTAGTAAATAATCATGCTCCCTATGATCAAAATATAAAAAGATCTGTTGCAGAACGCAAGGGAATGCGGATTTTTTTTAACGTTTTGCATAACAAATAGGTCAGTTACACACGTCCCGGCAATAAACTTCAATGACCTGCTTGTGGGCAACTGCGCATATTTCTTGTTTCATTTACCAATATCTGATTATTGATTTTTTTTTCCGTAGCTGAAGAAATATTTTGCGAAACTAAAAATCAACAAAACGAACAATAAGTCAATTTGACTGCAGTTCAATAGACAATGGGGGCGCACCTGTTGCACATTACTTATAGAAAAGGATTACACATCTAGAATTACCAGTGATGGTGATGGGTCAGTAGCTTTTTTTCTTAATGCAGGTATATCTATAAGTAGCAATACATCCACTCGGTAAAATGTAGTTTTTATTCGCTTAACTTATTACAGTAAGTAGGTACCTAGCTATCTACATTAGCTATCTAAAATAACCCCTGCTGTTTGTGCTTATTCACTTTTATTTCTGCGTAATTTGCGCTACCTTTAAATTGATTAACGTTGATGGGAGAAGTTTAATTGAGTGTATGATGTTGAAGGTTAAGCGTTTAGTTTTAAATAAATAAGAAAATTAACAAAGCAAATGAGTTGAAAGATTGATGTTTGTATTTTTTGTATAGTTAGTAAACATGCGAGCTCAAATTTAATTTCTGAGGTAGTTTTTAAGAGGAAGTTGTTCGAGTTACATTTCTATTCTTAACTAACCTAATAAACCTATATAAGTTATTATCAAACTTTTTCAAAAGAGTCTGTTTTACTTTAAATAAAAACATCAGCACTCTTATGTACGTCTTATAAAAAAGAACACTTGCCTATGTAGGTAAGATTCTTGAGTTGATAACACATAAATAGAATGAATACATTTTAAAAATTCATAGGTAGATTAGCTATTAACTTATTAACTTACACTCCACTCCACTTGAATAGAAACAAACTTTTTGTTTACTATCTGAGCGTGTAGCGCTTTGGTAAATTTATAAATTCACCTTTTGGTTTTAGTTCCTAAAAGAGGGATCTATTGCCAATAAAACTGCATGGACAGAATAATTCAGGAAAATACCATTAGCTTATTTTGTATAACTTTTCTAATTACTTCAATAAAATCAGTGTTTAAATAGAAACATTCTCTTAAATAAGGAAACAAATTGAAAAAGTGCAGTTAAAGTGGGTAGTTTTCTATTTGTTATCATATTTTAATAATGTGTGAAATTGCACTTTATGCTTCTTTGATTGCAGGAGTAAGTCATTCTTTGTCCTCATATTGTCGGTAACTTTACGAACCATCCATCCACATACGTTTTCAATAATATTTAGGTCCGTAAAATACGGTGTCCATTGAAGTAAAGTAACATTTTTCTCGTATATCCAACTGTTAATGATCCTTGCGTTGTGGATTGGCGCGTTGTCCTGTTGAAAGGTCCATGGTATTGGTCTAAAGAAATCGGAAAATTTAGGGAAGGCTTCTTGCAATATTTCCTTGTAGGAGTTTGCCGTCATTTTCAATATGCGAAACTCCAGATCAATTGTTCTAAACGAGCAAATCGCACCCCACACCATTACACTGGTTCCTTCCTCATGATATGAAAATAGTAATTATATCCGTCCGGGCCATCTAAATTGATGTTTTTTCATCAGAAAATACCACTTTTGTCCACTCGTCCTTCCACGTCATATTCTTCCTGGAAAAATCTATTATATTATGTCTTCGTATTGGATTAAACGTTGTTTTTTTCTTCAATTTTAGTTGCTATAAATGTTGTGAACCACAATAACACGTCTATTTGTGTTAAGACTCACTGTTATACCACTCTTCGCATTGATTTTAGCAGAAAAGTCGCTTGAATTTGTAACCAGTCTAATGATCTTTCTTCGGTCTTCTTCTGTTATGGCTCTTGATTGCCTACCTTACACATTTTTCCATTGTTTTCTTTATTTCTAAAGTTCGACCAAGTAATTTTCACACTTCTACTCATTTTTTTTTTTTGACAATAATGAGTAGAGGAATTTTGTTTTCCGCGTGTATTTCTTTTTGGCTTTTCTGCAGGGTTTAATGGTTTTCCGCACCCCATCTTTTCTTTGATAAAACAATTATTATTTTTAATCTACACTTCTATTATTAGAACAATATTTCTTCTTCTTACCGTTATCTATAGAGACAAAACGCACACTGTTTCTATTCAAGTGGCGCAAAAAAAAAAAACAGTGTATTTAATGAAGTAATTAGAAAAGTGGTAAAAAATAACCTAATGGTATTTTCCTGAATTATTCTGTCCCTGCAGTTTTATTCGCAATAGATCCCTCTTTAAGGAACTAAAACCAAAAGGTGAATTTATAAATTTACCAAAGCGCTACGCGCTCTGATAGTAAAAAAAAGGTTTGTTTCTATTCAAGTGGCGCGGAGTGTATAAAAATATTTTTTTTTTTTCGCAATCTTATTTACATTTATACTTCCTATATGTTTATTTATTTATATTTATACTTCCCATATACATTTGCATACATATGTACATACTATGTTTTAGTATTTTGAATAAACATCTTGTAAATTTATCAGCTTCGAAAGACTCTTATTATTTATGTTAATACAGCGTCAATTGTTAGCATCTAAAATCAACGTTAAGTGCTGAAGAGTACATAATTTCAGGTCTCAGTTTATTTAATTTTTTTTTTTTTCAGATCAACCTGTATAATATAATATGATTTTTTTTTTCTCTGTGCACAATTTCATAAGGTGTGTTAAGAATATGAATTTATTTAAGTACTCGCTTGACTTGAAACAAACTTCACATACCGACTTACCAGACATAAAGCAAATCATGATATGAATTTTAACAAAGATCAAATAAAAACCTAACCTAGATTATGTTCAATGTTAAATGATATGAAGTTAGATAAAATCAGAAAACAAATGGCTTCATATCATTAGATAAACAATTAATGTTGTTCATGACATACATACATACACACCTAACCTATGTATATGTACGTATATTTAATTCGTTATTTTAAGGATGGCTTCAAAAAAAAAATTGCTTCATACACGTTTTAAAACAAACCCCACACTTTTTTTAAGCACAGAGTATAACCTATGTTGTTCGAACAATTAAGATTATGCATTGCAATCTAATGTGTCATTTACACGAGTTGCCTTTATTTGCTCCATTTTCTTGACATAAATGAGCAAATCGTGTAAATGTTCCAAGGTCTGTCATTATTTTTTTTTCATGAAAATAATGAAAAATTTTGTAACGGGTGATTTTTTAGCTGGTTTGTTTTGGCAACACTGGTTTTGACAGCTGACGTGTGTTTAGTACCTTGTGTCACTGTCAAACAGCTTCAGTTTGGTTTGCAATTTAACCATGGATCGTCTTACAAATGAACAACGCTTGCAAATTATTGAATTTTACTATCAAAATTCGTGCTCGGTTCGAAATGTTCATCGCGCGCTGCTTCCATTTTATGGTCGGCATTCTCGACCTTCTGAGCAGTCTATTCGGAAGATTGTGACCAAATTTCGCACCAAATTTACTTTGTTGGACATTAAACCACCAACACGTTTACGTACTGTGCGTAGTGAAGAAAATATTGCGGCCGTATCAGCTAGTGTGACAGAAGACCGCGAAATGTCGATTCGGCGCCGTTCCCAGCAGTTAGGCCTTTGTTACAGCACTACGTGGAAAATTTTGCGGAAGGATTTGGGCGTAAAGCCTTTTAAGATACAGCTGGTGCAAGAACTAAAGCCAGCCGACCTACCACATCGCCGAATTTTTGGTGAATGGGCTCTTGAAAAGCTGGCCGAGGATCCGCTTTTTTATCGAAAAATTGTGTTCAGCGATGAGGCTCATTTTTGGTTGAATGGGTACGTAAATAAGCAAAATTGCCGCATTTGGAGTGAAGATCAGCCAGAAGCATTGCAACAGCTACCAATGCTTCCCGAAAAAGCCACCGTTTGGTGCGGTTTATGGGCCGGCGGCATTATTGGGCCATATTTCTTCAAAGATGATGCGAATCGCAGCGTTACTGTCAATGGTGAACGCTACCGAGCGATGATAACAAACTTTTTTTTGCCCGAAATGGAAGTTCTTGACTTGCATGATATGTGGTTTCAACAAGACGGTGCCACATGCCACACAGCACGCGAAAAAATGGCGCAATTGCGAGGCGAGTTTGGTGAACCGTTAATTTTACGTTTCGGGCCGGTCAATTGGCCGCCTAGATCGTGCGATTTGACACCATTAGACTATTTTTTGTGGGGGTATGTCAAGGCTAATGTCTATAGGGACAAGCACTGGAAGCCAACATCCATGCATTCATTCGTGAGATACCGGCCGATATGTGTGAAAGAGTATGCCAAAATTGGACTCAGCGGATGGGCTACCTGAGACGCAGCCGCGGTCAACATTTGCATGAAATTATCTTTAAACATTAAATTGCAAGGTTCAAACTATCGATTCAAATAAATATTTCATTCATTTTTTCGAATTTTTTGTGTTTTTTTTTTTAAAAAGTTCTAAACCTCTTAAAACCCATTATTATCGTGTAAACGCATCTCATTAATGAACTGATTTTGTGATTATTTTGCAGTTTTAATGACAGTTTTCTCACTCGTGTTAATGCGTTATAAGGGCTGACATCAAGATTCAAGGGGTGGATGTATAACCAAACTTGACCAACTACATAGATTAGGTATGAAAATGGGATCATCCGTTACAGAAAACATTTTTAGGAATGATATCGTAAGGTTCAAATATTCCTTAATTTTCTCGATTTTTAGCAAGCATTTCTTATTAATTTCCCTATTAAAGTCCTGTACGAGTGCATACTTATAAACAGCAAGAAATTTCAATATACATATTTATGCATGGGTGTAATAATTATAATTAAAGGTGTTTATACACAGTAGCCTTTTTTAGCATCTAATTAAAACATTTTAAACTTCACAACCTAACGCACTATCACACAATATATACCTACTCCAGATACCACTTAATAAAGTTATGACATAAAGGAGCAGCCACTATTATACACAAAAGACATGGTTCTTCCATTTGCCACCAGTTAATGCAGTGGCTCATCAGAGCTTCTTTAACAAACAAAAACTAAGATCTTATCTGATTTCAAGCTTCAACACTTTACCTAGCTCTTGGATGTGGATGGATGTGATGACGAATGATTATTACACATAGGTACATCTATATAACACACGGTAGTCAGAGCTCAGAGAGGACTCTTTTATCCATAAATAAACATTTGAAGACGTGAGGTGACGCGACGCACGGCAACATCTTGTCAAGAGAATAAAAGAACATGTACATACGTACCTGCTTAATTTAGACCTTTCTCTTTTATTTGCTTATGAAATGTTGTCTTGAAATCAACTGACAAGTTAGTACGGGTGAGCCTCTATCATTATTTATAAATATTTATCTGTCAACAATTTCGGTGCGTGGGTCGTTTGGGGTACTGTATATTTAATTTTATAGCACAATTTTTGAAACATATCCATCATACATAATTTTGAATTATATTATATAAGCTGTATGGTATGTTTTATGTAGAAATGCCACATGCAGCGATTTTAAAAATAGACATTATTTCTTCATGTAAAGTTCGTCATTTATGGAAGGGTTGTGCTTCTATACTGGTATATTTCTAAATAAGATAAAAAAAAATAGGTACAACTTACATAACAACGTTAGATGGCATTATCTGTGTACAAGCTTTGTTCCAAATACATACATATTTGCCTATGTGTAGGTAAACGTAAAACATTGATGTAAGATTTATTTTAACACCAATAAACCTAATTAAGAGATAATACATTATGCAGTGTATGCTATTTTTGCCTTTTAATATTTCACATTAAAGAAAATCCTTTCACTCACTGACCAAATTGGTCAGTACATCATCTTTAGTAGAAATTCAAAACAGCGTTCTAACTTTTCGTATATTTTCTAATACAATTCAAATCTTTTAGTGATTCATTCATTCAATAGCTCACTATACTTTTATAACCTAATATGTGATTTTGACCAAAGAAATTAATCCAAGAGCACATATGCTCTAATACTTTCACATATGTAAGCGTGATGGATTTGTACAGAATTTATCGGCAAAGATTTGCTTTTGCCTCTTACTTCAAAGTAAAAATTGAATTTCTTTGCAAGACTTCTCAGTTTGTCTCTAAAATTCTGATGAATAGAAATTTTTAATTAGATAAAAATCAATTTTTAACAAACGAACATTTTTTAGATCGCAGACACGTTAACTGCATTAACTTCAGTTTCGATTTAAATTCTGAATCTATTGATATGATTTCTTTGTTGTTTTTGTTTCTAGGTGTTAATATTGGCCCAGAGATTGCAGGAAGTTATCTTACTTCAGGTTTATTGTGTGTCAGTAAAATCAATACTCTGGTTTTGGATACAAGCCATGTACTCACACTTCAAATATAATTATTAACTTAAGTGACTCTTTACATAATTTCGTTTTAGTTAAACACCACATACATATACATATCGTCGCCGACACGTTCAGTTCTTAAACGTGTTCCAATATATGAGTATACTGTTGTATATGTAGATGTAGGAGCATAATTTTTCCTCGTAAAACGATGTCAACAATTTCCAACAGCTCAAAGCCAGTTGACATATAAATATACATATATTTGCAAAGACAATCTATGTTATATAAAAAGTGCAAATAGGGAATGTTCGCCTTAGTTGCAGAGTGTCAGACAGAACAGAACCCTTGTGAGCATGTGACACCCATGTGAAAAGACTGCATTCCATAATTTCATAGCCATGCCGGTGCCATTGCAAATAAAATACGCCATTAGGTCGTACGTACTTGTTCTGGCAATAATTTTTTGTTTAAATTATTTGTTAATTAATTTTGAACTAGAAAGTAGGTATAATATTTTCTTGTTAACTTTGAAAACTACAAATAGAAGTTAAATCAAAATCTTTAGTGCCATTTGAGTGAGATGTTTCCAAGGTGAACTTTGAAAAAAAGTTATCCCTTCCAAACGGATATTAGCAGAAGTTTGGATGCATATGGCTATCAATGACATAACATGACGATTTATGGATGGAAACACGGAGCCCATGCCAAAAACTAAACTTTCCGAATAATTCGTAATATTTTTCGTTACACAAAACCAATATTTGCTCTAAAAATCAAGTGATAAGGTGAACCCAACCCACCCATGCTGCTGACTATTAACAATTTTAGTATAGTGTTGTCAGTTGTCACTCTCCATAAAGGCAGTGCTAGATGATACTATCTGGGTCAAAGATATTGTCTTGGAAATGGTTGAAGAATTATGCCGATTGCAATGTAAAAATACTTTTGCTCTTTTTTAACATAGGACCCCTCACACCCATAAGGATGTTGGCCTAGAAAACAAGTTTCCTGTCATACAGATGTTAATGTAAAAGAAAGTGATGAATGAAATTTATTGCATCATGTCTCAAATTTAATTAACCAAAAAACCCTCCTTTTTCTGTGAATAAATGGACATTTATACAATGCTAAAATGGAAACAATGGCGCTTTGTGTCTGCGTTCTCCTTTTCGTGGAGTAGGAAGCTTGTATTGAATGTGGACCCATGTCAAGAGGTCGAGAATCGAGTCCTTTTGTGTATGAAATGTTTGTCATTGTCTAAAGATTCTCCTTACCCCTCTTCTTCATTCAAATTTGCTAAATCTTTTCATTGGAGTGCATTTAAATTGCATTCATACCTACATCTATTGTGTCTTGTTTGTATGAAAAGCTATGTGTAGTGTATAGGTACGTTTTATCGTCTGCTTGACGTGATTGCAACTTAAAACAGTTCCGCACTGCACAAAGGAGGACAAATTTGGAAACAATAAGTGGTACATACATTATTTCCCCTAGGGCTATAATGTCGTTTGCCAACGCATCACGCAAACAAACAACCAGGCTTGGTAAACATACATAATTTGATACTTCCTCAATTGTCATTGAGGGGTCTATCAAATGATGGTAATTTTTTGTATTCCCGTCTATTTGTCAGATTCATATGCGGATCGGTTGTAAGTAAATATTACCGCTATAAATATGACCACTCATCTATTGGTTATAATAATAAATATTTTTCTTTTGGATAGTTAAAAATAATAGATAGGTTTGGTGAAAGAAGAAGAACACAAAGGCATTTTGAGGCGTACCTTGCCAGTAATTGCGCGTGCGTACGCTAACAAAATTTCTCTGCAGTTGGTTCCAGTGCGGTTTTGGAAAGTTTGTAGGTTTATGTTTTGTTGTGCGGAAACAGTGCTAATTTATTATGCGTGGCATCTACTACCCTGAAACGTATGTCGCAAGTTAATTCAATCGTTATGATGGCTGGTTTTATATCATTCACACCTAATTTTTTCCTTTATTTTAAATTTATTTCTGGCTATATGGTCATATAATGGATGTATAACTCGTAACGGCAAAATGGAACTCAGATCAGATAGTAATTGAAGCCTATGTGAAAGAAGTATAGTGTATAGTGTAGAAATACATAGAACTAACATTTAAAACAAAATCTTTGTATAAGAATGCTGGATGTTCAAAATTAAGCTTCAAATGCCGATTATGGAACTCATAATAGTGATTTACAGTGAAGTCTTCTCTTTTTTCTTTACTAATTTGTCGTAGAAAGAAAAAAAAAACGACCTACTATTGAAAATTCCATAAACGGCATGATTATTCTTTTAAATTGGTAATGAATGTCAAAATTCTCAAACTTCATTTCTTTTATCAAATTCTCATATTTACTTCAAAAAATATTTATATTTATAAAATTATTACAATAAGTCTAATGCAATTTAATTTTAATTGCAATTGACTCACATAAATGGTCCTAGCATGAATTTCTGCTGGTAACCCTGATGGCAATACGTTTGGTCACAAGTTCAACGTAAGCATTAACTTTTTCCAAATTTGCATCACTAAAGCCTTGCGCATATACTAACTAGAATCCATCAGTCTGGCAGCGATACCGTGGACCTAACACCAGTAAGATATCATTTCAAAATGCATTTTTGTGGTCATTGGTCTGTGGTATTGCTGCCAGACCGATGGATTCTGGTTAGTATAGGCATAAGGCTTTAGTGATGAAAATTTGGAGCCGTATAAAGCTCCTTTAGAGGGATTATTTTTGTTATTGAACTTTGAAAATACATTTAAGTGGTGTTGGGGCCGCGATTTCGCTGCCAGACCGATGACATGCAGCTTGCACTGATACAAACGACATGGCCACAAAATTTGAAGCAGTATAAAACACTTTGAGTAAATGTTCACCAGCTGTCGGGCTATTATGTTATTGGTTTTTTTTAAATATTTAAAGTTAAACAATGCCATTGAACTTATTCGTATGTATGCTTAACGAAAACAAATCAAAACAAAAGCGACATACCTCGTTAACAAAGCTGACAAAATGTGATATCAGGAAAAGCAAGTTTGTATTCTTTATGTACACATTTTGTATCAAATTAAAATGAAAACAAAAATAATGAATCACTACTTTGATGTCCCCAACTTGGAGTTCTTCAATACAAAAACCACATACCTATTAAAACAAAGCCATTCACCTCCCTCAATGCACTTACAATAGCATAAAACCGAACGACACACAATTTAAATGTAGCTTGCTATCGCTATAAGCGTATACAATATTTCCAGAGATATGCACTTTCAATTGTAGCAGGAATGCTACGTTGGTATAATATTTTAGTAATGCAAATGAATCATCCCGAACCAACTTCTCGTATAGATATGTATATGCGTCCATCTGTGAGAGACACATAGGCGCTGCTCTTCCATGTACACGTAGGAAAAGGGATTATTATACTATTGCCGCAGTATAGGGTTGGTGGCGGGCGCGCGCCGGGGAAAAGGAAAGATCAATTTTATCAAGGCTGTACCAGTTCCGTAATAAAAACTTGAGAGTAATGCATTTCTGTATTTGCTTATCTGACATTTTCATAAGTATCTTTGTATGGGTTGCTTAGTTAAGACCTATCTCCCTTTTTGTAATAAATTAAAGATATGAGTTTTGTTTTTGAGGGAAGATAAACCCTCGATTTCCATGAACCCTTGGTAAAGCTACTATTTTATGCAAATAATTGAAGAATGCGATAAGGGTGCAGAATGGTAGTGTTGGAATATGATTACTGCAGCTTTACAAAAGGGGTTATTCACATTTGAAATATTCAGTGGCAGCTGAAGTTTTTCAAACCGATTAATAGAAAAAGGCGCTGCTTATTTTGACGAAGGTTTAGTTACATAATGTAAAGATTCTGCCACTCTCCCAAGGTTTTTTTTTTAGTTCTTGGACAAAAACTCACAACTTATCAAAATTTCAAGGGGGGTTTTTGGGGAAGCAAGTTACACAGAACTAATCCAATGTTTTCGGACTGAAATTAGTGAAACTATACAGAAGTTCAAAGATTTTAATTTTAATGGAGTTAAATAAAACGCAATTCAAGGTGGCAACATGAGCTATGATTAAATATATTTATCAAATTCCCTACACTTCCAGCACACACAAACACTAAAAATGCAACGTAGATTAATTTATTGTTGTTTTTGGATATGTTTAAATTTCAACATCCCAAGGTCCAATAACTCAACTTATCTAGAGCAAAGAAACGGCAGTTTTCTTTCATTTTAATTAAATTAACACCACTAGTGTATTTAGAACTTTGTACCTAGATATAAGCTTTTCAAGCTAGCATTTAACGGATTAAATAAATAAATAACTTCACCAACAAGCACGAAGCAGGATATATGTAAATCAAAACAATGATTATACCGTATATTATCATTAAAATGAAAAAAAAGCTTTGGTCCATAATACGTTATATAATTTTATTACGCGGTATTTTCGTTTATCAGAACTATTGCACAATTTCCCTTAGAAATAATGTTTCTATAGGAATACGCGAGTAGTCACAATCACAAGTAAGAATTTTAAGATTCAATGTAGTTTTTCGCACAATTTAATTTCTAACTTAAAATAAAATAAAAATACGATGAAGGCCTTATGAGAATAATATCGATTTATTGATTTTAGTAATAGATATATAAATTTTCTTTCAACTTTTCTCCTGAATTAAGTTTATGGACTTTGAGTAGGTAGGTACATAATGCAAGTAATAGGTAGCATGCCACTAATTTTATTCCAACATCAACCTCTTGTTGCGCAAGGAGAAAAAAGAAAATCATAAACGTAATAAAAAATCCATTATACTCGTACCTATAGATTTTTATTTGCATAAAAATGAATAGTTCAAAGAGTCAATTAAGTTGTAATATGGTGGACTGTAGACATGTTGAACGATTAATGCAAATCAGAAAAATTGTGGAGAAATTCTTTGTTTATTATGTATTGTTTTTTTTTTTATATGCACTTACATACAATGCTCTGCTTATTAATTGGAATACATTGGAAGAAATAACGTTTTTTGATATTTTCAAAAACAAAAGCCATGAACAAATTTAATACAAAGTATGAAAAATTCAATACTAATATTAAAAAAAAAAATTGCGTGGTGAACCATTTTTTTAATTTTATTTTTAACGGCAGGTACTTTGAAAAGATACGTTTGAAAGATGGATTGAACCAACAAAACACCAGATGTTAAGTTTCCAAAAAGTTTCTTTAAAAGGTTATCAAATTTAGAAGAGGCTGAAAATGACAACGACCATGTCACCAAATTAAAATTATCGTTTATTTTTTGGTTAAATCTATGTTTTTTTTATATCCATTCATTTTGATCTCCCTCTCTGGGGAAAAAGAATTTACGAAATGAACATTCATTCATCATCGGGAAGGCTATGTTGCATAAAAATTTGTCTAATTGTAGAAAAACTGAACCGAATTCAAAAAAAGGGTCCGATCCTTTACTTTCTGCACAGTCTGTCAAAATTAGAAGGGGAAGGATGAAATGTTCTCAAAAATATCAAAACTGTACAAAAGTACGGGAACGCAAATTCAAACAAATTCCGTATTAACTCATGTGCCAGACAAGTACTGCACGATATTTGGTTTTACTTCTTTTTTTCTCAAAATAAAATTTAGATGAACTGTGATTTTCCGTCAAAAGAATTTTATTGGAGAGAAAATCACAGTTAGGGGACATTTATTACTCTCTCGTGAACGTTCTGTTATGTCAAAAATTGATTTTTGGGTATATGGGAACGGCTTTGGACTGAAAATCACACAAATGCACGGAAAATCAAAGAATATTAAAGTAAAGGAACGGACCTAAAAACTCACATACGAATGACATTTGCTTTACCTACTTATGTCATTTAACGGTAACATTTTCTTATACTATTGCAATTACGGTTGGAGTAGGTATAATTAAGTGGAAAACTGTTGAAAAATAGTATTCCATAAATTATTTGTTGCTGTATTACAAGAAAATATTGCAATTTTCAATGATACTAGATCAGTTGTCTGGTCGTATATAACTATTACTTAGTTGTTTTTACTGTCAATTTTAGCTAGCACAAGAAACTTGTACAGTACGTATGTATGTAGGTTAATCAAGCTTCACAGTAATTCTACTCATCTAGAAATAAAAAGTAAGTATAGTTTGGTTTTCGTCAATCAGTGCGACGCTGACGCATACAGTTTTCTTTTCAATATTTTATCATTTTACAGTATTTCTTCGGCTTAAATAAAGTGTTGGCCTACACGCATGGGTACAGTACATGTCTACAATAATTACTATACGTCAATATCGTGTAAGATGTCAAATTATGTGAATGTGAAACGCTTTCCAGATTCGCTTTTCCGCAAAGACATAATATCATCAGTGAAAAGATGTAAGTAACACGCGACTATATTCTAAATTCGCAATTTCATTTTTTTTTATTTTTTGATTGACTCACAACACCATGAAATTTTAATTAAATAGATACCTTACACAAACAATCACATTATAAATTAAAAACAATTTCATGATGAATTCTCAACGAAACACATAAATCAATGTAATACTAGCAAAACACCTCCTCCTGTCCTAGGAAACGTTGTGAGTTGCTTTCCTCTTTTCATTTCAAAAAATAGCTTACACATATCTACCTGTTTTTTATTTTGTAATTATTAAAGCAAATCAATTTGAAATGTTATGCTTTTTAATGCACTTGCAATAATTCATTATACGCCCGCTGCCAACGACGACCTCCCGTTGTTGGCTAGTTGAGTCATTTTCTTTAGTCCCTGCTTGCTTGTTTTCTATACAAAGAGAACGAATATACATAAAGAGCACTATTTTAACGTTGCTGAGATAGACGGCTAGACCACATGCCAAGTTCTATTTTATCAAGCCTATAGGTACCTTGCTTCTGCAATGAAACTAGATTAAAAAAAAACTATTCTGTCTGCTATAATGTCTATAACGGTCTGCTTCATTCCGAAGTCTTTTGGAAATTATATTCGGTATACTTATGCCATAGCTATCCAGGAGTAATGTGCTCCCCAAGCATTACCTATACCAGCTTTTGATAAACAAATTCGTATCAGACTATTTAAAGGGAATAATAAAACCGGGAATGTGCATTGTACCTTGTACACACCCCATCAAAGCACAGGAGCAGCATATGAGTTAAAATTTTCGATACTTTTACATACAAGTTAGCCACACCGTTATCTATTTTCATTTGTGAACTAAAAATTTCACATTGTGGTAGGTTAAAACATATGTTTACCTCTTTACGGTTTATTGCTTCGCCTTTGCGTGTTGTCAGTTGATAATAACAATTTATATTTTTGTACTTCTTTGTGTTCTTTTACTTACCTCAATAAAAAAAAATTGCACAAATTACAAGCCTCACGAGTACTTATATATTAGGGTGTCTGTTATTTCCCAAACTCATTTTTTTGGAAAGCACACCCCGTCAATCGAAAGTATATGCCGAAAGAAAAAATTATTAACCAAAAAAATTTTTTTCCGAGGTATCGACCCGTGCCATACTTTTCCCGTACAAATTTGAATGGGAATTTTACAATCTTCACATTTTATTTTATTTTTTTTTTTTATTTTTTTTTAGAGAATTTTGATTGATTTAGGCTCGTTTCACACACATTCGATTTCATTCGGTTCGGTCTCTATTCGGTTTGTATTCGGCTGTGCCTGATATGTGTGAAACGATAAAACGGCAAAAATAAAAACCTAATTGAAACCGTAGAGCACCGTTTTATCGTTTCACACATATCAGGCACAGCCGAACACAAACCGAATAGAGACCGAACCGAATGTGTGTGAAATGAGCCTTATAAGTCCTTTAAAATTGTTTTAAAAAAAACTTAAATTATAATTAACTTCGATTTTTAAGTCAATAAATATTTTAATATACATGTTTTTCTCTTATTTTTTTTTATCTCGATCTCCAGCAGTTATTGTTGCATTTTTTTTTTTATTGATTATCATAAAGTTTTTTTAAAAACAGCATTAAAAACATAATGAAAATAAATTATAAATAATTTATTTTGATTTTTCAAAATATTAAATATTTTTATTTTTTTAAGTATTTATTTTTCAAATGATTTAAATGATTTTTTTTAAGTGATTTGTTTTGACCAATGTCTTTTTTAAAAACCACATTGAAAAATTAATTAAAAAAAATTTTATTTGATAAAAAAAAATTAAATACTTACAAAAATAAAATCATTTAATATTTTGAAAAATAGAAATAAATTTTTTCTAATTTGTTTTCATTATTTTTTTTAATGCAGTTTTTTTTTTAAAACTTATTACTTAATGATAACCAATAAAAAAAAGCAACAGAAACTGCTGAAGATCGAGAGAGACAAAATAAGAGAAAAATGTGTAATATTAAAGTATTTATTAACTTAAAAAATCGAAATAAATTATAATTAAATTTTTTTTAATACAATTTTAAATGCAGTTTTTTAATGGACCAATCAATCAATCAGAATTCTCTAAAAAAAATTAAAAAAAACTGTTATAGTTCCAGAAAAAAAAAAATAAAATGTGAAGAGTGTAAAATTCCCATACAATTTGTACGGGAAAAGTATGAAAAGTATGGCACGGATTAATACCTCGGAAAAAATTTAGTTGGTTAATAATTTTTTCTTTCGGCATATACTTTCGATTGACGGGTGTGCTTTCCAAAAAAAATGAGTTTGGGAAATAACGGACACCCTAATATATATAGAAATTGGTTGAAAAACAATTAGGTATGTGGAAAAAAATAGGCATGGCACCACTAATGAGTAAAGTATTATCTACGAACGTTTCACTTTTTATTTTAGGTAGGTACTAAAATTCATTTAAAATTCTTCTAAAATTCAAGCGATAACTTTCCTCACTAAGATCGCAACTCCAACAACATAAACTGTGAAACACAATGTTTAATTTTTTCAGATTTTCCCGCTTCACTACTTCAATCCTTAGTCGAAGCTCCAAAAATTAACACATCAGCTGAAGCTCATATCATAAATGAACGATAACCAATTTTACTTACGTATTGACAGTTTCGGATATGGTTTCTTTCTAGACCACATACCACGAAACGTTGCCGTAGCATTGCGTTGTAGAAAAGTGAAAATCTACATTGATTTAACTAACTGTAGTGCATTTAAGGTGTCGGTAGTCAGTTGCATGGCGGGCGCTGCGCTGGTGAAGCTAGTGTTGTTGCACCATAATCGTCATCGGTATAGATGGATTTTTCTGCCATACTTTTCATTTTCTTTGCATGCTCAGCTTCAATATGCCAACCGAACGTACGCCTAACCTCTTTACACTATTACCACAAACTGAACACCTACTTTCAATTTCAATTTAACAAAAGAAAAAAACCCGTTATAGAATCTTTTTTAATTGGCCTTTTTTTAATCTAGCTAAAACCAACAGCAGAACTTTAAATTAAAAGGTTACCCATACGAACTTTTAAAAGATACACTATAAATATGAGGCATGAGGATGAGGCTGGTTGAAATTATGCACACACCACACCTGACACCATTGGAATGTGCATGAATCTGAAAGGTTATTTAATAAACAAAACAAACGGGAGAGACAAACAAATGACGACGACAACTTCAGACACGTTTTTATTATAATTCGCTTATCCTTGAACCATACCAGAGAAATATGCTGAACTCGAACTCGGTGGCTGTGGCATACAAAAATGTTCATTTTGGTCGCGTCGCCGTCGTTGCCTGAGGCTTTAGCCATAGATATATTTATGAAATAGCACTTGAGCTATAAAGGTGATAGGAATGAAATGAGACAGGATTCAAAAATAATAAAATCACCATTTTTCCATTTGTTTAAACTGGTTTTTTAACAATAAATTGCAATATTGGGTTGCATGAATTTGGTCTAACAGGGATATATAGGTACATACATACCTACTTTAAATGTGGTTTAGGATTTTATAGCTATAAAAAACAATAATTTAAGCAAAGAAAAATGTATAGAAGCATTAAATTCAGAATTTAAATTGCTCAAACAACTCTTAAAATAGTCTGAGATCGAAAAAAGACTTATTTATTGAAAAAATTAAAGCTGTCTAAAGTTTAAAATTTCTTGAAGATTTTTTTTAACCAGTTTAGGAATGCTTATTTTAAGTTCATATTAACCGTTACAAATCTTCCCTTAAAAAAATAAATCAACCCGTTTTCAAAAAAAAAAAAAAAATTCTCGAATTCAATATTAAGTACCTAAATAATATATTTTGAAAGAGCTGCTGCAAATTTTGTTTAAAAATCAATTCAGCCACTTACGAGAAATTTGAAAATCTTAACTGGCCAGCCAGCGCTACCAAAATGTAGACAGCATCAATATCAATCCAGTAAAAAAAATATCAAAATCTTTAGAGCAAATTTTGAGAAACAAAATTAACTCACCCCTAACGGTTGTAAATTATATCTACATTTATTTTGGAGTTAAACAAATTCTTAACTTCGCCGATAGAGAATCACCGAAAATCCTTTAATTCAATATTGAAAGAAAACAAGAAAATGATTCTGGTTTCAAAATTCGAAAATCTGGATATTTTTACAGCTTTAAAGCTAGTATCTTCTTTCGTTGAACTCTACTCTACCCAGGGTTGATCAAGGTTGTCTTACCAAAAAAACCTGTGTTTTCCGTTCTCGAAAAACGAGGGCTCTTGCAGCTGAGTCTGACGGACACCAAAAACTCAGCAAAAACCTTAATCTTACTTCATGGCGCGTTCAGAGCGACCCCAGGTTTAAAACAAACGCAGAATTTTCGCTCCACGATGAGCTCATGTTTTTTAAAAACCGCATTAGAGTGACACTAGGATGACTTCTAAGTTCAAAAAACAAACATATTATATTTTTGTTCCCTCTGTTTCTATAATCTTTACGATTGAAATTTTATTCTTCTGTTTTTTTCTTCTACATATATCCAATAAATTTAAAATTACACAGCTTTTTTCCTCTAGTTCGCCATTCAAATCAAATCACTCATGTTTAAGTGCAGCCTATCAACCGCATGTAATTGGATTAATTCTCCTTTGTCACCCTAGCCGAGAACCGAGACCATATCCATCGAGCGCTGACTGATGTGATGGTATCATAATCAACATGCAATTCAAAATTCAAAAAGTTTATATGCGGCGTATAAAAAATATCCAACGATCCATTGTGCCCCTATTTTTATTGGAGTATCTACCGCATGTTTGTCGTTCGTTAACACAGGAAAACCACAAAACACTGAATTACGCTTGGATGCGTTATTAAGAGTATTTTTTTCAATGACATTTTTTATTATCAAATCATTTATGCATATTTTTTTACTAAGGATATTTATCAGAATAACTGTCATGGTGTTTAAAAATATAATGCTCCAATACAATTAAGCATAATGAAGAAGGAAAAACAACAACAACTATATATGTAAGTATAAAGTCGCATATAATATTCTTTATTCTAAATTCTACACTGCACACTTCGCGTACGAGTTTCGTATCAAATTTCCGGCTGCTGAACAATTCTTAGACAGCTAGTTCTGTTTTATAAAACATTATCTATATACATAGCTGAAATACAATTTATCTTAGCAGTTTGTTGGACCTGAGATAATTAACCTTGACCATTTTGAGGCTATAAAATCAAAGTCTATATAGTCTTTTAAAAGATATCAAAAACAGAGGTGATTCAAAAATAACGTTTTTAAAATATCAACATTGAATTCATATTCATATTAATTTTCAATTGTATTTTGTTTACTCTGTAATACAAAACTTGACATCATTCTAGTATAGAACATATTTTTTTTAATAGCGAATAAATAAAGAACCTACTGACAATGACAAATTTAATACAATTCCACTGCTAAGCAATACGTGGCAAAATTCGTAGAGTTAATGGCGACAGCAAATACTTAGTCATGTCACATTTGTTTATGGCGCGATTTTTTTTTTTCATTTAATTCAATGATCAAGGCATGTGGTAAGTATAGGCCAAATGCTAAAGCACAAACGTCGAAGTATAGGATTTCCTGTATTTTTTTGTATTCAAATTCAGACAGAGGAGAAAATTTTGTTTTGAACTATAAAATTTGTTTACACTTCTTGTCCATATTTACACAGGTGGTGACGTCAATTGCAGCAATATGGTTCACTGGATGAAGATTTTGAGAGAACAGATAAGAAAATAACAAGTTAAAAGAATCAGTATGTGAACTTTTTATTGATTTAAAATATTTAGAGAGACTTGAATACGATAAAAGTTATTCGTAATAGTAGGAATCTCATTTTGATTATTCTTCTTTGGGTTCGTATTCAAAAGAGAAATCGACAGTAAATTATATTATTGATGAGATGGAAAAAGCTAAGGACAAAGTTATAAGATCTTTCAAAAGTATGAAAAAGTAAAGAGAGTAAATTTTGTAACGGGATATTGTAAATACATGAGTCAGGGGCTATATTCAGTCAGATCACATTTAACAGAGTTTGCTTTGACATTTGTGTGCCTCCAGATTTGATGTATGATTCACTGTCATATTGCAAATTTGTTTACCTAATTCTGTTTCTCAGAAATGTATCATATAGTACTAAAACATCATACACCACATTGACTTTAAATTTATCATATAGTGTGTACATTTATAGGTACAGGAAATCAAAAAATGCCGAACTTGAATACAACAGTATGTCACTCATTCAAATTAAAATAAAATAACAACACTCCACTCATTTCAATAACTAATTTTGTTAACATTTTATAGTTATTCGAAAACTTGCTAAAATTGATACTTTGCAATTCGAATTTTGTTTGTTTATTCTGTTTTGTTGCTAAGAACTTTTACATTCAGTTCCAGGGATTAAGAGTGTTTTCCTAGAAACATTATGCCGCAACCACAATCGCTAAAATTATTTTCATATCCCTAGAACCACATTTGCGGTGTCGGCTTAGGGAAACAAATTTGTAGGATGAAAAAAGACTAAAATCGAATCAATTCCAGGTCAAAAACGGAAGTTTCTTACAATCACCCCTGTTGCGAGTTGCGATTGCTGATTTATAGTTGATAAATATTGATATTTTGGATTTTTAAACTCAAATTACTGAAAGTTTGGTCAATTATTCATTGATATTCGTCAATTTTTGTATAATTCACAACGGTTTAGTATCGAATTTCAATATTTATCAACTATTAGTCAATAATCTCTCTTATTTCATCCGAAATTTTGAGAATTAACAAAGTAGCCATACATACATATTTAATTAAAAATGTTGTTTGATCAAGAAATTCATGTTAGTTATTTGTCATGGTATAGTTTAGTGTAACATTTGTTTTTCGAATGAAAACGGTGCAAAATATTATTTTCCAGTTTTTCCTGATTCATTTTCCTGACCGCTATAACTTAGCTTTTATTAGAAACCATCATTGAAAATGTTGTCTTTCAATTTTGATAAAACCAAATGATATTCAAAAATGAATGGGTCATACTTGACCCAATCAAACAATAAAATGTATGTATGTAAGTATTTAGATTTTGGAAAAATGTTTCCCAAGGATTTCATGAAAAGTCTCGGTGAATAATATGATATCTCGGTAAAATTCATTGCGAACTAATCTTATTGAGAGCTACAAACATTGATTACTATAATTGTATTTTATAATAGCCCTGTTTTTTGAGAGAGTGACTAGCAACTCAGCAAAATGTTTACACGAAAAACAATAACAAAACAAATTATTATAAAGAATTTGGTTTGTGTTTCCCTTGTAAAACTTTTACTGAGTTGCTAGTCACTTTTTTAAAAAACACAGCTAATATCACAATAAACGAGAGTCCAGTCATAGTCAACAATATTCTTTGATTGTAAATTTTTAGTTTGCTTAAGGGCATGAATTTTTGACTCACTATCACAAACCAGTATCACTCATCTTTTAATTGAAACTTTATAACTTGATTACTATTTATAGAAGTCTATGTCAACCTTATAAATAATCGTTATTATAGGACTTGAATACATAAAACTTACAAAAGTTGCTACACTATTTTAACTGTGCCTATGTATGTATGTACATTATTTTGTTAACGATTTTATGAAATAACTACTTACTACTTAATAATTTTCTCATTTTAAGGTTTATTTTGTAAATGCTTCCTCGTCCACCTAAAAACTAAAAAGTTTTGTCAGGTCCAGGTCTAAGTTTCGTACCTAGACACAAACAATGCAAAGTTTCGGTGTCTATAAGTCTACCACTGTTTTATCTCTTAATGTCAATAGAGTGCACAATCCACTGCACATTTGTGTTTTACTGCAGTATGGAGTGTAAGAGTGAATGAGCACTCATTGACACACCCTTTTCAAAAAGGATTTTAAAAGGATTGGCAGTTTTGGCACTCCCTTTACCGTTGCCATTTTCCAGTTGCCAACCGAATTTGTTTCCCTGCCATATATTCACGAATTATATAGCCATCATATAGGATAAACATTATCCCCCTATTAAAGCTAGAGATGATGACATTCTCAAGGACACATCTTAAGTGTACTTTATTTTTAATCGTATGTTAATATGTATGTATGTATTTGTATATAAGGTACCTACCTACTCATTTAAAAACAAAAACTGAGCTACTGGTTTAATTTTCAATGTGAATTACATTGTTTAGGTATACTCACATATTGAATGTTTCCTGATAATCCTTTATCTGCTTTCGACTGAACTCACTGAATTCTGTATAAACATTGACGACCTTAAAGCTATGTCTTATCTCTTGGCCGTTTTCAAGAGCGTCGTTGATTTTCTGACGACGATCAAGGATGCTACTCAGTTCGGTATCAGCGGATGTTGACATGTTTTCTTTTTTTATTGAAGTTGTTTTAGGGAGGGAACGAAATCAAGGAATGGCGATGCTGTGTTTTATCGATCCACTAGGTGCACTGGCACTACAAATAATTTTCCTTACAAGAAAAGTGTCTATATGTATATAGATCTAATAATAATGCTGAAGCTGAGTCCTTGTGCTTGCGTATTGTGTGTCGGCGATTCACTGTCAATTGATGGAAAAATATTTCAGTTCCCACGTACACAAAATGTTATTGGAGGGATGTTGTTTCCTCTCAAATTTCCTTTTTCGGATATATAGTATACACACACTCTAGACTGAGAACACAACCCGTAATAAGTCTAAGGACACAGGGAATTAAAACACTTAACTACACGCACAGGTGGAGGATGTTCAGGATAATGATATTGAAAAGGACCTTGCTACTGGCACGAAAGAATACCGTTTATTATTCGTGTGGACAGCTATGAAACAACGGAAAATAGTAATGAACCGATTCAAATAGAGGAGATGTACGGAAAAGACAGAAACAACGTTGTTAGCTCTGGGAAAGTCGAACTGCGACTGATTCGATTGTGGATTTGTTGGTGAAACAAGTGCTACTATAACTATAGTTATGTGGGGGGATGGCTGGATATGGTCTGTTAGTCTTTCTCTCCATACAGATGGTGGAGCGTGGAGTTGCAGTTCGTTCTGGCACTGGAGCTCACAGCGTTACCCCTCTGTGCGACTTTTTGTATGACTCCGGAATTTTTTTAAAGGGACTTTTTAAGAATGATTTTTTTGGCATGGATTTGATTTGTAATATATTTTAAATAGAAATGTAGATTTTTGAAATTTGTATCATTCTCTATTTTTAAGTTTAGAGATTAAATTTAAATTCGAGTTAATATACCAAATTCGAAGAAGTTACCACTGACAAACTGAGGGTCCTAGATCTAAAATAAATATAGTAATAAATTACCTTTTTGGCACTGTATGAGTTCTTTTATAGATAAATAATAGAAACTGAATAACTTCTTATTCTCATACAAATATAGCTTTATTTAAAACTAACATTTTCGAGAATATCTTCTCATCTTCAGGTTTTTAAGCCAATTGAAATTTTTTTTTACATATACATACATCATGTACATGAAAATTTATATATGTAGACCTAAAGCACAGAACCAGGGTTGCAAATAGTTAATTACATTTAATTTACCCATTACATTTGCAATATGTAATTAAAAAATATCTAATTATCCACTACATCTTCAAAATGTAATAAAAAACAATTTAATTAGCCATTACATTCTAAAAATGTAATGGAAAAAAATGTAATTATCTATTACATTCTTAAAATGTAATGAAAAAAAATTGAATTATCCATTACATTTTTAAAAAGTAATTAAAAAATATCTAATTATCCATTACATTTTTATTATGTAATTAAAAAATATCTAATTACCCATTACATTTGTATTATGTAATTAGAAAATATCCATTACATTCCGAAAATGTAATGGATACATTTTTTTCCATTATATTCTAAAATTTTTTTTTGTAATACATTACATATTGAAATGTAATGGAAATTTTTTCTTCATAACATTTTTAAAATTGAGTGTTTTTTTTGTACACTACATTATTGCCTACACTATACTAGAGTTGTATAATATTTAACTACCCGATTACAAATTACCCATTACTGTTTTAAATATATGTAATTATATAAAATCTAATTACCCATTACATTTGCAATATGTAATTAAAAAATATCTAATTACCCATTACATCTTCAAAATGTAATGGAAAAAAATTTAATTACCCATTAAATTTTCAAAATGTAATGAAAAAAAAATTCCATTACATTCTTAAAATGTAATGGAAAAAAAATTAATTATCCATTACATTCTTAAAATGTTATGGAAAATAATTTAATTATCCATCAAATTTTTGAAATGTAACTAAAAAATATCTAATTACCTATTACATATGTATGTAATATGTAATTAAATATTATTTAATTACATATAACAACTGTAATATGTAATAAGATATTTTTTAATTAAATAGAAGAAATGTAATGGGTAATTAGATATTTTTTAATTACATAATACAAATGTAATGGATAATTAGATATTTTTTAATTACATAGTAGAAATGTAATGGGTAATAAGATATTTTTTAATTACATAATAAAAATGTAATGGATAATTATATATTTTTTAATTACATTTTAAAAATGTAATGGATAATTAATTTGTTTCCATTACATTTTTAAAATGTAATAGTAATTTTTTTTTCATTACATTTTGAAAATGTAATGGGTAATTTAATTTTTTTCCATTACTTTTTGAAGATGTAATGGGTAATTAAATATTTTTTAATTACATATTGAAAATGTAATGGGTAATTAGATTTTATTTAATTACATATTTAAAAGAGTAATGGGTAATTTGTAATCGGGTAATTAAATATTATACAACGCTGCACAGAACACGTATCTAATCTAAGGTATTATCAGGCCAGCTTATCAAATTTCAATATGGCTGGCTTTGTGTAAGTACACAGTAAACAAAAACAAATTTTTGGTGGTTGTTTGAAATTTAATTTTGTTACTATTGATTTTGACAACATGCGCAAAAGTGAACAAAAATGAACACGCTACTGATATTATCTGTAATGTATGTATGTTTCATGGACCTAAAGTACACAGAATTTTTTTTAAATTAAAAATTTTTTTTTTTATAAATCCAGTCGTTTGTAAAATAAATAATTTTTTAACTAATTGGTTGTATGATACAAAGAGGTACCGGAACTTAAACAAATTCTATTCAGCCTTTAAAGAATTAATTATTAAATAAAACATGCTGCTAGCTCCTGCCTACTGGTAAAATGAAAAAGAAAACTGGACAAAATTAGTTTCAGCCACTGTACCTAACATAGGAGGTACATTAGGAATTTTTTTCTTTTTCTTGACATTATCCTCTCACTTTGTTCCATATGTTTATGTACGCATTGTCGCATCTCTATTGAACGTGTGTTATATTATGTGTTTGATTGACTGAGAGATCTTTTGTTTTCATATTGGTAAGATGTTAAGTAACAGTTAATAAAAAAGATGCAATAGAAAATGTATTAGTCTATAATATTATATCATCACAAATGGTGGATCTGCATTAGTTTAATATTAAAGCGTAATAAAAATAAAAATGGCTTTGTTTGAGCACTTTAAAGCAAAAATAAGCAATACATTGCTAAGCGATGAAACTGATGAACGTGCGGAGAAAAATAGAATATTTAATATTTTTGAGAGAGCTAACTGCTCTTTAGATTTGAAGGTATATTACATATTGCTTTAATTAATTGCTTTAATTATTTTAAATTAAAATTAAATGTAATTTGCGAACAAAACAAACAGGTTTCAATTAAACTGTGGTAGTGTGGTGGCAAAGACAAAACAAAGTTCCATGGCTCTGCATTTCTACAGTGTCCAGAATCTAAATAATTAAATTGGGTTTGTTTAAACCCGACTCCTAAAAGTTTAAGGTGCTTTTTGCTTAAGGAAAAATTGATTCAGGTACTTGAAATAACGGTTCATTTCAAAGAACCGTTGAGGAAAACCTAATTTTTGTATCAAAACACTCTTTTGCTTAATGTTGGTTAAAAAAAATTGATGAACTGATATGTAAATTAGGGTGATTCTTATTTAGATTCTAAATGTATTATCTAGCCCTTCGTGTATTGCAATGAGAAAAAAATGCCCAATATGCAAATTAACAAATCAAAACAAGTAGATATTTCTGTAGTGATGTTAAATCATTTATTTTTCAGTTTTCAATCAGCACAAAAAAAATTTACTTTTAGGTAAAAACTGAATTGTAATATATTGTGTTTAAATTAATAATTCAACGACTTTTCTTTTCTTACTTTCCTGAGATATACATGGTGCCCCTTAAAACAATGAATAACCCTGAAATGCCTCATAGTAGACTTTATGGCTGTCCTGAAAACTGATAAAAAAAGTTCTATCCCAACCACAAGAAAAGATACATGCATTTTTTTGTTCGGTGCAGGCGCCAACGCCTTGGGTTGAACCCCCAAAGACCCCCCCCCCCCCCCCCGAAATGTATGAATTTAACTTCCTCGCCATACAATTTCACTCTTAATTTTGAGTTTTCAGTTTATGTATATGCGCGTTAAATGCGAATTTCAAATTGGTATAGCTTCTTATTGTATCTAGATTCAATAGCAAGTTATTGGTGAAAATCTCCAATACTAGAGGTAATTTAACAAAAACAAAAGTTTTAAAAATTAGCACAGTAAACGTGAAAATAATGCCATGCCGAGTGCAACATTACTAAAAATGTCAACAAAGTGCAAAAAACGGTTGAATTTTCGAGGTTGTTTTGAGTTATACCTCTTCAATTGGGCTATAACAAAACCATCAAATATTTTGCTGGTTGCAATTAGTTTATTTGTTATTATTTCCTAAAATATAAAATTATTTATTCTCTTATCTGCCGTTAACTTTTTATTCGGAGCTCAAACATAAGTTGTTCTATGGTACATTTAACAGTCTCTCTTGTGTCATACCAAATTTTGATCTCTTTCGCATACAAAAGGAGATATTTAAGATTAACTTTTCACAAATGCCTGCCTCTAATCTTATGACGAGTAGTGTATGTACATATTTAATGAAATTGTATGAATTTTTTTGTATTTGTTTTAACTGCTTAACTCGAGAAACAATTAAAAAACAAGTTGTATAGATTTTAAAAAGCTTACAAGAAATAGGTATTAATAGAATCAAATTCTCAACTCTTTATGCACCAACACTCCACCTTTTTTTGTTTGAAATGTATGGTACTAAGGAAAATTGAGTTTGAACTTTTAGCCAGTTTTAAAGTTTTAAGATTAAAGTACGTGTTTCAAGCACTTTTATTTCTATTTAATATTCCTTTAAATATATGTACGTACTTTTCTGACTTTATTAATCTCACTTTTCTTTTGCCACTTAATGCTTTGACCTGAAATTGAAAATTTGTGGTAACTAGAACTTCAGTAGTACAGTCGCAAGTAGAACAGTGTTGTCAAAAAATATCGTACGCTCTATTTTCTATGTGCCCACAATGATAATTTCTGTTGATAAATTCCAAAATACATCCCTCTTATTTACTGCTAAATAATTTTTTCACATTCATTCACTATTTTTCTATAATTAAAGAAAACACAGAAAACAGAAATTATTTTTTTCCGCGAATAAGATCAGAGATAAAGAGTCAAGACTTTCAGTTCCGATAATATTCTAAATCTATTTAACAAAAGGTCAAGAAAAAAAAACAAGAATTAAGCAGCTGTGGTTGTGATTTAATTTCATATTCGTGAATAGAACTACAACATTTTCTTGAGAAAAGAACACATCCTTATGCAAGGCAGCAGCTGAAATTCCATACCCGATTGCTCACTCAAGAAATGTACATCGTTACTCTTTCACTGTGGTTTCGAATTTAAATCTCGGCACTGCCACTGGTCGGATATTAATGTCGTTTTTGATTGAAGGTACGGAGCTACTCCTTTTTGACTCCTGTTATGTCGTTTTCGGTTGGAAGTTTGAAGTTACTCCGTTTTGACTCCGCTTACTCCCGATCTACATTGCCCGATATTTCCACGAAGATTTTTCCAGAAATCGTGTGAAATGTACACACAGAACGATTTTTTCCATGAGATTTTTTCTTTGTCTTCTTCATTTTTTTATTTCTGTGCTCTTCATTTTGCATTGATATTCACTCACACCATCAACGCAATGGCACACTGACACCGAACACACACAAAATACTGGAAAGAGGGCGAAAGAGAACATAAACAGACTGGAAAAATCGTCTGAGTTTTGTGGTACAAACGATTTGATCCCTACCCCTTACTTTTCACTCCCTTCACCTACGAACAAAAGATCGGCACTGGAAAAATCGTTCAATGTAGACCGGGACTTACCGTTCCAAGTAATGTTTTTCTGAATTTTTCAGTTCCGGAATTATTAAAGGAGTAACCCCGTTACACACATACATACATATAAATCCCTTCATCGGATCATTTGTCAAATTATTTTTACCCGACTGAACGTGGAAAATATACATATGTAAATATGAGAAAATTTACGCACACACATTCTGTTCCGGATTTTATAAGGAGTAGACTCGCAACACACATATACATACAAAATATTTCGTTGGATTGCTTGTCAAATAATTTTAACTAGACCGAACGAGCCAAATGCACAAATATTAGACAATTCACACACAATATTCCTCAAAATAGGATTCGTACAACAGAAAATGATTCGATTGGAATCAGTAAGGTGTAGTACTGTTACAAAATCCAATCGAAAACGACATAGGTACAAAAAAAATAATAAAAAAAAGCGTAATTGGTTTCTCGGTTGAATGAAAAACATTGCTTTGAACATGCCTTGAACAAATAGTACCCTATCGACAGCTGTTTTCGAATTTTCGAAAATACTAATTTTTGGCATTTCATTTTGAAATAAACAAAGAAACAAAAGTGCAACGATAAATGTCACTGCGAAGACTAAACAACGATAAGTTTTTTCAACGTCACACAAAAGCAAAAAATCGAATACAAAAATTTACCTCCTCACATCAGAGGTTTAACGCAAAAAACTGATGCGAGTGTTTTTATTTTTTGGTTTTATTTTAATATTTTGTACACAGTTTGTTTTATATGTTATCGCCCTGCTAACAGCAAAAAGCATTCCAAAAAGAATAAACAAGGCGATTAAAAGGCATTCTTATCGCTGTTTCTTTGGTGTTAAGGCTAACGCAAAGTGCTGACTAATAAACTGTGTTGTGCAAAGAATATACCTATATTTAATTCTTTTTGAAAAACAATCTGTTTTGAAAAGAAAATCTCAGAAAAATGATGGTAAGAGTCAAATTTACTTTTGATTTTCAAAAAAACCTGTAAACAAATGCAGTTTGCTAATAGCTTATATTTTCATAGTACTGATACTGGAATGTTGTTAATTGATATTGTTGTTTAGGGCGTAACACTCAAAACACGTATTTCGAGCAACAGTTCTTAAAGCAAAACAACAATAAACTTAATTAAATTATACTTTTATCACGACTGGGCGTACTTAAGAATATTGTTTTTTTTTTTTTTTCAGGACGGAACAGACGAAGCCACTGGCATAGAAAATCTGAAGATCACAGATTCCCCAAGCAATCAGACTTTGGATATAGCATCTTCATCTAGCCCCTTGGGGGGACCACATGGAGGAGTGGCGAATCCTGGTGATTCGTCATCATCGACTGGGCAACAGGCTACGCCTCTCCAACTGCCAGAAAACAGCCTACAAGTAGACATATCGGACGCGCTCAGCGAGAAAGATAAAGTAAAATTTACCGTACACACAAGAACGAACTTGCCCAGCTACGGCAAGCAAGATATGTTGGTGGTTCGCCAGCATGAAGAATTCGTGTGGCTGCATGACCGGTTCGAAGAAAACGAGGATTATGCTGGTTACATAGTGAGTATGAGTACCTAAAACGCTAGTAGATGAAGTGTGAAGCTGCACTTTTATTGATTTTAATTCTTAAGTTGCAAGAAGGTAATAGTTATTGTTATTTTTGGTAATTTTTTGTTCCTTTAGATTCCACCTTGTCCGCCCAGACCAGATTTTGATGCTTCAAGGGAAAAGCTACAACGCCTGGGCGAAGGCGAAGGCAATATGACAAGAGAAGAGTTCAAGAAGATGAAATCTGAACTTGAAGCGTAAGTTTTTTGTCCTCTTTTACATAAATATGTAGTGAATTACTATTCCATAAACTGACATTTTCTAGTGAGTACCTTGCCACATTTAAGAAAACTGTAGCAATGCACGAGGTATTCTTGACACGACTCGCACAACATCCAGTTTTTCGCATGGATCAACACTTAAAAGTATTTCTCGAATACGACCAAGATTTGTGCGCTAAGCCACGCAAGAAAATGGCACTTTTTGGCGGTTTTGTTAGATCACTTGGCAAGACAACCGATGAAATTCTACTAGGAGCAACTGTTCGCGATGTAAATGACTTTTTCGAAAACGAATTGCAGTTCCTTTCGGAATATCATGGTCATCTCAAGGAGGGAGCAGCTCGAACGGAGAAAATGACACACAAACATAGAGAAGTAGCAGAGTGTCATCAGAAGGTTTCGTATGCTCTGATGCAGCTGTCAATAGCGGAAAAGGGTACGATGGAAACTTTCTACGCCAAAAGTGCTGAAGTTTTTGAAAAACTTAAGGTAAATAAAAAACTCATTGTTATTGAACTTTTTTAGAATTAGTTTAAAGTTTGTAATTGCGAGTGAGGATTGTTTTTAGTGGGACTAAGTATGAATTAAAAACATTCAAAAGCAGCAAAAATGATTTTCGTGCAAGCGATACATAATAAGAGAACTATTACAAGTTGGTGTACTTCAACCAATACTCGTCTCCAACAGCAAAGTCTTTCTCTATTCATTTATTTTTATTAATTAATACAACATTTTCCTCTAAAAAATAGCCTTTGTTGATTTAAATAATATCTTTTTATTTATTATTCTTCCAATCAGCATTTCGAATCCAGGGTAGCCAGTGATCAAGATCTAAAACTTGGCGACACTCTCAGGTACTACCAACGAGACAGTGATGCGGCTAAAGCACTACTTATTCGCCGTTTAAGATGTTTAGCTGCTTACGAAGCAGCAAATCGAAATCTCGAGAAAGTTCGAGCGAAAAACAAAGATGTCCATGCTGTAAGTGTGTAATTACAATACAAAGAAAATTAATGATCATGTCTTCTCCCATTATAATCTATTTTCTTAATTCAATTTTAATGCCCGCACATTCGTTGTCCTAAAAAATACTCATCACAAATATTATAAAAAAAATTGTTATGTTTAATTTTATACAAATGTATGCAGCCTTTGGAAGTACAAGAGGTATTGTCGTCTTCATTAATCCATAAATTGTTTGCGATTTTTGTTTCTTTTCATTTTTAAAACAAAAAAAAATCAATTTTTAGTTTTTCAATATTGCATATCGCTCTCAGTAAAACTAAATATCGTTGTCGTTTAATAAAATCTCCCCAAGTCCATTTTTTCATGTTATTAGATTTTCATTTGTTTACTGATTTTTAATTGAAAATAGTTTAAAAATGTTTGAATTGAAGAGGATTTTTTGTTTAGAAAAAGGTTAACAAAACACCATTTTCATATCTTAAATTTTGACATTTTAATAAATATGGTACATCAGTGCAGAAAAAATGAACTTGGAAAGTTTTTGTATGTAGTATTAAGGTAATGTATGTATTCTTTTTCTTATATTTAACTACTTTTTCCGTTTATGGTTACAAAATGTGCACTTTTAAACTGATTTTAATTTGTAATTTGTAATGTTGAAAGACAGAAAAAATAATCGTGTACGTTATTCCCACTTGTCAAATAAGCTGACAAAATAGTCAGCTTCAAATCTAAGCTTGATTGAAAGCTGTCTAATTTACATAGGAAAAAAACCCCAAACTGTATCAACTTTGAATTTTTAAATAAATTGGGCTTTTATGATCAATTGAGATTAATGCAATTAATTAAAACTAATTCATTTTTTTCCCAACGTTTCAACTATTTATTGCATCTTAGACTTTTTTGTCCATATGAACATATTTCCCAATCAGACTCAAACCACACCATTTTGTCTCTTTATTTTCTTTTAGCATTAAATTGAATGATTTCATACATTTATTAACTTCTACTTTATTTTAGGCGGAAGCAGCTCAGGCGGAAGCATGCGAAAAATTCGAATCAATATCTACATGTGGAAAAGAGGAACTCAAAAGCTTTCGCAATCGTCGCGTAGCTGCTTTTAAAAAAGGGTAAATATTAACATATACATTATACTTATTTAATTATACTTAAAAAATATTTAAATGAAATATTTTTTTTATTTCTCCAGTCTCGTAGAGTTATCCGAATTGGAAATCAAACACGCAAAAGCGCAATATGAATTCTTACGTCAATCCCTCAACGCCCTCAAAGAGCTTTAATAATCTTGCTATTGAAGCCCTTCTGAAAAAAAAATAAAACAAAAGTAATAATATTTATTCTATTCAAAGATTATCACTGTTATTGTCTTAAAGTCAGTCTATTGAAAATAAATGTAACTTTACCCTTGTAAATCCTATCATCTGAAACAAAACATAGCCAACAGTTCATTATGTATATTATGAAAATATAAAAAAAAAAAACTAAACTAAATATTATATAGAACCCAACTGAACAAACAAAATTATTAAATTGAATTAATTTTTCCCAAGCGTCTAATATTTTTTGTAAAATAAATAAAATTTAATATTAAACTTTATAAATACATACCTACAATACGTACATATAAAAAATGTATGCATAAAAAAAACTTGGTTTAAAAAAAATAACATACAGTTAATCGTGACTTTTATACTTTAAAAATTAAAAGAAAATAAATTGATATAGTACACTAACAAGAACCACAAAAATATTCAAAAATAATCGAATCATTATAAACTTTTTGCATTCCTTCTATCTATTATCTTTGTAGAATTGTATGATTTTGGTGTATACACGTATGTATAACTATAAACAAAAACAAATGTTAAACATTTATTTTTGATCGATTTATTTTATAATTATTGTTACCTATTATATATTTTTTTTTTCTTTTCATTATATACATACTTTATTTTAATTGTGTACACCTCTATTCTAAATTATGTGTTATAATTACGCATTTCAAAAATATGAAAATGAACAATTATACAAATATGTAGTCGCTTTTGTTTTCTTTTGTGTCTTCTAGGCACAGCTGCTAAACGTTAGTTGGCAAAGTAATGCGGTTACAAAAATAATCAGGCGTGTTCAGGAAAACGGGATATCGTAGATTTTGCTCCATAAAAAGCTGTGCAAATGAATCCAAAGTTTGTTTCCTCAGTATTTTGATAGCCTGACAGAGATTTATTGCTGGGGAATCTTGTTCAGACAACTAAGATTGCTGAGACCCTCTGAAATACGTAATATTTCCCTTTTCCCGCCCCTCTGATTCTAAACGAAATACTCACGGGAATGTTGTTCCCTTTACCTTATTTTAAACAACCTTCGAATATGAGCAAAAACACAACGGGAAGAAAGCACATATTTGTCTAAAAAAGGAAAAATGTGCATTTATTTGGCTTTTCGAGCATTTTACTATAAGGGCAACAATTACACTGGGCAATTACAGTCTGACAATTACACAGTCTGAGCATCTCCACTTTTCTCTATAAAAACACAAGTGGAGGTAATTGTTAGTAACACATAGTATCTAATTTTTGTTGGTGCCTGTGGTTTTTTTCAAAAACATTGTTTAAGCTAATTTTTGGTTTAATAATTTTTATGATGTGTATTTTAAAATGTAATTTTTTTTAAAATGGTGAATTTATTCGCATTTTTGTATGTAAAATTTGGACACCCTTTTTTTTATTTTATTTTGCTCAAGGTCAGTTGGACAGCAGTACATTTTAGCTCTACAATATTATATAAAAAAAATCTCAAAATTTATATTTGAAAATGTATTTCCTTTAAGAGTTCTTAGCGTACAAAACATATTTTTAAAATAAAAAGAAAAACATATGAATTCGATTCTAATTTATTCAAATACATGCTATTGATTCTTCAAACAATTCAGGTAATCTGTTCAATTCTACATTCGATGAACTCGCAACAAACTCATTTTCCTCTATTTTATAGCTATTTCGATTGCCTATATCTGTTGTATCTGACCTTTCATTGAGAAAATCAAAATATTTTCTATCTTCAATGCTGGACAATTCCAGTGCTGCAGAAGATAGTTTTAATAGTTTATTTTCTGGTGATACTGGTTGTATGTAAATATCCAAAACTGGTTCTATACATGGTTCTTCGATTAGATTTTGTATCGGAAAGTCGTTAAGTTGAAATTCTGGTATAATTTCATTTGTGTGGGCCTTCCGGTAGTGTGTAATAAGACGCATTCTCGAGATGTATTGTTTGTAACACAAATGACACTTTTGAACGTCTGCCTTAATACATCCCATCGTTTGTACGTTAGGATCTATCACAACGGGATTTTTACGAAATGAAGTTGGAATCTCCATACCTGGATGATGCTTTACAATATGAGCCTTTCGTTTTGCATTGTTTTTGTATAACTTCGGACAGTGTGGACATTTAAACATTGTCTGAAGTCTGACAATGGGTTGATTTAACTCTTCAATTGAGTCGATATTCTGTTCTGGATGCCTTTTTACCAAATGATTCACCAGCATGCCACGTCGTTTAAAACCTAGTTTGCATTTTTCACATTTGAATTGAGACTGATAGTAGTTTTCTGATACTATTGAGTTGTCCTTAGTTGGTTTATCTTTTTTTGAAGTAAGCTTGAGATATTGAGAACCGTCAATTTTTTCAGAACTTTTTTCAGCTACAGTTGTTAGTTGAATCTTGAATTTTGTTTTCACTTTGTGTAAAGCTTTTACATGTTTGTTAAGTTCCAACCTTTTTTCGAATTGTTGCTTGCATTTTGGACATTCAATATTTTTTTTCTTGGCATGAGTAGCTTTGTGACGCCGCAAGAAGCTTATATGAAGAAACAAACGATCGCATTCGTTACATGGATATTTTACTGCTGGATGAAAAATTCGTATATGCCTACGAACTATGTGATATTCCTTGTAATTCTGAAAGAGAAAATAAGTATTTTTTTAAAAACATGTCATACAATAAGACAAGCTTTACCTTTTTACAATGAAAACAGATGAAAAAGCCATCAACTCTATGCATAAGAACATGGTTTTTAAAGTCAACTACATATTTAAAAGTTTCTTGGCAAAACACACATGAATATAGACGATTTGTGTGACTTCGGACATGAGCTGCCAGAGCTGCTGGAGTTGCACAATACTGTTCACAGTTAGGACACTTATGAGGTTTATTGATGTTGGAGTGGGTTCGCTGATGCGACTAATATAAATTATTTTACCTAAATCTTCGAACTAGTATATAAAACACTTTCTTACCTTGAGTTTATTTTCGGACAAAAATCTTTTCGAGCACAATTGGCATTTATGCACCGAACGCTTTATTGGTGATCGTACGGCTTTAGTCTTTGTTTTATAAGCAGCTATATGCAAAGCGAAATGTTTTCTTAAACTTGCATTTGTCATAAATACCTTAAAACAAATCAAACATCTACTCGAGTTCTTAGGCAATTCTGATATTTTCTTGAATTTTTTTCTTTTGATTTTTCTTTTCGATATAATACATGATGCATCTTCTAAATCATGAACTTTTAAATGTGTTTGCATTTCTTGTGAAGTTGGAAATCTTTGATCGCATTCAAAGCACATCCATGGATTATCACGTTCGTATTTCTTTTGAGTGTCTTCAATAGATGGCTTTAATATTGGTAAATTATACTTTTCTGCATAGGCACTATGATATCCAACTCGAAGTTCTTCTTTTGGATGAATATCACGATTACATTTAAAATATATTCGATCATTTTCTTCGATTATAAGTAAATTTTGTTCGGGAAATGTTTTAGCCAGACGCACAAAACGCATCCAATTTGATGTATCTGTTTACGATTTTTGTTATTAAACTAGAGTGAATATATTGGTAAACTTACTTTCATTTGTAACAATGAGAATTTTCAATTGTCCAATTAACAGAAGTGGATAGTGACGTGGATGCTGAGATCTTAATATGTTTAAGAAAATATCATTAGTAAAACGAATTTCTCCCTCGAAAGGACCAAACTTTGTTCTTTGCAGAATTTCTTTTGCAGCGTAGACAGAAGGTTCTGAAATTTTAATAATTTATATTTTAACATTTTCTTCGTAAAGCAAAATTTCAATAATTTCTCTAAAAGATGCCTAAAAAGAATCAAGTAAGGGTCATTTTAGTGGGCATTTGTTTCTTTTATATTTTGTGAAACTCTGCATCTCTATGTTCATACCAAGGAACAAAATAAATAAATAGCAGTAGAGTATTCGCTTTCAAAACCGCTTTGTATGGTAATTTAAAGACCGATAAAATCTGTGTAATATGCCAAATGTAAGCATTTTTATTTTTTGTTTGTCATTTTTTTTTTTAAGTTTAGTCAAATATTAAACGAAAAATTACAAATTCATCAAAATTTTCCTCACAGAAAAAATATGAGCGATGCATATGTAAGTGAACAACAGCTGCAGTACACACAAACGGTAGTTAATTATAATAATTATATCTCATTATACTGACCAAACACAGTCCTTTAAGAATTTAGACAGATCCAGCCTACGTAATCCTTCGGTAAAATGTAATGCGTTACACTTCATAAAGCCATTTGAGGATATATATCTGCGGCTTGCTCCAAAGCCACTACAAGAACCAAAAAGTATTTACAAAAATGACTTCTATGCCAGGCTGCACACTCAAGAACAAAAAATATCTTTGAAACAGAACAGCAGTTCTGTGAAGAATTCTGAAAAATTGAGAATAGATCGATCAAAACCAGGCTACACCAAGTACTTAGATGTTTCAGCAACATCAAATAGACTTGACTACTACCCGTTCTCCTTCGATCAAAAGCAAGGAATAGGAGCAAAGAATAACATTACTTTTTGGACTTGGATAAAGAACGAAACGAATCAAAAATACAAAGTATGGCCGATAAAACAGAATTTATTAGATACATGCAGTAAAAACAAATGTTCTGAACGTCGGCGTGGTGAATTTCAAATAATGCAAAATTATGTGCCAAATAGTGGACTTACAACAGAAACAAAATCAAATTTTAAAAAAACTGATAGGAGTTTGGATTTTGATTTTAAATGTATTTGCGATTAGCTCGAGGTAGCAATGATATAAAAAGGACTTAAAAAATAAATAAAACAATCGAGCACTTACCATTTGTATCAGCGTTTATAGGACCAAGATAAAGATAATTTGTAGGAAGGCTTGCTTTTGCTCGGCTCTCGATGGCCCTATCTGCAACTAGAACTTTTATAAATTGTTTTAGTTTATTGATTTTAAATTAAAAACTTAACTTTTTTGTATACTAACCATAGTCATCATCATCATCTTCTGATAAATCTGTTTTTTGTGCATTGATGTCAGTATTGTAATCATCAGAACGTTGCTCATCTATACTTTGTTTACTAAGGCAAGACAAAAACTGTTTGTCTCTTTGGGTAATATCATTTACCGCGGCGACTGGAATACATCAAAAAAAGTTTTATAATAAAGGTACATAAAAACAAAACTTACGCAATGGTGACATAGTGCTTTCTAATAAAATTCTCTGCTGTTCCTTGGTTAAAATTTCTGTGGTGATTATTGGTTGTTCGTTTTCTTCGTATTCAACATCAGTGCCGATTGGATGATGCGATTCGAGTGCATCCATATTATTTTCGTTTGGGAATTCGTACGTTTGCAGGGCGTAGCTACTTCCTTCCGCATCATCCGAATGCGTTACATCAACATGGTCTATTGGAATGAGCTCACCAATTTCTCCTGCGTTTTCGTCTTCATTTGTCACATAGATGTTTTGATAAAAATGACCGTTCGGAGATCGATGTATGACAATACCAGTCTCCTCATCATTTTCATGAGCAATTTGTTGGATGAAATCAATTTCTACTTCACCACCACCACTGCCTAGAACTGAATTACTTGATATCTGTTCATCGAATGCCACTGAACTGGGCATTCCATTATTTACCAACACTTCTCTGTCAACAGTTTGGTGCCCTATTGGTAGTTCATTTGTGTACGCAATGTAAGGTGGGTCGATAACCTTTGAAATTTCCACAGTGTGGTTGTTGTGACTACTCGAAGACCTTGCACTGTGGTCCTCATTTTGGTTTGGGGCTTTTATATTTATGAGACTTTTGTAGACAATCGCGTTTTCCTCAGCTGGCTTCGGAACATTAGTCTTATCATAGAATGGACTAAAACGCGCCGCAGTTGTGCACATATTAGGATCATAGGAACTGATTCTTTGGAATCCTCCATAAACATACAAGTTGTGTTGGGATTCTACAATGTTATTATTTTATGTTATGATGAAAACAAAATAAATTATAATATTGCTTGCCTGAGTTTTCTAAGCTTTCACTCATTGTAGGTTTAATATTTAAATATTGCTAAAATCTTTTTTTAGCAATAAGCATACAAAAATAAAGCTAAAGCTATTTTTGTGTTTTCTCTTCTCTTGATATTTTGGCATTTTGCTGTTATCAGCCATCTTCAGCTGATGTGGATTGTGGATGGTTTGCAATTCGGAATGTCAAACCGAGAATAGAGATGAGTTTGTTGTGTTATTAAAATCGACTATTCGGAATAGGAGTAGGTTTCCTTTTATTACACCGAGCAATATTTTCCTATGTGGATTTCGTTTCAACAAAAAAATTAAATCTGTGAAGGGGAAATTTGATTTGTTTAGAAGAAAAGATCAAATTTTCTATTAGAAAGATTTACACCGACTTCCACACACACTAGGAAGATTTGACATTGTTCTGGCTATTGTTTACGTTTGGCTTTTCAGTAAATTTGTTCAATCGGGCCTGTCAAATTGCACACACATACAATCACATCGCATTTAACGCGCATATTTTTAAAATGGTTGGCCACTTATGCTGTTTTCCTTTGGTTTCACTCAAGGTTTCACTCATTTTGAAATCCAACGGAACAGTCCAAGATGCTTCTACTCAATTCTGAGGAAAGGTATCTGTATAGGTGAATCGTCAAATAAAAATTATTTGCTACCACACAAAAGCAAAATGTAAAACACGAGTGTATCAACTCCGAACTTCCAAATTAAATTTTTTATAATATTTTTTCATAATTTGTTTATTAAAATTTACCAAAAACTTTGATTTTGATGCAAATTAAATTATAATGTAAAGTTAAAAAAAAACATGAAGTACATTGCAGTTTGTTGTGACGTTTGAGTTTGAATGGATTAGTGCTTCTTGAGTGGATTCTGATTTGAAATCAAGAATCGAATTTCTCTTCTCTGAATCGTCAGAAGCGTACTTTTTGTGTCAATGGAATGGTTTCAGAAGACTTCCGGACGCTTCTGGACGCTTCCGGACGTCCAAAGGAAAACGGCATTAGGTATTCATGAATTTTTTTTATACCGAAGATGATTTAACTTTTTCAAAAATTATTTTCTTTCACATTTTGCACATTTTTCTAAGAAGTCCAACAGTTATTATATTTTTTTTCTACTTATGTTCTGGCACAAATAATGTTAAATATTGCTACGTAAAAAAACGGTGGAATTCATTCACTTGTAGTCGGGGTTTTCAAAAATGTAAAGCAAGGCAAAAAATAATGCACTGAACAAAAAAATGCATTTATCTTTTCCTGTGGTTCGGATAGAACTTTTTGTATCAGTTTTCAGGACGGCCATAAAGTCTACTATGAGGCGTTTCAGGGTTATCCATTCTTTGCGGGGCACCCTGTATTTATGCTGTTGCGAAAATGTACTTATTTTAATATATGTTTTTTTTTCAAAAAGAAGGCCTGATTTTTCAAAAAGGAGGCCATTCATGCTCGAAACGTCGCACACCATTTAAAACCGTGTTTTTTTTACCTACCTACTAAAACTATATTTTTGTATAACATTAAAGAGGTTACAAAATATTTCCAATATTTAATATTTTTTATTGGATTGGTAAAGAGGATCTAATTGTTTACAGCCATATTAATAAAAACAGCGCTTTACTCACCTGTAACTTTCGAGCTCTTGTGTACGCATGGATTAAAACATAACTCGTGAAATGAAACGTATATTTACTTTTCTTATTCAACCCTTCGCTAAACCACCTTCCTTATTGGTTAAGCTAGCTCGTAAGTGGCCGAAATCTTGCTTCTAATCCACGAGTTAATGATAACTCGCTGCTAGATCCGTTTATTTATTTTATTTAGCTATTAATTTATATGTATTTCGGAACAATTTCTTCTCTCCGGCGGATAGCAGAATACAAACATTTACCCGAGTTTAGCAGAATAGGGCTGAATCCTGAATATCACAAAATGCACAAAACGCCATTACTACCCTTTTAGCTTTGTGGTAAGAGGGAATACTAATTACCCATGCTACATTAACAAAAAAAGAAATCTCATATAGAAACTTATTCTACAATGTAACAAAATTATGCGAGACAAAAGTAAAACTACATTTTGCTTTTTAATTGGTGGCTTTAATAGAAACTATCGATGAGAAAGTTATTCTTAATGGGGCATATTCATAGTCGCAGATAGACCCAGGTTTAACTAAACTACAGTTTAAGACAATTTTGGCTCAATGAATACAGACCGATTTTAAATACAAATTGTTGGTTTTATATTTTTATAACTTGGTGAACTACACAAATAGCTTCAAATATTTTGAAATTATAAACTTTAACAAATATAATCAACGTCCGAAAATTCAACTAAACCTGTATTTAGACCCAGCTCTAAAATGACTATGAAAACGCCCCAATGCTGGTAATACATAATAGTTTGACTGTTACTATGCATGGAAGAATTTATTAATTTTTTTAAATACTAAAAAGTACAGTTACAATATAAGAAATAGAATAGTCCCATAGCTAAGGTATGATGACAAAATAAGAGTACATCATGCTAAATAGTTTTGTAAACGTATGCCAGACCCGTAAATCGTATTTTCCGACTGCGTTTCGGTTGGTACCCCGATATAATTTATAAATTGGTCGTTAATATGAGAAGAGTCAACATTTGTTAAATTCAAGTGCTGCACATAATTAGATTTAGCCTCACTTATAAAACCGTTATTGGGGACATGTTTAATAGAGTTTTGATAGTCTCGAGGATGCATCGGGCAGTTATTCAAAGTTTTTAAAAAAGTATGCTTCTTCTCAAATGTATTTTTCCAATTCCAAAAAGTAATAACATTCTTTGAAATTCTACCTGATTCTTCTCTGGAATATGCTCTATATGTCAAGTTATTGGTTGTGGCTGATTGTTCCAATAATTTCCCGAATCCAGACTTACACCGATCAATACCAATCGACATTTTTTTGTTATTTTCTTCAGTCTCAGTTGTTAAGTGTATGACTGGTGGACGCTCTTTAAAGCCTTTTGATTTCCACTGGTAATCGGTTTGTGAAACACTATGACCCGGTTTAACTGGATTAGTGTGATTGTGAAGATGATTTTCTTCGAATGATTTCATGAATAGAATTCCCTCCACAGTGGGTTTGCGGACAATGGAAGGCTTTATTGTCTAGGAGGAAAAGTAAAACGGAATAAGAGGAGTACATTTCTTAAAAATAACATACCTTCCATAAAAATTGCTCCTGGCTTTCAGTTCGACAACGTTTATCATCGCCTACACTTTGAAGATATTTTTTGTTTTCTAGTGAGAAGTCGTGTTTTATTGCTTCAGAAACCGACTCTGGTAATTTCAGATGTCCCCGATAAGTCGAAGTACGATAATCGTTTTGTGTATCAGTTGGTCTTTTATAATCAAAATATCCACAGTCTACCATGTTTTAATAACTTAATTTTAATATAATACTGAGATTTTAAATTTGGCAATCAGAAAAAATGAAATTTGTGTTGCACCTACAAACTTAAATTGGTTGCCAGGCCAATACCATCTAATACTAATATACAAATTTAGAAGCACACCGTTTTGAGTTGTTTATTAAAAAAAAAAAATAGCTATCAATACAAAATAAACATACATTTACCCGAGGATAGGATACACAAGAAACTCTACAAATCTAGTTTGAAACTTTTTGGCAAAAGCTGAGATATGCTCGTACATAGCACCCGCAAGGGTGGATTAATCGGCTTTGCTAAATAGATTGGAAAATCTTTTTTGGCGAATTCTATAAGAAATTGACGACACAAGCCACATGGCGTTGTAAAGTAATTCTCTTGCAATCCGACAACTGCAACTGCTTCAAATTCTCGCTTGCCTTCACTAATGGCTTTTGCAGCAGCTACTCTTTCGGCACACAGGGAAGCACTATAGGCTCCATTTTCAATGTTGCTTCCAGTATAGATGGTACCATCGTCGGTTTGTATAGCTGCACCCACTGCAAATTTACTATAAGGACAATATGCATTTTTCCTAGCTTCTATTGCAGCATGGATAAGAGATTGTACAGAGTTTTCTAAAAAAGATGTAATTAGTGCTGAAAATAATCATTTGACTTAAACAAGATTCTGTGATACCAAGTTCATCAAATGATTTGATAGATGCATCATCAGTCGCTCCGTTAATAAATAGCCCTGCCATTTTTGAATGGTAAAACGTAAAGAAACTAGTTACCTATATCATGAAATACTTTTCTAAATTTATTTATTTAAAATTCCCTTTATTTTATTTATTTTTTGGCAAGTTTTAAAATCAATTAAGAGGGTACAGGACACTGCACTTCACTGATAAGAGTAATCAGCTGAGTAGGAGTGCGTTCAGCAGACGAACATAGAATGTGCGCATTCAGATTTGTATGCCAAGCTATATCACGCCGACTCCACAGGCCATACAGATGTCCCACATCACAGCCACAATCCAATCAACAAACAGTTTTTTTTTACTACTGGGCAAATTATGTCATGTCATTCATTAGCCTTTCACAACTACTTCTATCTTTTCCAACAAAATTTACTTGCACATTCAACAAAAACCAGAAAAAACTCACACGCACATGAAACACGTCATCTCATAACCAAGCTTTTGAACAGCCCCTCCTTGTCTTGTTCAAAACGTAATTTTTTTCGAATTGTCGTTGCATGCACATGGATTTTTTGGATTCAAATGGATTTTTTTTAGACATATTCATAGTTCTGCCATCTTTTATGGCCTGTATTCATAGCTTTGTGTTGTTCTTATCTGTTGTAATCCCATGTAAAAATTCAGCTGACTGTTAAACAAGTTGCAATAAAAAAAGCTATAGTTCGTGCATTTTCTACTGAATAAGTGCCAAAATGTTTCGCCACCGAAACATTTGGATTTTCAACCAGTCGGAAAACCAAGAAGCAAGTTATGGATGCAAGCCATTCGCCTCTCTGAAAGGAAAAAATTGTTTGACACTGCAATGAACAAGTTGGTCTTTCCTCTTATAGCCATTATTCTGGCAACCTGACTGATGATGCCTCACAAGTCACAATAATCTCATAACGCGTGGTGAACTCGTCTCATAAAAACTTAGAAATTATGATCTGCTCCTTGGCAGGCCGCATTCACAACTCACGTTGTTCTTGTGAGTTAAGGCTTAACTACATAGGCCTACTTTTGTACAAAAGTGAGAAATAAATATCTATTCTTAAGACACCTGCTTTCAAAAAAACAATGGAAAACTGTGCATGGTGGTTTAATTTATGTGTCAGAATAATTTTCGTATGTTTTTATGCAAGTATGTTTCTTTAGCGAGCATTTTAATTTCTCACTTTTATACTTTTGTACAAAAGTAGGTCTATGTAGTTCAGGCTTTATCTTATGAATGCAGAACACGAAATTTTGACCGCCTTATACAAAAACAAACTCAAAAAAAATTGTGACCTGTGTGACAACGGCAGAATAGGGTTGTAAATTCCACATGATTACAACAACAAAATAAAAAAAATTGGCAATGTTAAATCCGGACTATCCTATAAGAAATATCTCAAAGAGAGCTAAATTTTCGTTATTTTTGCATCAGATTTTCAGAGCTTTTGAAATTGATTTCTGCTGGATGCATTCACCTTACTTCCAATCTAATTTCGTGCAAATTTGGTTGAAATTAGTTTACTTGGAAACGAGAATTTGTATGGGAAATGAGGTCATTTGGATCTCATTTGGAAATTTACAATGAAATCACCTAAGTTGGCCTAGTGTAGTTAATAAATCACGCACAAACCAGTTTGCTTTCAAAATTAGATTAAAGGCCTAACTATAAAGGCTCTCCCAAAACAATGCGAAACATTCGTTGCTGCGAAGAAACATTCGGCAGTCAAAATTTATTCATATGTTTCTCCGCCGCGTTGGTGTGGGCACTCTCATATATCACCATGTAAATAAAATTTGACATGCGAATGTTTCTTCGCCGCAACGAATGTTCCGTATTGGTTTGGGAGAGCCTTTACAGTTGCCCAATCAGAAATGAAAATGAATTTTGTATTGAACATGACAAAACTTGACAAAAAAGAGAGTGGGACAGTTACATGTTTTTGGTGAAAATTGTATTCTACTATAATGAGATGGTGTGAGAAAGTGGGATTTTATTATTTAATGACGGTGGAGCGATAGTAAATATGGAAGCAAAGTCCCGGGGTACCATTGAACGATTTTTCCAGTGCCGATCTTTTGTTCGTCGGTGAAGGGAGTGAAAAGTGAGGGGCAGGGATCAAATCGTTTGTACCACAAAACTCGAACGATTTTTCCAGTCTGTTTATGTTCTCTTTCGCCTTCTTTCCATTTTTTTGTGTGTGTTCGGTGTCAGTGTGCCGTTCGCTTGATGGTGTGAGTGAATCTCAATGAAACATGAAGAGCACAGCAATACAAAAATGAAGAAGACATGGAAAAAACCGTTCTGTGTGTACATTTCACACAATTTCTGGAAAAATCTTCGTGGAAAAATCGGCCGAAACTGGAAGGAACTCGTCGGTTGTACCTCTCAATCGCACAAGATTACAACAACAATTTTTTGTCGGCACTGGAAAAATCGTTCAATGTAGACCGGGACAAACAGAACGGCTTGTCTTGCTGATTGTCCACACACGATAGACCCCTTTCACACAAGGAAACTCAGTTGCTGGCGATTTTCAGTTTGTAGGCGAGCAAGCCGTCATAGAGATAGAGCCGAAGACGGCTTTCACAGAAGGAAACTGAGTTGCCAGAAACTGGCTAGTTTGTAGGCGAGAAGGGTGAGAGGGGAGATTTGTTGTCTTCCTTTTATGCCTTCTCGCCAACAAACTAAAAATCGCCGGCAACTCAGTTTCCTTGTGTGAAAGGGGTCGAACATTGGTTTGGAGTTCGTGGATTTTGGACTGGCTGAAAATCCAAATTTTTCGGCCGAACCAATCGAAGCCATTTGATTTTTCCCACTCATGGGTAATTTTGGTTGGGTTCCGTGCCGTTCGGCTCGTTGGTTCGGTCGTGTATGGCCAGCCTTACATACATGCATGCAAAAACACTGTTATTTCTTCTACTCATCGTTTATTTTGATTATTTGCTTTTGTGTGGTGAAGTTGATGTCAATTTTATTTTTATGATTTCAATTCGATAGTTCCTATGCCAAAAAAGCTTGGTCGAAAGTCCAAGTCCCCTTTCACACAGGGAAAGCAGTGGCTGGAGATTTATTTACGTTTTCCTTTAATTGCCTTGTAGCTTCCACACAAGGAAACTGAATTGCCGGAGATTTCTGTTTTTTTCATATAAAGTCTATTGGCTGAACGCACATTACGGACAGTGTGAGAGGGAATGTGATAAAAATCTCCTCAATCGTTGACCGGGGAGATTTTTTGCATTCCCCTTACTTCTTGCCCTTCTCGCCAACAAACTCCCAGTTTCCAGCAACTCAGTTTCCTTGTGTGAAAGCAGTCCAACTTTAGCTTGGTCTTTTGACTAAAGTATATTTTAAGAACTGAACGCATTTAGTATTTACCAAGGTTCAGCTTTGAACGCAAAGCGAATTCGTCTAATTTTCTCAATTCGCTTGCTTTTTTCTTTTTTTTCTGGTCATACCTGAAAAGTCTGTCGAAGTCGAAGATACCACGAAAAAAAAGAAAACTAAAAAAGAAGAAAAAGTGTAGAAAAAATTGCCAGTGGAAAGTGTGGATTAAAAAAATCCTCAGAAAATTAATTTATTGTCTATATAAAATTAAATTAAAACCATTTAATAGAACATCAACAACATATTTTGATTATAAAACAAAGAATAAACATCAAAGTAATTTCAATTGAATTGTTTTCGTTTCAAAAAAGCTAACTGCAATTTCTTTTCCTCGACGAGACGGGTCGAAAAAATGATTTGGTAAAACTAAATTCACAGCGAATTGAAAATCAATCAATTTTAATAATTTTTTTTTTTAAATAAAAAAAATAAATATTTTAAATATTGAAGTGATCCTGATTTCTTGAATGTATATTTGTGTTTTGTTTTGTGTTAATTTCTAAAAGCGTAAACTTAACTTTATTGTGCTGGTGTGTTATTTTAAATTTGTTTTTTTGTTTTAATCTCGATCTCAAAATACCATATTTTTCGTCAAAGAGAAATCGCCTTTTTACCATCTCAGTTCATTCAGTCTCCAAGATACAAAAGAAACGCATATTTTCAAGAACAAAGAAGTCATTTTCGCAACGCAGGAAAATCTGATTTTTTTAAAATTTGTTTTCTATTTTCATTCTGTTCTTTTTCAGAAAAAAACTTATTTCGATCAAAAATAACACGAATAATCCAACGAAATTAGTTGTTTTTGATAAAAACAAATAACTTTGTAGACTTCGCATTGAGAGTTCTGAGTTGTTGTTCGCCTTGGAAAAACTTCTGTTTTTTTTTAGAAGTTCGTGCATAACAAACAAAAAAAACTTGAGTGAAAAACAATTTATTATTATTTTCACTTTGTTACGACGCATTGTTGAAAATATTGTTGATTGGGTCAAGAAGCAGCAGTCACTTGAAACAAAAAGAGGGCGCATTGTGATCTAGAGTTAGAGCTAAAGCTAATAACAGATGAAAAAGGGCAATTTGCCAAACAAACATAAACAGTGAATTATAACTGACGGACGGAAGAAGGCGATAGGATACAAGAAGAATCGGCAACTAATTTATTGATATTTATTGACCGAAACTTATTCGGATCTTATACAAGTCCTCGTCCATCTATCCCTGAGGTTTATTTTGGAAACGCGGAAAGAAGCTTCAGCAGCACAACAATGAGTGAACTATCGCCAGAAGAGGTAAGTCTTTATTATTTCTTTGTTTATTATTTAATTTATAGACGTATGTTTATTATATCTGTGTGGGCGAAACAAGAGAAACTGCGTGTTGCATGTCAGGTAGGTAGGTATGTATTTAGGTATACACACAAATATTATCCTTGGTTACTAGAACAATAATTTTGTCGAGATGCGAAGAGAATTTGTGCTGCCTTGCATCTTTTGTATTCTATGTAGACTCACACTCCGAATAGAGGGTGATCACATTGAGTTCAATGAACTTGAAATTAATGTAACAGCTGCTGTATGTCTTGTTTTCTGTTCTATATTTGGTCAGTTTCTATTTTTCACAAATATTTCTTCATTCAAATTTTAGTAAGAAGGATTCCACAATTTAGTTTTACCAATTCTACCTACATACCTACTTTTTGTAATTTTTGGGTTCCATAGTTGAGCTCAGAAGATACTGATTAAAGAGTATATCTGAATACTTTGGTAATCAACATGCTGTTTTTTATAATTTTTTTGAATGTATGTAACAATACTTAGAATAAAAGTTCGTATCAAGTTTGGCGAAAAACCCATAGATTTTATGATAATTTGGAAAACCAGCGGCAGGTAAAATTTAATAAAAAGGTTTTTTTTTGCTTAACGCTCAAATGGCTATGAATAAAAAATGATATGTGTGCTTATCGATAATTTTTATTTATGTGTGAACTGAAACAGTTATAACAGGTGTAAAAATGAGTCCTCTTTGGTTTTGTATGCATGCTATAGCCAGTGTTTGTATTTCAATGATATTGATATTAATGATCCTAGTTACTGCATCACTTCGGAGACCGCTTTGAGCATGCGCTCTTCTAATTCACTTTAAATTGCTATTTTAGTTGAATAAAAGATTTATTTCATTTCTCCCCATTCAAAAACATCCAATATTGTAGGATCAGGAGATCTTGCAGGCCATTGAACTGCTCCAACTTTTTCCTATCCAACGATTACCGCTTACTCTTCATCTTGTCAATTTTAAACCTCTCGAGCAAAGTGAGCGGAAGCACAACCAAGTTATGAATAAGATGAAGCTAGTTGAACCTATGGAATGTCCTTCAATAGTTCTGATAAATCATTTTGCAACAACTGCAGATAGTTTGTAAAATTCAACTTAAGTGGCTACTAAAATTAGCATTTTTTGAAACTAAGGAATGTCAAAGTGCACCCGTTATAACTGTTTTAGTAAAAAACATACTTAAAAAATTATCTAAATCCACACAAATAATTTTTATTCATAGCTTTTCGGTCTTAAAGCTAAAAAAAACATTTTTTTTATTAATTAACCTCCTACTTTTTTTTCCAAATTATCATAAAATCCATGGGTTTTTTCGGCAAACTTGTTGCTGAATTTTATTTTTAGTATTGTTACGTACATTCAAAAAAAATTATTAAAACAGCATGTTGATTACGCATTTTTTGGAGAAAATTGACCCCAAAGTCAAAAAATTAGCATGGGCAGAAAAACTGGAACAGTCTAAAAATTGAATATCTTAAGACTTAGAAAAGATGTCAAATTTATTTAAACGCAATTACAAAGGCTGGTATTTCTTCTAAAAATAAAGGCCTAAACGAAGTTTCTATTGTAAGTACTTACGGCGAAATTACCGGTAACATGGATCAGGGTACCCCAAAAATAGACTTTTCTCAAATTCCCGATAAATGATATCAAAATTGAAGAACAATTTTTTTCTTAGAATATAGCCCAGAATCATACCCTTAAATACTCTTGAAGAATTAAGGGACACCCTGTATAACTTGATCTGTGTTCAAAATCTAGACTTTCCATATTAATACAATATTATAGATTGGCATAATCGGAGTCAAAAAGTGAAGATGCCTTGAAATTCTTGAACATATGTAGAGGGTATCAAAGTTGACCAAAATCAGTTCAGCAATTTTGTTGGCCATACAAAAAGCTGAAAACTGACCTGAGAAAAAAAAATCAAAATTTTAGCTATTGGGAACGGTTTTTTATTGTTCGAACAATAAATGTGAATCGAAAAAACGTAATTTTTTTAGTTTGATATTTGACGAAACAATTCATATATATAAAATTTAAATAATTTATTTTCTTCAAATTGTAATTTTATAAAATTTATTCAAAGGTTCAAAAATTTAGATAATTTAATAATTCATTAATTTACGATTTATTTGGAAAAAATGTTCATCAACTATAAATTAAATTCTAAACCTTAAACGTCAAAATACCCAATAGCCTTCCAATACAAATTTGTGTGAGAAAATTTATCATGTTTGTGTAAAAAAATGTCCCTATACACCACCGTTACATGAGTGCCGTTGTTGAAAAAAAAATTTAAGTGTCGGTGTTTCTATGTCAACTGATGTTTAAAATAAGTTTCCCAAATTTATTTTTTTGTTTTAATTTTTTTTTATTATACATATTTACCCATTAAAGTTTTTAATTTTGTTTAAATAGCTTAAAAGTCTATATACCATTTTTTGAAGACCTACCTATTTATATAATTTCATGCAATGCACATTATACAATACAACTACCAACAAGAAATACATACCGCAGTTGTTAGACCATACCCCTAAAATATAGTAAAATTTAACAATGTTTTTTTCATAATATCTGTTTTAACAAACATTTAAAAAACAACCAATTCAAATATTTTGCTAAAAAAATGATAATTTACCAATGTACATGTGTATACACATTCCTGTCACTTGTTTGAGGCCACTATTTTCACAAAAGTTTTTTCTCGATAAATACCTGTAGGGAATATTTTTCCTGGAAATTGTTGATACATGTTAGTAGGTAAATATTGATGGTTGGATGTTGTAGGACGCGGGTAGTCACTGAGTGGCGTCAACACGGCGATGTCCCGTGATGTAACGAATACTACACATCAATTGTGCTTATTTTACCTCCAAGTGGTAACCATCGGGTACTGGTCTCGTCCATCCGGACTTGACTTGCCAAACAAATAAGCGCGAGTGTTGAACAAGAGACAAAAATAGCAACACTATAAATACTCTGTCGGAAATGACTGGCTGTATAAGTCGGCTGAAGTCCTAGACGAGCCCATCAGAAGGAAGGTGTGCGGCGGATGAATTCATCAGAATCAGCGGTGTCACCAACAGTATGGACGACAGAGACCTTACGTGAGCTACTCTGAAATATTTAGAGCTGAGGTCGGTAAGGAATTTCAGTACTAGCCAGGGTGCTGAAAAAGAGATGGTGGCGGATGAACCCTTCAAGGGTCAACGGCAGCACTCATATCCCCGTAGTGGGCTACTGGTATCGGATTATCCGGCCTGCTGTCCTAAGGCTACACAAGGATCCGGCCCTCCGGGTCTGGGGGTCGTGTGACGGGTTGGCAACCTACCACATGTAAAGAAATCAACCGCTTCGAATCGGCAACTACAGCCTCGGATAAGGAATGATCAAACGATGACGACTTTTGGCTATCGAACAAGGACAAAGATTGGATTCTGGAATGTTAAAACTCTTCTCGATAACCGCGAAGAAGGCCCTAACAACGCCAGATTCCTCCAACTTGAGAAAGAATTCCTACGGTACAACCTAGACATCTTGGGTCTGAGTGAAGTGAGATGGTTGAGCGCAGGGCAGGTGGATTCACCTTCGAAAAGCACTTTCTTCATTTATTCCGGAAAACCAGTTGGAAGCTCCCGATGTTCCGGCGTAGGTTTAATGTTGACTCCAAAGGCGCGGCAAAGTCTTATAACCTGGAAACCCATCAACGACAGGATATTGACAGCCAGGTTCCAGAGTAAATTAAGAAAAATCACCATCATCCAGTGCTATGCCCCAACTGAGGAAGCGTCGGACGCCGAGAAGGACGAATTTTACAGCCAACTTAGCGCGGTTTTCAGAAGCTCGCCGAATGGAGACATCACTATCGTAATGGGAGATCTTAATGCTAAGGTTGGCCAGGACAACACAGCGTTGAAGCACGTTCTGGGTAACCACGGTATCGGGGAACGGAACGACAATGGAGAGCGGTTTGTTGACTTCTGTAACGCAAATCAGCTAGTCATTGGAGGTACTCTGTTCGAGCATAGGATCTCGCACAAGATAAGTTGGTTATCCACAGATCGTCAATGTACAGCGAACTTAATCGATCACTTTGCTATTAGCAACCGCTTTAAAAATTGTCTTCTCGACGTCCGAAACAGACGCGGTGCTGATGTAGGGTTAGCTCGCGATCACCATCTTATGCTTGCCTACGTTCGTCTTCGAATTGCTTCAGTGGATGGAAATCGGCAAAACTTCCTGCGTACACCCAGGTACAATACCGACAGATTACGGGATCCTACAGTGCGCCAAAGATATAAGGACCGCCTCGCCGCAGAAGCAGAAGTCATCAGCATTGCCACGCCAGAAAATGCAGACCAACACTGGAGCAATGTGAAAAAGGCCTTTGCAACTGCCGCAACTGAGTCTGTGGGTATAAGGCAGAGAAGCCAAAGCACATGGCTTTCTGCAGATACATGGAGCAAGATCGAAGAAAGGAACGCGATTAGATCCCAACTTGCGGCTGCCCCAGTAGGTGAGAGATTTAACATCGAGTCTCAGTACCGTAGGAAAAGGAAAGAAGTGCAGCGTAGTGTCAGACGTGACAAAAGGAGGCGCGTAAATGTTCTCGCAGAACAGGCAGAGGAAGCAGCATCAAGGTGCGACAGTGGTACCGTCTACAAGATAACCAAGGAATTGGTTGGAAACAACAACTCCCGGAAACAACACCTCGTCAAGGATGTAGACGGCACCCTGCTAGTTACGGATGAGGATCAGCTCAGGAGATGGAAGGAACATTTTGCTAGCGTGCTCAACCACATAGGCGATAGCGGAGGTGTTCCAGCCCCTAACCCAAATGAGCTATTCGTAGAAACAAGTTCCCGTATTCGCACCTGCCCTCCCAGTTTAGCCGAGATAACATCAGCAATCAAATCCCTCAAGAACAACAAAGCGGTAGGTTTGGACGGAATTCCCGCTGAGCTCTACCAAGCAGATCCACAAACATCAGCGAAGTTGCTACACCCCTTAATAGCACAGGCATGGGAGAACGAAAGTTTCCCCATTGAATGGAAAAAAGGGATGATCGTCAAACTGCCAAAAAAGGGAAATCTTACGGATTGCGGAAACTGGAGAGGGATCTGTGTCCTCCCCGCGGTGGCAAAGATAATGGCGAAAATAATCTTGGAACGAATCAAAGAACATCTCGATTCTACTCTCGACAAAGAGCAAATGGGATTTCGTGCAGGCTCATCCTGCATTGATCACATCAACACCTTGAGGATCATAATAGAACAATGCGTGGAGTTCCGTTCCCCTCTTCATTTGCTCTTCATCGACTTCGAAAAGGCTTTCGATAGTTTGAATCGAGATTTCATTTGGTCAGCTTTACGTAGGAGAGGAGTACCCGAGAAGATTATCGCCGTTATAAAGGCTACCTACGAGGGCGCATCGTGTCAAGTCTTACACAACGGAAAGGTATCAGAGGACTTCAATATCCATAGCGGAGTTCGTCAAGGATGTTTGCTATCTCCGCTACTTTTCCTGGTGGTTATAGGGGATGTCCTTCATGCAGCTCTAGCCGAGCAAGCGCGTGGAATTCGATGGACGATGTTTTCGTTCCTGCAACATCTTGATTACGCTGACGATATTTGTTTGCTCTCGCACAACATTATGGATCTTCACCATATGGTGACTAATCTGGAATGCGAGGCAAACAAAGTCGGTTTGAGGATCAACACCGGGAAAACAAAAATCCTCAACATTTCTGAATCTTCTTCTCAAGTTGTCGTTGCGGGACAGCAGGTTGAAGCGGTGGACAACTTCCTGTACCTCGGTAGTGTTGTCTCAAAAGACGGCGGTGGTACGGATGAAGATGTTAACTGCCGAATCGGCAAAGCTAAAGCTGCTTTCGGCATGCTGTCTAAAGTTTGGAGGAGCAACGTCTACAGTACGAAGACCAAGCTGCGACTGTTCCGGTCGAACGTAGAGTCAGTACTACTATATGGGTGTAGTACATGGAAAGTGACCGCCTCTGTCACAAGGAAGCTACAAACTTTCGAAAATAGATGTCTCCGAAACATCCTAAGGATTTTTTGGCCGAACACCATCTCCAACCAAGAACTCCTTCGGAGAACGGGCCAAAGTCCTATTGACATCGTGATTAGGAAAAGAAAGTGGCAGTGGATTGGTCACACCCTACGTCGTGGTGCAGACTCTATTGCAAGACATGCAATGGAGTGGGATCCACTCATCCAAGATGGCAGAAGACCTGGAGGCCAGAGAAAATCGTGGCGCAGAACAGTCGACAAGGATTCACAAAAGCTCGGTAAAAGTTGGGGAGAGCTAAAATACATTTCCAGAAACCGAACGAGATGGCGTGTAGCGGTAGTTGACGCCCTGTGCCCCTTAGAGGGGTCAAGGATCTAAGTAAGTAAGTAGGTAAATATATTTTGCAATAAAAAAGTATAAATTGAAAGGGTTTACTTGGAAATTCCATGGGAATTTCACAAATTATAAGAATGGACTGCAAAAATGGGTATACAAAAATGCATCACTTGATTGAGGCCACTTGAAAAATCTTATAAAAAAGAACAAAACTATAAAAATGTTTACTTTTTTTGTTTTTAAACATAATGTTTTCGTCAACTAATAATGAGTATGCCCGCTAATTTTTTGAAATTAGCTCTATTAGATGGTTTGGAACTAAATCATACAGTTTTTTGCAATAATCCAGTAAAATCTGGCTCCAGGCATCGCAGTTAGCTTCGACCAAGACGTCCTTAACTCCAAACTGCAGCAGCATCAGAAACTTTTTGAGATAGCCAGGCCCAAACGTTTTCGATGATGTTTGAGTCCGGTGAGTAGGGTGGTCAAGGTAAAAGTCCAAAGTTTTCCGACTGAATCCAGCTTCTATCTACCCTGGAAGTATGGATAGTGGCGTTGTCTTGTTGGAATATCCAAGGTAGTAGTTCAAGAATAGCTTTGGAAACACCCATTACAGCAGGCATTTGTAACTATTTCCGTTCATTGTTGTAGTTATAAATTCCAATTCAATTGTTTCATAATAGGTGATAGCTCCCACACCGTAAAGCTGCGCGTACAGTGGTGCGACAAAGCGATGCGAGAAATTTTTGCGTGCGAGAAAAATATTTACATATATTTGTATAAAGGTGGGCACAGTGAAGCGATATTTGCTGCGAGCGTTGCAATTTTCTCACATACTTATCGCAAGCATTACGTTCACAAATTCTTTTGACCACTTTTGCTCGAATATCACATACCTTCTCGCATCGCGTAGCTTTGTCGCACTACTGTACGCGCAGCCAACACGTGATGTATGACTGTAATGTCTTAACAAAATAAGTTCTTCTTTTCTTTAATCGTGAAAATAAAAGTTGTAACCATCGGGTCCGTCAAGATTAAACTTTTTTACATCTGAAAAGACAACCTTTTTCCATGCGTTGCTACAGGCAACATGCTCCCTGGCGAAATTCATCCGTAGTTTCTTATGGAGCTGTCGAGAACTGGATTCTTTTTGATTTTTATAATCTTGATGTTACCACTGGTTTTAATTATCCTTAAAACCGTCGAAATACTGGCTGATACCCCACTTTTTGACCTTATTTTAGGCACTGATAGTGTGGAATTTGAAGCTAGCCGCTGAATGACTCTCTTTTCTCAGATTGTTGTTGTTTGAGTTGTGCGTCCTTTTTTTTTCATAGTTTTCTGTGTCTGCTAGATAGTTGTTGACAATGGTCTTACTTCTGTTCGGTCTCCTAGCTATTTCTCGGCCTTATAATCCCAGTTCCTTTAAAGCATCTATTGATCCTCTTTATGCTACTGTCGACGTGTTTCCAGAGCACATTTTAACTTGCAATTTAATGTAAAATATAGTTTTCTATCCTTTCTTAAATATTTTAAACTTTTGTTTGAAAAAAATCGGCGATGTTAAATTCTGCCAAGCAATTTTTGGAATGGCCTCAATCAAGGGGCGCAACGTTTTATATCCATTCACATAATTTGGGAATTTTTTATGAGTTTTCCAAGTTAACTCATTAACTTTATCCTTTTTCATTGCAAAATATGTATATCACACGTATCAAAAATGTTCAGGAAAAATATTGCAGGTATTTATCGAGAAAAAACTTGTATGAAAATAGTGGCCTCAAACAAGTGACAGGGAGTGTATATGTATATACGCACATATAATAGTAAATATACCTCTTCTATATAACAAACCAAGGAAAAAGAACGTTTCATAAATTCAAATATCAAATCAAAAGATTTGTAACCAACTAAAATTTGGATTTTTGCAACCTCAAAGTCTAAATCATGAAACAGTTAAGCTTTTTTTTTATTAAAACAAACACAATTATTTTTATTCCTGTACTAAAATTTACTAGACAGTTATGTTGATCAAAGTGTTACCGTTACCACGTAAAAGTGCATCAAAAGTACAACTTTTCTGAAAATTGAAACCGGGTGGGAAACCATTTCAAATGTAATACAACTTGACGTCATCAACTCCCTGATTACAAAAATGGCTTCGACAGACGTCTATGTGGCCCCAAAACCCAGACAGACGTCCCCGAAAACGCATTTTTTTTGGCGTTTTTAGGCTTTTGGGAAACCACCTGAAATGGATCACAACTCTTAGCCATAGACTCCCTGAGTGTGAATATGTACGTGACAGACGTCTAAGTGGCCCCGAAAACCCCCGATAGACGTCCCTGAAAATGCCACTTGAAATGTAAGTGGCTTATATTCTTTTCTTTATGAACACTCAGTTCACGTTTTCATAATTGTAGTAAGCTCGGTACGACACAGCTTTCTTATATCGCTTATTTAAATGGTTTAGTGTGTTCAAACCGTGTTTCCTTCAAAATATTCTTTTTCAGCTAGTCAAAACCTTTTAATTAGGTAGGAACCATTTTAATTGAAAGTAAAACAATAATAATATATGAAGGCGAGTTATAACGTGGATTTAAATAGTTTGGCGTAACTCAAAACGTCTGTCAATTAAATTTTCCAAATCAGAGAGTCAAGCCCTATAAATTGAGATGCATTTCAAGAGATTTGTATTGATAATCTAATTGATAAACGAGTAATAACATCCGCGACTTTTATCACGCTTTTCAGCAGTATGGCGGAACTCAAAACGTCTGTCAGTTTCATTTTGCAACTCAGGGAGTCAAGCCCTTTAAATTGAGATGCATTCCAAGATATTTGTATCTTTAATCTTTTTGATAAACTAGTAATTACATTTGCGACTTTTATCGCGCTTTTCAGCAGTTTGACGTAACTCAAACGCCTGTAACTTATAAAATCACTTTCTTGAGTCAGAACCTTTTAATTGGTAAACATTTGAAGAAGCTACCACTAATTACAATTAAAAAAAAATAGTAACATCCGCGAATTATATCGCAGCTGTCCGTTGTTTGGGGCCACTCAAACGTCTGTCACTTACATTTTAATTTTTTTTTTGGTCAAAGCCTTTTGATTGGGATACATTTCAAGTGGTTTCCCTCAAAATCCTATTACTAATAAAATAAAATAAGAAATCCGCGATTTATTTCGTGTCTTTCCAGCTGTTGGGTGACACTAAAAACTAATTTGTTTTATACATTAGTATTCTGGTAGTCAAGACCTTTCGATTGCGATACATTTTGGTGGCATACATCAATTATCTAAAAATTTCAATAAAAAATCCGCGATTTTAATCGCGTCTGTCGGGGATTTTGGGGCCACTTCTGTCATGTACATATTCGCACTCAGGGGGTCAAATCTTTCGTTTGTGATACATTTCAAGTGGTTTCCTTTTTGACAAAAAACGCAAAAAAAAAGCATTTTCAGGGACGTCTGTCGGGGGTTTCGGGGCCAATTAGACGTCTGTCACGTACATATTCACACTCAGGGAGTCCATGGCTAAAAGTTGTGATCCATTTCAGGTGGTTTCCCAAAAGCCTAAAAACACCAACAAAAATCGCGTTTTCGGGGACGTCTGTCTGGGTTTCGGAGCCACCTAGACGTCTGTCGAAACCATTTTTGTAATAAGGGAGTTGATGGCGTCAAGTTGTATTACATTTGAAATGGTTTCCCACCCGATTTCAATTTTCAGAAAAGTTGTACTTTTGATGCACTTTTACGTGGTAACGAGGCACTACATGCTGGCAGACGAACGTATTCGTTATCACCTTCACCAGGACTACCTATACTATTAAAATCTTTTGGTTTCCTTTAACGACCAAAATCTGCTGCCAGCTCTTAGACTATATGTATGTATGTATATCACAACTTAATTTTTGTTTTTGAAGTGAAACTTCTTTGGGCGCGTTGAGAGTGAAATTTCAAGGTTGAATTTTTGTAGAACGAAAAAATGTAATGCCACATGTGCAACGCTGAGATCATTGATTAGCTAAGTGGTGGGAGGTAGAGTAAAAGTAAACATTTTTATTGATAGTATATTTTATAGTGCAATAAGTTTGGATTTTTTGATAATCTATATTATTGTAGCAGATAAAAGGGAAAATGTCCTTATATGTCTTTTTTCTAATTTTGTTAATTACAATGCTAGAGTTTAGGTGGATAGATAATGAAATTCTAAGAATCTTACTAGTTTTATATTTTTATCTATCTCCTACTGTTATGGAGATATAAATTATTTTAAAAATTTTATCTCAAAATAGGCTAATTTCAAAAAATTGAATTAAATCAGGAGAGTCCGCTAAAAATTTGAATTATACATGGTTGCAAAATACATAAAACCAAATTAAAGTTGTCATATACAAATTTTTGATTTTGCAGAGATTTGGAGTTAAGGAATTTTCGGAAATAGTCGGAAAACTTCTCAAATAAACTGATTTATATCTTTTAAATTTTCACCTTTTTTTACTTTAAATTTTCACCATTATTATTTAATTTTCTAGTTAACAACCCGAACTCGTGGATCATTTTGATATAGAACACATAGCTGCGTCTTACGCATATAAGCTTAATATCCCTATACATATCGAGATTTTTAGATAGCCAAAGAAGTTTCACTTCTGCCACGACTACTGAGTTACACACGCTCTTGTTTTTTTAATATTTGAATTTATAGTAATATATAAAGGTCTTTTGTTTTATACAAACACACACGCAACTTGGAGACCAAAACCAAACAATGATAATAGCCCACTTAATAATTACAATAATTACAAATAATTGCATTTGTGATATATTGTGGGGGTATTTTCGAGTAGTCTGTAACTAATTTTGCAGCTTCGAAAAACCTGTGCCCGCTGCAGGAAAAATACAACAGTGAAAAAAAAAGCTAAAATCAATCCTTTTTGCCTGATATTTTCGTTTATAACTTTGGAAATATGCAATTTAGGAAAAAAACCATACACCATAAATGTGCTTGATATACAATTTTTTACAAGACCACATTAGTTTTAAATTCCTACATGTCATATTTGTGTTGCTATCCAACCATAAATTAAAAAAAAAATCTGAAAAAAAACTAAGTAATTGTGAAGCACTCAAAAACCATGTAAAAGATAGTCTTATTCTGCTAAAAATCAATTACAAGCCGAAATTCTAAAATTTGATATTTATGAGAAACAAATATTAAAACAATATTTTATGATAGACCGTTTTCACACAAGGAAACTGAGTGGTCAGAGACTAGCTAGTTTGTTGGCGAGAAGAGTGTGTATCCTTTACCTTACGCCCTTCTCGCCTACAAACTAAAAAATGCTGGTTCCAAGTACGTGTACAAAAATCAGTGCCAACTTTAGTGTCCTACTTTGACCACAATAATGATGCAAATATTGAACGTTGCACTAAGTTAACATCATGTTTCGTGCCAAAACTATTAGACCGATTTGGATCAATTTTAGAATTTCGTCTGTAATACTCTATAGTCCGAGAGCTATTGAACATTTACTCAATGTGTTTTTTTGGCCATGTCATTTGTATCATTGCAAACTATATGCCATCGGTCTGGCAGCGATATCGCGGCGCCAACACCACTAAAATTCACTTTCAAAATGCAACAACAGTAATAATCCCTCCAAAACAGCTTTACAACGCTCCAAATTTACATCACTAAAGCCTTGTACCTATACTGACTAGAAACCATCGGTCTGGTAGCGAATCCGCGGACCTAGCACTACAAAAATGCATTTGGAAATTATATTTTACTGGTGTTAGGTCCGCGGTATCGCTGTCAGACCGATGTATCCTAGTCAGTATAGGTAAAGCGGTTTTGGAGGGATTGTTACAGTTGTTGCATTTGAAAGTGCATTTTAGTGGTGTTGGGGCTGCGATATCGCTGCCAGACCGATGGCATGTAGTTTGCACTGATACAAATGACATGTCCACAAAATTTAGAGCGGTTTAAAACACGAGTAAATGTTCACCAGATCTTGGGCTACTACTTCCAATTCCAGTTTTTAGCAGAATTTGACAAATTTGTACTTCCTTTTTTTTTAGTTTTTTTCAATTTTTGTTTATGGTTAGATAGCAACGCAAATATTACATGCATGAAATTAATGTAGTCTTGTAGAAAATTTTATAACAAATAAATTTATACTGGATGGTTTTTTCCTAAATTGCACATCATATCACAAAAAATGGGGTGATTTTAGCGTTTCATTGTTGCATTTTTCCTGCAGCGAGCACAGGTTTCTCGAAGTTGAAACTACTCGTTTGATCAGAAAAAAGTTTCTTATGAGAGAAAGTAAAAAAGGAGTTCAGTGATTTTTTTAAAAAATGATATAGAAAAAATTCCCTGACCGCTTCCCGAGTTCACTGACTTTCCCTGACCAAATTTTGTTCCCTGACTTTCCAGTTTAGCGGACACCATGTAATTGTAATGAATTTTATTTTATTTTTCTACAGATTAGAGCCAGAAGACTGCGCATATTATCCGCTGGTCTTAACACAACACCACGTACAGCTGAGACTGAGAGTCCTCAGCAAGTAGAGAGTAAGTGGTTTTGTAAGTTTTGTTTAACAAAAAAATGTATTCTTGGTATTTATCATTTTTAGCTCCACGTAGTACAACGAATGTGGCAAAAGAATCCCGTTTGGTTAAAAATGCCCTACAAATGACATTGGACACTACCAAAGCAAACATAAAAGAAACACTCAGCACATCACCTACTACGACTTCAACTGCAACCCCAAAATCAATTTTAAACGATGTTGTTCAAAAAATGGAAACTGATGAATTTCTCCCTCTGCATCCTTCTCGCAAATCTACCGATGGTAATGATAAATTCAAAGATTCCGACTCGGGCATTGAAAATATGGAAACCAGTGAAAACACATCACCTGTCACAGAAGGATCATGTTTAATGATCCCAGCTATTGAAGCCATCGAAGAGAAAATCGAACAATATGTATCGAAAATATTGAATGCCACATGGAATGACAATAGCATTGGTAAATTGATATGCGCACAAGTTGGCAATCTAATTGAAATGTACCCCGAGAAACGCTACGACTTCAAAACACTTGTTTCGGAAATTCTGATGGAATGCGTTACGAGAATATACAACCACGAAAAGCCAGACTCAGTAGATTCGGATAATTGTGATCAATATTCGACTCCGAAAAAGATCAAAAGTGACGACACCGAAGTACAGGAGATACTTGCTAATGTTGTAGCAACTTGCAGCAGCACAGTAGAAACCGAACCCAGAGGAGATCAACCCAGCACATCGCGCACAACTACGAGCGACCAACAACCTTTAAATCCATACATGAAACCCTTGCGTCAAGGAAAGAGTTCTGTTATTTTGTATCTGATCAAATGCTACAAGAATTATCAGAACGTCAGCAGCAGGCCCGATCTCATAGTGGACCCCTTGTTCAAGAGTACACTGGCATTCATTCATCAATCCCTTATGCGGTTTAGTATTCTTGCTCTGAACGATACCCTTCATCAGCATGTAGCATACCACTTGGACCAGTCGTATTTGTTGGAAATAATATACCAGGATCGCTGCCCTGAGGAATTCTTGCATGATTTAGTAATCGAAGCATACAAATATCCAGATGATTTTGAGTATATATTCGGACAGGTATTGCGAGCACTGTTTATGGGCATGCAAAGAAACATTTGTACGACCTACATGCAAACTGACCAGATACAGACATTGGCCAATTTGATTGTGATCAAAGTGGGAAATGCTCGACCGATTTGTGATTTGATGGTAAAACAGGCAAATTTCTTGCCAGAAATTTGTACAAAAATTGCCGGTCGAGAGATTGTCAAGTGCAGTTACTTAGGACCATTCTTATCGGTCTCTATGTTTGCCGAGGAGAACATTAAATTTGCAGAGACAAATGGAAGAAGTTCTACTTTGGCAGTAACTTCGGGTAAATTTAGACTGGTAAGTACAACCAAATTTGACTCAAACTGAATTAGTTTTATGGAAATGTATTTACGTGTATTTAATTCACAGCAACTCCACTCGATGCGAACTCTTATGCACACGGTGTTCCATTCATTACTAGTTAATGTTAACAGTCGTCCGATAACATTAGCATATGTCTCTCAAGTACTATTGCACAACGAACGACGTGTGCAGATCGCATCCGACGAAAAACTTCTAGCTCGTGATGGTTTTGTCATAAATCTTATGGTTGTCCTGCAACAATTATCGGTCAAAATAAAATTAGATCGTGTCGATCCATTATTTCCATTCTATTCAAATTCATTAATTTACATCGAAAACGACACAAAACTACGATTCACCGAAGATGAGTACAAGAAATTTCTCGAGCGCGATTTTAAAGATTTGGAAAACAATGCCAATTTTCAAACGCAATGTTGGTTCTTAACATTGCAAGCTCATCATTTAGGGTTCATGCCGGCCATTCAAAGATACCGACAAAAAACACGAGCCATCAAGGAGTTGCAAAAATTAATTGACGAGTTGGACAAGACCAAATCCCATTGGGAAAATACACCATATGCTAAACGTAATAAACAATTTAGAGATCGTTGGCTAAAACAATTAAAGAAACTCAATAGGTAAATCTTTCATTACAATAAAAAAGCGGAACAGAATGAAAACTGTTTATAAGACCGTTAAGACCTTAAGCTTGTTTGCTTGTTTTTCATTTTTAGATCAAAAATTTGCAGTGAAGTTTGTCTTTTGGACCCAAAACTTATAACCTCTTGCATGTACTTCTATTCGACTGTTTGTGAATTCCTATTGTACCAAATGGAAGGGCGTAAGATCGAAGGTCCATTTATTTCCAAAGTTAATGCACCTCTGATGAAGCCCACTGATGCATTTGCCGCACTGCCCGAGTGGTATGTCGACGATATTGCCGAATTTATATTGTTCGCCCTACAGCATGCTTTAGCCGATCAAAATGCAGTCCGTCAAGCAATCGATCATCCAATTATTACTTGGTTGCTGACGTGCGTATGTGCTCCACATTGTATAAAGAATCCATATGTAACTGCCAAATTAGTTGAGGTCCTATTTGTGTTCTCATTGGCTCCATCAAGTTCGTCATTGAATGTTTTGGTAAAGTCACTACTAATATCGTTTACGAGATGATGCTATATACTTTTTTTTTTGTTTCAATTCTAGATGTGGAATCATGAATTGTCACAAACAGTTTTGGTCAGTTCGTTGATGAAATTCTACACAGACATCGAAACGACTGGACAAAGTACTGAATTTTACGATAAGTTTACAATAAGGTAGGTTTCTGAGTTTTTCTTTGTAACTAACTGCTTGTTTGAGTTTTAAATGAATTTTATTCCAGGTATCACATAAGTCATTTATTCAAATCAATGTGGGATAGTCCAATACACCGACAGGTTATGATAACTGAATCTAAATCGGGCAAGCAATTTGTTAAATTTGTCAATATGTTAATGAATGATACAACATTCTTGCTAGATGAATGTTTGGAAAACCTTAAACGTATTCATCAGACTCAGGTTGGTTAAGTCTCATTCTATCGCAAAGCACTCTGACATTTTTATTCGTCAAAGGTTCTGATGATAAACGAGAGCGCTTGGGCTGAGCTGGGATCAGAACAACAACAAACTCGGCTATCACAGTTGTCTACAGATGAACGACAATGCCGGTCGTATCTAACACTTGCCAGAGAAACTGTAGAAATGTTCCATTATTTAACAGTAATTTAATTTTATTGTGTTAAATATATTTATTTTTGTTAAAAAAATGTTAAATGTTTTTGCAGGATGATATTAAGGAGCCCTTCATGCGCGCTGAACTTGTTGATCGGCTCAGTTCAATGTTGAACTTCAATCTTCAACAGTTGTGTGGACCAAAGTGCAATGATTTAAAAGTCCGAAATCCAGCCAAATATGGTTGGGAGCCAAGACGCCTGCTCGGCCAAATATTCGACATATATTTACATCTTGACTGTGATAGATTCGCGCAAGCGCTTGCCGCTGACGAGCGATCATTTCAAAAGCATCTTTTCGATGATGCAGCTAATCGAATTGAACGACTTGGCATTCGATCTACAATTGAAGTGGAGAAGTTTAGGGCATTGATTACAAAAGCTCACGACACATATGGTAAGTTTCGATTTTTCTTTGAAAAAAAAAATAAATTATGTTTTTTGTTTTTGGACGTACAGTTGCTAACCAACAAGCTGAAGACGAATGCGCAGATGCGCCTGATGAGTTTAAGGATCCGCTTATGGATACTCTAATGCTTGATCCAGTTATTCTTCCGTCAGGTACGGTAATGGATCGTGCAATAATCACCCGCCATCTTCTAAACAGCAGCACGGATCCTTTCAATCGGCAACCACTCACCGAAGATATGCTCATCCCTAATTTAGAACTGAAGGATCGAATCGATGCATGGCGGCGGGAGAAGCGAGATAAAAGACAAAATCAGCAGCAATTGGACTTATTTGATAAAAGTAGCTAAGCACATTATCATTTTTTTCTCAAATAATATAATTATAATTATTGATTTTTTTTTCTAAATTTTTTATATACAATTCGTTAAGCAAAAAAAAAAGAAACAATTCGTCTGTTTTTTTTTTGGTTTGCTAGATATTTAATTATTAGTTATGTTTTTTACGTTCAATTAGCAATGTTAGAATCGGCCTAGACACAAAAACTGACATCATTTATTTAGTAATTGTTTGCTTTGAGGATCATTGGCGTTATTTATTTTTTTTCTTTGAAATATCTGTATGCGATATAAAGTATTTTAATTGCTTATAAAAACAAAAACGAGAACATGAAATGATAGTTTAAAATTTATGTAAACTGGAACTAATATAATATATATATATATACATGAATCCATTTAAAACTAAATTAGAAAAAAAAAGGAAATCGAAAAATATACAAACAATTTTGTCATAAGTGTAAAACTTGACTTTTTATTATTTTCACTCTTCATATAAACTCGGATTCCGTATTAAGCATGGATGGGTGTTGTTGTTCTTAAACTAAGACAAAAAGTTTTGTTTAAATTGTTGCAACTTTTCCTGATCGCCATAACTGGCACCTATTATGATAGACAACAGCGTGTTGGAAGGAAAACTAATTTCATTGAGGTCGTAACGCACTGGTTTGTTTTTTTTTTTTGTTTGTTTGTTTAGTTTTTTTTTAAGCAACTAGTGCCATTAAAGTTATTTTACAATATAACATAAATTTCTTTAGTTTAGGTCCTGCATTTTTTGTTGCCTCAGTCGATTGGTCCCTAAACGATGATTCACAGAAGAATTGTAGATCTGATATCATCAAATTTTTACCGGTAATGCTCTGGGTTTGAAACAAAAAGGCGGATGTTAATTATTGGCATTAACGAAACATTTTCAATAGGTTCTGTTTCGAAGTAAGTTATGTTGGAAATAGGCAGTTTTATTGACGTTCGCGCGGATAAATAATAGACCGAGTCCCTCTCTTAAAGATGTAATAAACGATTTCAAAATATATGTATGTACATAATTTCAATCATTCACTCTCATTTTAATGCCGTATGTTAATCGTCAAGAGTGGATCAGTTATGAAAAATAATGTGCAAATACTTTTTTTTTTCAATTACAAATAATACTCATTTATTATTTTAAATATTTTATTTGTGTTATAATAATATAGATACAAAGCTATAATAAGATGAAAAAGCAGAACATAAACAAAATTCTTACTTATAGATTAGAGCGCGTTATGTGTACTTTAGAAATCGGTACAAAAGTGAATTTAACTTCTTAAAGTAAATTAAAAAAATATTAATCTTAAAAAAAAAACTTGGAAAAGGTTGTACCACTTTATCTTTTTTTTTTTACCAAAACGGACACCAGCCAATGTAACACTGACAAAGATTCTCGTTGTTTGTCGCCTGTTGGATGAGCAAATCCACTTGCTGCTGAACGGTTACAGCGTTTTTCGTTTGGAAATCTGTTCCTGTAAGCTTACGTTTAACACGACCAACAATCAGGCGGGCTTTGGAATTCGTTACTTCGGCCACCATATGTGTATTGTTGGGCACAATGCCCAAACCTGTTTCAAATGGTTTTTTGGCGTTTGATTGGCTTCTTAGCATACTAACTGATTCATCGTCATCGCCGGTGGTAAGGCTTCCAATTGTCGTTGTTCCGTCGTTGTTTGCCTTTGAGCGACGATTCTTATCAGTGTCTAACAAACGCCAGTTTAGCAGTGGATCGTAAACAAAAGCCTCCAGTACAGCCATCAGACTATCCTTATTGCGACGAAGCACAACCATTACACTCTCACATGTGCGCCGGTAAGTACCCTCAATGCCTGTCACTTCCATTGCTTTAATCAGCATCCGGGTCAACCTGAAGGGAATCTTTTCGGGGAATTTCTCGCGGGTCATGGCGACCTCGAAACAATCACCAAAATCAATGTGAAGAATTTTACCACTCATACGATCTAACATAAGATTTGATGGATGCCGATCTCCCAGTCCTAGGATATATCCCACCATTGACATAACTGCAAGGGATCGAGTGTAGTTAGTGCGTCGCTCGAACCAAACTTCCGATGATGGACTCTTAAGCCACAATAACTTCGCCAAATCATCACCCTGAGTCTGACGCAGGGCATATTCGAATACTTCGACTTTTTGCATTAATGTTAAATGATCATAATCAGGTGCCATTCCAAGCATTGTACGGTGCTCCTGGTTAAGGAGAACCTTCTTTTTGTCCCGATAGTCACGAATGAGAGTGTGAAGGGTGTCACAATGCGGAACCCAACCAATTAGTCCAGAATTAGTGCTCAACGGGATTACGGCGTAACGCTGAATAGTCAAATTGCGTCGGAACGTGTCTGGATCGTCCAGTAGTAATGTATTGACAAGACTGAATAACTGCATCACACGTTCATCTTGTCGTAAATCTTCGTGGCCCTTTAACAGATACATGTAGTCCTTTCCGTTGGAACCTCGAATACAAAGTTTGCGAGGTCGTTGTTTGGACGTTATTACTTGAAGGTTCGTCTTTATGTGACTAATGCGAATCAGTTCTTGACCTAAGAAATTATTATAGTTAATTAAAGAAAATAAATATAATAGTTATATTTACCTGGATTATAACTTCCAGGCACAGCTAGTTCCAAGTCTTTGCAGGCCAACAACTTAGGACTAACGTAGGGCAGTTCCAATGAAGTCAACTGAGGCAACTGCCTTGATATTTTTCGAAATACGTTGTAGTAAATGTCCCATGCATGGTCCAGATCCACCCAGTTCGAAGAAGTCTTATATCTCTGGCTCCATTCGTAGGCTTCAGTAAGATCGCGTCCATAGGCCTGACTAAACGACGTCTCTTTTAGTGTTTGTGGTCCGCGATCAAGCATATTATGCAGCGGCTCCAATATCTCAAACATTCCCTTGACATTTCTTTCGCCAAAGTACAGACGCGATGCTTCTTCTAGACCTTCAGCCCATTGTTCATGCCAAAGGATCGCCACCCGAATCAGTTCCTCACTGCACATCATTGCTTGTTCGACTAGAGTCGGAGAATGTTTACGCATTGAATCGAGGATTTTAAATGCCGCATTCTTGCGAGCAACTGATGCTGATTTTGAGGCTACAGTTAAAGGATATACCAACGCTTGCGGATGAAACTTGCCAATATCAATTAACAGCTGATGAATCAACTGTCCCACTAGATTTCGATGAGTGTCGATGCGTGCAATTAGCTGCGGAATTACTTGCAGCCATGTGTTGATCTCTATGATCTTCATGCCGATCAGAAGGGCGTCATATACCTCAGAATACTGTCCGTAGTCAAACCACAGAGTTAACAAGCGCAAGGTGTCTTGCAGCGAGTTTCCTTTAACCAAGCTAATGGAACGGAAGAATCCATGAACTGCAGGCACCGCATACTGTTCAATAATGAGTTTCTCCTTCTGCAATTGCATTGCTTCAGTCATTCCTGTGGGATTACTTTCGAGTTGTTGCTTTTGGGTCTGCACAACCTTGAAATTCATATAGGCAAATAGATGCCAGGCCTTGTACCAATTCTTATCATATTCAGTCGCCTTTTCGAAGCATTCCAGGGCGCCTTGTACAGCAGCAGGGTCTTGAATACCTTGCAACTTATTTTGCCAAATAGCTAGTCGCAAATAACTACGAGCCAGAAGTCGCATGTCTTCCTTTTTTATATCTTCCGGAATACAGCTGCATTGAGCACTAAATGTATTGACGAACCGACTTAATTGCTCATAGGCTCCTTGTATATTGTCTGACATAGCCATATGCTTTGCGTAGGCGTAAGTGACCTGGGGTTGGTTGAATGGAAGTGGATCAGTTGGGTTCTTTGATGGATCCGAACCGAGAAGCATGACAAGTGTCTTGTGCGAAAGCTGCAAGGATCCGCTCTTCCGACACAGAGACGCATACTTCAACCAAGTGTGCACATCCTCCTGGGGACTCACTACCAACGAATGTACTTGAATGATTCTTCGCCAATCTTCAACTAAACGCTGACCGCCCTGTAATCGTTTCCACCACATCGTCTTAAGGGGCTCACGACGTTCCGGAATAAGCTTGTACTGAATAACTTCTTCCAGTTCGGCTAGCATCTGAACACAAACCATTGCCCCGTAGGCACGTTCATAGGACTCTCCAGCCATTGAAGTCAGCTCGGTGTCAAGTAAATCGCGAGTTTCATCTATCAGACGTTGCGCAGTCTCAAAGTCACCATAATGAACAGCTAATACTGCGCGATAGAAGCTGCCATCTTGAGTTTCTTCAGGAATACACTTCACATACTCCTGCATTCCCTCCCAGTCTTGCAAGCCCCAAGCAGCAACAGCTGCTAAATGACCCGCCCGTGACTTGCCATCGCTATCGAGGGTCTCCCAATCTTGCTTAGCAACTGAGCCTAACTCAGACCATTCGCCGAGAGCCTCCAAACATCGCATATGACCTAAGCGTGCTTCTAAATCAGTAGAATCTACCTGCAATTTCTCCGAATAATGCTTTAGCGCTTGGTCCCAATTATGCAACTTTTCATACCATCTACCTTGTACCTTAAGCTCATTTGCTTCATTGCGATAAGTTGTCAATAGACCCTCAGCCGCCTCCTTCTGTTGGAGCTTATTGTTTATCAAGATAAGAGACTCAAACACGTGGCGATCGTTTTGCCGTAAGAACTCATCCTCTTTGTAATGCAAGGCTTTCGCATATGCTCGACTAGCCATAGCACGAGTACCAAGCAACTTGGTTTCGATGGGAATTGGTGGCATATCACAATGCTCCATGAATTCAGCAAGATTCAAAATCGTCTGTGTGATCTCTGGCATATCGGTGACTTCTAAGGCCTGGCACAAACTCTGAGTTAGCTCGTTCTGATGATCCTTTTCCAACTCGGTCCAGCACGAGATGAATGCAGCATTGAACAAATCTCTTAAGAGTTTCTCATAATTCTGAGCTAGAGCTCGACATGAACGCAACGCTGGCGAAGGAGATTCTTTTAGCAAACCAATAGATAACCTTTTCAACCATTCAACCCAATCATCTTTGGAAACCCGTCTGGTAACCTGCCAAGCAGTTCGTAAGTCAGTAGCTGAAACGTGTAGTTTTTTAATTGTTGTATTCACATCACTCAGAGACACATCAGTGCTCTTGTACTTAGCTTGCCGTGTGTGGAACTCATCGTCCAAGCACATTGTTGTATTGCTTTGAATTTTCGTCAAGAGTTTCTCATACTTAGAATCCACAATGCGATTCTTAAGAATGGAACGATTGACCAATGGTGCAAATACCAAGTATTTCTTTCCCAATTGTATCATCATCGAGCGCAGAGTTGACATGGCTTGATCCCTCAGTTCAGGATTATTGTCCAGCACTCTCACCAGAGGATGAATAATTCTCGAAGAGAAATCATTAAAGTCCAATATCCATGCAAGATTGTCAATTGTTTCCATAGCAGCCGACGACACTTGCGAAGAAACATACGGAGCGTCAAAAAGTTTTACAATCGGCGGAACAATCAAGTGCAGATAGTCATCCAAAGTGTTACCAAACTTTTGCAGTGCTTGCAAAAGTTTTATTGTCACTATTCGATCTTTAGAGTTGTCATGTTGCAGCACCCTCAATATCTGAGGCACCAGCTGCGATAGATAGTTTTTGAATTCACATCCCAGGGCGACAGCAATTTTTTCTATTAGATTTATCAAAGTGGGCTGGAGTGGTGTGTTTATAGTCCAAAATTCTTTGATTAATTTAAATATATCGCCCATGTAGCTGATAATATGTTGTTTGACAATTTCAATCAGCGTCGATAGCTGCTGGAAGAGGAACTCCCTTAAATTCATATCAGCTATGCGAACGTTTTCAAGCAAATTTGGCAAAACCTGAGCCAGATAAGGAACGCATTTTATGCCGAGACTCTGAAATATGAATGTAACTGCCTGAACGACACTAGTGTGATGTTGACTCAGGGTTGGATCTCGCAGAATTCTCATGAGAGTGAAAATTGCAACAGCTGGATAATACTCATCGAGGTTTCCCATGTTCACCAAAAGTTCTGCCGTCGAAATATCCTGATTTTCATCGCCTTTAAAATCTGACAGTGAGATTAAAATGTTATCCTTTTGACTATCGATCAGGCCCTTGTTCATTTTATGTTTGTAAGGATCCATAGCTCCCAAAAGACCCAACACACGAATTGTTTCCCGACGAATCGATCGACGTTGTTCAGTTTTGAGAAAATTAATCAATATATCGATAAGAACTGGATATTTATGATAGGGTGATACTACTCGACCCGTTGCGCTTACTAATTGACCAAGAGTCCACAGAGCTACTCCACGTTTGTCCGGACTACCTGAATCACCAAGCATTTCCAGGAGAATGGACAACAAATCATCGGCCCAACGTTCCATTTCATTCGACCCGCCATTGACCTCGGCCAAGTCGCCTATTGCGCGGAGAACATTTAAAATAACACCGGGATTAGAATCGGGCTCACGAAGTTTCGGTACAAGAATTGTCAATATTGGCCGCATGTAAGAAGATATTAACCTTGAGAAAAGAAAAGCGTTGGTAAAAACTTGAGGAATCCTGCTGAATGAAAATACTTACCTAGGTGTACTTATAACTAAATGGTCCAACATTCTTGCACTTTGCTCCTTGTTACGACTCATTCCTGAATGATCAAGCTCCGTCAATAGTTGAATAAGAGTCTTTCTTAGTTTGGGCATCACATAGGCTGGGTTCATTGCCGACAACCGACCAATCGTCACGATGGCTAGTTCACGGATCTCAAACACCTCGTCATTTAAAGTTACAAACAAAGCGCTCAGCGATTCTGGTTGGGCTAACTCGGCGTCAAAAGTTTCATCCAATAACCGAAGAACTCTCAGTCGCACGTTGCAATCGATATCAGTGATTGCCACAATCAGCAAACGTTCCAATACATGAGAAACAGTCTCACTGAGAGTTTTGGAACTTTCAAACTGCGATTCGGACGATTGAATTGCAAGCTTCAGTAGACGAGTGCAGCTTTGAACGGCTTCCAAGCGAATGCCTTGTTGTTCGTGGTTGATGAAATGATCAGCGCACCTTAAAGCAAATACTTAAAATATTTGTTTTTATATTATTAATTTTTGAATAAATTACCTTTGAACAAAATCCAACATATTTTGCTGTTCGAAATTAAAACTGCCAAGAGTCTTTAAGGCCAGAATAACTGTTGGAACATCCTGCTGACTAGAATCGGCAATAGTAAGCGAAGCAAATGGTGCACTTAGATTGTGCTTTGGTGTTCCCATTCCAGTAGATAGCTTGTTCATTAGGACCTGCGAAAGAACAGTCGTCAATCCATCAGCTATTTGGGGTTTCAGATCTGGAACATTGTCAGCCAACTCTCGTAAACAGACAGTCAGAGCTGGGGAAAGCCCCGTCGAAAACATTTGCTCCAGAATCATGGTCACGTCTCTGGTAATTCCCGATTTGACTGCACTTGCTAGCAGGGTAATGCACGTGAAAATAGCAGGATCGATAGTAGGCTTTCGTTTGACAGGGGTGTCTTTAGAAGGAAGTGCCTGTTTAATAGAGTCCATGATATTCTTCAAATGCGAATCAATATCCTTTTCAACAGCCACAGCAATATAGCCAATAGTTATGTATGCACTATTTCTATCTTTTTCCTTTCCTCGTAGTGTACTCAGAAGATGATTTATGGAAGTTTTCAAGTATTTCAGCACAAATACCTCACGATTAAATGCAGCCAATCTGGGTAGAACCTCGAACAGGCCTTGTTGTACATGAACAGACTTCGACAGGCGCTGATCCAGAACATTTTCACATATTTTACAGTAATTTTCAGTTAAAATCTGACGACTATGCGCGGACTCCTGCACATTCATACCGCAAAATTTCAACGCTGTATGCTCTGGTTCCAAATGAGTTTGGGTACTGCCCAATTTTTCAATGAACGGTGCTTTGAGTCGTGGTACAATAGCTGAAACTCCAGCATCGACATAATGCTTGCGTGGATACGATTCGGGTTGAAGGTTTTTGAGAGTACTATATCGACGTTCCCATAATGAATTCGAACAGCGAAATAGTTCATTATAAACAATTAGGCCACCATGAATGCGATCGTCACGGGTTATTCCTTTTTCTTTAGAAACTGGAGCTTCGATAGCGAAACATTTTTCAGCTTCTTCAAAGCAAATCTTGTACCATTGTGGCTTGCTTGATTGCTTGGTATTCTCACGTTGGGATGTTACTATCAGGGCTGCACGTAGGGCTTCTCCTGCCGATTGGCGAATTGCTGGTTTGGGATCATAGATGGCATAGAAGATGTTATCGAAGAATGTCGATATAGATTGGTAGAAATATGTTGGCATAGCAAGTGCGAGTTCACGAAGAATAAAAACAGCAGCATGGCGGCGATACTAGAATAAAAATAAAATAGGAAGTTTTTAAAGACGAAGATTTGTATTATTTAAATGGAAATCATTTGAGGAAAGAATTGAGTTGCGATTTTTGTTATAATAAAAAGTTAGCTTTAAATAGTTACATGATCTAATTGTTGAATAAAAAACGATGCAAATATGTGAATATATAACATTTAATTATCTTTTGTAGAAAGGCATAAGCTCTATTTAAATTATCAAACGTTTATCTTCTTTTTATTTTTTTATTATAAAAGTCTAAGAAAGATAGGATCTGACCAGTAACAAATTTATTCATGAAGTTTTATTGCTGTAATCGAAGCAGAATTTCATCCTGTAAAACATATCCAAAGTGTCCCAAAATGCGCTTATTGGTTTTTTGTAAAGACGCATTTAAAGAGGTGGAGAGGAGGAGGCGGGAGTTAATGAAGCTGAATAGAATCTAAACATATGACAGATGTTTTTAAGGTGCTTTTCAACGCTGATTCTAAAGAGACCAAAACTGAAAAGATACATAAATCCTGGTAGAAAGTTAAAGTCCTTCTTATGGAATGATGACTTTTTTAAGTGGACCAAGTAAAATATTACCCAAAACAATTTTAAAATAAAAGGATATTAATGAAATTTGGTATAAATGTTTCATTTGGCACGTTAACCAACAATCAAAAGAGTCCTCAAAAACTATGTGGTGAAAGGATGTTTTTTTGAGAGAGATGCAAGTGCATCATTCTTACCATAACATCCATTAACAAATTCTGACACAAATAAAATTTGCTCAAAATATTAAATATGTCATGGTTCCCAATAATCCCTAAAAAAAAACTTACAACACAGACTCTTTTGATTCTGTTGAATATATTATTAAGGTTTTGTAAAACAACTTTCTCCTAACTACTGTACTATTTTGTCAAGAGCTATAGGTTATAAAGTTCTATTGTAGTACCGATTTCATTATTTGTTTTATTCACAATATTTTTCTCGTTTAATAAACATCCTTTTATAGCCCAGTGAAATTCGACAATAAATTCGCAAAGTACGATGTAGTTCTGCATTTTTGATATGTTGGTGGGGCATGTAAGAGTAGTCTGTAGCTTCTTCCAAGCAGTTTCTAGAAGAAAATGGGATTCATCATCGCCGGTCAATTGCCTACACTCCTGAACAAAATGGATGTATCGAACGTGAAAACCGAACCATCATGGAATCGGCTCTGTCAACGATTCACGCCAAAGGACTTAATCCTCAGCTTTGGGCGGAGTCAGTTCAAATAGCTGTATTTGTTTTGAATCGTACTGGAACCAGTACTGTAAAAGACAAAACGCCATATGAACTGTGGAACAACAAGTGAGCACAATTTGATCATTTTCGCATCTTCGGTTCAGAGGTTTACGTTCACATCCCAAAGCAAAAACCGAGAAAATTAGATCCAAAGTCAAGAAAATGTATATTTGTTGGATATGATGAAAGTCAAAAAGGAATTCGTGTCGTAAATGATCGAATCTCAGTGGTACGTGATGTAAAGTTTTTGGCAGAGGAATCATCTACAGCCATTATTATCGAAGAAGACTTAAGTTTTGAAGAACAAGAAAACGATGTTGAAGAAGATTAAGACGATCACCACCTTGACAGTCAACAAGCAATAACAGAAACTGAAAGTCAACAAGCAAAAAGAAGAACGGAAGATGACAGCCAGACACCTAAAAGAATTTCAAAACAACCAATTCTAGAAGCTAAAATTGATGAAAATAATATTTTAGAGCTTCTATAGCAATGGCTTTGTTGGCGATCAGTGAGGAACCCAAGTCTTATGAAGAAGCCATCAAATCAAATGAAAGCCACAAGTGGTTGAAAGCCATGAAGGAGGAGTTTGATTCACTTATGCAAAACCAAACCTGGACCTTGGTTGAAAAACCAAAGAATCAAAAGGTAATCGACAACAAATGGGTTTTTAAAGTGTAGAGGAAATCTGACGAATCGATAGAACGTTTTAAGGCAAGACTAGTATGTCGTGGTTCCAATCAGGAGTATAGGATCGATTATTTAGAAACATTCAGCCCAGTTGTTCGATTTACATCATTGCGAGCGATTCTGGCAATTGATGCAGAGAAGAGGATGTACAAAAAGCAGTTCGATGTTAAAACAGCGTTTCTGAACGGAGATCTGGAAGAAGTCGTCTTTATGAGCAACCAGTTGGTTTTGACGACAACAGTGGACGTATTTGTAGACTACAGAAGAGCTTGTATGGTCTGAAGCAAGCTTCACGCTATTGGAACCGGAAGTTCAAAACGTTCATCAATCTTTTTGAGTTCAGAACTTGTGATTCAGATTCATGTGTTTTTGTAAGTAACAAAAATGAAAGATAATCATATTGGCAATTGATGTGAATGATAGGATTGTGACTGGAGACGGTGAACCAAATGTTATATGCGTTATTGAACATCTGCAAGAACACTTCGAAGTCGGACAAATGCAAGTGGGTTGTTTTCTAGGCTTTGAAATCGACAAGCAAGCCGATGGTTCTATATTTATGCACCAAACAGCATATAGTAAAAAGATTTTACAACGATTCCATTTCGAAGATTGCAATCCAGTATCTGTTCCAGCTGATCCAAACCAATTACTAACTAATTTTGAAGAGTCAGAACCAAGCAAGTTTCCATATCGACAACTAGTTAGAAGTCATGTAGTCATGTACTTGGCCATCGCTACAAGACCTGACATAAGTTATGCAATTGGGAATGCGAGTCTATATATGGAAACACCATTGGTGGTAAACGAGAATGCTCTAAAAGGGATTTTGAAATACATCAAAGGTACAACCAGCTATGGAATGCTATACAACACAAATGGAATCCTCATTTACGCGGATTCAGTGATGCGGACTATGCTGGTGACATTGACACACGAAGATCGACATCAGGCTTTGTCTTTAAATACAATGATGGGATTATCAGTTGGAGCAGTTCAAGAAAGAAATGTGTATCGCTCTCTACAACGGAATCAGAATATGTAGCAACATCTGAACCAGTGAAGGAGTTAATATGGTTACAACGATTGTTGGAAGAGATAGTGCCAAACAAAATTATGGGTGCTACAACGTTTTATATGGATAACACAAGTGCGATTCGTTTAATAAAGAATCCAGAATTCCATCGACGCAGTAAGCACATTGATGTCAGTTATCACTTCATCCGTGAAAGATTCGAAGAGGGATGCTTCAATTTGGAGTATGTATCAACAATAGATATGATTGCTGACATCTTAACCAAATCATTACCAAGGGAACGTTTTTAATTTTCAATAATGGGAGTATTTGACAAAAAGTGGGAGTGTTGAATATATTATATTAAGGTTTTGTAAAACACTTGCTCCTAACTACTGTACTATTTCGTCAAGAGCTATAGAAGGTTATCAAGTTCTATTGTAGTAACGCTTGTTTTATTCACTATACTTTTCTCGTTTAATAAACATCCTTTTATAATAATTATAAGTTTCGACTAGTTATTTCGGTTGATACTTTTTCAGCGTTAACAAATAACTTCAACCGATTCTTGGTTAATATGTCAAATGAAACATTTATACCAAATTCTATTTATATCTCATTATTTTACAATGGTTTTGGATAATATTTTACTTGTTGTACTTAAGTCATCATTCCATAAAATGAACTTTAACTTTCTACAGGATACATGGTATCTTTCAGTTTTGGTCTTTTTGGTGTGGTAAAAATATTTTGAGATATCTACCGAAAAAAATGCAAAAATCCATGGAAACCAGGGTTTAATACAATTTTGAAGTTCCTACACTTGGTACCTGGGCTTAAAAAAAATTGCATTTTCAATGCAGCATTACGTACAGAGGCTCTAACCCCGACATACAAGTCTTTCATATTTGAATATCTCTCACATCCGAAAATAGATGTGGGCTCTCGGTCTAGGGATATCAAGCTTGTAATAAGATCAAAAAAAAAAAAAAAAAACTATAAAATCTTGTTGGTAAAATCATTTTCAAGTGAAAAGCCTACAAAGTAGACAAACATAGCTTGTTTTAAACCTTTTTTATTGCGATTCCAGACTCCAAAATTTATAATCTCTTGATCAGTTGGAAGAAGAAGCAAAAACAAAAAAACGGCTGAGCTAAAATCAGCACTTATGTTGGAAGCTTGGGGCAATTCACGCTATTTTTAGTGCAATTTGCATATGTTTTTTCTAAGGATAGTGTTCATCGGACTAGCATTATATGAAAACAGTTCAAGGGTACCTACTGAACATTTATTTATATTTTAATAGGTATCTCAGAAAGGTACTAGCCCAGATCTTAATTATAATTTAAGTAAATTATATAAACTTTTTAAATAACAAAATTTTAAAATAGTAATTAATCAGCCCTATCACGTATTCCATCGTAATCGCAAAGTTCTTACGAATCCCTAAAAAACGGATCACAGAATCCATCCGAGTGGATAATCCCATACAAATTGCAACTACGAACGGATTTGGTGATAGTTTTTTCGGGATTCGTAAAATGTTTCCCATTACGATGGAATTTGTGATCTGAATATCTTTATTTCTTACCTCTTGCCTGTCTCCAGAGAGCCATTCAAATGCCCTTTTTATATCAAAATCAAATGATTCAGCCCCTTTCGAGCCAGGTAACGAAGCCAATTTGACCAGAGTTCTTGCAGCAATCTCCATAACCGACACATCATTTGAAGGCAACAGATTTCTTAAGTTTGTCGAATAACGTGATATACGAGTTGTTGTATTCACAACATCACCACTAATCAAGCATTCTATAGCAAAATAAAACAAATTATAAGAGAACATGAAAATTGTTATTTTTTAGCAAACTTACTAATAGCAAGAACCCCTCCTTTCTTTTCATTTATGTCCGTACTCAAGACCATATCGAATATGTGGTGATTGAAGTCATCAAAGAACTGCACCAGCTCTTCCTGGGACATTTCTCGCAATTCGGTTTTTACATACAGGAACAGGGACTGAGCAGCCTTATGTTGTACCTCACGGTGACGGGATTTTAGCCCCGCTACGAATTGTTGAACAATCGAAGTGGACATTTTTAAGTTTATTGCTTACACAAAACAGAATATTCTTGCTTTTAGTTTGGATGTAGTTTGTTCAAATGTGTTTATTTTGAATAAAGTAAATTTGTTTTTTAAAATTTTATACAATCTTTGTCTAGTTCACATATTATTTTTTAAGGTTAGGTTAGTAGGTAATTGAAAACAATGAAAACTATATAAACTGCATATTTTGTTGTAAACTTTTTCAATTTACATAATCCACTTATTAAGTGGATTGCAGTTTTGGTATTTTTGATATTGTTTTTAGGCTTCTAATTGCGGTTATTTAATTATGAAAAAACAAACGCCATGAATTCCGTCGAAAGTTTTCAAGTTGACAGCGCGTATATAATGGATAATGCTTAAGTGTGTGTTAAGGAAAAAAACATTTAGCGTAAAACACAAGCGTAAGAAACGTCAACTTCCGTATATACTAAACCAAAACAAACTGAAGTATATAAGAGCAGCTGATTTAAGACGGTGATGCCAGGATGAAAATTTATTTAAATTGTACTAAGTTAAGGATATGATAACACTTTAATTCGGCTTATCCCACAAACGTCAGTGGCGAATGGAGCTAAAAAAAAAACATTACAAAAAAAAGCTCTAAATCTAGGGTAACAAACAGCGTTACCACAATTACAAATGTAACAAAAGTGTTACACTATTTTTAAATTTTATTTCATTGTTACAATAGGGGTATCATGCAAAAAAGCTTAAAGCCTTAACTACATAGACCTACTTTGTACAAAAGTGAGAAATTAAAATGCTCGCTAACGAAACATGCTTGCAAAAAAACATACGGAAATTGTTCTGACACATAAATTAAACCGCCATGCACAATTTTCCATTGTTTATTTGCAAGCAGGTGTCTTCAGAATAGATATTTATTTCTCACTTTTGTACTTTTGTACAAAAGTAGGCCCATGTAGTTAAGCCTTAAAGTATTAACTACATAGACCTACTTTTGTACAAAAGTGAGAAATTAAAATGCTCGCTAAAGAAACATGCCTGCAAAAAACCAAATGAAAATTGTTCTGACACATTAATTAAACCACCATGCACAATTTCCCATTGTTTTCTTTGCAAACAAGAAGTGTCTTCAAAATAGATATTTATTTCTCAATTTTGTACTTTTGTACAAAAGTGCCTTAAGGCTTAACTACATAGGCCTACTTTTGTACAAAAGTACAAAAGTGAGAAATAAATATCTATTTTAAAGACACTTGTTTGCAAAAAAAAAAAAAAAAAACAATGGAAAATGGTGCATGGTGGTTTAATTAATGTGTCAGAACAATGTTCGTATGTTGTTTTGCAAGCATGTTTCTTTAGCGAGCATTTTAATTTCTCACTTTTGTACTTTTGTACAAAAGTAGGTCTATGTAGTTAAGGCTTTATAAATCACAGACTTTTATATGGGTAGAAATTAACTGTCATAGTTTGTATGGGAAAAATAATCTGCAAAACATAGAATGTTATCTCACAAATTTGAAGCGAGAACCGTAGAAACTAAAACGAGCCGAAATCTTTTAACCCATATCTTAAGCTTCAACTTGATTGCTCGATTTAGCATAATAAACACTGCAAGAAATATGTTCGTCAGTTAAAAAATAAAGTTAAAAAAGTATGATGGTAACGCTGATCCCTTGATTTATGTCGAATTCCTTACAACCATTTGAAGTCGATTTCATTAAAATTTTTTTCTTTTTGTAAGGAATTCATAAAAAAAGTCGATTTTTTTTTGTGATTGTGTGAGTGCAATTTGACAGGAATTTTGTTGTCGCACAAAAACTAAGAAGTAGTGCGCGCAAAGCAAATATTAAAGTGTATTTTATTTTCGCGTTGTTTTAATAATTTAAAAATAAATATATTTCGTCTGATAATTGAAAAACATCAAAAACAATTGTGCGCGTAATCAAGTAAAAAAATTACAATCCAAAATTAATCCACACACAGCAGCGAGGACCTATTCTGAATATTTCACTAGAGGACGAAGAAAAATAATTTTGCAACGTGATTACCTCGCGAATTGTATGTTATTTTAATGGGATTTTTTTTTCTTGAAGATACGCACAATTATCTTTACTTTTTTTCATCAATCACTGAAATATTAAACAATTAAGAACACTTAAACATTTGTTTTCTTTTTTAACTTCGTCACAAAATTGTAATGAGAACATTTAATTCCATCTTGATGCATGAGAAATGTCAAATCTTGATAGTGTGTGTGCGATTTGATGTGAAATCTAGCTAAAAACGCAAGATTTGTTTGACAGCATAAAAGTCGATTTTGTTTAGAAAAAATTCGATTTGTTCAGAAAAATTCGAATTTTTTTGACTGTAAGGAATTCGACATTAGATATTTTTCCTTTCATTTTCTTTTGTAATGAACTGTCAAAATTAGAAAGAGAAAAGACAGAGATAAATCCGCAAAAATCCGAATTGTTTTTGTCTGCCTTTATATCCTAATTTATATCTTTATACTAGCTCTCCCAGCAAACGTTGTTCTGTCAGTAACTAGTGCGATGATATGGATAGAAACATTTCAACCATTGCCAACATAAACGCGTCGTCCATTCTTTTCACATTCTTACATATAGCCCTAAGAACATTTATAACAAGATACATATATTACAGGTAATATCATTAGCATGTTCATTTTTGCTCAGTTCTGCGCATATTGTCAAAATCAATAGTAAACAAATTGAATTTCAAACAATCACAAAAAATTTGTTTTTGTTTACTGTGTACTTCACAAAGGGCAGCCACCTTGAAATTTGCAAAGCTGCGCCTGAAAAAACCTTAGATATCTGTGCTAGCTATGCATTTATAAGACCATTTCCTCCAAGTATAACATTTAAAAACACAAAATCAGACGTATGGATTCTGCGATTTACCTACTCTTACAAATAAATGTTGAGCCATTGTCGTGCCTTTCTTTGCTTTGTTGCCAAACTGTGGGCCAAAACAATGAAACAAAATATTATTTATTGATGTTCAACTGAATTTTTTTCTTTTTTTCAAAGATGTTTTCTAAAACAGCAGTTTGTTCGATTGTTTTCCGCGTTTGCCCTTCCCTTATAGCTGTGGGAACCCTCTGAACATTGCAAAAATATAATTGCAATTGCAACTTCTACCAACTTTTTGTTATACTTATGTTAGTCATTCTTAAATAAAACTTAAATTGCCATCCACTTTTCTTGAATCCAATGATTTTTCCCGGGCCATAAGGCTATTAATTTATTTTCCAAGGTTCGCAAAGTGCACGCATCACGTGGATATTAAAGTTGCAATAACAGTTGTAGTAACGGTTGCAGTTGCAATTGAAAACAAAATAAAATGTATTTTTATAAAAAAATATCTTTTAAGGAATTTCTCAAAAGGTGAATATAGATTCGCAGGATGCAGTTGCATTTTCTCTCAAAATAAATTAAAATTAAAAATATTTGTATATCCTCTTCCTACCATTATTTCTTATGGCCCGGAATTGTCAATCAGCCCTATCGGGAATTCCTTGGGAAATAATTCTCCCACGGAATTGTATAGTTCCCGGGAACGCATTCCTCCTATCGTGAATTCCCCACCGAATGCTTTTCCTGGGAACAACTTTTACCAACATGAAAATGAAAAATAAATATTCGAATATTGTTTTCGAAGAGTTTGACATTTGATTTTGCAGTAAATGAAAATAAAAGTTTATTTATTCTGTGCAGTGTTTAAATTATAAACAACTTGATAGATAATGCAAAGAATAAAAATACCTTTTAGAGGTTACCTTTTAGAGGTTATTTAGTTAAGCTTGCTTAAATATTAAAGTTACCTTTAAGTGAAGTTACTTAAATTTGTACCTATAATCAATATTCCTTTCATACTTAACTAAACAGCCGTAATGTAACGTAACGCAAGAAAATTGACAAAGCTGCTACCAATTTCTAGCACATTTTTCACTTTTAGGCTATTTCTATCAGAATGCAAAAAAAGCATGCAAAAAATAGGGTACGAATAATAAGACATGCATCGTCAAACACAGAAACGGAAGAAATGAAACCATTCCATTTTGGTTTGTTTTTTTTTTATTTTGTTTTCAGAAATTTCTTTCCTACCTATTTGTGGGGACATAAACAAATAAAACAATTTTCAGCAACTCAATTTATTTAATGGAACCAATCATCATTAAATAAATAAATCGGGTGGCACAACGGCTCATGAAGAACCAGGGCCTAGTGACTAACAACTCGCAACCATTCCTGTGTGCGCCTGTCGACAGGAATGGAAGGGACCTACAGTTTTATGCCGAATCCGAACGGCTAGACGAGAAGCACTTATTCGTGACAAGTGATACTCTTGGAGGATTTGTCAATTCCTCGCAAGAGGCAGTAGCCCTGAAAAAAACTTTTTAGTTTTTAGGTGGACGAGGCTGGGAAGCACTAACCATTACGCTACGGGCTACTACAAGCCAATCATCATTATTCGTTATATTATTTTCTTAAAAAAAAAAGAATCAAAACAATTAAAACTCGGCCATCACAATCACAGTACACACATAAATACATATTTCCTTACTGAACTTATTCGCACAATTTGTTTTTATAAAAAAGAAACTACCCTCATGTGTCAAAATATATTTAAGTTGGAGGGCCAATGGAGTTGAGATCACTTTCAACGTTTTTCCAAAATGTTTGGACATTTTTCTTCGGTCTATTTGGCAATATCACATTTTTTCCATTAAGTTAATTGAAACTTCTATTTGCTTCAAATTTGAAGAAATTTATTTTAAAAAAATTCTTTTTTTTAAGTTTTATTAATTTTTTTCTAGAGAATTGTTTTGAATTCCCACGTTAAATGACATAATTTTATTCATATTATTTAATCTTAGCAGTAAGAGTACAGATAACAATAGAGTGAATAGAACTATCCATTTATAAAGTTCCCAAATTATTCCATATGTCAATATCAAGATCATACTCTGCAACTACGTCAATATAATCGATTGTTTTCCCACAAATTACAATTTTATTTTCTAAAGCTGTGATTTTTATATAGGACATAGAACGTGATAACGGTGCAACTTCAAACCATAAATCCTTCAATATATTGTAGTGTTCAGTTTCTTGCAATCTTTCTCCCCTTCTACCGCCAATAACGTACAAACCCCCTTCAACTGCAGCAAAGCCAAAATTGCAAAGTAAATCCTTTTCGATTGCTTTTAAAGTCCATTTATTTGAAGAGACATCATAATATTGCAAACAACCGCTATGAAAATCAAGAATGTATAAAATTTCATTATGTGCAGCGATTTTACTTGCGTGGGTTGGTTGAGACAGCGGTTGCACATCATGCCATTTTTGTGTGGAAGTGTTGTATATTTCAATAGAATCCACAAAACTTCCTCTATCATATCCACCAAAAACACACAAATACCCTTTCAAATCAGCTAACTGACACGATACTCTTGTTGTTTTCCATAGAGGGCAATTTAGTCCACTTAAAGGTGTGCAGGTCTAAACATTCCACACTATTTGTCGTTAAATTATTACAGTCTTTTCCGCCCACTACAATCAGTCTATCATTAATCACTATTGTTGAGATCAACTTTTTGTCCTCAGTAAGAGGTGTTTGTTTTTCAACTGACCATAAATCTTTTTTGTTGTTGTAAATTTGAATCACAATTTTATTTGAATCCGAGTCGGAGATATCTACGACAGCAAGTTTTTTATCAGGTACTTTTCTTGGTTTGAGAGCATCTATTTTCTGATCAAGTGGCCGAGTTTCTGGCGACAAATGCCATTGAAGCCAATTGTATATCAATTCGTGGCTTTCACGCAAATAACAAACTGACTTTCTGTTTTCAATTATGAACTTGGCAGTAAGATGCTGAAAACGAACCATAGATAGAAGCTCTATGGCCAAATGTTCACGATCTAATTTGTCATAATTTATCCATTTCACTACGGACAAAAATACATGTTCTTCGAAGTCTCCATGGGGATTATCGTTAAATAGCAAATCCTTCAGTTCATTTACACTCAGCATGAGAAGTTCGTTCTCTTTTGATATTTGTTCGAAGTGTGTGTAAGTACATTCTAAGGATTTAACTTTCAGTCTATATAAGCTTAGATCTGTAGCTAATCGAAACCAAGCCAAAGAGTTGCTATAGTTGATGTTTTCTTCAATGAATTCGCAGCAGCCATTAACTAAAATGTTCATTTTCAAAAACGATGCGGCACGCAAAATTCCCTCAACAGTCTCAAGATCCAATTCAATCGAACCCGTGTACATAAAATCGATTATCAATTTCAGTGTCGCAGTTTCGATTTCTTTGAACTCTAATACATTTTTCTTCAAAGCTGTTTGGGCATCACGAAATATTTCCAAGAAATACTCGCTTAATGCACTCAGGACGATTCTATGGGCTTGGATACTAATGCGATTAGTTTCTACTCCAGTGATGAGAGCAGTGTCAAATAATTCGTTTCCTTCATAGAAACTCAGGAGTTTTTCGAAAATAATTCCGGCGTGTTGATCGCACTTGAAGATTGTTTTTTCATTGTTATTGTTCTTAGGGGGATTGGTTGACATGGTTATTGGAATATAAATTAAATAAATTCCGAGAAAGTATTTTCGTTTAAATTTTCAGTTTTTAAGGATATACTTTTGTTTATCGATATGTATATATGTATGGACATACATACAAATCAAGAAATACGTTCGTTTTGTTTAGTGGTTTAGTTAAGTGCAGTGGTTTTCAGTAGCCAATTTTAAAACGAGCGCATTATTTTTGGGAAAAAATAAATAAGAGTTAATAATTTAGTTAAATTTTGCAACATTATTAAATAAGAATCTTATTATTACATTATTGAATATTCACAAAAGACAAAACAAAATAAACAACTTTTTTAGTTACAAGAAAAGTGAGACAAGATGGATCATGATCATCACTTTTTAGTACTCACTGACAGATAAATAATAAGGTCTGTTCGCGTATTTGTGTACATTTTACGATTGTAAACGGCCACGTTCGGGTGGTAAGCAGATACGTACCTGAGAATCTGATATGTCCCGGTCTACATTGAACGATTTTTCCAGTGCCGATCTTTTGTTCGTGGGTGAAGGGAGTGAAAAGTGAGGGGTAGGGATCAAATCGTTTGTACCAGAAAACTCGAAAGATTTTTCCAGTCTGTTTATCTCTCCTTTCCAGTTTTTTGAGTGTGTTCAGTGTCAGTGTGCCGTTCGTTTGATGGTGTGAGTGAATATCAATGAAAAATGAAGAGCACAGCAATAAAACAAGGAAGAAGAAAAGGAAAAAATCTTATGGAAAAAATCGTTCTGTGTGTACATTTCACACGATTTCTGGAAAAATCTTCGTGGAAAAATCGGGCAATGTAGATCGGGACCAAAACCGGATACGTAACGTCGTAACCAAACCAAACAAAACCAAGAAAATGAACAGATGAGATGTCAGCTGTTAAGCCTTAACTACATAGACCTACTTTTGTACAGAAGTACAAAAGTGAGAAATTTAAATGCTCGATAGAGAAACGAAAATTGTTTTAACATATAAATTAAACCACCATGCACAATTTTCCATTGGTTTTTTGCAAGCAAGTGTCTTCAGAAAAGATATTTATTTCTCACTTTTGTACTTTTGTACAAAAGCAGGCCTATGTAGTTAAGGCTTTAGTATAATCCAAACAAATCCGAACATTTTTGAGATAGCTTTAGATTTCTTGTTGACATCAGCTGTTTGGCTCGTCAGCTGGTCTTTCCTTAGGCATTACAATAAAGGTTAGACCGCACACAACTGCAGCGGAACTACACTTCACGACGCGGCAAAACATTATTTGTATGAAACTGTATGAGCTATATCGCACTAAGCGGCAACTGAACTTCATTAAATTTCATACAAATTATTTTGAATCGCAGTTCCGCTGCAGTGCAGTTCCGCCTAGTGCGGTCTAACCTTAACACGAACAAACCCAGATACCTTTGGTTACGTATCCGACCGCGGCGAATGTACCCTGTTTACATGATGTATTCGAGTGAGCTTCAAGCTCGCTTGGCCCCTTTGTATACCTGCATTGAGTTGAAATGAGCTTTAGCCGACTCGATTCCACTTCAGAAGCGGAGTGGAGTCCAGAATATTGATGAAAAACCTGACATTTTGCAATTGTGTGAGTGCCATTTTCTATTGATTTTAATAAAAATGTCACTTTAATTTGGTGTGTATACAAGAGCGTGTGAAAATCTGTGTAGATCTTTACCTGAAATATTTCCAAAATTGATCTAAATCAAATCAGACCACCAAAAAATTAGATTTCTTTTTGTGAAGTCTGAAAAAGATAAAAAAAACGATTTTTTTTTTTGTTGAATCGAAATCCACATTAGAAATATTTTAAGAATCGACTAGATTGTATGCATCACCAGGTTTCGAAATCTAGTAGATTATGATAAAACAAAATTATCAAAAATTAATTAGAAATATGTTCAAACTTGTTGAGATATTGGAGATTATGCTCCATCAAAAACGGAGCAAATGAATCCAAATATTTTTTTTAGTCTGTGATTGGCCAGCTTTCAAAAAATTGACTTCAAATAAAGTGGGATTTTACTGGAAAGTGACTGGAAATTTAGTCAAGAAATATCTGATTTGATTTTAAAGCAAGTGTGTTTTTGTCAAAATTGATATATATAATTTGTTTGTGCGGTCGAGTTAATTAAATTTAAAATAAAATTTTCCTTACATTACGACGGAATTTTGTATCCATTTCGAGGTTTTTCTGTTTCTAAGCCAATTTGAGGTAAACCTTTCCAGAAAAGTTATAAGTTTGACATAATGACATGCGGAAAAAAAGTTATTTATTTTGAGGTAGATTATCGTTCAATGGATGTACAGGGTGTCCACCGGGAAGGTATACTACTTTGTTTTGTCACCATTTTGGTAAACATCAGTCTTGATAGTTCATATTAGGCAGTCGTGGAGTAGACACGTGGCAATTTTATTATGAAAAACTATTCGATAAACCAACGTGTTTTAATCGTTAAAACATTTTATCAAAATCAATCATCGACAACCCCGATTTTCATGCAAAAATCATAATGAGTGACGAGGCACATTTTCATTTGAATGGATATGTGAGTAAACAGAATAGTCGATTCTGGGCAATGGAAAACCCTCAAATTATTCATCAGTCACCTTTGCATCCATTAAAAGTTACAGTAGTCTGATGTGCAATTTGGTCAGGAGGAATCATTGGACCTTAATATTGCCACAGAGGTAATTTCGTTGCAAATTTCCAAATGAGATCCGAAATTACCTAATTTCCCATACAAAATCACATTTCGAAATGAGGTAATTTCAACCTCATTTGTACGAAATTAGGTTGGAAATTAGGTGAATGCATCCAGCGGGAATCAGTTTCAAAAGCTCTTAAAAGCTTTTGCATGAAAATATCAATACACTATATACTCAACAACATAAAACAGAAAGAGAAAACAACAAAAATTCCAAATTCAAAATAAAAAAGAGATGTCAAATGAAATTAGCAAATTTGATAATGAAAACACTTTTTTGCCAAATTTCGAAATTACCTCATTTCGGCTCTAATGAAAACGTAGTATAATTCTTTGAAAATGAAAACGGCGTAACGGTACAGGCTTAACTACTAGGCCCACTGTTGTACAAAAGTACAAAAGTGAGAAATAAATATCTTTTATGAAGACACCTGCTTGCAGAGGCGGACATTTTGTCTTCCATACATAAATAAAACATTTATCAATATAATACCCATTCTCTTTCATTTAATCAAAAATTATAAACAAATAAAGTAGTATACCTTTCCGGCGGTCACCCTGACTGAAGTTGACTGAACATTCTATCAAATTTGAACGAAATTAAATTTTTAACTTGCTTTCTCGGATTCTCGGAATAAAATTTCTAAGTGTTCTCAGAAATATAAACAGACCATATTTAAATTTCTATTAGTACATCTGATGCGTTTTGAATTCTTGGCAGCACTTAAAGAAAAGAACAAGTGTACTAAACAGCAAACAGCAAGCTTTTCCAACAGCTGATTCTTGAACTTGGAAAATTGTTCCAGCCAAGGAAAATACCTACGAAACCAAATTAATAAAAGAAAAATGTAAATGTCATTTACATATAGCCGCTGCCGCGCCGTTTGATCTGTTCGCAGTTTGTTGTGTTAAATAATCTATAGTTAATTAAGTTTTTAACTCAGGTATGAATTTCATTTATTTTTTTACAACGGCTTTAAAAAGGATGTGTGTCATATAATCTATTAATTGGAATAATGTAAATTTCTCAGTCTTAATTTTGCAATTGGCTTCCTAGGTTTAATTATTGAAAATACAAAATTATTCAATTCATGCAAACGATACTCATACTTACTTACATACATTCAGCTTTGTTATACCTTATATTAGTTAATTATTGAAAATAACATTTTATAATTTTATACAGGAAATTGAAAAGAGCTGATTGATAAGAAATACCATTGCTTAAGGTTTAATCTCGTTTTTTTTTTAATCCAAATAAAACTTGATAATGGATAGTAAATGGAATTTTATTTATATGGTAGCTTTAGGTAAGGTTGGCAAATTTAAACATACATAACTGCTGGGCTATAGGTATAGAAAAAAGATGATTTTTATATTTCAAAAAAGCCACCATCATTTAAGTGTTAATTTCATGATCATTCTTCATAGTAATCTAGGTTAACAAGAACGATAAAATACGAATACAACTGAAATGTTTGCCTAACCTAATTTGTTAATATGATGCATAAATAATGATTTGTATTCAAAACCCAATGCACTCTTATATCACCAAATCATACCTACCTACCATACTTCATAAACGCATTATAATAACTTCAATAACGCATAATAATAATCTATTTCAACAAAAAAAAAATGAAAAATTAATTTAAATTTAAATAAAAACAGACGCTGCCAATGAAATGCCATTGAAATTTATCATATACATATACAAAGGTACCTTATAAGAAAAGCTTATGACAAATGAAAATGACTTAACGAGTTGCTGAAAGATAAGCATCCAGGCAGATCAATGCCTTTTCTTAATGAACAAAACTCGGTCAATTGTAACCTAACAAAATTCAAATTAACGACATTTATAAATATGTACATAATGTAGGTACATAATGTACATGTTCTTTTAATCATAAACACGAATCCTTTTGAACTTTTTTTCCTTTGGCAAATTCGTTTTTAGCCCATTTTTTCAGCTACATGAAGGTTTACGATCCTATGACGGAATACTTTGTCCAAGAAGTACGTTTTTGTGTGGGAAATTTTGTTTGAGACCGACGAAAAATCCAAACTTTTAAGTTGTAAACATGTGCCTGAGTCTACTTATTTGACTTTTAAGCTTTACATTTTGTTTCGATGAGGCTATTCGAAGAAAACAGTATAAAAACTTTTTTCGCATTGCTGCTACAATAAAACAACTATTCTTATTAAAAATCCAAACAAATATAAAAACTATGACAGTCTACTTCCCACTTTTTTTAATTTGTCATCTTAATTAGTTTTATATTCCCATTTCAAATAATGGTTATCGCCATATTTTTTATATGGAAAATAAAAACAAATAAATGAACAATTTGAACCACCTTAATGTATATACATAAATTGAAGATTTAATTCAACAGTAATAATATAATACATTTAATTTCATGATATTATAAATACCATAAAACCCATTTTTTTTAACTAAATGCATAATAGCATATTTGTGTGTCCCGTAAATGTGCTTTTTTTTAAATATTTAATAAAAAATATATATTTATTCCCCTAGGTTTAATTGGAGTATCATTGGAAACTCCATATAGCACATCCATTTACGCTTACGAAATTATAAATTCCGATAAGTCAATGAAGTCTACGGAAAACAACTTGACTTCAATTACCTGGGCACATGCTGTCAACAGTCAAAAGGAATTGGATGATGCATTAAAAAGTACGTCTGAATACAACTATGGTCTTTCAACGTTTTAATTTGAATTCATTGGTAACATTATGAAAATTAAGATAGTTACTTACACCTTTTATTATGCTATGCATCTCAAATACAGATGCAAGCGTTTCGCGTTGTACTTAGTTAACATTAGCTCCTAGCCAAAAGTATAGGACCGATCTGGATCGAATTTTAGGATTTCGACATTTATAGTAGAACTGAACAATTTTGTACCTGTTTCTTGAGTTCTTCAAAAGTAATCAGTTTTTAATATTTTTTCTCAGCTACTCGTGGTTATATAGCAACAAAAATATAAAATGCATACCAACAAATGAAACTAATAATTGCAAGATATAAAGCCATCCGAAAAAAGGAGTTGAGTTTAGTTTTTGCACTGTACATTTGTTCATGCGGCGGGCACAGGTTTTTGAACGCAGCAATCGTGTCTACAGACTAATGTCTGCAACATAGCAAAAAATCCGAACTACATCACAATTCGATTTTATTATGTAATTTGACTGGATTTTTTGGGACAGTTTTTATAATAATAAGAGTTTTTTTCTCTCTTAGGGCCCAGTTATAGCTTTCATTGAAAACCATCATTGAAAATATTAATTGTCAATTTTGAGAGATTTTGAAGAAAAAATAAATGATTATTTTGATGCCAAAGTAAAGCTTATTGACTTAATAAATATTTCTAGGTAAAACACAATTTAATTTGGCACAACTTTTCTTATAAAATGACTTTTAATTTTTCAATGATGAACTACCTTACCAATGATCACTGAAAAAACTAAAAGTTACTTTATGAGGAAGATATAGGTCAAAATGAATTTTTTTCGGAGGAGAAATAATTTTGAAGTCGTAAGATATATTGCTGCATTTAGATATTCAATGATTAAACTTTCGAAGGTCCTCAAATACAACAGCTAACTTTTCCAATGATGGTTTCCAATGACAGCTTTAACTGGGGCCTTAATCTATAATTTCTTAAAATCATTTCAATGGTAAAAAAACAGCAATATCTTAGTCTTAATACAGAAAATGCTATAGAATTTAATGAAAAATAAAATAAAATGCTATACAAACGAGACTATCGTTAGTCTGGATGTTATTTTGATGAGAAATTGCCCAGCCAGAGCACAATAGCCTTGATTAATATCAGTTTTAACGACTTTTAACATTTGTTGTTGTTCAATTTTTAAAACTTCTGATTTTTCAATTTAATCAAAACATGTTTGAAAGACTACTACTAACGAGCCTCTGTCAGCGTTTATTGAATATGAATCATAGACCTCATAGGTACTTGGCATTTTTTCACCTTACAGGTAACGTGACTGCAAAAAATATATGCACTGAAATAAAATAAATGCAACACCAACTCAATGCTTTTTAAACATCTTTTGTAAAGTAAAGCATTACACAACCTCTACCTCAACAATTTGAGGCGAAGAAATAAATGAACTAATAAGTTCAATTACCATCTTCTAATTGAATTACAAATACGGGAGATTTGATAGGAAACAATTATAGAATTCAGAACATTTGATGCCTATTATATTATTATATTATTATAGTATTATAGCTGTAATTAAATTTTGTATTACTAAATTATCCGTTAAAAAAAAAATTAATTTCTTTCCCTTTTTTATGTGTTGCTGAAGTTAAAATCATATCTTATTTCTTTCACAGGTGACATAGATATGATTGAAGCAGACATTGTGCTTGGAAAAATTAATAATATTGGACCCGACTTACCAGTTATGGGTCATCCGCCAGTACAAACCTCCGATATATCCCTCGAATCATTCCTACACCAAATTCTTCAATATAACATTAAAACTAATCACAAAAAAGGCGTAAAACTGGATTTTAAATCAATAGAAGTATTTGAAGGTTCTCTGGTTATGCTGCATGAGTTGTGGTCTTCAGTAATGATATTTCAATTTGCCTAATTGCAAATATTGAAATCTTTTCATTTTTTTTTTTAGATGACATATCCCATTTGGTTGAATGCTGACATTATCAAAGGACCGGTAAATAACACTGAAACAATTCCAGTCGACCCGACACGCTTCTTTGCTGGATGTAAAGATTTTCCGGATGCTGTACTTTCAATTGGTTGGACTACTCGCTGGGGAAAAGAATTCAAAGAAGGTTTCTATACTGACACTCAGATTGAAGATATGGTTGATTCAATCAAAGTGAGGAAGTAATTTTAAATTGTGAGAACATTTTATGAAATTTTATTAATTTTATATCAGAAAAACAACATCACCGACGCTCAACTGCCAATAACATTTCCTGTGCGAGCTGGAATCGCTGCTAGTAGTGATACACAATTGCATTGGCTCTTAAGAGCTGTCAATGAAACCAATGAAAGTACCCTTACTATTTGGTCTTCGGCAAATGACAATGTTGACATAAAGAAGCTACGCAAATTGATTTTTGACTTTGGTCTACATCGAGTTTACTTGGATGTTCCCGAGGAAGTGTCTAGTGCACTTAATTTGCAAAAAGGTCCTGGCAATTCTGCAGCACTTCCATCGATTGTAAGCATTGCCTATATAGGCATATGTGCTTTAGTGGCATGTTTTGCATTACAAAAAGCGTTTTTTTGACATTAAACAAAAGTTTTACTTTAATTATTCTAAGGTTTATTCTCTATTATTAAGTGACAAAGTTAAATGGAGGCTTTAAATGAATTTCCTTAAAATTAAAAAGAAATTTAAACTAACACGATAGCTTAATAAGTCTTTTTCTTATCTCTTTGTGTCATAATTTGACTGACCTAATATGGACAGCTTTTGTGGTTTAATTATTATTTGTCCGGTGTCATTGCTTGTCACGAAAGGAGTTGCTTCGATTCTCATTTGATTGGCTTTGCTACTATTTTTAGTTCTTGGTTTTCTTTGATCCTTTGGAAGGCATAGATTTCTTATCGCATGGAATGGATGCCAAAGGAACATAACAATTCCGACAAAAAGAAGTATACAGGCAACAACTTGCCCCCAGTAGACGATCTGCGGAACAAGTTGAATTTCAGCTGCAATTTCCGGTGTCACACGTACACGTTGTTCACACCACATTATTGGAAGAAATATACGAGGTACCTTATCATAAATTCTGAAATTTAAAAATATAATAAGAATTTTCAATATTAGGTCTGGTTGAGTAGAAAATTGAAATGTTATGTGAACTTTTCTTACCCCATTTCCGGAATGCGATCAATGAGCACATTCGCCTGAAATCCTCCACCAACATCCAATGGCACACCAGCATTTGGCTCCAGGGTCATAAAGAACTCATGTTTCTCCTTAACTGGCTTCAAGCCTTCTATTTGTTCCAAGTAATATGGGTCGGCTTGATAGAAATGTGGATATGACATGAATACCGTTGTACCATGCTGACATGGTCCCATGTTCATAACACCCGCTCGCTCACAATTCCCATCAACACAAAAGCATTTCGTTTCCGGATACATGGTTCCTTAAAAAAAAAAAACAAAATTGTTGGCCTTTAGGTAAGGCTAGCATGCTTAATTTCAGGTAAGATCTAACCATTATCGACTGATCGTCGTCCACCAGAAAATTTTAAGCCCCGCACTCCATGAATTTCAACGGTGTCAGTATAATCTAATGGAACTGTCCGACACATATTTGGAATGTACAACTCTATCGAGTCCCCCTCATTTAGGTTTGGTGAAAAAAATTCTCCAAGCGATCCATTAACCATACCACAATTTGATTGATAAAACCCAGAATGATTCTTGGAATCCCATGTATGAATTTTTCCCATTTTTAAAGGATCATCACCTCCTGTGTGCATATTAAGGAGACCATTAAATACTGAACTGCCATTGCGCTTGAATTAAAAAAAAATAATAGTTATATATTATTCCAACCAGCTTAAATATATTATTTTTTTAATTTACCATATAAAAGTATCCAACACGGTCGTACGATATGGATTCTTCGCCAATTGAAAATTTGTTAAGAACATTATTATTTAAGTTTACCATTGGATCTACATAGCCACTAAAAAGCATTTCATCAGCAGTCTTTGTCACTGTTAGTTCTTCATTGTATAAGTCCAATAAGTTTTTAAGAAACAAATTCTGTAAGAATCCGGAATCACGTTTCTTGTGAACAGCTGCCTTTGAAAAATTAAATACAAGATTTTATACAAAATGTTTTATCTGTAAATTGTTTGTTAGCTTTAATCTCACGTACCCATGCAACCATATTAATTGTTGTAATTTTGTCACTTAAACTACCATTGCTTCTTTGAGGATCGAAATAATACAAACTCATTTTACGGAATGTTACTGAATTATTTTTCGGATGAAAAACAATATCGACTTTGTCGGGTATATCTTTGAATCGATATGGTCCAAGTTCTTGAAATCTCGGTTTGATAGAGTGATTTGTGAATTCATGTGAATTTGTCCAATTAAAAAGGTATATGTCCAGGTATAAAGGTAACGGCGATGATTTCCAACCAGCATAGGCGGGAGATATTGGACTAAGGGCCATTTCCTGGAAAAAAAAAATAGAGATTTAGTTTAGTTTAGTTTAGTCTTTTGAAGTTAGTTTTGGGATTTAAAAAGCATCACATTGTTCTTTCTATGCAACAAGAAATTTGTATAATCAGGTTGTATGCATGGGCTTGTCTCGTCTCGAGAATTTCTTTGTTTTATATTTCTAGTATACCTATGTTAGAAATCCGGTCAATTAGTCCCTGAAAATTAAAGGAAGGAAAGCTCTTTTCCAAAAAAAAAAAACTTTATTTCTCGACGTAATCTCCTTTTAACTCGATACATTTCATCAAACGTTTTTCTAATTTTGTATTTTTCTGAAAGCCTAAAAATATTCACTTGTTTCTTAAATAACCTCATCATTTTTTCAGTCGAATCGCTCCAAAAGGTCAGCATATTCTGACATCTAGATTATGTTAAAATTAATTGATACAAATTTTATGACAACCAATAACCACATCAATCACATATATGGCCAAATACATGTAACCGTGTCGTAGGCTTTATTTATTTCCATTAATTTGGAAAAACATTTATAAAATATATTATTATAAACTCGAGCCGGTTATGATAAAGTATTTAATAATAAGTGATAGCAAATTTGAGGTGTACCTACTTAAAAACAACACTAAGGAAATTATTGCATTCAAGGCCAATAAAGATAAAGCTTTTCAATCGAAATACTTGAACAAAAGAATATTGGTTTATAATAAAAGTTAAGTTAACTGAGAAATATAATACTAGGTAAGGTAATTGAAATACAAATTTCTATTTCTATATTTTTGGTAAAACTGGTAGATTATTTTAATAATGTTTTTTTTGCTACCTACTTCAAAAACTGACTCAACTCAGTTAATCTGAAGATATAGCTGAATGCAGAAGTAAAATATAAATAGCTCAAAATAAAGTGTTTTTTAACTTTTAAGCTATTCCAGGAAACGTTAATTTTTTTATTTGATAGGGCTCCATTTACTCCGTTTACATGACAGGATTCGACCATCAAATCGGATTGATATTTCGATCTAGGTATATGAATATGGTGACTACGAAAAAAAAACCAAAACAGAGGAAATTGAATGCACACACACTCAAAACTCGATTCTTTAATTTTTCAATCCAGGTCTACTTGTATTTTTCGATTCGATTCAGCTCGCAAAGTGGAATCGGATTGATAAATCCTATTTGAATCCGATCCAGGTCTATATGGAATTAAATCCGACTTCAAGTCTGATTCAATTCTCCATGTAAACGAAGTAATTATTTCAAAATATAATAAATGTCTACTTAGGGTATCACCGAGAGGAAATCTTTTAAAAATGTTTAATTGATTATGAAAGAAATAGATTATTACTTTCTAAATTTTTAAAGACAAAGTAAAGCTTACGGCGGCGCTATGAGTTCAATACAAATTTTAGCTATGGGTCAAAACACGCTTTACTTTGGCATTTTTGTATTCCTTTCGTCTCAAAATCGCAAATTAAAATTTGCAATTATGGTTTTCAATGACAGTTAGAGCTGTTGCCTTAAAAGAGAAGAATCTTAAATCATTTTCGACACAACTTCAGATTGTGTAATGAGCTAATAAATAACATCAACACATTGATGCACTGAACCCAGGGATCATAATTCTGTTCTTTTTAATGATCGACACTGATGTTGATATAGATTAGGTACAAATAACCGAAAAAAAAACGGAAACCCAAATTGTTTAAACAACAAAAAATCATTCCAAAATTCTGAATTTTAAAATGACTACTTACAACTAAGGAAACATAGGCCACCTAAAGAAGTTGTGGTTAACGACGAAACGTTGGAGGAGTAATGAAAAAAGAGCGTTTGGATTTCCATACCAGAAAAGACTGCTTAATAAAACATTTTTTTTTAATTTGAATTGTAAAACCTCTTTTGGTATGTCCATATATTGAATCTGAATCACTGATAAGTGGTTCAACTTCTGATAGTGGGTGCATGTGTACTCGGAGACATTCTCTTTGTAAACAAATCTCTGAATATAGAATTGAGAATGATAACAATATTTATGCATGCGACAAAAGGCGATCGTTTAAACATATCAAGCTAAAGCAGATTAAAAAAACAATGAAAATGGGTGCATTTGATAAGAGAGCCTTATATGTCATATGGCATTTTAAATTAAAAAAAAATCAATTTAAAGATACGTATACGTACATTGTATCATTGTATGTCACGCTTCTCTAATTGTAAGAGTAGAAGAATTCAATCGGTTTATACTTAGTCTTATGATTTGAATATGTTTTTTTTAACTTAAAATATGGGTTCTACAAAAATATTATATTAATTATGAAAATAATATAGCATTTATGTTCTTTATCTAAGTCCGAGAGAATTAGAGGAAACAAAAAGAGAGGCAGGGTGGGGCTTATTTTGTATAATCCCCAAACCCTAGGGATTTTTATTTGTATTTTATTTTATCAAATGTAACTACAAAATATTTCATGTAAGTCTCATAAAAAATTTTAATATCCATAATTATTTTGATCAGATTTAATAAACTACCCCTGAAGAATCTGGGAAAATACAACGCAACGTAGGAAAAATTATGAAATAAAGTTTTTTATTTGCATAAATAAGAACAGTGACCAAAAAAGCCTGAAAACCCATAAATATTGAATAGATAATATGCTCTATCACTTGCTTCAGTACAACAATCTATTTATGAAAACCTGTAACATTCTAATATACTTCTATAGGAACATGAATAAGTCGTTTTAAATAACTAGGTACCGAGTACCTACGTCAATTACAATTTTATGAACCTTAACAAGTTTTATTATTACCAAGTGTGGCATTTGGTGCAAAGGTGTAAGCCTTCAAGTGTTCAATAGTTGAATATAGTTAAATATATACCTTTCAAGTTTAAACAATAATAATAATAATGCAAAGCAAATATATTTCTACATTCGAACTATGAATAACAATAATAAAAATAAAATTAATCCAGAGTCGAGTCGAACCAACTTGCTCAGTGTCAGTAGTTGAAAGATGATGTCTTGATTGTCGTTCGATTTAGGGCCAGTTATGTTCACAGTGGGTGAAATTTGTTATGTGCTTTTAACAGGTTTGAAATAGGTAACGTTTATAAACCAAAATTAGCTGATTAGAGATTTTGATGATTATCAGTTCAAACTTTGGATTTTTCAACAAAACACATTGGACAATTTATCAGTCGCAATAATCGTGGACTGAAAATGATTAGCTGTAAAAATGTACAAAATAATACTTTGTATATTGACTACGCATCGATACTAACCCGAGATTTATGAAATATGATGTTGTCGAAGGTGGTAAATCTTCATAAGAGACATTTTTTAGGTTTATTACAATTTGTCCAGTTTATAATTATTTTGAACACTGAAAAATAATTTCTTTGTCAATACAACAATAAAATAGAAATGAGGCTCATTTGTCTAAATTTTATTTTATTTGTAATTTTTGTTAGATTTATTGTTTTGTTTTGTATTGATAATCGATACAAAAGGAAATTACAATTTCTGGATTTACTGTTAATCAGTATAAGAAGTAGAAATTACATAAATACTATAATTATAAATTATATATATTAGTTATATATAACTATCTTTAAATACTATAATAACTCAGATAGTTTTAAGACACCGCACCTACTACATTTTCTAAAAAAAGATTTAAATATTTTTTTTTAATTTCCAAATTTTCAAAAAACTAAAATAAACAAATTGAGCAACACCAATATACAGTTGTATCCAATACAATAGAAAATACCTTATTGTTTTTCACTCTATAGTAAATTGTTATTTAAAGCTTTCGCAAACAAATTAACATTCCTATTTCCTTATTTAAGTTAACACTAACTTTATATATTTAACAAATACTCAGTTTCAACATGTTTAGTTTTGTTATAGTTTTTTAACAATAAACAAATAGGTTACATTTATATGTTAACTAACAATCAGTTTGAAAATACGTCAAAGTATATATTTAATAGATATGCAGGCGAAAGAAAATTAAACAAATTCAGCCCCAATTTATTCACTTTCCAATAAATTTAAATTCGTTATTAAAAATCAACATTGATCGAATTAAACTATTTTTATTTATTCACCTTCCTTTAATGATTTTAAATTTAATTGTTAAATTAATTTAGTTGTTAAATTAATTTAAAATTAGTTTTAGTTAAAACGACAAAATGTAGATTTTAAGAGGGATGTTTATCCTAAATAGAGGATTAACGAACTGATTCTTTTAATTCAAATTTTAATTTAAAATATCTAGGTAGAGTGGTTTATGTTCCCCGTTAAGGATGTAAAGGGATAATAAATAAAATGACTTCTAATACAAAAACAACTATTAACAAAGAAAGGCAACACCTGCAATACAACTGAATAAATTCTCTCAAAGCCAGAAAGCTATTTTATTATTTATTTTATATTTAAAAGAAGTTATTTGAATGAACATTTTTCGAAAAATTAATTTTCAAACACAAAATTTGTTGTCTTTTTTTTTGTTTTTTCATGGTTCAGTTCAGCGCTCGAGGTTGAAAACTTGATTTATTTTTTAGGACAACATATATAACAACTTAGCAAAGAATCGAAACTATTAGATTTTACGCAGGCCTTTCCTATCAGACGACAGGCGACTATGTCACTGGGTTAATTGGAAAACATCTTAACTTAAAGCGAGAATGTGTATTTAGTTAAAGATTTAAAAAAAATTCTAAACTCACCTATTTAATTTAAATTCATATCACCCGTTATTATGTTAATTATATGATTCGAACAGTCATGTCACGTATTTAACAGTTGTTGGTACAATAATATAGGATTTTGTATCAACAAGAAAAGTAAACAAACTTGGAGTTTAAATTAATAAATCGTTTAACATTATTCGATGATAATTTTTCGTTGACTTGACAGCAAGATTACTCCTTTTTTATTAGAAAACCTAAATTATTTTCACATTATCTTGATTTTTTATCTCCGAAAGGTTCGTATTCTCACAAATATTTATACGATTCCTCAGATTTTTTTTCATTGTTTTGCTATTGAAGTATTGGAAAAAAACACATATGTTTTTTCATTCGTTTGCACAGTTTTTGAAGTGCTTAAAAAATATAAACGAGGCAAATATCTCAGGTAAATAAACAGTTTTTTTTACTACGAATATATCCTAGAAAATTGTATATCTCAAAGGCAGATTAAATGGTATTATATCAACATAAATGTTTGTACATTTAAAATGGTTAGAAAGATTGAAGTTAAAAGCTCAAACAAAATAAAGAAATAGGTAACTACCTACCTAATCAAAAATTATGCTCCAGAAAATAACCCAAATGAAAAAATCTGAACATATGACTTTATGCAACTCACCTTCCCTCGGAGCATTGTAAACCAGCTGATCCAGTTTAGATAAAATACAGTCCCAATTGTAGACAAAATCAGCCCCAATCCTCCAAAAATCCATTCTCTACTACAAACACGGCAACTCATATTTGTTGTTTCTTTTAAATATAAACGATAAATAGAAAACTTTAAAACACTGAGATCATTTTGTGTATCAAACGAATGAATATTTCGTAACCACGACAAAATCAAGGTCACTTCACTAAGCGTAGCATCAGCAAACAAACAAAAAACACCAAATGGATTTTGACTGCGTACAGAGCTGCTTCCACTTTATAGAGAACTACTCTCCGATATCCGATTGTTTACGACACTGATCTAACACGTGTTTCTTCTTATCGTAAGAAAGATCTAATGTGAATGCTTCTCTTACAGCTCACCTATGTATATTTTTTGTTATTTTATAAAAATAGCTCATTTCGAATTTCAAAATAATAGCGGTATAAAGTAAAAAAGTGAAAATGTATTCAAATTAATTCAAAATTTGCGCGCCTTTATGTAATGTTTTTGTTTTTGTTTTTTTTTTGTTTGTTTTTTTATTTAAATTAACAACTTTTTATTATTTAGTAGAACGCGCCTGGATTGCTTGGCATCCAGTTTTGTTTTGAATCTATTACTAGCGCAAAACATTTACTTAGCTATATCTGTATATAAAATACCATATCGTTGTTGATAATCGACTGAGCTTTACAAAGTTGACGTATATAGTAATATTACTTTTTGTTCTGCAGGGTATGTATTGGTTTCATGAAAAAATGTATTCTTTTTTTTTAATTTCGAATTAAAAAAAAGATGAAGGGAGTTGGTCAAATATGTAATACGCTCACTAATGGGATAGCTATATAATAGATCATTTGTGTCGCCAAAAGGGTTTTTAACAAAGGTTACACTAAAACCTTAAAACTACAGTGTTTAATTGAAAATCTGAGCAAGTATGTATACATGCGATCCAGTCGTTCATTTTATTACAATAAATATTTTCGACGTCGTAAAATACTAAAGTTTCCGACACACTTTTCATGAACATCCCTTAATCTACTTGAAAAATCTGATTTGTTCAAGCATTTGAAAAAAATAATTAAAAATGTTTTGTGTTATTGAAATGCTTCTTGTTGACAAATTCTGATAGTACATAAAATGTAATAATACTTTCACAAAAAGTTTTCCACGTTTACTGTATTTTCATTTACGACACAAATAAGTATGAGAAAGTTTACGATTTATCGTAAAAGAATTTTCATACAACTTATGACAGTTAGTTTACGATATCGTTTAATTTCCGACGTTTACGACATTTATGAAGGTTTTCCGACGATGCATAAATACTCTTATTGTGACAGTTCGTTTACGAATTGAATTGAAGTTTTATTGAGTCTTTCTTAAAGTTTATGAAGCCGTAAGCTTTCTGACAAACTTTTAATGTAAGTTCTAAATTAAATCTTAAGGGGTTTTCTTATTTTTAATATCTTGAAAAGTTAAAGTCCTAGAGCGTTCTGCTTTTCAGTGTTTAACTAAAAATTGAAAAATTGGTCAGGTTTTTTTAATAAAGAAAAAGATATTAAAATTACTTTGGTTTTAAGTGGAGTGAACGAATATAATTCAAATACAAATTACAAGTGACCTCAACTCCATAAATTATTGTGACTGACTGAAGAGCCCACTGTTATACCTTGTGCGAAACACAATAATTTATGGAGTTGACAAAAAGTGCAAATAATTTCAGCTACAATAAAAATAAATTTCAATAAGTCCAATAAGTATTAACACCAATACGTTTTTATGTCTACATTGGCCCATAACTGCAAGAGCCCTGAACTTCAAGAGCAAGTTCGTGTGACATAGCCGCCTTAATATTAAAAAGTCTAATTTAATAGATTTCTTTTGTTGGTTATCTGTCTGGTAAAACACGTCCTCGTATCGCGTATGTACAAATGTTTTTAAGTCTGGTAAAACATTCCCTCATATGTACATATGTAAATATTTAAATTGGGTATTTATGCTTTATTCAATTGAATAAAATGCCACTTTAGTGAAGGTTTAGTAAACTTTTCAAAGTTAAACAAAGTTAAACAAAGTTATTAATACAATTGAAAGGATCTACATGTTACTTTAAGGATGATCGTTAAGAAAAATTTATCTTGGCTAGGCACAAATCAGTTACAAAAATGATTATTTACCAGTAATTAGTTCTCTAATTGGGTTATTCGCATTTTAAGCCTGAAATACATTCTTTTTATTTTGTTTCTAAATCAAGTTGTTTAAAAGAACTGAGTGTGAAAAAATTGTTTTCAAAAACGTACTCAATTAACTTCTAATTTTGGTTCTTGTATTTATCGTTCCTATTTATTTTAGGTCGAACTTAAAAAAAATAATAAATAGGTTTGTGAAATTTAGTTTTTGATGAGAAAATTGGAAATTACGAAAACTACTTTCTAAATTGCCTCTCCTGCGTGAAAGAGGAGAAATGAATGCCACTAATACATTTGTTTTGCCTTATATGCTTTCAATTTGAATCAATCCAAGCTCACAACTTTTCTAGTAAAAACACAATTTTACTGTAGTATGTTCTGTGTGTGTGTACATATGATGTGTGTTTTTGGATCCAATCATTCCAGCTGGATATCAACAGACACTAACATTAACATTAATTTTATTTTCTTCTAAGTTATATTTCTGATGAACTTAAAGTGCTTGATTTGTAGATTTTATTTTTAAAAAGTTCCAATTTAATTTATTGATTTTGAATTGATGAGGTTATGTTAAATTTCCTTCCAATCTTATAAATTTCAATTAAAACACCTTATTTTTCGATTACAGTTAAACATAAAAAGAATGAAACATTTTGAATAAAATAAAATTTTGTTCGTTTACTTGTTCATTTTAATAATAAAAATAATTCACGTAACATTGTTACCGGATTAAGGTTTTATGTTTTTTTTTGTGTTTCGAAATTTTGTTAAATTGATAACAAACTGTAGTGATTCACAGAATGTAAGGATTAACAAAACAGTTATTGCATAAGCTATTGAACTTCAGAAATGCTAATCTGTATTATGTACAAATGTTTATATTCTCCCTTATTAAAATGTAATCCAAAGCGTAGGTAATATAAAATGCAGTGTTTAGTGTAGTTGACAGTTTGATAACAAAAGAGTATTATAAGCAGGGCCCGGATTTCTAGGCAAATGCATATAAAGAATCACATAGTTTTTCGAACTAAGAAATTTGCTTTAAAATGGCATTCAATCGTTAGGGCATATGTTTGCATATTTTGATATAAATGCATATTTTGGATTATTGAGCATATTTTAACAATAAATGCATATCTTTCCTGCATATTTCAAAAAAATAAACTTTAAACATTTAAAAAATTGATTTAACTGAAAGGCAAACAAACCTTCAAAATTTTATCTTTCACCTGGAGAGAAACACTATTGATAACTTTGCAGCACTAAAAACAATTTCAGCTGTCATGTATTCCAGCTGAATTCCAATGTCAGTTTGTGTTTACATTTCAAAATATTCAATAAATGAGATTGCTTCATTAAAAATGCTCCACTATTGTCTGTTGACGTGGAGAGGTCATTTTCCATGAACCAAAGATTTTTGAGACCAAATCACCAAGGTTTCAATTTTGAAAACTTCAGAAAAAATTTCATGATTCATGCTAACAAAACCTACTTACGAAAATAATGAACATATACTATTTATTTTTTGCTAAACCTACCTGAATTTTATGTTTTATGTTAATTTTATTTACGTTTTGCTGTGAAAACTTTCTAAAAAGGACTGTATTTTGTTTTTCTTTTTATTTCGATGTTTTTTCATTTACTTTTTGAATATTTTTGCAGCATGTTTTGGATTTTGTATGGCATATTTTGGATTTTGTATGGCATATTTTGAATTTTGTATGGCATATTTAGTAATTTTAAGTGCATATTTTAGGCGCATATTTTGTGTTTTTTAGAGCATGAGAATCCGGGTCCTGATTATAAGTGATTGTTACCTCCCCAGGTGTTAAGTTGGCATTGCTAAAATATTTAATAATCGAAAGTTTTATTTATTTTGTTGACGGTAAATACCTATCTAATCACGTGCACCTCCATCAGCAAGCAAACAAGTATTTCGATCAAAAAATTGATGAGGTACATTTTTGTAAAGTTTGAAACGTTTTTTTTCAAGACTTTCAATCATTAGAAAGTATTGACGGCATATGTACATAATATTAACGGTTGATAATATTTTTAATATTATAAGAAATAAAAACAAGACTGATTTTGACAATTATGATTTTTTTGTTTGATTAAATACAATAAAATGTAAGTCAAAGATATAAAAAATAATTATTTTGTCGTTAACGTATTTTTACGTAAAAAAATGAACAAAATAAAATTTTTCATGTTTTAAAAAAATATTCTATATTACCAAATGCACTTAGATGTCAAAACATTGTACGATTTTTCCAATGCCTAAAGACCTAAATCTTTTGTTCCTTCAAACTTGTGTGTGTTTAAAAAAATAGTGTAGACGTGCCGTTTTGTTTGATGGTGTGAGAGAATCTCAATTAATAAAGGAAGAAGACAGCAATAAAAAAGGAAAAGGTTAAAGGTCAATACGATATATTTCTTTGGTGTTCCTATTTTCCTTCAAATTTTACCTCTCAATCTCGCATAATTAAAACAATAAAGAAAAATCGGCCTATGTTAACCGCGACGTTTTTTTAATTGTCAACATTTATTTTCTTGGGCTTAAGTTTTTATTTTTTTTTTGGTAATAGTTTTTTAATCAAAACTGAAATTTTAAATAATTTATTTCGATTTTTCAAAATATTAAATATTTAGATTTTTTAACGTTTTACATTTTTTTTTCTTATCAAATAAAGTTTTTTTTCTATTCATTTTTGAATGTGGGTTTTAAACAAGACATAACAAATCATTCAACAAAAACTTTATTTGATAAGAAAAAACAATTAAAAACGTTAAAAATAAAAATTTTAATATTTTGAAAGATCGAAATAAATTATTTCTAATTTGTTTTCATTATTTTTGCTTAATGCAGTTTCAAAAAAAAAACTTGTTACTTAATGATAATGATAATCAATAAAAAAAACAACAAAAACTGCTGAAGATCGAGACAGAAAAAATAAGAGAGAAATATATAATATTAAAGTATTTATTAACTTAAAAAATCGAAATAAATTATAATTTAAATTTTGTAATACATTTTTAAAAGAGTTTTTTTAAAGGACCAATAAATCAATCAGAATTCCCAAAAAAAAATTAAATTAACGGTTATAGTTCCAGAAAAAAAAGATTAAATGTGAAGAGTGTAAAATTCCCATACAAATTTGTATGGGAAAAGTATGACCTTAGAGACACGAGTTAATGATCTCGGAAAAAAATTTGTTTGGTCAATAATTTTTTCTTTGGGCATAAACTTTCGATCGACGGGGTCTGCTATCCAAAAAAAATTGTTTGGGAAATAACGGACACGCTAAAGTACATTCATAAAGGGCACTGTAAACGCTCGAACATGTTGCGAGTAAACTTGGTTCGAGTACTATGTTCGAGTTGATTTTAACTTTCTGAGAGATGGTTCGAGTACCAGTATTTTGGTTACACCCAGTGTTACCACTGGGACTCATATGAGTCAAAAGGGACTCATTTTTTAAACTTGGCTCAGGGACTCATCTTTTTTAGATTTGGCTCATTAATTTTAAGAGTAAAAATAAACACTTCGGGCCTTACCAATAATCAATTTTAGTGACGACTTAAATATTTCTGTAAAATGAACCATAATGGTATGGAATCTAATTAATTAACTGTACATGGTACGACCGTAATATTAATGTTAACTCTAAATAGTGAATGAATCAAATATGGGATTGATTTACAAAAATTAAACATTCCATAAATAGTACATTATTTGTGATCAATACAAATAAGGTTAATTTACTGGAATATTTAAGTCCTTACTAAATATGATAACTGGTAAGGACCTTTATATAATACGGTTAAGCCAATTTTTAAGTTCAAGCGCTTTTATTTCGTTTGCTGAAGAAAATGTATGTTAAATAAGTTAGTTTAATAATATTTATGAATAAAATATATTGTTTTATGATTTCAAAGTAATTATTTTTATTATTAAAAAATGAAAAAAGTCTTATCTTACACCTATAAACAGATTTTTTATTGTCACTCATGTATTTTCAAAATGACTCATTTTTTCAGCATCCAGGACTCATTAAAAATTAAACCTGCGGTAACACTGGTTACACCAAATACAAATTTGGTATCACTAATATCAAAATTATTCTGAATGTTTCTATGTTCGAGGGCAGGGCTACATGATTTTCCTACAGAGTTCTACTGTCTACGGACGAGTTAATTATGTTTACTCGAACATATCAACAGGTCCGTTCCTTTTCCATAAATTTCTGCGAGTTCCTGTGCAGTTGTGTGATTTTTAGTCAAAAGCCGTTCCCATACTCAAAAATTTGGCAGTTTATGACAAAATACAACGCTCACAAGAGAGTAAATAAATTTCCCTAGCTTTTATTTTCTGTCCGAGAAATTTCTTCGGGCAGAAAATCACAGCGCAGCCGAATGTTATTTACAGAGTAAAATAATGAAAGCCAAACATCGTGCACTAGGTAATACGGAATTTGTGTGAATTTGCGTTCCGTACTTTTGCTTTTTGCACAGTTTTGATATTTTTGTGAACGTATAATCCTTGCTCTCCAAAATTTGACAGATTGTGGCTTTCTGTCCACAAAAAGTAAGGGATCGGACCTTATATTTTTTTTTTAAACAAAAAATAATATTGAGTTTATTTTTAAACTTCAATATTATTAAAAAAAAAAGTGAACATTGGAAGAATTATTTCGAGTGAATGACATTATGTACGTGTCGTAAAGAGCAATAAAATTCAAATAGTTTAAAGTGTCAGCTTGGTTTCTTGGTTTAGTCGAACCAAGTTTACTGGCACCATGTTCGAGCACTTACAGAGCCCTTAATACAAAAATAACAGTCACTTGAAGACTATTATAAACAAAAATCGCCGATTATAGCCCAGTCAAATTAGACATTGACCCGCACAAAATTTTGTACAGGTATATTTTTTAGTGGAAATGTTCAGAACAGTGTCATTAATCAACTGTTAAAAGTCCCAAGCAATCCGCGTTGGCCGACCACAATCTTGAAAAAATTCAGCCATCTTGCACTCTTTGTTTGTGGCTATATCTCTGGAACGTGTTACCCTAAAAAGACCATTCAAATGTCAAATAGACAGGCTTAGGGCCAGTTTGTTCACAGCTAATCATCTTTAATCCATGATTAGTAGAGGTGGGAAATCCTCAAATGTGTTCGTTGATGAAATTTTTTTTTAATTCAAAGTATGAGTTGCTAATCATGGGTTTCACTAATCAGCCAGTTTTGGTTGATTAGCGTTGTTTAGTTAAAGCCTATGAAAGTCACATACTAAATTTAACCCACTGTTAACAAACTGGCCCTTAGATTGACTAAATCAGGGAAGTAAATACAAATTAGTTACAGGTATTGCATGGCTACTGTTTTGAAATAAATGAATTTAACAGAGTAAACTCAGCGCAAATTCGAAAAAAATACCGATATCCCATAAATACAGTGTTTTGCATATGTATAAACGCACCAGTAAAAACGGATTTTATCGAAAACTGGAAATGGAAGCGACACCTTACCATTTTTTTTTTATTTAATAATATCAGTAAACAAGTGAATTGAGCAAAAAAAAAGTTCCGTTATTTTCCCTCGCGTTGTTTAGAAATTTAAAACACGATTTTTTCGTATTGCAGAAGTATAAACGCACCATGCTAATATCGTTTAAGGTTGATTAATTTATAAGTTCCGAGATGACAAACAACGAAGGCGCGTGGTACACATTTAAGCGATACGGAAAAGGCCAAAATTCAAGAATTTCGGTCAAGTGGCCTAATATTTGGGGCTATTCGAAGGAAAATTTCGAGATCGGGTCATTTTTTCGAAATTTCATACAAGATCCAGAATCTTATGGAACGAAAATATGACCGGGGGTCCGCAGATGCTGACACGTCGCGATAAGAGCCGAACAATCAATGTTGCATCTTATTCGGTGCAGTTTTTGTGGGAAATTCGTGACGAATTAGGGTTAGGCGTTTCAGTTTCTATAGTTTTTCGTACCTTAAGAAGTAGTGGAGTGTTTTTTTGAGGCAAAATGGCGCCAGCTACAAATCTGACAAGAGCCCACAAACAAAAAATATTGGAATTTGCCCGTCAAAACACATTATTTAACGCTTTAACTCTTCTATTTTTAAAAATTTATTAATGCCACAATCTAATGCATTTTTTGTGCCAAAAACCGTAAAAACCATCAGGCCCATCAGTGCTTCACTTCTTGTTGTCACTGAAATTAATTTTTGTAAAAAAAATGCACAAGATTGTGGCATTAAGAAATTTTTAAAATTAGAAGAGTTAAAGCAAAAATGTCCAAGAAATATTTATTAAAAAGCTGAAATTTTGTGGACATGTTCAGAACAGTACCAATAAAAAAAATTCCAAATAAAAAAATGCGAGGAGCAGTTTTTTTAAGTATATTAATTATGACAAACAAAAATAAAGGAACCCCATAACATGTTATTATTAAAATGAAAAAAGAGAAAAATACAACGTTGGTCTAAAGAAGATCAAATGCATGTTTTATTGGTAAAACCATCCATAGTACAGTACGATTTTACACGCATACAAAAAACAACATCGCTAAACAGCTCTACGCCCTATAAGAAACTAAAGTAGAATTCTGCTGTGGATGAATTTTTGACATGTATTTGAGTTTCGAATTGGATATTTAGGAGGAATATTGTGAGAAGAACTTTAAATTTTTTTCAGTGCTTCGGTTGATCTCCTCAATATCTAGATACATAAAAGAGAACTCTAAAACACTTAATTTGCGCAAATATGTATTACAATCATTACCTTTGTATTGAACAATATCTTCACTGTCGTTTTCGTCGATGACTCCTGGTCAATTAAAACAACCATGACCGGACGGCGCAATAACCACATATTGCCATGCCGCTAGGAAAAACATTTATTATGTGTAGGCAAACACAGCTACGCTCGCATTAATATTCGCAACTGAATGGTATAATTTTTAGAATATTCCTTGGAGTAGGGTCAACTACTGATAGTCTATTCTTTAACGCCCATTCCCATAGCATGTCCATTTTATGTTTGTATGATCTTTCTAGGACAAAAAACTCCAGTTATAGCCAAAAGCCGACAAATATAAATGATGGTACTCTTTTATAAATGGCAGTTTAACCACAAAAGGGAGTTTTTGGGAACTTACACATATGATTATTGGTACTGTTGTGAATATGTCCTCTTAATTTCAGCTTTTTAGTAAATATTTATGGGACATTCTTAATTTTTTTGAATTTACTGCAATTTACTCTGTTAAATTCATTTGATTCAAAACAGTAGCCATGCAATACCTGTAACTCATTTGTATTTAATTCCCTGATTTTGTCAATCTAAGCTTGTCCATTTGACATTTGAATGGTCTTTTTAGGGCAACAAGTTCCAGAGATATAGCAAAAAAAAAGAGTGCAAGATGACTGCATTTTTTCAAGATTGTGGTCGTACGCCAACGCGGATTGCTTGGGACTTTTAACAGTTGATTAAGGACACTGTTCTGAACATTTCCACTAAAAAAATATACCTGTACGAAAATTTCTCCGGGTTAGGGCTTTTTTTTTGTCTAATTTGACTGGGCCAGAGCTGTAAACTTTCAAGTACCAGTCAAGTACCAAGTACCTTGGACTTGTACTTGTACTTGAAAAACCAAGTACAAGGTACTTGGTATTTGAAAATCATCAAGTACAAGTACTTTTTCAAGTATTTTCATCTAAGTACATTTACTGGTTACTGTAGTACTGCCCAGTACATTTTCAAGTACTTTTAAAGGACAAGTACATTTTCAAGTACAAGTACATTTTCAAGTACTTTTCAAGTACAAGTCAATTTTCAGGTATTTTTTAAGTACAAGTCTATTTTAAACACTGTTTGAGTCGGGTATGAAATTAAATGAACATATTTTATAATTTATTAAGCAAATTATGTTATTTTGCTTGGCGATTTTCAAGTACCAAGTACTTTGTACTTGTTTTTTCAAGTAAAAGTACAAGGTACTTGGTACTTGAAAAGTACTTAAGTACAAATGTACTTAAGTACTTTACAACTCTGGTCTGGGCTATTATTGTTAATTAAAATAAATAAATCTGTGTGTTGTTTATTAATTTGTTAATGATGTTTCTTTTCATTGAACTTTTTGTGGTTTCTTATGATGAAGTATTTGTTTTTCAATTACTCAGAATATGAACTTGAGCTTACAAAAACTCTTTTTCTCCTAAACAAAATTGAACGTAGATTATTTAAGATAAGATTAGTCGCGCTATATTTAATCTATAGTAATTCATGTGTTCTTTAAAACAAGAAATACCGTTATGTTTTCAAATTTAAACAAAATCAAAATTTGAATGCGCCTAAATGTAGGTAGCTTATATTTCAGCGGAAGCTTTTAAACATACACTAATTAATTCTATTCATTTATTTAAAAATATAAGCCACTGTTCCATTTTTGAAGTTTAAATAGTCAATACAATAAAACCGTTGTATGAAAAAAAAATGTTATAATTTTTTTTGTAAAAAATTTCATAAAGTACAATTTCCGCTTCAATTTTTCCTTGAAAAAAGGGCAAGTTTTCAATTATTCTAAAAATCCAAACTTTGCCTCACTTACCCAATTTTTCATTAGTTTCTCTAAGTTTTATCGGTAAATTCTAGATCTTTGAAACTTGAGGATTAAACAATAAAAAAAAATTGAAGGTTTTGAATGAACAACAACCACTTGTGTTGGCTACCACCGAGTATTACATTTGGCTGGAATTATTGCAATTTCATGGCTGCCCCACCAATCATCAGATTCCTTTTTAGTGGTGCTTAGTCTATAGTTCCAATTTAAATCTATAAATTCTTTTTGCCGTCAACTGGATTCGAACCTAGACCAAGCTACCTCAGAGGCCGTTGCACTACGCATTGCACCACCGAGGTCACCTGATCGTGCCCATCCAAATGAAGGTTTTTCTAATTTACAATTGCATTTGGACAACTAGCATTTTTACAAGCCACACACAAGTTAGATGTTATTCATTCGGGTTCTTTCTTTTTCTCCTCTCTGTTATCACCGCAACAATTCGTTGCATATGTGTAAGGAGGGCAATTGTATGAAAGATTTGACACTGGTCAAGAATTAAATTTCATTCAAAGTTGTTTTCTCGTGATAACACTTGCAGTTAGGCTGCATAGCTTTCGCTCCGTCATATTTAGCATTGAAGGTTTTGAATGAACAACAACCACTTGTTAAATATGACGGAGCGAAAGCTATGCAGCCTAACTGCAAGTGTTATCCCGAGAAAACACCTTTGAATAAAAAAAAATATTTTTTGAGAGACATCAACTTAAGAATGATCGTAAACACTCAAAAGTCTTAAGAGCGCTATATAGTCCATCCATTTTTTTTTTTTTTTTGGGAGGACAATTTAATTTAGTCAACGTTTTAGATTGTTGAATATCTTACGTTTCCAAAAAGATATAACATAACAATACTTTAAAAATAGGTGTACTTTTGTTTTAGACGGTTTTAAAGCCACTTTAACTCACTTTGGCACTCACAGTCCCAATATATTGACTGCTATTACTTGGTGATTAGGTTTATTAGGCTCTTTTTTCTCATTAGCGCTCCATTTTAAGCCTACTTCAGCCCCTATAGGAAATTTAAATTGACAGAGTTTTGTGTATTGCTTCATCGTACAATGTATGTAAGACAAATGCCCGTTTCGTACATTTTCAGGACCATAATCAGTTTTCAACCAGCCATATGAAATCATGCATCAGTTGTTATATATATATATATCTATCTTTATCTATAAAAAGTTCACAAATTTTAAAAAATTTATCAGTTGTTTAGTTGCTTAGGGTATTGGGAGATTTTATAGTATTTTAAAAGTAGCTCCTGAATGTCGTAATTTTTAAAAATAATGTTTTGTATAATATGGATTATTACAAATCTAAGTCTGTACTTTCCGATTAGATTTAACTTCAATTCCGCAATCGGTTGCTTTTATTTTTATTATTCTCAAATCATTACCAAAAATAAATAAAAAGCACGTTTTATATAAGTTTTGTATTTTTCTATCGTAATAACAACAATCAATATAACAATGAAGTCTTTAAAGTATAGTATATAATAAGTATACTTATAGTTGTACAAAATAATTTGGTATGAATTACAGTTTATACCAATAAAATTGTTGTGTTGTATACATTTTAAATACACATCAAGTTCTTTTGTTTAACAATTTTGTTTTACAGACTTATTTAATAATGTTTTGCTAATGCTATTACATAATACCGATAGGGATTGTTCCAAATCTGTATTGTTATGTCAAAAATAATAGCCGTGTTTTTTGAGATAGTGACTATAGCAACTCAGTAAAAGTTTTACACGGAAAATACAAACAAAATTCTCTATAATAATTTGTTTTGTTATTGTTTGGCGTGTAAGCACTTTGCTGAGTCGCTAGTCACTCTATCAAAAAACACGGATAATATTAATTTACATAATCGAATCAAAAAAATTCGATATAATTGTGTTACATAGGTATAGGTATGTTGTATGTACTTAACTTCCAGATAAAATACTGCTTTAATATTTGTATATCGATATTATGTACTCGTATGTATAAATTCTATAAGATGTAATGGAAAGTTTATCTATGGCTACACATAATACTATATAACTAATTTATCATTACACAAACATAACAAACGCTCTTATGTAATTTAGTTTCGATTTTGGCAAGTTTGTCATCGACATGGAATGTTTTTTTTTAATTCATAGAAAAAAAATAATAACTGCAAGCATTATACAAAAAAATTGTAAGGAGTATTTTAAAGATTATTTCTTTGAAAAAATATCGATTTTATGTCTTTTGGCAATGTTAAGTCTTATAAGCTAGATTTTTTTTTATATAATTTTCTTGTGATGGGTGGATGATTTATTGTTTAATCTTGAGTCTTTTTCTGTCTAAGACTTATATTCGGACGGTTGTTCAAAGGCAGGTTGCTTATTTGGCACAATTTTAACATTTGAAAGATAAGGCTTGGTAAGTAATGGAGATCCTTCTGGTTGACCTTCGGCTTCAATTGCTTTTTTATATGAAGCTGAAAATTCTTCACTTGGTGCTACCTTCGATAATGATTTGGGTTTGCTTGAAACCGGTTTCAGGTCTCCACGTAATTTTGATATGAAATAACCTGCCGGATACCAACAAAGAAGTATCAATCCTACAGCAAATGTTACTCCAGCAACAATGTGTCCAATTTTTAGAATTCTAGGTACTGCTCTTAGTTCATCGGCGAATTCTGGAGTTATTCGGACTTTCTGTTCGAACCAAATCAAAGGGAAGAAGGTGCGAGGAACGCCTTCATAAAAACTGAGGAACAAAGAAAAAAGGTTTATTTTAGTTTGCTTAATAGTGTTAAAATGTTTATAAATTACCCCATGCTATTAATAGGTTCCACGAGCATATTAACTTGGAACCTTGCTGCAACTTCAAGCGCCACACCAGTATTAGGTTCTAAGATCATATAAAACTCATGGTCTTTTTGATTGGGTTTAAGTCCCTCAGCTTGGTTTATGTAGATAGGATCGGCATTGTAGAAATGCGGGTATGACATAAAAACAGGTGAGCCAAATCGACACGCTGACACGTTCATAACCCCAGATGGAACGCATTCTCCACCGCAGAAGCATTTATTTTCAGGATAGAGAGTTCCTAAAGGAAAATTAATTTTAATTACTTTTCAAATAACGTTCTCAATATTTTTTTTTTTTTTTTTTATAATTTGCGCGCACAGTGCGAGCGTTTAGGAGAAGAGGAGAGGATTTAATAGGAGATGTTTTTTAATTAAATAATTGCTCTATTTCTATAATATGAATTTAAATGATTTTCTGGTTCTTTTAGACTTTATTTCTGCTGAATTGGATACAAAACAAACAAAATTGAAAGATCTGTAGCTTGCAATACATTTTTGTTAAGCTAGCTAGTTTGAATTGCCGGAAATTGGAAAAAACACTTTAGAATCTTTACTATCCTCTGTCCAACAAAAATAGTCAGTACAGAGAAGAAAGGAATGATGTTTGCCTCTCTGACTTCAATAGATTTCAATAAAATGATCCTTTCTTAAAGCTCTAACAGGGCTGTCGTAGTAAATATGATTAATATCCACAAAGGGTAACCATCTGTTAATTTCAATTATAAATTTTCCCTCGAAGAACTTTTGCCATTTTTGATGTTAACGGAACTTAAAAACAGCTAATTGTTGCCATGCACTTTTTAAATCCATACACGTAAAATATCTTTTTATTGATTAATCTTAGCATCAAAACATATTTATTTGGAAAGAAATTGAAAATTACGTCACTAAAACTTTCTTACATGCATAAATGCACGTACTAAACCGCACTAGAGCAATTCCTTGCCAATAGCTCTTCGTGATATACGAAAATAGTCAATCAGTGTGGTACCGCATTTTACCGGATTTTCCAGAGATAAATAATAATATGAAAACAGTAAAACGCCAATTGACAAAACCTCTAAAAAAACACAAATCTTCAAAGCTCCTTACCAAAAACCAAAGAAAAAGCCTCAGTGATATGTATCACCGCAAAAAAAAGTACAAAAACAATATGTAGGTAACTCAGCTATTCTTGTTTGTAATTCAGTGGCAATGTTTTTATTTTAGGGCCATGCGATCAGCAACAGGCACTAGTGAATTTCAAAAGGCTCTCCTATAAGGCCTGTATTGACTTTTTTTTTGTTGGACAGAGTATAGAAGGAGAGAAATTTCTTTTCGCTTGGAGATTTGAAGATTTGAAGATTTCTCATAGTTGGATCTAACTATTGTATCTTCCTTCATAAACTCCAGATGAACACGTCCATAACAATGACAGGTAATGGAAAAGCTGATATACGCATTTTGACATTTCTAAATGTCATTTGGATTTAGTACGATGATAAAAACATAAAATTCCCATTTGGTGATTTTTACTTTAATAAAAGAGGTTAAAGGATATATGCTTAACTCATTTAACAAAAGAGGCTTAGAGATAATACGATGCTTAGCTCATTCTAAATTAGCTAATCATTTTTTTTAACCTAGTATCTTACTAAAAATACTTTAACATCGTACTAAATTGACTTAAATTTTGGGCCATAAAGTCTTAACATACAAAACATACATACGACCATATGACATGATGAGCAACATTCCATCTACATTTCCGCATGTAATTCTTTTAAGCTTTCAATACAAATGACATAAAATGAGCAATCTAATGTTAATAGGCAACCATTTTAACACTATACATAGATACTGATAAGTATAATTAATTGGTATTTTTACCAAAATGTAACTACAACTAGATATACCGACATAAATTTATGTATTTCAACTTTCTATACAAATATCAATCAAGCTTTTGCAATTAACAAGTATTGTCATTGGAAAAACATTTAAGGCTAGAATTGTTGTGTTGATAATTTTTGTTTTTATAATTTATGAACAATATGAAAATCATATACACAAAAAACCAAGTCTATTTAACTGACTCACGTTTTGTTTACTACTACTATTTCAGCATAACTTACGTCTAGATAGCTAGCAATAATTATTTCGCCGCATGTTAATAAAAATCGATAAACAAAATTTTGCGCTGTCATCACTGACGAAATGGGCAAATAGAATTTTTCTCGTGATACAAAAAAGCACTTTGCGTAATCTTATCTTTATTGTTTTTATTTTTAGGCAACAAATTACCCTATGGAGTTGTATGACCTACATCAAGATAAACGTAAATTAATCACGATATTTGTTTGTTTCCACCGACAGAGTTAGAAATATGTTTGTATAATAACAAATCTATGAAAAAACATTCATTACGAACGGGTCTAGAAAATATTTATTTTTTTTTTTAATTTCAAGTAGGCCTAACTTTCCCGATTAAATGTCATTTAAATTTTCAAGGATGAACTACTTTACCAATGATCGTTGAAATAATTGAAGATACGGGTCAAAATGATTTTTTTAAATTTTAACTTTCCAAAATTCTCACAATTAACAATTCAAATTTCCAATGGTCGTTTTCAATGATACCTATAACTGAGCCCTAAACCAAAATTATAGTATAAATTTGTCTTACCGTTATCGACCGATCTCGGTCCACCACTGTATTTAAAGCCAGTTATTCCTTCTACTACCACTGTCTCAGTATAATCCAAAGGAATACTTCGGCACATGTCTGGTGAAAACAATGAAATTGATCCACCTTTTTTTAAATTTGGCGGATAAAATTCTCCACCCGAGCCATTGACCATGCCACAATATGACTCAGAGAATCCTGTGTTTGTCTTGAAATTCCAAGAATGCATTTGTCCAATTTTATAAATATCATCAACGCCAGTGTGAACATTAAATGTTCCAGTCAAATCAGCACTTGAATTTCTCTGTAATAAGTTAACGCTTATTGATTTAATTTTGCGACGCTTACACATATATTCTTGAAATGCAAAATTATAAACATTGTCTACAACTTACTGTGTAAAACCATCCAAATCTATCAAAAGGTACTTGTACTTCATCACCAAATATTGGTGCAGCTCTAGCCACATCGATCATATCATCTTGATAGCCAGTGAATAGAAGTTCATCAGCAGATTTTGTCACGGCCATTGGCTGATTATATATTTTTAAACTTATATCCACCATATTGCGTCTTAAGGCATCCCATTGCTTAGCCTTTGCTGAAGCTGACTGAAAACGAAGTGCTGTTAATGAGTTTTTTTAAAACATTTATAAGAAAATGTCATCTTACCAGAGCTACAGCATTCATTATTGTAATTTGATCATCAAGGCTGCCATTACTACCCTCAGCATCAAAAAAGAAAGCACTCTTCTTTCGATAACTTACAGTATAATTCTCAGGGTGCCATTTGATGTCCACTTTGTCAGGCTTCTCTGCGAATCGATATGGACCCAATTGTTGAAGAACTGGCTTTGTGGATAAGTTCTTGAAATCATCTGGATTTGTCCAGTTAAAAAAATAGATATCTAAATTGAGATCTAAAGGTGGTACTTTCCATGATTCGTAGACCCTTGAGTTTGGTCGTAGAGCGATTTCCTATAAAGGAAAGATTTCAAATAAAATTAAAACAAATAATAGTTAGATGCTGGATAATAAGCTCTTTAAGAAATATTAATTATGTGTCTATACATTATGTACCTACACACAGTACTGTGTATATTAATTGAAATAAAATGGAAAAAAATCTTTAAAAAATGGTAGAAAAGGTAAAGTAAACGTGTTAAAATCTAAAAAAAAAGTACGCATACACAACAGTGAGCCATATTGTTTTTAATTTAATTTACTATGGTACTGGTGTTCTTTATCGTGATAACAGAAAGGTAAATTAAAGAAATGCGGATTAAATAGATTATTCCTCTGTTTTTAAATAGTGGCATGATCTCACTCTTTGTAAAAACTCAAAAAATGAAATAGTGTTCATGAGCTAATTTGATAGTGTAGATTTTCAACGTGTTTTTTTATTTAATAAATAAATCATATTATTTAATACAAGTTATGACACTTGCATTTTATTATTTAGATTATTTCAATAATGTAACGAATAATGGTATTGATTATGGATTTCTATTTCTTGAAATTTATTATACAAATTTATAACTATCGCTTTAAGTTGCTATTTAATGTATGTCTTATAAAAATCTTATCAAATAAAACAAAGGCCACAAATTATTGTTTTTAATCTTAATTATTGTATGTTTTGTTAAAGTAATAAGTGGCTAAATACCCAAAGTTACCTTTAAACAACTTTTAGTTCTTATGTACCTACTTGAGGTTTTTCACTAAGATATTATTGTAAATATTAGTAATCGATTTTAAATGTATTTCTAATTTTTCTAATAATAATGAAACTCATATGTATGTATGTAAGTGACAGATAACAATCAAGCAAAATGTGTAATATCACTTAAATGGCATTCAAGAAACTAAAGTTATATTAAATTCTACTACGTATTAAAGGTAATCAGAAACAGAAGTAATATACTTCAGCTAAAAAATAACTTGGTGGTAGAACTGTAGTAAACGTAAGTTGTTGTTTCATTCAAATGTTTATTGTTGTTTTAGCAGCCTCTTAAAATAAAATCTTGTATAATCAAAAGCATACAAAGTAAAAAGGCACTTAAAATTGGTTTTGAGCCAATTTGTATCCTTTAATCCGAAGTTTTCTACAAAAGTAGAGTCAAAGAGCCTGATTACACGGTTTGGTTTTTTCGTTCGTTTACTTTTTGTCTTTTTTATAAGAAATTCTTTTTGCTTATATCGTTTTTTGCTAACATTAACATTGTCAATTCAGAAATGTAAAAGTTCAACCAGAAAGAGTTTTGAAATATTCAATCGTTCTTTCGTTACTTCCCTCCCGCTACATTTCTACCACCCCCAATCTGTCAAGAAGACGAAATACGAAACGAACGAATCGTGTAATCGGGGTCATAATGTGAACCAGCTGCCGTTCTGTTAGAAAAATAATTTCGCGTTCTGACCTGTTTCGCTACATTAGGTCTGTTCCTTTACTTTGAGTTTGTGTGATTTTCTGTGATATTAAGTCCGAAGTCCTCACAAGTTCATATAAACAAATTGAAATTGACAGAACTTGGGACCAAAAATCACAGACACTAAAAGTAAAGAAACAGACACATTTGTTGTTGTCAAGTTGCAACCAATTCTTTATATTTGTCCTTTTCATTTTATCACAAAGACAGTGTTCACATTGGACTGACTCTTCCGACTACTTATGACCTCTCTGAAATTTATCTCCTCCCACTGCATGGTTAGAAAGAGATAAAAGTAGTAAATTTAAAAATAAAAAAATTATAAATTTGTGGATTTTTGTTTGACGTTTTCTTTTGTATATTCGGATCGGAGGAGTCAGTCCAATGTCAACACCGTGAAAAACAGCTATTGCGCTTGTCAAACAGAACACTTTCAGAAAGGTTCGGAAACATCTGAGCCAATCGCCAAACGCCGTTAATAAAAAGTTTCATAACAAATAAAACATTTTGACATTAATCCAAAATTATTTCAAGGTGACATAATAAATCGCAAATGGATGAAGCTTTACTTTAATAAGTCTTAACAAATATTTTATTGAACTTAAGTGACCAATCAATAAGATTTGCTTTATAAATCACTATAGGTACCGATGTCGATTTTTGCATTTTATATGTGATTCAAACTATACCAGCCATTTGTATTTTTTTTTTTGTTTGTATATTAATTGACGGGATGATTCTTATATGAGTAACAATCAACGTCCAATTAAACTCTAAACAAACATATATTCGTATAAATAAACATACATTACATACATACATATGTACAGTACATACATAAAGCTGTTGAGAGCTTAATTATAATTAACTATAGATTAAGTCAATTGAAAGTCAATTAAGAACCTTGCATGGATTTATTTCGAATGCGTCAATTGTTAACATCAAGCTTGTGATTAAAAAAAGTAGGTATTACCTTTCCCATTCCATAAGTAAATAAATCCGCCCAAAAAATCCCGCAGAGTAGTCCGAATAGCGCAAGGAAGAATCCTGCTCCACCAATGCACAATTTCCAATTGCATAGTCTATGGAGCTTTGTGTTTGTTTGTGGCATTTTGTTGAAGGTTCTGAAAAAAAAGAAATGTTCGGGTTAAATTGGTTCTTATTTGAAGTGTTGTTTAAAAAAAAAAATATTAAGACTAACTTATTGTTGACAAATTCTTAGTGCTTAAGATAATGCTTGTTGTTCAATCAACTTGAGTGGTTGAACATCTAATGCACTCGATCTTCTACATGTCATTATCGATATAAATGTTCATGTACGTAAATGCAACACAAGTATAGCTAAGGAGTGTGCCTGCCGCCCATGTAGATAGCTTGTCAGTGCCTTGCTTCGAGGCTAACGCAGGCCAGAGGGTCAATTGGGTTCACTCATCAATAAAGAAGACGCTAATTTAATCAAAAATGCGGGAAAATTCAATTCAAGACAATTTGTCGCAATTATTTGAAACAACTATGTATAAACTTTTCTTTCCGTGGTGTACACTTATATTTTTTTTGTCATCTTGTAGGTAATTTTTGTTTCAATAAGACCAGAATCTGCATTATTGAGAGGTTCCTAATGTACATATACTATATAAAAAAAAGTAGCGTGTAAGACTCAATTTCGAAAAACAACAATTGAACTCTCGTAGTGTCATAGCATGTCATCTTATATTTACATTGAATTGATCTTTCTATTTAATCAGATCAAGTCATTAAATGGAATAAGAATGCGAATGCGTCAATTGTATGGCGTCAGTTTTTAATAATTTTATTTAAAAAATGGTCAGCTGTGAAATTATAAATCAATTCAACTTTTTATGAATTGTTTGTTCGGTCGCAATGAAACAATATTGAAAATGGAATATTCCATACATAACGACGGTATATCTTGAACGATGTAGAGTATATTCTCAAGAAATCTGCAAGTGTGTATGGTAAGCTACTTTTTGAACGACTACTTGAGGTAAAGAATTGAATTAAGATTCTAAAGCTTCATTTACACGACCGACAGATTTGGCGTTTTTCTCATTAATTTATTGTATTTTGTTTGATAAGTTGATTTTTATTGCTGTTAGTACTGATTCTAATCAACTTTATTCCAATTCATAAGAAATTGTAGAAGTAATGAATTTGTGTTCCTAAAAGCGAACTTTCCTAAAATTGCTTTATACTCTTAAAATGATGGACTCCGATAAAAAAATGCAATGTTCCTAGTACAAAAATAAAAATATGTTAATATGTTAGAATGACCCAGAGCCAAATGAAATAATCACTTAATTATTTAATGATCACCCCATCACCACCCGTACAAATGTTTGATCTTTGATTCAAATGGCATTCGAGGCTTTTTGTCGATATCAACAATATTTTAAATAATAACCAAAACAATATTGATAATTTTTAATTAAAATGTTGTATATTTTTTTCTTAAGTTAGAGAATCTAATCAAGCATATTTGCTACAAAATTGTACTTTGATATACATATGTCCTCATCTGTCAGTTCTTTTCTGAAAAAATTATAATGTTATTGCAACGTCAATATCAGTCAATCAAATTAATAGAACAAACTATCAATAAGATCATCCGCTCCTTAATCTTATTAAAAGTTTATTTTAATACAAAAAAAACGGCTAATCATAAGTGATGTGGTTCAAATAAGATTAATTTAAATTGAAAATAAGTTACCAGAGTGGGTTTTAATTGTTAGGATTTAAACAAAATTTATTTTATGTGGCGTGTTTTGTTGAAAGTGATATTAGCAAAGTTTTACAGAAAGACAATGACAAATAATTGTTTTGTGTAGAAACAATAACTTATAATGTTAATGGTTATCCACTTTTGTATTACATTAATTTTTGGCTGAACGTAGCTTATTGAGCGTAGCTTATTCAATTCAAGTTTTCACACGTCTTGTTTCCTCCAGTAAATAAAATTTAAGGAAAACTCATTATAACGTTAAAACTTTTGTTTATAATAGTTTGTATTACATACGTAGTATGTTTGTACTTCATTATTCACACCATAGCTTTTTGTGGTTTCAGTACCTAATTCACATTTGAACCAAATTTAAAAAAGAAAAAAAAACTATTCGAACTTATTCCCCATCCGCAGATGTTCGTTTCTTTTCCAGCAGATACCAATAAAAGGTATATATTCTAACAGTTAATACCCTACAATTAAAGCGTGAAGGCGTTCGTCCCTTCTACGTCCGGAGACATTGTAAAGTAGCAAGGGGTTAGTATACTCTTCATTCATGTAAGAAACAGATTCTAACGCTAATCCTATCCCAGAATGATACATTAATCTTTAAAAATATGATTCATACAAAAATTAAATGAAGCAATCGCACTTCTTCACAAACAATATACATACCTACACTTTGAACCCACTTCAAATTTCTTTCTTCACGAAAATTTAATTTCGGTTCACCTAGTATATATATTTACAGCAATTTTCAGACTAATTTATTCACCACCACCTTTCACAATGACACTATTTCGTTTATTCCACTTAAATTCTGTTGAAAAAAATAAATAACAACTACTGCATTTCCTGAACGCTTGAGATAATTTCCAGCTTTGTTAATGATATCTTTTCTTTAAGCTCTCGTCTAACTAGACCGTTAATAGATTAAGTTGGATCTTATAAAGGGAATAAATACACTCACTGTATAGTCGTTAAGCATATACGTAGTATTACAAAATTAGAACTAGAATTACCGTTGCAATAATTAATTTTGATTTACACCGTGTATTCTTGCATGAACAGGAACTCTTTTTCTTTTTTGTTTGCTTTTTTGAAACTGATATTACTACAGATTGATGCACAAAAGCGTTGACGCCGAGCCGGTGTCTGTCATTGACGTTCAACAAGTACTCACAGATTGAACTGAAGAGAGAAGTCGAGGCTTTTGAAATATGTTTTTATATCAACTGTGTTAGGGGTCGCCTCGCCTCATACTCATATAGGCACAGGGGTAGGGGGATGACCTCTCGATGTGAGAAGAGTCTTCAAAGCTTACTGATATTATTGTAATACAAAAAATACAATCATTTGTTAGTCAACTAGTTTAAAGAGAAGAAAGAAAGGAATACTTTTTGATATTGCATGATACTGTAAGAATGATTATTATCTATTTAGTACTCAAGTATAATATTGTTTTTTTCTTTTGGTGAATGTATGTTAATATAACTGGCACATTATTAGGTTCCTAAAATTAAAATTTACATTACACGAAAAAAAGAAAAGTTCCGCAATTATCTCTTATGTCTGTCCTTACCTACTTAACACCTCCTTAAGACAAAGTTCAAGATTAGGCGCCCTTTGTGCCAATAAATGTTCAAAGGACCTACTTAACACCTAGATCTAGAGCCTCAATCATGAAGCTATTTTCTTTGAACTTGGACCTATTAACGATTTTAGGTGATTCCGTAGCTAGCAAATTGAATTTTAGTTTGGCTCTTATGAAACGGTTTGCCTGTCAAAACACCGTCCTATTGATACTCTTAAGATGTGGTTTATCTTAAAAAAATATTCAAGTATACTTAAAAATGCTTGATAATTACCGCCCTTAGACTTATTATAAAAATAAAAAGTCTTTTAACCATTATTTAATTTAAGTTGCATGCTATTCATATACAGAATACCGACCAACCGTGACCCATAAAAATCGTCGATTTAGAGTGATCCCTAATTTTATTTTTAGTTTTTCATTTCCAGTGTCCGGAATAAGTGTCATATTTTTGACGTCCTACATATATAGGTACATTGCATATTCATATGTATTAAGTACCTACATAATTATGAATGTAATTTTTTGTTTAACAGACTGACTTCCCCCTAAACAAAATATATTATCGTGCGAGATTTGGATTATTTTTAATTGGATTTTAAGACTAGACTGTCCATTCAATTTATTTAGATATGTATGTTATTTATTATTGCTCTCTTTAAATAATGACGAAATATTGACAGCACAAGCAACATGACGAAATAATGTGATATTCGACACCACTATTTCCTACTTATTGTAAACAACAATAAATATAATTTTTTCTAAATATAAATACCTACATAATATTGTATACGCAATTAGTAAAATCTTACCTTTTTTTAATATGTATGTATGTATGTATGTAATTACAAATATCACAGAATAAATTTTAGGTAGCAATTATTATAAAATCTAGAAAGAAAGAAAAAAGGATGTTCATTAATTCAAAGAGAAATATTTCTTACTATTGTAAGACATAATAGACGTGGTTTGTATACTATTAGTTAACAACCCATTTTGTTTTTGTTTAGATAATCTTTTAATAAGAAAAAAAAATAAAATACTGCGAAAACTGATCAAGAGGAAAACGTAATATAATACGTAGAAATATTATTTATCTGCGTCATAAGGCACATTTATGTTATGATTCTAACGAAAGAATTTAAAATTTTTGCATTTTCCCTGAAAATGAAATTTTTAAGGAGTTCCTACATATGTTATGTACAGTTCGAAATATTGTCAGAGTATTCGTTGTTTCTTAGTAAACATTATCAGCTGTAAGGCCTAATTTATTCACTTTCCATTATATTTGAATTCGCTATTAAAAATTAGAAACTGTAATATTTGAATTTGTTCACCCTACTTTTACGATTTTAGACGACGTTACCTTAATTAACTAATTGTTTAATTAATTTAAAATCGGTTTTAACTAAAACGACAAAATCCACGTTTTAAGGGGCATATTTTGTCTTAATAGAGGAGTAAGGAATTGTTATTTTTATTCATAGTACACATATCTAAGGCGCCAGTTATAGCGATAATTAAAAACCATCAGTAAAACCATCAGTAAAAAATTCCAGTTTTCACTTGTTTTAACTTTTACTGATGGTTTTTAATTATCGCTATAACTGGCGATATGTAATCATAAAGTGCTATGTATTTGGAAAACAAAAGCTCCCAAAATTTAAAACACTTTTCTGGTGCAAAAACAATATATTACCATTATAAATGTGTTTGATGCACTGAAGACGAATCAGACCTCAAAATTACTCTATAACATTTAGTTTTTAAAATTCTTCAAGTAGAAGAAAACAGTTTTGAAATGATTTTTGATTGGAATATCTCGAAAAACATAAAGAAAGAATTTAGGGGCTGGAATTTGGATACAGTTCACCAAGAAAGTATTTTAAACTTTGTCAGTTTTTGAAATTTACAATAAAAAAATAAGTGAACACAAAACTGACTGTCAACGCTAATTGATATCTACTGAGCAAACAGATGCTCTTTTAAACCTTTTTTAGTGCTAAATTGATAGTTCATCAGTCATAATAAAGAAAAAATCCCAAGGATGTTTTTTAAAAAGAATTTTAATTTAAACAAGCAATCTTAAGCGAATCAGTTAACTAATGGCGAGCGAATGAATCAAAAAATTAATAAAGTATTCTGATTGCCATTATTATATTAAAATCGATATTAGTTAAAACGACACATAACAGTTTTTAATGAACTCTGAATAAATTAGCCCTTAATCAGTAGTCAACTCTATTGTGAGTTTCACCCGGAAAACATTTCGCCGGGATTTTTAAAAGCTATTGTGAGTTTCACTCTCCATTTTACTAAGTGTGTCCTTGTTCGCCACCAAAAATTAAATGGAAATCTTTTCGCCCGAAACTCACAATAATGAACAGTGAAATGTAATTTTTCCGGGCGGATTTTCTTTCACGCGGAACTCACAATAAGGCTGAATATTTAGCTTTACCGTTTAAATAAATTTGCTTTATGAAGAATCAATTTCTTAGTATTTTCAGTAGGTTGGTACATATTCCAAATAATCTGCTAAACTGTTTAATTACATATTTGCATATATGTATGTATAATTACATATGTATGTAAGTCTGCTTTGACAAAAATTATAAAACAATTTAGCAGAAAGAGTCGTTCTTCAAATATCTACTAATTGCAACGTCGCTCGTCTTAACCAAAGCCGGAAAACCCAGATTTTTGACAATAACTCTGATCAAAAGCAGATATAGGTCAACCCTGGGCAATACATTTCAACAACAAAGCTATTTTAAACTTGTAAAAGAACTTGACAGAATTTCACACAGTTTGACAAGTGTTTATATGTATGTGCAAATTCTAATAATTGACATTGAAGATTCTATCACAACTGAGGAAGTTATGATGAAATTGGATACGTGTTGGAAAAATAAAGGACTTCATATACAATTTAACTACATCCATTGAACGCAAATTTGACTCAATAGATGTATTTTATTATCCCTCCGATCTGGTTTGGATTTTACCATAAAAATAAATTAAACAGAATCGCATTAACAACAGTGTTATATATCCTACTCTTTCTTCCATATTATTTATATATTTCTTTCTTTATCTTTACTTCTAATAGCCAGATTCTATAGCTAGGATTCACCAGAGTAAAAACTAATTTTAAAAAGAAAAGCTAACGGTGTGTTTTAGTATTGGATTTGAAAATCCAAATCCAAAAACAAAGCTGTATCTTGATTTATTTTTATAAAACATGATCTTACGAAAGTAAATCCAAAGCGAATCAGATCTGGGAAAAAGTAAAACGCAGCTAATATAAGTCATTTTGTCAAACTAAGAACCTTACTTCAACTGTCTACTTCAAGTAGACGTTCATAAAAAACAAGTAAGTTCAGTAAAGTTGCATTCGAAAGACGGTCGAAGATTTCTTAGGAATCCTTGACATTATACAAAATTCCGTCGTAATGTTCGGATCATTTCATTTTACAATTTATAAAAAGTTGAACTGATTTATAATTTCACAGCAGACTTTTACAGGAACACACTTGATTTGAAATAATGGCAGATTCTTGACTAATTTTTCAGTCACTTTCCAAGAAAAATTACCTTCATTTGAAACCAATTTTTTGACAGCTGGCCAATCAAAGACAATAAAGAATCTTGCCTTACTTGCAAATCCCCTTAGTCATCTGAATGTACCAACCTGATTTGTTTCGATGGATGTGTGAAATAAAAATCAAAAAGAAAATATTTTCTAACAGAAATTTGACAGTCGCATGAAACTATATGTACATCAAATTTTCATTATGTACATTTATGTGCGGTAATAAATGTACTTTCAAATACCTATGTATGTGAGTAGGTATGTACATAGGTATATTTTTGCTGAAAAATTATCTACATAATCTAGTCAGCTATCATTTTATGACAACTTAGTGACTAAGCATCGACATAAAGATCTATTAACACTGAAAACTTCTAGAAACATTGGTATCTATAAAATAACGCGAGCTGTTCAATTCCACCAGTGCCCATAAAGTATCAATATACATAATAAGTTCAGTAAGCGTGTTATTGGAATTTAATAAAAAAAAAAAAAATCGTTGGTTGTGATAGATTAGAAATACAACGACTCTATAGTTGAAGATAAGAAACCCTTTGTATATAATAAATCAATGTAAAATTATTTGACTGCAAATGAAATCCAATAATAGCCCAGTCAATAATTACAAAAAAAAAGTAAAAAAGTGCTCAAATCGCAAAGCGCGATGTAGTGTTGCATTTTTGATTTATGTTGTTGGGGCATGTTAGAGTAGTCTGTAGCTTAGTTTGCAACTTCGAAAAACCTGTGTTCGCTGCCGAAAAAATGCGACAGTAAAAAAAACGCAAAAATCAATTCTTTCCGACATTTTCCTTTATAACTTTGGAAATATCCAACTTAGGAAAACACTGTCCAATTGTGCTCAAAATTTGCAATCAAATAGCCTAGAGTATTATAAGACAAAATTTGAAAATTCGATCCAAATCGGTCAAATAGTTTTGGCAAGAAAAATGATGATAACCAAGCGCAACAAGCGCTTAAGTTGGCAATGATTTTTGTACACGTACTTACACTTAGCTATGATAAAATATAGTCTTGATATTTATATCTTTTTCTAAGCAACTTTAGTAGCGATTTTAAAAGTTCCGAAAATTGTTCACTTGGCATATAAATATATGTAATTTCGTGAACATTTTCGAAGCTTTTAAATTCACTACCAAAGTTGCTTAAAAAAAGATATAAATATTATAACTATATTTTATGATAGTTAAGGGTTCCAAGTACGTGGACAAAAATCAGTGCCAACTCCAGTGTCTTACTTTGACCACAGAAATGATGCAAACATTGCATGTTCCGCTTAGTTAACATCATGTTTCTTGCCAAAACTTTTTGACCGATTTAAATTGAGTTTTCGAATTTTGTCTTGTAATACTATAGACTACTTGATTCCAAATTTTTAGCAGAATTGGAAAATGTTTGACCTATTTCTCGAGTGCTTCAAAATTACTTAGTTTTTCAGATTTTTTTTTTAATTCCTGGTTGGATAGCAACACAAATATAACATGCATGAATTTAAAACTAATATAGTCGTGTAGAAAATTTAATAGCAAACAAGTTTATTCTGGATGGTTTTTTCCTAAGATGCATATTTTCAATGGTATAAAGGAAAATGTCGAAAAAAATTGGGTGATTTTAGCGTTTTTTTCACTGTTGCATTTTTCCTGCAGCGAGCACAGGTTTTTCGAAGTTGCAAACTTAGCTACAGACTACCCTAACATGCCACAACAACATATCAAAAATGCAACACTACATCGCGCTTTGCGAATTTATTGTCGAATTTGACTGGGCTATAATGATATCAGCTAAAATAGTGATTTGAAAATGTCAAGATCTGACCGAAAAAAAAACCTTTTTATAAGTTGATTAAGGGACAGTTTTTCAGTGCAGGGTTAAAGTTGAACCCGAATTAATTCACCAATTTTCGTGAGTTATATTGTTATGTTTATGATATTTTATCTTCTATGTTTTTAAGGCATTCTGCATTCATCATCAATAAAAAAAAACAGCTTCCTGACGTAGCTGTAGACAGATCTATTTCCAGAGTTAACTAACTCGGGCTTAATCAAACACTGAAAAACTGGGCCTAAGAGTCAATTTTTCAATCATTAGATCGGAGGAATAAATATTATAGCAACATGAACTATTTTGTTTTTTTTTTTTGTATTAACTAATGAAGCATGAAAAGTATGTGCTTAGGTTAAGGACGAGGCGTATCAGGTATCTTTATTTCCTTTTCATTAGGTACTATGAACACCCTTGCTATGGGTATGTATATTGTATAGGTTCTAATGGATGAAAGAATATTGTCAGTTCAATCTAAAAAACTATCCTTTCCTTCCCTCGTCCATTCACTTAAAATGTTCGTCTATCTTACATCTTAATCTTGTCGTCTCGAACATGGGGGCTAGGCTTCCAGACCTCTTTGGGCTGAATTTTTTGTCCACGTGTTAATACAACTATAGACTATCCATATGCATATTTATGTACCTATTCAAAATCATATTTAGATCGTATCACTATAGTGTAAATATCAAGTCAAAAATTAAATATTATTTTTACCCAATACAAACTGTGATTTCTTATCAAACAATTGGAGATAAAACATTTAAGCCAGTTGAAAAGCTTCAGCAACATTTTTATCTTAACTTACATTTATCGTTTTTATCAAAAATTATATTATTGATACAAATCACTTCATATCTTATTTATCCGGCTCTCGAAATAGAATACTGTACAGAGGTATTGATTTAAGACTTATGTTGGCAATACAACATGCTACTGATTAAAATTGTGGCTGCTCCGGTCAATGACTTACAAAAAATTAAATTTAATGCATTCAATGTACGAGTATATGGCTGAATAAATTGAAAAATTACTAAGAAACATTATATTGACAAATAAAAAAAATCTTTGTCAACTGCAATAAACGACATAGCATTGATCTTGCAAAACAAAATGCAATAAGGAAGGGATTACTTATAGTTAGATTTATTTCTACTTCGCTTCCTGATGATAAAATTAAGATTTTGTAAGAATGAATGAAGTTAAGCGTAGAACGTAGATAAAGTCTTACAGACAAAGCACTGGATTCGGAAAAAAAATCATTACGTTCATGATTGTCAATTAAATTTTGAAATTCGATATTTTATAACCTATTATTTAAATTTATAATTATCGTACTGAACTTCAGGAATTAAATTAACAATTAAACTGTTATTGTAAAAAACTTATAGAAATTGCTGAAAAATAAAAAGTTCATAATACATTTAACTAATTAAAAATACTAATAACTACAATAATAAATAATCCACGTTATGTATACTTTTTTAATTATAACAACCTGTTTTCACCGATCGTCATTATCTAACATTATACGGTAAACTCAGGATTAGCCCTAGTTTTCAACTGCATATAATTGGCGCTATTAAGCAAGAAAACGCTACTTACACGTGGACTTTATTTTTTGTACTGCATCAAACTAAAATTAAATTGATAAAAATTGAGATTTTTAAGTATCGCATTTATGATGATCATTACAACGGCCATGGTCCATGAATTAAAGTATTTCCAGTGGTCTAGTGTAGTTATTAGATTATGAGCAACTACTTACATAGGCTTGTCTGGATTACTGATTATCTTGTTTACTGGAGATGTACATTATGTTTTTATTTAGCTATACCACAAATACTTACAGGGGTAAGTTTTGCACTGGTAAAATTTAAACTCGATAATGTCGTGATATTTCCATCACCGACAGGGGGTTCATTAATATGTCTGCCTTCACCGTTTTTGTGGGGCAATAGCCGGCAGTCTAAAATGTTGAACTCACATTGAGTCCAAAAATTAAAAAACAGCCTTATTTTTAATTTTTGAGTGATTCTTGAATGGCTGTTACTTTGTGAATAAAAATCGTATCGAGAGAAAATAAAAAGCATTTTTAAGCTTAAATTTTAATCTTTAAAAGAACAAATACCTGCCCCATTTGGTAAATTATCATCATTTCATTACAATTTGTGTGATTACAAATTTAAAACACTGTCAACAAACTTTCTGGAAATAATGGCACAAAATGTTAGTCGATTTAATACGATGTTAAATCATTCTTAGTATTATACTAGGTTTAAAATTGATTTTTTTAATTTAAAACAAGTTTAGCATTGTACTATCTCTTATCATTTTAATAAAATTAGAATCAACAAATGGTTGTTTTATGTTGTTAGTATCGTACTAAATCCATATGACACTTTGACGTTTATAAATGGCAAAATGAGGTATTATGTTTGTGAATTTTTTTTCATTTTAATTCATATGAATTTACGACATGCTATAAAATTCAAATGGTTCGGCTGGGCTCAATCATATGTTGTAATTTTAGCCCGCTCATGCATAGCATTTTTTCAGGGCTACTGCCTCTTGCGAGGAATTGACAAATCCTCTAAGAGTATCACTTGTCATGAATGAGTGCTTCTAGTCTATCTGTTCGGATTCGGCATAAAATTGTAGGTCCCTTGCATTCCTGTTGACACGCGCACACAGGAATGGTTGCGAGTTGTTAGTCACTAGGCCCTGGTTCTCCATGAGCCGTTGCGCCACCCAATTTATTTTTTTGTATTTATTCATGTATAGACATGTTTATTGAAGTGTTGTTAAACTTTCATATTTAACTAGCGGAAACTTCCGGCGTTGCCCGGGTTCCTTTTGTTAAAATTGTTTGTTAACAAATCTTAAAAAAAAAATTTCCCGTGGAAAATATTTTTCCTTGAAAATATTACTGCTATCGTGAATATCTCTGAAATAAATTCGATGAAATGACCGCCCAACTCCCCAGGAAAACTTATTGCCGATTTCAATAAATTTCCAACATCATTCATGTTCTCAATTTTCAATGGATAGAAATATTGTGCAAGTGGTAATTATTATTAATATAAAAGCTAAACTACATATTCACGTACTTCTAAATATCTACGCTAAAGACATTTACTTGTAAGAAAATATTTGAAAAATTTGTATGGTTTGCTATCTTGGCCCCAACTATCAACTGTCAAAGCAAAAGGTGTGATTTTTCGTTTTTTTTGACACTTCGCCACTGTCACTGTCAACTGTCAAGTGCGATTTTTTCGGTTTCCACTGGACTTAGAGTGCTGGCCGTGACAAGAAGGTAAAATCCACCTCCTAAATCGATTGGCGCTCTCAGATCTTGACATTTCGACACCTGTCAAATTGATATGTGAAATTTCTTAGTTTCTGTTGGTGCTTAAGTGCTGGCCGAGACAGTAGGTAATAACACCCTCCTTAATCGATTGGCGCCCTTAGATTTTGACATTTCGACACACGACCTGCAACGCACAGAAGAGAGGAGTTGTTAACATTTTTGCTTTTGCTGTTGTTTAGCATTGCTGTTAACATTTTTGTTATCATTATGAATGATTTGCTCTACGGAGCGATTGATTCTCACTGATTTGGGAGATTGTGAAAGTATTCGGCGTGTTGATTTCAACATAACTAAATTTCCACCGACCATGTAAATCAAACATGATTGGTTAAGGTTTTACCTTCCACAACAATCCGATCAACAACCAGCGCATTTTTACTTCCTTAAAAATTGCCATTCATTAGCCTTTCACCACAACTTATTATATTTTCCAACATTCACTTACACGTTCAACAAAAACCAGGCAAGAAACCCATACACACTTGACACGTCAAATCTCATAGCTAAGCTTTGTACAACGCTCTTGCCTTGTTCCAAAAGTTATATTTTTCGCCATGTCACTGCATGGACATAGATTTTTTGGACCCCATTGGATTTTTTCTGGACATGTTCATAATCCTGCCATCTGTATGTATTAGTCTTTAAAATTGTATGGTTGTCTATTAATATTTTGTATGTGTTTAAATAGTGAGACAATCACTTTTCCAAAGACATCTAAATTTTGAAATTCGGATAAGTACTTTCCGATTTATAGCCAATTTTATGCAGATAAATTGACAATTTTAAATTTTTTTCTGGATTTTATGTATAAAAAATATTTCTAATGTAAAATTTTAATATTTGAAATTATTTTATGAAGCTTGTGAGCAACGCACAGTTATGTTTTACATATCAAAATTTGTATTAGATTTTCTAAATTTATAATTTTAAAATTTGAAAATATTTTATGGGCGTGGTGAAAATATAAAAATAAAATTCGTTTAAAAAGCATGACCGATTTTGCATTTGTTTTGGTAAATAAGTCAATAAAACTAATTTTAGAGTGGATTTTGTTGAAATAATCACTTAACTTTAATAAGCAATATTTTAGAAGAGGATTAGAGCAATTGGTGTGTTGGGTTTGTCTTTAAAAAAAAAAATTTAACACAGAAATTTAAATTATAAATTTCTATAAATAAATTTATATATATTTATATAAATGGAGCTGTTTTGTGATTTATTTTATTAAATTTCCCCTATTTTTTTCCCGTTAGAGTTATAAATACAAAATTACTTCCATATTTGTAGAAGAAAGTTACACCTATAAATGTGCATCAGCAGTTTTGTAAAATATATAAATTTTTCATTAACTGAATTTAAAGTACGAAAAATTGAGTTGATTTTTCATTAAAACACATTTTGAGTACAATTTTTTTTAATATTTTGCAATAATTTATACACAAAAATTTGAGTTATAAATTTCTACCCAAATTTCGTGTATCATTTATTATGAACTTTTAAGTACTATACAATTTTGAAGCCTCTAAACCTGTCTAAATGTAGATTTTTTGTGATTTACTTTACTAAATTGGCCGTACTTTTTTCCCGTTTGATTAACAAATATTAAATTACTCACATATTTGTAGAAGAATAATACACCTATAATTGTGTATCATTAGTTTTTTTTAAATTAAAAAAAATTTCATCAAGTTTTGAATTTAATATATGTAACATACATTTTATGGGTCATTTCCACACCCTTTTAGTATGAAATTTTTCACCCGCCCTCAATAATTTGTATACACAAATTTAGCCACATTTCATAGAGATCTTAACTTTAAATATCGGCCGAGTAGATATAAAGTTATGATTTTTTATATTTAAAAAAATGCAATAAAAAATAATTTGAGATATATCCCAGTCAACGAAGACTCAAAATTATAAAATAAATGCAAAAAAGACTGCTTTCTGGATTATTTTTTTATATGGTAGGGGTTACCCCCAGGTATAACATACGGCCCTGGGCTGGGGACTTTGGCCAGCCCAGGGCCGCGAGCTAAACTCAGGACGGGGGGGGGTGGGTTAAAGGTACCACTTTTTAGATTTTCGTGAATATTTCCACAACCTAGCATGTTAGCGGAAAAGTCTATACTCTACTTAATTAGATACAATTAAATTATCTATAAAAATATATATTCAAATTTTTCTAGGGTCAAAAATAAAGGAGATGCGGGCGGTAGAAAAGTAAAAAAATCTGAAAAATCTGTTATTGTCTTAGATATTGAGTGTTTTCTGACCAATTTACTTGGAAAAACCAAAAAACGTTAATACACATTCATTCACTGTTGTTTCATCATGTCGTGAAGCTAAGAAAGGAGTAATAATTTCCTTTTTTTTCTATATATCCGAAACTAGACGAAAAAGTTGATGTATACTTAATTAGGAAAAATTTAAATAGCAAGAGTTATGGCGCCAAAAAATGATAACGTTTTTTTTAAAGGAACACAATACAAAATTTATTTGCCATAGACGGGGGTGCTTTCTCTACCCCTTTAGAGAGGAGAGGCATTTTTTTAAAAATAATATTAAAAAACAACGGCAACATTTACAACAAAACAATTTACCTTTTTTGAAAGCCAGAACTCCGTTCTTTAATTTTATTTTCAAATAAAGTTATTGATGTCCATAGTTTTTGTAAAACTTACTTTCAAACTCAAAATAAAAAAAAAAAGTTCAAAATTTCGTTTTTGATTTTTTCATTTAAATTGTAAAATAAAATGCAGAATTGGCTTTTATTGTTCACAACCTCTATTAATTCTTAATTTGAAAACTGAAACTAAATAGTTCTATGTCTCTTAGTTTTTGAGAAAATTGAAAGTTACGACGACAATTTTTTTGATTTTTTTTTAATAGAGAGAGCACTATTTTTTGCAAGCAAAATTCCTTCGTTGACTGTTCTAATAACGGTGCTTTGCACGTTGACGATTGTTGACAATGAACAAAAGCAGAACATTTCTACGGATTTTATTCGATTTGTTATGCATTTTAAAAAGATCAATTGTGACACTAATATAGGAGGTAGATTAAAAAATGAGGTATCAAATTATTTGTTGTTCTATTGAGATTAAATATAAGAAAAAAATAAATCAATGCATGCACACACTCACATGTTATTAAGTAATATGTGTAAACAATATATATTGTTAATTTCTCAGCTCAGCGGTACAATAGGAATATAATTTTTTGTATGGAAATTTCTAGAACATATAGCTATAATTCATTAGTACATTGCAAACCTCTACGACTGTTTATTAAAAAGATATTAATAAAAAAAACAAAAAAAACTAATTTCATGTAGGCAACATTTTTTTATTATTGTAAAAGATTTCTACAAAAATTTAAATTTATTTGTTTTTCAGAAGCTATCAATCGGATAGCTGGGGGATAGACAATGTAGATGCCATACAAAAAAGTTAGGATTTTGATTGTTTTGTTGTTAGTTCGGACACCTATACGTCCAAACTGAAAAGAAAACTAAAAAAGTCTTTTATATATTAGTTAAGAAAATAAAACTTAAGAGGTGCTTGATGTTTGAAATAAATTAAAAAGAAGCACTTTTTGTCATCAGTGATGAGATCAAATTTGCAATAATTTATTTGCATACCTACACATAATCAAACCACAATATTTAGATCTTAAATTATAAAAAAAAACATCGATTCAAAACAGAAGCTTTACCTACTCAAATTTACTTATAAAGTTGAGATTGCTTTTATCTTTTATGTATGCATATCTCCATTAGTAAGAGGGTAAATATCATTATTTAATTTTAACCTAATTCTCATCCGCATTAAATATTTATTATTTTATAATTTGAAACAAATGTCAGCTTATATACCTGTTGGCAAATTTATAGTCTCTACTGACTTTTTTTTGAGAATAATTATATGCATTAATTTATGAGTAACCCCACTGACGAGTTTATTTTTATATCGTTTTAATTTATATAAAATGCATGATTAGCACTCTAGCAGATAGAGTCCTATGCATAATGATAATTAAAAATCTTATGAAATTTAATTTTTTGAAAAACTCATCATGGTCGTAATCAAAGCTTTTTAACGTTTCGTTAATAATAGTATTTAAGCGGTCTTAATTTTCCTATTTTTTGATGTCAATGTTTTTTTCTCCAAAATATATATTCGCGTGTGTCCATAAATTATAATTGCTTTGTTGTTTAAGAGGCGTTCGGATACTTCTGAAGCCTTCTGAAAATAATTGTCATTTGAAATTGGAAATATAGAATAACTATTTATTTACCATGACATTCAAAACAAGCTTCAAAATGCTAACTAAAGTTGAACCTGCTTATGAAATATAGATTTGATTTTTGTTTATCTAATTTGCATCTGCTAATTGATAAAACAAAAAAATACTGTGTAGCTCAACAATAGCATTCCTTCTCCCTCATAATCAGTATCTCTGTTTTGCTATTAACATTTTATAATAAACTTCCATGTCTGTCAATTTAATAAACATTAACCACCTTTTTTATGACCAAATGTACTAAATTTATAGTAACTTTAATTATGTGTATAATTTTTCTTGAATTTCAACCCTGGTTTAAAATAAACATTGGTGGTTTTAATTATCTACTATAAGGCTGTGATGGGGCGGGAGAGCGTGTAGGTTTTGCAGTTGATTGTCGTTTTATTGTGGTTACAATCTATAATTATAAGGTTTTTCAGATATTCTTTATGCACACCTGAATTAAATTAGAGATCTTAAGCAAGTTGACTCATTTTTTAGTTTTGGTTATATTTCATAACAACAACACTGACTGACTCCTTACGTTTCGTTTTCTGTAAAAAAAAAACCTACTACCAAAGTTACTTAATTTAGAACAATATCGCGTCCTGTAATTTGCTTACTTAAAACCATACAACAATAAAAAAAACACTCAGTTATCAACTTCAGGTTTCCATCTAACAAAAATAAATATTTGTCTCGATCAATTTGACTCAAATTTACTATTACCTGCTATACATACATATTAAGTGATGGGTACATGCTAAAAGAGCTTGTTAGCCTTGACGTGTGTTTCCCCCAGAGCAGCTTTTCAGATGTTTTGAATGAATCGCTGTTTCAAAATGACGCATTCATACATATGTATGTAGGTAATATTTTTTTTCGACATAATAATGGACTTTGAAAATTAACAACTATGACGATATTTACAACTTTGATCTAAGGTGGTGATGTGCTATGCCGCTTGCGTAGCGTAGGCTGGCAAGCTTCGGTTCAGCGCACTGCCGATATACCGCCCCATGACTGTGTGAATTTTTATTAATAGAACACTAGTTGTGAATATTTGTTTAGATGACACAGTCAATTTCGATTTTGGTTTATTTATGTTAAGCTTTTTGTCTATTAAACTAACAATAATTATAAAATGATTATTAATTAGAATAACTTATGAGAACACTTTAATGGCCAATTTCATAAACATTTAACTGACTTTTAAATTTTTAAATGACGTATTTTGTCATTAAAACGTATAAACGTCATTTAAAGACTTAAAAGCCTGTTAAATTTTTAAAAGGGCTTTATAAAATCGAGGATAAGTGATTTAAATTAAATTAAACAAAAAACAATTGTTTTTCACTACACTGTTGCTATCAATAGGTAGATACTAATATGTAAAATGTGCTTGATATCATTAAAAATAATCTCGTCATCAAATCAATAAATGTTTGTGGAGTTTTCTTTATTGTTCGAATTTATAAAATTAAAAGTCCACAAACTTTGCTAGAATGTCACTTCCAGCTAAGCTATACAATGTTAAAAACAGGTTTTCTATTGCAAAAACACGCTGTACTTGTGGTACTACAAACACAAATCCACAAAACATGTATTTTTGTTTTAAACGTTATGTTAAAATAGTCTTAAAATATATATAAATAAAATAAATAGTATTAAAACTATGTTAAACATTTTACAAATTATTTTGTTTTCGATATTAAACCTAAAATTACAGAAATTCAGATCTCGATTTCATCAAATTAAAATATCAAAAAATTTTCATAAAACCACGTAGTCGATGTAGTTAAAACATGAATTTTGGAGCTTTAGAAATCAAGAAAGTACAAAACATAGTTTACATAATTATTACATGCCGCCTAGGGTTGGTAAACACATCATTTATTACGACAGGGTACAATTTATTTGGAGTAAAGCACTCTAGAATAGGCGCGTTTACGAAACAGAGATTTCGGAGATTTTGCTCCGTCAAAGGCTCAGCAAGCGAATCCAAAAAAAATTGTCCTTAGTATTTTGACAGCCAAACTGAGATTTTCACTGAGGAATCCTGTTCAGGCAACTGAGATTGCTGAGGCCCTCCGATATCTCCATTTCCTGAACACGCCTAATTAGACCAGTACATCCTGACACCGACACTTTTCAATGTAATAAAATAAAAAAATATCCCAGAAGTCAAATAAATTAATTCCTTTCTTTCAGTTTAATGCAATTTTGATTTTTGTATTGAAAGACAATATAAATTGAAATAATTGAAATTAAGTCATAGTCAAGGCCAATTAGGATAAAATTGAAGCATTTGGGATGTAACATATAGCATCTTAGATTTTCGTAGGATTCGATCAGTAATAATATAAACAACGAGAATATGAGGTTGCTGCTGTTGTATGAAAAAATGCTTTTTTAAATAAATTAAAATAACTATTTTATTAAAAAAAAACATATTTCATACGATTTTTGTTCTTTTAAAATCGTTCCAAAAGTCACTAGAAAAATAAAATAAATATTATAACAATATGTTACAATAGTTAAGGGTTCAAAGTATGTGTACAAAAATTAGCGCCAGTTTAAATATCTAAACTTTGACCACTGCATTGACGCAAAAATTTCGCGATGCACTTAATTAACATTATCTCTCATTTCGAATCTATCAGACCGATTTAATCGGGTTTCGATAATTTATTTTGTAATTCTCTAGAGTACTTCAGTCCAAACTTTTAGTAGAATTGGACCAATTTTGATCTGTCAGTTAAGAACTTCATAGGAACTCCGTTTTTACAGATTTATTCTGACTTCAACGCTGTATAGCAACAAAAATATAACACCAGAATGTTTTATAAATATGTCATCCTGTGGAGAATTTGATACCAAACAAATTTTGTTTTTCCTAAGATGCATATTTCCAAAGTTAAATAGGAAAATAACAAAAAACAGGGAGTGAATAATGCACTTTCTTGCACGTTTTTTTTTCCTGCAAATAGCACACCTTTTTGAACAGGAGCAACCTCATTGTCTCTTTGCTTATATTATTCCTGATCGAATACCACAAAAATCTAAGATACTATATGTTACATCCATGCTAAAATCTAATTTGCCTGGACTATCACAATTTTAATTTCTTGGTGTTGAACAGTAGTAATTAGGCAAGAATATGACGTGATCTATCATGAAGACAGGCAATAACTTTTGAATTTACGAATTTTTTTGACTAACTATCTGGCTATATACATATGTACATGTACAAGTAAAGTAGATACCTACGAAAACTTTACATTAAAAGTTTTAATTCCCTATTATAGATCGATTCTGCAGGGTGTCCAGTAAATAATAGAACACTTGCAACCGGTTATAGCTGGCCTTAAGACCTTTCAAAAAAAAAATATAAAAAAGATATTTTCTTTGTAGTTTTAAGGTTATGATTAAAAAACAATGTACAACATGCCTCAAATACTTGAACATTACCACCACGGTTGAATGATTTATTATTGTTTTTTTATTTTTAAAATATTCTTGAATAATTTTACTAATAGATGTTATACCAAATTTAACACTTGCTGTTGCAGTTTTTTTATAATAGTTTTTTAAATTTATTTTTGTGTACAAAAATCAAACTTTTGTGAAAATAAAAAAACTTGATTTTTGTATAAAATTAAAAGAAATATTATAAAAGCACTGCAACCGAAAGTGTTAAATTTGGTATAACATCTATTAGTGCAATTATTCAAGAGTACTTTAAAAATAAAAAACAATAATAATCATTCAACCGTCGTCGTACTGTTTGAGTACCACATTCGAGTACTGTTCGATTAAAAAATAAGCTAAAAACTACAAGGAAAATATTTTGTTTAGATTTTTTTCTCTGAAAGGTCTAAAGGCCAGCTATAACCGGTTGCAAGGTTATCCATTATTTACTGGACACCCTGTATAAAACATGCTGAAATTATAACCTTGAAATAAAATTGAAAAATTGTTTATTTATCTTCAATGGAGGACAAATAGCTAGTAAATGCTTTTTTAGTGGGAAGTAAACAAGAAATGTATGAGAATTTCACAATTTAGTGAAATTTGTTTCTGTTATTATATATGCATAGTGTATGTTACGTTCGATACATTTATTTAAACGAAACATATAGACGAGCTATTTTCTGTAGTGATTTTGCTTCTTAGGTAAGAAGCATTTATCAAGCAGAGTTAAACAAAATTATGACATCTGGATTATTTTGGCTTTGTTTTAAAGCTGGACATTTACGAGCTAGTCGAATGGCTCGCAGCTAATTTGGTTCGAGGTTTTCCGATTGGATGAAAATCTATACAATTCGGCGTGGAAACATTTTGACATTACTGGCTGAACACAATGGGTGTAGCTGTAGATGCAGCGTGTAGCCCTGTCAAAGTAGAAACGTTCGAAAATAGTATACAGCGCCCCAATGTGAAGCTGCGATGGTAGTAAGAAACGTGTGGTGTAGCTGAAGTTAAGCTCATTTCAAATTATTTGTGAACGCTACTGCCACACTCATTGTGTTCAAGGTGTTATCCAGTAGAAAATGACCCAACCTTACTGGTTCCAAGACCTCTTTCACACAAGGAAACTGAGTTGCCGGCAACTGGGAGTTTGTAGGCGAGAAGGGCGTAAAAGGAAGACAAAAAACCTCCCCTCACTACCTTCTCGTCTTCAAACTAGCCAGTTTCTGGCAACTCAGTTTCCTTGTGAGAAAGCCGTCCAAGCAGTTTGCTCGCTCGTCTATGACCAGGTTAACATGCAGTTTAACAAAAATCAAATTATACCTAAAAATCTTAACCATTATTTAACTCACATTCTTAAGAACAGAAAAACTGTAGGAACCAATACAAATTAATTGCTTTATCTATATATGTATGTATGTACTATATATGTATATGTTATGTACCTATGTATACTCGTCCCTAGTATATTTTTATTTTGGTTAGAAAAAATGAATTAGTAGTTGAAAACATGAATCAATCAAATTATTGGGTATTATTCTATTATAGAGATAACCTTTTAATGGAGCTTTTTTCAACAACACAATTTATTAATAATTTATTTAATGCGCTTAAGGTACAACGATCTCTTAAATTAAGTAAACTTTTGTGTATCTTGTCAATAAGCTGATTAATTTATTTTTAAACAATACGTACACAATACGAAGGTGACATAATACAAGTGAAGCGTGGAAGCTGGAAGCCCAAGTCGTAGTTATGGTTAATTGATATAAATGAAGGTATGTATATGTATAAAATGGATTGTATTTGGTTCGCGTAGCTTTGTATTGTTAGTTTAAGTAGGTATTAAGAATCATTTTCACAGTTGTGGCACTTAAATACCAAATGATCCAGTTCAACAGTATACCTACATCAGTAAGTGGAACTTCTCCTTTAGTGGCTACTTTCAATATAGAAAACATAAGTTTCTCTTATTCCCCAATAAGTTTGAACCGTGAAACTAGTCCAAAATGTTTTAAACTCAAAACAAAATGCATCAACTCACTTTCCAAAAGTGGACTTGTAAAATTTCGTGGTTTTAATCAATTCGAACATTAAATAATTTAAAAAAAAAGTTGTTTTTGTCACTTTTTATACCTGCCATGTACCAAGCATTTTATTCGAATTCTTGTAAGAAATATAAACGGTTTCAATTTTGTATGTGTGTTTGAATGTTCAACAATCACTTGAGTGGGCTACCACCATTACATGTGGCTGGATTTATTGCAATTTCATGGCTTCCACACCCATCATCAGATTCCTTTAGTGGTACTTAGTCTTTATGTTCAATTATTAATTTATAAATTAGTGGCGTCAACTAGAATTGAACCTAGACCAGCTACCTCTGAGGCCGATGCTGTACACATTGCGCCACCGAGAGGTCACCTGATCATGCCCATCCAATGTAGACAACTAGCATTTTGACTAGCCGCACACAAGTTGGTTGTTGATCATTCGGGTTCTTTCTCTTTTCTCCGAACACGGTTTCAATTTTTTTCTAAGACATTTGGTAACAATTTTCGGTAAATATCTTATCTGTTTTCAAACATAGCTGGAAATTGACAATGTAGGTTACTAGATCAGTAATATTAGGATGTCATAAAAAATACAGTTCTTAAAAAGATTGAATATAAATAACTGTAATCTTTTACAATATTTTTATTTAAATATGTATACAAAAATACCATTTTAAATTGCAAATCGTGTGTTATCTGATTTTTTCGATAAATTTGAATTTTGAAAAATAAAATCAAAAATCGTTAAAGCGGTTTTCTCAAAAATATTTTTTTTAAATATTAAAATGTTTGGAAATTTTCAAAAATCAAATCTGGTGTGCCAACTTTTAGTATTTATTAAAATACAATTTTACGCAAAATTAAAAAAAAAAAAATGCATTCACCCGTTTTCAAGATTTTAATTTTTTTAATTTCAATATTTTTTTTTTAAATCCAAAACTTTTTTTTAACATTTTTATATGCAAAACTTGTACCTATATATATATAAAACTTAAGTATGTAGATACATTTGATTTTGTTCCACCAATTTCCCTTAGCTATATTTTATGTTTAAAAATGAATGCTGTTTTTAATCTTCCAATAGTTTTGTAAAAGATTAATGTATGTATACATAAATATTCATTTAAGGGATACTTTGATCAAATTTAAGTAAAATCTGTGTATATGATTTCGTTTGCATTTTAGTGTACCTTAACTAATTAAAATACATTTATATGGTCATCATTTAATTTATAGCTTTATTATTAGCATACATAAACAAGAACGAAAAGAAGAACTAAAACACCAAAACAAAATTTTATTAATTTACATATTCTTTGCAAACTGTTTTCCTAAGTCATAACTCTTAATTAAATTCTGAATAAAATTGGTTCTTTTTTTGCAAATGAATGTTAAAAAACGGCTTTAAATTATATAAACAAATACAGCAGCCACAACAACAAAACAAAAATATACTGAAGCTGATGAATTTCATCATAAGATGCATGAAATCATCAACACAATAGAGATTCTAAGTGACACCGAACCCAAGAGATTTCTCTTTCCCTAAATGTGCTACCTTTTTGACTAGCATAAATCATGATGTTACACCTTTTAAGAAATTGACGTGAATTTTAAATTAATTCAAGAATAATGAAAAAATAATGATATTTAATTCAACGAAACTATTATTAATTCTTCATAAGATAAAATTGTTTACTTGCGTTATACGTAGTATAGGGCAAGTTTAGGATTCGTGCAAAAAATAAAATTCGAGATAATAATTTTCCCTAACATTACGATGAAAAGTGGGTTTCGCAATTCTGTCTGTCTGTCTGTCTGTACCTCGACCTGCAGCCTAAACGACTGAAGCGATTTTCTTCAAACTTTGGACTTAAGGTCCTTTGGTGATTCCCTAGAGGGGAAATTGAATTTTTTTTTAGCTCAAAAAATAACGGTACCTCCCATACAATCATTATACAAAAATTGATTTATTTCAAAAACGGCTTTAACGATTTTGAAAAAAAAAATTACGAGCTACTATAATTACTAAAATAAATATTTTGGTAGAAAAAAAATTTGTTTGTAACGGTTATTAACGGTACCTGTCATAGAACTGATATTTTGGTTTTTAAATTTCTCCTTAACGGCTACACCGATTTTAACCAAATTTTTTATGTAAGAGGTCCTTTACAATTTTAACAATTAAACATATAAAATTAATTTTTGGATTTTAAAAAAAAAAATATTGAAATTTTTTTTTTGAAAATTCAATATCTTGAAAACGGGTCAATGAATATTTTTTTTAATTTTGTGTAAAATTGTATTTTATTTAATTCTAAAAGTTGGCATACTAAATTTTATTTTAAAAAAAATTATAATAAATTATAGTAATAATTTATATTTTAAATCGATTTTAAAACTTTTTTTAATGATATCATAATGTTATAGAACCACTATATATTTATGTACATTGTCAATTTTTAACTACGTTCAAGTTGTTAGCTACGAGAGCAAGTTTATGCGATCCAGTCGTGCCCATTTTTTCTCGTTGCGAATAGCTGAATTAAATGAAACTGAACTATTCAAACAAATAATGATTAACGATTAAGCAAATAACGAAGAAGTGATCACTTTAAAAGAAAAGTATTTTTAACATCTTAGCTTGTGTAGAGTAAATATTCTTAAACTAATCAATTTGCAAATACAAATTATAAACAAATATTTCAAATAAAAAAAAAATAACACATTATACATACCTACATTTTATTTACGTTTTTTTTTTAATGACATACGTTAGTGTTTTGTGTATCGGGAGACCCGCAAATGGCATGCATCTTTTTTGATAGAATATATGACTCACGCTTCCAAAAATTTTCTTCAAATTGTTTAAAAAAAAAAATTCCAATATGTACATTATGTACATAAATGTGAATTTTGTTAACATATAAAATATTTTTCAAAATTCTTCATAAATTCAGTTTAGAATTTATTGCCTATTATGTACATTTGAAATCTTTAGATGCATAGGGGTTGACTCGCATAAGGTGTGACAAAAAGCTAGAGCCTACGTACGTGTAGGTTGGGTTCGAGTCAAGAAAAAATCCCATGGGCTGGGGCTCTTTTCCGTCCGTTTAGGAGGGAAGAGCCAGTTTTCTAAAAAAAATTACTTAAAACAAAACAAAACAAAACTATTTAAAAACAATGGCAGCATTTATAGACCGAGAGCCCACAGCAATTTTTGGGTGGAAGCGATAGCAAAAATTCCTGCTATTAGGTCCATATTATTCCTATGCAAATATGAAAGTCTTCATTGTCGGGGTTGGGGCCTTTTACATAATGCTGCATTGAAAATGCATTTGTTTCTTAAGACCCAGGTTCCAAGTATATGAACTTCAAAATTGTATTTAATTAAAGAGCTGAGCGCCCTAGATATGGAATATGGGGTAAAAGACCAAATGTCTGCAAGATGCACTAATATATTGAAGTTTTGAGTGCGTCTTGCTGCCATACTATTCGGACAAAACTTGGACCACAGAGCCATGCATATGTACACTCGTATGGGGTAGTCAGCTCTTTTATTAAATATGATTTTGAAGTTCCTGAACTGCATTTTGAATGAACTGCATTTTATATGCAGTATTGTATACAAAGGCCCCAACCACGACATGCTACACTGTAATATTTGCATATATTTAAATAGGGTATGGACCTAATCTGAAACAGCAGGAATTTTTTCTAACGCTCACACCCAAAAATAGCTTAGTCTTTTACAATGTCACGTTATACCTTTTTTTAAAGCCAGAAATTCCTTCTTACATTATTTTTTTTTAAATAATCTTGTTTTAGTTACCAGTTTTTGAAAAATTAATTTTCAAAATATTTTGAAAAAAAAAAAATATTTTCAAAATTCTACGGAAATTACTATTGTTGTTTTCAAAATTGAATACTAATAGTTATTTTCAAGAAATGAAAAGATATTGAATTTTCAAATAATTAAAATATTTTTCGAAACTCAAAAATAATTTTTTAAGTGTTTGTATAAAATATTAATAGAGGAGTAGAATCGTTAGCACACCAAAATTGATAGGAATCGTTAAATCCGGTACCGAAAGTATGGAAATGAAAATTAAATGATTCATTGGCAATTACCGATAATAACGGTTTTTCGTAAAAAAGATAAGCAATGTGTTTCTTTATATAAATAAAAGAAATATATGTATACCTACCTACTAAATAAAACGTTTAATTTCGAAAATAAATTAACTCATCTTTTATCGGCAGGTATTATACATACATACATATATAGATAAAGATATTTTTGCACATATACAAATGTAGGTTTAATTGAAAATCATTTAAATTAAATATATATCGAAAGTATACCTATTTTCCAAAATATAAATTAACTTACCGACAATTATTATCTCAGCACGACTTATGATAGTAAATAAGCCCTCAATTAAATTTAATCTCATTCAGGCACAATACCTAGTTTATCTCAAAATGCGCTCACTCTGAATCATGCAATACCGATTTGATTTTTCTTTTGTTTATAAATATATTTTGATAACAACAAATATTATTACTCAGTTTACTACGCCGAGTAAAAACCACCTTGCACACCTTTTTGTCCTTTTTTAGCACTAAATCACTTATTCTGTCATCCAAAAAATTCAAAATCCACAGACTCACAGTTGACAGTGTGCATTATTAATTTAAAACAAAAAAAAAACGAATTTAAGTAATCAAAAATCTAGCGGGCAAGCAAAAGCCAAGTTGAGGACACTCTCTTTTATCTTCTTCGATACAAAATCAAAGGATTAAATTAAAAAAAAATATCTTATAGACAACATTAAAAACGAATTCTTCTTTAAAGGAATTTAAGGGTAGACAAAAATAAATTTTATCGTATAGAAATGTTATTCCTTTGCGTAAAATTATTAAAAAAAAATAATGAAAAGAATTAATTCTACACCGCCAACCACTGCGACGACTTTACTTGATAGTTGCTTCGAACAGACTGAATACCCATTTTTCTAAAAGTTTAAATGATGTTTTTCCAAAAGCCAGCCAGCCTGTTACTTAATAGTTGTGTGATGATGGCTAGCAGTTAGTGCGACGAGCCGGCAACGCTTTCAAAAGATATTTAACCAATTGTATGGTAGGTTCTATCTAAGTATTAGATTAGGTATCATTTTGATATCACACAAATATCCGTTATCTTGTGACGAATACGCATTAACATAATATACATAGAAACGTAAACTAAAATGCAAACGGTGAGGAACAAAACCTTTGTACTTCAGATAGACACTTTATGTATAAGTCTCTGCAGATTTAACACTTTATATATTTGTGTAGTGTCGTGGCATGGAATCCTTAAAACAGAAACAAAATTATATAGGTAAATAAAAATAATAATTAAACTACGAGTGTATGCCTTTAAGTACTGCAACCTAGATTGCAAGGACTAAATATAAAATATTCTGGTGGCTTATGACAGATTGTCGTGAAGCAGAGCCTAGTGACTTACAAATCTCAACCATTCCTGTGTGCGTTTTAGACAGCAGGAACGGAAGCCCATAAGTGTCTGCCAATTCCAAACGGTTAAGATGAAAAACCCTCCTTTGGAGCTTTGGAGCTGTTGTTCTGATTAACATTAGTATATAATCGTGTAACAGTAATGCGGACCCATCTGGAGATACTTAACAACAAAAACAAAAAGGTAACTCATACGCCGTAATGAACCAAATTTTTGGATTTTTAAACAGGTTGTTGGGACCTTTATTATTGTTCAATATAGCAATACAAATATTTTATATTTGTAGAAATTTTAATGAATACTTTATTGAATACAAAACATTAAGTTATATTGCATAAGTACCTATTACAAACCATAAATTAAAAAGCAGTTATTTTTGTTTAATAATATACATACATTATTAATAAATTGTAGCGATAACAATACACCACACCACAATAAAACACACAGGACAGATATCGTTCCGGTTTAATGGAGTGGAGACTTCTTTAAATAATCTACTACTATTATCGATTTTTTCATTGGGCAGCGTAGGTACTGCAAAAGAAAATTTAAATACTAGGAATGGGAATTTTTAGCGAGCCGAGTTAACTTCTTTGATTTTTGAAATGCCTGATATAATTCGTCCTCATCCTATTTCTTATCAGTATTCCAATCTACAGATTTTTAAAATTTTAAATCATGCTAAAATGTATGCATATTTTGGAATTTTGTATGTATGTCTTGTTTTTTTACTTTATTTCTTCATCAATTATTCATAGCTACTTCTTGAGAGTAAATACAAAAATTCAGTGCTTTCTAAAAATTTTAACCAGCTAGTAAAGTTTTCAAGGATGGTAATGATAATCAAATAAACAGTCGTCGTTAACTTTTCTGGAAAATTAACTTTTCAGAGAGTTAAAATTTGCGGGATGCCACTGTATCAACAAAAAAAGAAAAAAGTTACACTTACGCCATAGTGTCCCAAAGGAAAACAATTTCGATTATTCTATAATACATTGAATTCTAGTGAGACTTAGGCCATGTTTCACAATCTTGTATTAATGTTTCATGTACGGAATGTGGATTTACCTACAAACAAATATTCGATAACTTCAATTCTAGACGAATATACCTTTTCCGAAATGAAACTATTGTTTAAAGTTGAAAAACATTTCCAATGGAACACAACAAACCCCTTTTGTAATTTTAGAAATTACGGTTTAATGAAATTTGTATATGCCACTTCGTATGTTCTTTGAAGTTTCTTATAAGAAAATGACACAGTTTAAAAATTTTCTATGCTTAAAATTTACTTAAAGATCGATGATGATTTACATTGGGGCATATTCATAGTCCAAGGTAGACCCAGGTTTAACTAAACTACAGTTTAAGACAATTTTGGATCAATGAATACAGACCGATTTTAATTACAAATTGTTGGTTTTATATTTGTATAAGATAATTAACTTGGTGTACTACACAAATAGCTTCAAATATTTTGAAATTATAAACTTAAAAAAATAGAATCAACGTCCGAAAATTCAACCAAAGCTATGTTTAACTTAGACCCCGGTCTAAAATGACTATGAATACGCCCCATTATGTCTAGAAACATGAATTACAAAATGCGTAAGCTTATATCGTCGGCTTACAAGCAAAACTGACTATCTGAAAAATGCAGTTTGCGAGAAATCGCAAAATAAGTTTTTTGTTTTCTTTAAATTCTTGTAAATTTATGAAGAAAACTGCAACTCTATTAGATTTTTTTTATACTATTGTCAAAATAGTATATACTTGACATTAATAATACAAAATAAAATTTTTTGCAGTTGGTCAGTTTTGCTCGTAAGCCGACGATATACTTTATATCAAATTTGCATACAGGGCATCGACATCGTAATTATCTTCTAGAGTAGGTATGCACATGAATACCTACAAACATAACTACATACATATGGCATTAAGTTATAAATAGCTTAACAATTAAGGGCATAAATAGAACGTGGTGTTAAAGGATTTCAAACAACATTAAACATGGTGTTAGAATAATAATGTCATAAAAGCAATAAAATAAAGACAAACAAATGAAACACATGTTCTATTTTAGGTAATTTTTTAAAACATTTTACAAAATGGTACCTTTTATTAATTTATATTACTAATATTTGATCACATACACTATGTTGTTTGATTGACTTAAAATGAAGCAGAACGTATTTTCCTTCTCCCATCAGTTTAATATTTTTATGAAAGTGCATTATTGCTGCTTTTTTTAAAGAGCACGCACAAGGGGTTTTTTATACCCTCAATATGAACAAGCACAGTGCGAGCGTTAGGAAAATAGGGAAGGATTCAAAGGAAGATATCGATGCAAATTGGTTGTTTGAAGTTCTGAAAATCAAAAGAGGGGGGGGGACCGGGCCAGATAAAGCACTCTACATTTTTGTTGTACGACTAAAGAAACAATCTCTATACTTAACAGTACGTCTGAAGTTAGGTTCAAAAGTACGTAAACTGAAGAGCATTCGTTGTCAAATTTTCAGAAAACACCTCCTATATAGTTCGTTGACATATTTAAAGGAAATTAAAAAAAAAACCTATTTTATATTTATCTTTAAAAAAAATCATAGAACATCAAGAAATTGACATATTCTGATGGCTTAGCGACTCAACAACATAACAACATAATGTATGTATCCATACATAAGTTTCGAAAACACCAACAAAAAAATATATGTACATATAAACCAGGTAATGTTTTTTTTTATTTAAAAATTGTTCCAACAAGTGTTTCCAATTTAAGCGTGGACTAATTTTCTGATGAAACGCATGTGAAAAATGCATTTGAATTCAGTAATTCAATTAGGTGCGGTTCATACAACACGTAAATCCGTATTAAATAAATGAAACCATTGTATTGACACCTGGTAAGTTGCTTTCCACGCCACCTGCATCTCAAGCGCTTAAGCTTCAAAAGGCGATAGAATTATTTTCGGTTTGACGTTCAATGTATTTCCCATAAGAGAAAACGAAAAAAGCGCCTGATGAAAATTAGTTATACCAAATTATTTTATATCAACGGGTATCCATATTATGATTGAAATAGAACCAAAAAATGTGTAAGCTTATAAATCAACCAGAAAATATATTAAAATAGATAGCTAAAATGCTTTGCTTTGTAAATGAAAAATGTAAACAAACCACCTTTACAACCAGAAACAACAACAAAAGTACTCGATTAGAAATAGAGAAAGGCAGAGGCGTAGTCACGATTATTAAAAAAATATGTTTGTTCGTAATTTAATAAAAATCTTCTTGTGAAAAAATTGTTAAAAAAAAATATTTTTCAATTGGCTATTTACACATATGTTTCTTGGTTTACAAAAGAGGCAAGGTATGAATGAAGGTCAAGCTCGATCACTCTTAATTAGTTCTATTTTTAAGAAGAGTTTACTTTAGAAGAGTGCTAATCTTTTTTTAAATGAGGGATAAAAGTTTTTTTTTGCCCGAAATTACGTTAAAAAATTATTCTTAGAAAGAAACTTACGTGGTAGGATAAAACAAACGAACACAGAGAAATCAAATGATGCCCCTATAATTTATATTAACTTTATATTAACCTGCGCGTACCTAATACAAACAAAATAAAATGAAGATTTATATCACTAAAGTGCATTATAGGTGACTCTTTTTGATAATTTGGAAAACTAATTTTCGTTGGCTTATTACATTTACTTAAGTGAGCGCTTTTGACTGTTATAATTCTATTTTTACGAAAGCAAAAGTGAACGAAATTAATCGAAAAATAGAAAACCGCAATTATTGGTGCAACACTTAATTTCCTGGTATTATCTTTTTTTCTTACGATCACTAAAGTGGACCTTTAACATTTCTATAAATAAAAAAAAGGAAAATTAATGTTTTATTAAAATCCATAAGAAACTCTAGCCCCCTAAACTACTACCTACCTACGCACATGATATCGTTCTGACTGACGCCTTGCATCCATTTTGGAAAACAACAACAAAAAAGCACGTTTGTTTACATATTTCATCTGCAAAATAAAGCAAATTAGTAATAAGTTTCGATATATTTTACGTTTGATTTGCAAACTAGCATGTTTAATTATTCTATTGCAATTATAATACAAACAACCGTTCATATAAAATTAATTTGTTAAAATAATGTTTCTACGAGCTGTTTTTCTTTTTCTCTTATGGGAAATGCATTGAACGTCAAATGGAAAAGAAATCTATCTCGTTTGTTAGTTTCACGCGCTGGCTGCTAGGTGCCGTGACTCCATGTGCCAATATGAAAACTATAGTATTCTCATGGAGTCGTTTTTATTTTCGCTGGATTTGTACGGCTGGTGGCGCATGTGTTTGCAACATGTTCTATGATTTTGACAGCGTAGACATTAATTTTTAGAAAGAGTAAGTCTTGTTATATTGTAAGGGAGTGAGAGAGTTAGATCTCGACTTTCAAATTTGTTTCCTCAACAAAAAGTGTTGAGAGAAGTTGGTGGATTTCGACACTACGTGACTCAGTAGTCGGCGCTCCTGATGATTTTACTATTGACACCTGGTAAGTTGCTTTCCACGCCACCTGCATCTCAAGCGCTTAAGCTTCAAAAGGCGATAGAATTATTTTCGATTTGACGTTCAATGTATTTCCCATAAGAGAAAACGAAAAAAGCGCCAGATGAAAATTAGTTTTACCAAATTATTTTATATCAACGGGTATCCATATTATGATTGAAATAGAATCAAAAAATGTGTAAGCTTATAAATTAACCCGAAAATATATTAAAATAGATAGCTAAAACGCTTTGCTTTGTAAATGAAAAATGTAAACAAACCACCTTTACAACCAGAAACAACAACAAAAGTACTCGATTAGAAAAAGAGAAAGGCAGAGGCGTAGTCACGATTATTAAAAAAATATGTTTGTTCGTAAAATAAAGGTATTTGAATAAAAATCTTCTTGTAAAGCAATTGTTAAAAAAATATTTTTCAATTGGCTATTTACACATTTGTTTTTTAGTTTACAAAAGAGGCAAGGTATGAATGAAGGTCAAGCTCGATCACCCTTAATTTATTTCTATTTTTAAGAAGAGTTTACTTTAAAAGAGTGCTAACCTTTTTTTTAAATGGAGGATAAAATTTTTTTTGCCAGAAATTACATTATTCTTAGAAAGAAACTTACGTGGTAGGATAAAACAAACGAACACAGGGAAATCAAATGATGCCCCTATAATTTATATTAACTTTATATTAACCTGCGCGTACCTAAAAAAAAATAAAATGAAGATTTATATCACAAATTAATGTTTTATTTAAATCCATAAGAAACTCTAGCCCCCTAAACTTCTATCTGACTACGCACATGGTATCGTTCTGACTGGCGCCTTGCATCCATTTGGGAAAACAACAACAAAAAAGCACGTTTGTTTACATATTTCATCTGCTAAATAAAGCAAATTAGTAATAAGTTTCGATATATTTTACGTTTGATTTGCAAACTAGCATGTTTAATTATTCTATTGCAATTATAATAGAAACAACCGTTCATATAAAATTAATTTGTTAAAATAATGTTTCTACGAGCTGTTTTTGTTTTTCTCTTATGGGAAATGCATTGAACGTCAAATGAAAAAGAAATCTATCTCGTTTGTTAGTTTCACGTGCTGGCTGCTAGGTGCCGTGACTCCATGTGCCAATAGTTTTCATATACAATGATGAAACTGAATATCCCACATTAACCACATAAAATAAGGCCAATAACTAGAGTTGGTCAAATAGAACCTACACAATTTTTGTTTGAATTCAATTCACAACAACCACACTCGGAAAAATATGAAGCTCAATCGAAATAAATCTACTACTTAAATATTTTTGGAAACATATTTATATTTATGTACCTGTTTTATGAGTACATGATAAATGTTGTCTCCAGGAACAAAAGGTCTTCCACGGGCGGCACTCAATTAAGGGTAGGCGAACTAATTTAAATGCACTTTTAAGAAGAATTGAAAGTGATTAATTAAAAAAAAAAAGATATTTTCAATTTTAAATTACTGTTTACATATTAATGGAAACAGGCCAAACCTCCAGAATTTGCGTTTACTAAAGGTCATATTTCATGTGCCGTTCTGATCTACGGAATTCTTGAATGAAAGAATAATTGAAGTCATTTTTTAGAGTGCCCAAACAGAGCGTAGTCTGGCGGTTTGGTCAACCCTTTACCGTTACGAGCTCTGTTTTACAAGAATCTTATAGTATATTTGAAAAATTGCTAGAAAAAAAAAAAAACTACAGAAAACAACTAAAGGCATTGTATATGAAAACTATAGTAAAATCATCAGGAGCGCCGACTACTGAGTCACGTAGTGTCGAAATCCACCAACTTCTCTCAACACTTTTTGTTGAGGAAACAAATTTGAAAGTCGAGATCTAACTCTCTCACTCCCTTACAATATAACAAGACTTACTCTTTCTAAAAATTAATGTCTACGCTGTCAAAATCATAGAACATGTTGCAAACACATGCGCCACCAGCCGTACAAATCCAGCGAAAATAAAAACGACTCCATGAGAATACTATTGGCACATGGAGTCACGGCACCTAGCAGCCAGCTCGTGAAACTAACAAATGAGATAGATTTCCTTTCCATTTGACGTTCAATGCATTTCCCATAAGAGAAAAACAAAAACAGCTCGTAGAAACATTATTTTAACAAATTAATTTTATATGAACGGTTGTTTGTTTTATAATTGCAAAAGAATAACTAAACATGCTAGTTTGCAAATCAAACGTAAAATATATCGAAACTTATTACTAATTTGCTTTATTTAGCAGATGAAATATGTAAACAAACGTGCTTTTTTGTTGTTGTTTTCCCAAATGGATGCAAGGCGCCAGTCAGAACGATACCATGTGCGTAGTCAGATAGAAGTTTAGGGGGCTAGAGTTTCTTATGGATTTAAATAAAACATTAATTTGTGATATAAATCTTCATTTTATTTTTTTTTAGGTACGCGCAGGTTAATATAAAGTTAATATAAATTATAGGGGCATCATTTGATTTCCCTGTGTTCGTTTGTTTTATCCTACCACGTAAGTTTCTTTCTAAGAATAATGTAATTTCTGGCAAAAAAAATTTTATCCTCCATTTAAAAAAAAGGTTAGCACTCTTTTAAAGTAAACTCTTCTTAAAAATAGAAATAAATTAAGGGTGATCGAGCTTGACCTTCATTCATACCTTGCCTCTTTTGTAAACTAAAAAACAAATGTGTAAATAGCCAATTGAAAAATATTTTTTTAACAATTGCTTTACAAGAAGATTTTTATTCAAATACCTTTATTTTACGAACAAACATATTTTTTTAATAATCGTGACTACGCCTCTGCCTTTCTCTTTTTCTAATCGAGTACTTTTGTTGTTGTTTCTGGTTGTAAAGGTGGTTTGTTTACATTTTTCATTTACAAAGCAAAGCGTTTTAGCTATCTATTTTAATATATTTTCGGGTTAATTTATAAGCTTACACATTTTTTGATTCTATTTCAATCATAATATGGATACCCGTTGATATAAAATAATTTGGTAAAACTAATTTTCATCTGGCGCTTTTTTCGTTTTCTCTAATGGGAAATACATTGGACGTCAAATCGAAAATAATTCTATCGCCTTTTGAAGCTTAAGCGCTTGAGATGCAGGTGGCGTGGAAAGCAACTTACCAGGTGTCAATAGTTTTCATATACAATGCTAAAGGACCATTCACATGAGAGCAACCAACGACCGACGAATGAACACACAAATGGGAATTAAAAAATTAATAAACCTTAATATTACACAAAATCTAGTCAAAATGGTAAAATTCGATTTAAGACTAATTTTAAAATTATAAAATTGAATTTTTATTTGGTTCAATATTATAAAATTGAGAAAATAAGTTGGTCGCAACGAATTGCGGCTATTCGTGACGAACAAATTGTTTTCTTAGAATTCTCTTGTTTTAGCAATTAAAATGAAAATTTTAGTATCTTTTTTTTTATCAATTATATTTCTTCCATTTTGTCTAGATTTTGTTAAGAATTTTGGTTAATTAATGTTTTAAATCCCATTTGTTCATTCATTTGTCGGTCGTTGGTCGCTCTCATGTGTACAGTCTTTAAGTCAATGAATTCTAGTAAGCAATGCACGACTGTCTATTTACATCTAGCTTTATTATAATTTTATGAACAACATTTTGTTGAATGTTTTGAGGTAATTTGGGAAAAATAAATAAATGGAGTGTAGCTTAGTGTATACGGTTGGTAGATCTGGAAATATGTATTTGTAAAATCTGCTTACAAAATTTGTCCAGGGATTCATCATAACACCATAAGGTACAAACGGTTTTCGAGGAATGTATAACAATCTGTAGGCCGATTCTGGAAAGCGCGGCGGATTTGTATTTTCTTATTCCCAAAAGATTTTCCCTTTTCCATTTTTTGTCTGAAATCGATCTTCACCTCTTCGATCACCTAGAAACCTATCGCTTTCTCAACAAAAAGCGAAAGCGCTTTTAAGAATACAAAAGTACAAACCCGCCATTGAAAGCCATCCGCCGCGCTTTCTAGAAAAGGCCTACTGGAATACAACTAGCAAAGGTCGAATTCAAAGTTCGATAATAGTTTTCTTTCCATTAATAAAGGAAAAATATTGTCCAATAGATGAGTAGGTAGGTATGTTGTTGTTTCCCTTAAACAATTTTTTCCAATAAATAACAAATAGGTAGAATTTTTGCAGTGTCTACTTTACTTTTACATTTATGAAACCCACTATTCTAAAACAAGAGTAGCAAATTATTGGTGTTTCACGGCATTATGCACATAAACCGTGGCATCTACTTTGTGATGCTACGATATATATGAGCATAATGCAGTATTGATAAATTTAAGCCAAGCATAAAAAAAAAGAAAAACAAATACATATTTATACTTTATATGCTCATTTATTGTTAGCGATTTCATTTTGCTACTTCTATACAAAATTTACTCCAGACGGTATTTATATGATCAACCCGACCTTGTCGCGCGGCGTCTTCAGCGTTGCATATTTATTTCAGCCGTTATTGCTTCCATCTGCAATAGAAATTAATTTAAAAAGCTATCTAGATTCTATAAAATTCAGGTAATGTAGGTGATGAGAAAATGTACAAATTAATGTCCGGGAGGCTAAACTATTGGAAAGAAAGCCCCTCACAAGGAAAAAAGTTATAGATCAATCTAGCATACTTTTCCCACCAAATGGCTCTAGCGATTTACCGAGCCTTTCAGTTGTACAACTATGCATACAGAAATTAAAAACACATTTCGATTAACTTACTATTTTTAAGTCTCTGGGACACATTTGCCTTTTAAGTAAAAAACATTTTAGTTTCACACACCATGTTCCCTTATTTTATCGGTAATTGAACTTGGAATCATTGGGTTTCTTTGAAGGTAGACCTTAAAAGATAAAATTATTAAAATCACCATGAATTTGTCAATAAAATATGAACTAGAAATAATTTCAAATAATTAATTAAATAAATAGAAAATCAAATAAAACCAACTTACCACCATCACGTTGTATTGTATTTTCTTAAATGAAAGAAAATAATGATGCAGAAGCATGGTTGTGCGGTTGTGCGGATTGGAGTGGAAGTGGAGGAGTTGACCGGAAGATCGAATTTTCCATGTTTTCGAGATGTCAACGAATTTTCGAAAATTAAGCAGGGGTGTTAAGGACTTGGCAGTTTTTCTTTTAAAACCAACGCGAAACATTTGGAACGTGCAAGATTCGCGTATGAAAATAGAACATGATAAACGATAGTGACACAGAGTGTAAATATACAGTGATCTATATTCTAGAGTAAGCCGAGATGTTTATCGCTGAGAACTAAGTGGATATCCACTGTTTATCCGATTCATTATAAAATACAACAACAATTCCTATTCATTTGCGGCGATAAGCATATTCGCTTCTTTGAGTATATATATATGTATATGGAGTGCTCGTTTACATTCCAAAAACGTAACCATCATAGGGGGCGCGGTAATCTATGCGGTAATTCAATTTTCCATATAGAGAGGGTTTTTACAACAACACCGTCATGGCTGCCAGCTGTCAAAATACCCTCTCTATATTGAATCGTCCCCCAACACAGGCTCAAGAACTACAATGCATTACACAGGCTCAAGAACTACAATGCATTAGGGATAGGTACGAGCACTCCATATTAGGTATATATACTCAAAAGTTGAGCCACATGATTTTTTTTTTATTTTTCTCTATACTCTATACCTTACTCCTTTAGCACTTCTTTCGAACTACAATAAAAATGTTCTTCGGAACAATAGAATTCACTCCATATAGGTGCAATAGAAGTTAAAAAGTTCTCCTTTTTAACTCTATGGAGTATTATAGAGAGATTATTTGAGTGCGATACACGATTATAAAAAGCTGCTATAGATGAGTAAAGAAGTAAAATTGTTTGTTAGGAGAGCCTTTAACAGCTGTTTTTATTAATATGGCTGTCATTGACGATAATTTTTGCTATAAATATCTATCATTTTTATCATTGCGAATGTTTTGCTCCAATTTTACGATAGGTAGGTGGAAGGCAATTGCTTTGGCCCCATCTATACATTTCCCGATTTTTCCAGAAATCGTGTGAAATGTACACACAGAACGATTTTTTTCGTAAGATTTTTTCCTTCTCTTCTTCATTTTTTTTTTATTGCTATGCTCTTCTTTTTTATTTGATATTCACTCACACCCTCAAACAAACGATACACTGACACCGAACACACACACAAAATTGGGAAGAAGGTGAAAGAGAACATAAACAGACTGGAAAAATCGTTTGAGTTTTGTGGTACAAACGATTTGATCCCTACCCCTCACTTTTCACTCCCTTCACCTACGAACAAAAGATCGGCACTGGAAAAATCGTTCAATGTAGACTGGGACTTTCCATCGTTGAGGCAAAAAATTTTGAATTTTCGCGTTTTTGGGAAAATTTAGAGAAGGTTTACTGCCTCAAATATTGCCAACAGAGCCGTAGGCAGAGTAAATCACGGTTTAGTAAAATGTGGAAACGTAGTATTAAGCGAAGATGAGTCATATCGCAAATCAACCCGAAAGCGAAACTGCCGCAGATAGAAAAAATGAAGGTTACACAATTGGCGTTTTTCTTTTTTGGCTCTAAAAACAGCTCTGAGCGGAGGATGAGTGATCAGAGCAGAGCTCTGAGAAGTTTATGATCAGAGCCCTCAGATTTATTTATGAAACACACTTGAGCACTGAACTGTCATTTCATAGGTGTTTTACTAAAATACATTTTTGTTTACCTGTAGTAGACGTGTGGTTCTCCTGGGAATCCTTTTAATTTTGTGTATTTCTTTCGTCTGTCAAATCACTAAAAAAATAAGTGAGGTTGGCTTCCCTCAGCGTTTCGCTCGATTTGCTCGGTCATTTTATCCTGAGCTAATCGATCAAGATCTGAGCTAGCTCAGATGGAAAAAAGAAACACACTTTTTGTGCTTTGATATGTCTGAGCTAAAAAAAAACATAGAATTTTTGTTTGCCAGTTTCGTGATCTGCTCAGAGTTAAAAAAGAAAAACGCCAAATGCTAAACATGAGATCTCAGATCTCTCTCTCGGATCTTAAAACTGACCAAATGATTCATGAACACGAACAAAGCTATTATGTCAAAAATCCGTACCTACAGATGTTCTGTGGCTACGGTGTAAATTTTGACGTTTTGACTTCACGTATTTTTTTGCACATTCCTATTTACCAATATCTTATACGAATATTTCTATATTTTTCGCAATGAATGAAGATATTTTAAACAACTCTATTGATAAAACACAGGTCCACCTTCATTTTTACGATAAATACATCCATTTTAAAGATTTAATTTCATAGATACCACCACTTCACCAGAAGCGAATTCTTGCCTTTGTAAATCACTTCGTTATCAGTTCCTGCTCATTTTTAAATGATTTTGCATCAAAATGTGAAACAAAATTCATCGAAGTCGAGCGAAAAATGCAAAAAGTAGAAGCGTCGTTGATAATTATTGAAGCAAAGGTAAAACTTGATTGGTCAAAAAAAGTTCACACTTTAGTTAACTATTCTGTTAGCTTTCATCGATTCCTAGCCTTGATGAGCCCACCCAAAAAAAAGAAGCGCATACTCATTCCTCTGCGGTTCCAGAAATACAGAAAACAAATGAAACCGATGTTCCTAATGTGGCAGAGCAGGAAGAAACAAACGAACACGAAATTCCCCTGCCGGCCGAAACAGGTGTTAAGGCTTGTGAAGATGTACGTTACAAGAAATTCTTCAAGATGTTACAGTTTGGTGTCCCAATCAACGCCGTCAGGATAAAAATGAAAGCTGAAGGCGCCGATCCAGCTATCATAGAGTAAGCGAATAATCCTTACTGCTGGACCACAATGGAAGCGGGTTCTCGTGTTGAGAAGCAAAAGCTAAAATTATCTCAACTTTTGAAATCGCGTCTATTGTGTTCAGTCAATTACTTTCAAAACATTGAAATTTTTTGTTCTTTTCTTAACTTGCAGCACTCCAAACATACTGCTCTCAGACGGCATTTCAAGTTAACTGTGACACCACAATACAATAGGTCTGTTCCTTTGTTTCGAGTTTCTGAATAAAATAATTACATACATTTTTAATGACTTTTTGTTGTTTTTTTTTTAATTAAAAAAGGCAGAACGAAGAATTAATATAAAATGGTTCATATTAATCTAGAACTGAATCATCTGTCCCTTCCTCTTTTTGTCGCCACCCAACTCGAAATGTTTGCAACGCTTCAGAGGAGTTTGCTTGCGGTACTTGCATTCAGTACATTCCATACGCAGGACAATCTTTTTGGTTGTCTTTGCCTAAAAAAAAGAGTATCTATTTAATGACCATTCAATTTCCAATGTAAATAGACAAAATTGTGAAAGTCTGCAACGGGGAGACAAAGCCATTCGGGACTTTGAATCTGGAGCAGACTAAATTTTGCTTTAGCATACTTTTTTCCCACCAAATGGCTTTAAGATTAATTAACAAGCCTTCAGTTCTACTACTATGCAAGAGAATTATATGACTAAACATGCTTACCTTCTTTCTGAAGATGGGTTTGGTCTGACCACCGAAACCTTGTTGTTTCCTGTCGTAACGTCTTCTGCCCTGAGCACCCTTACGCTCCTTGGACTTTTTGTACTGTGTCACCTTGTGCAACTTGTGGACCTTGCATTTCTTGCAGAAGGTGCGTCTTTGTTTTGGTACGTTCACCTAATCCGATGAGGAAACACAAAATTAGTTCATTAGCACTGATTCATCATCACTTCACAAAAATATTGATTTTAATCGAAAGTAATGATTTAAGTTAATAATGTTTAATTAAACCCATGATTGGATGGATATAAATTTAGAAATTACAAGAGGATTTTTAATAAAAAATAAAACTCAAATTTAAGCATACCATCTTGACGAAATTCAGTTGTCAAAGAACGAAAAGGAAAGAAAAGGACGGGGACACAAACGGAAGTTCGATAATTCGAAATGTCAAAAATGACATCTTTGTTCGACATTCGAAAAAAGCAGGGGTGTTACATTAATTAAAATAATTCTGATTTACACGTTAGCTTTTATGTTACTCCCATACACACAGCGCTATCATCGTACCCGATTGGAACTCAATTTTTTTCCGATTTCTACGAAATGTACGAATTTTGTCCGTTCCGATAGGCTAATCGGACAGATCTACGAAAAAAAAGTTTATGTGGGTTAAAAATGAAAAATCCGTGCGTTGCATGACGATGAAATGTCAAAATGGCAGAAACGCATAGTGAATTCATGCAATGTATGAATGTATTTGCTTTCCGATTACCCCGAAAGATCATTAGAAGTGGAAAATTTCCCGAAAAAAAACGAAATGGCCGCTCAGCAACAAAAAAAAATCGTAGCCCTGAGGCCACGAGCCAGTACTGGCAAGCAAGTTTTCTACATACATTAAAGGTTAGACCGCACTAGGAATTGTATGAAGTTCAGTTGCCGCTTAGTGCGATATAGCTTATACAATTTCATACAAATAATGTTTTGCCGCGTCGTGAAGTGTAGTTCCGCTGCAGTTGTGTGCGGTCTAACCTTAACAGCCGTATTTAATAGAATTCGCTAAACAGCTGTAAACGTGTGAATAATTTAGTCTGAATCATTCACAATGATAACAAAAATGACAAATAAACAATGCTAAACAACAACAAAAACTGCCGTCAGCGAATGTTTCGCGCCGCTTTCGCGTTGGTTTGTGAGAGCCTTTACGCAATGTATAAGGATTTATGTAGCCTCTATACAACGTTGTATAAGTAGTGATTTATAAAACATTTCCCCACCCGTTATAGTTTTACAGGCTTTGTTTCAAATAAAGTACCAAAAAGTAGAAATCTATTACGTTTTGCTTTCAAGATTAACAATGAGACAAGTTGTTATTATAATTATCAAGTTGTTTTGTTTGTTTTTTTGTGTTCACAAATATTTATCTCGAGAATAAAGGCTCTCCCAAACCAATGCGAAACATTCGTTGCGGCGAAGAAACATTTGCATGTCAACATTTATTTACATGGTGATATATGAGAGTGCCCACACCAACGCGGCGGGCATATGTTTGAATAAATTTTGACTGACGAATGTTTCTTCGCCGCAACGAATGTTTAGCATTGGTTTGGGAGAGCCTTAATGTGCCGTGCATTTATTTCGTCCGCTTAATTTAGACAGATAGTGGATGTACAGTACGAACCAAACATTTGTTTTTTTTTTTTAGCTGTGTACCTCTCGGCTAAAATCTTTGGCTAAATTTTAGCTTGGCTAAATTTTGGAGAGAATTTTGTATGGGAGCGGAATTTTTGCTCGAGCTGCGTACTAGGCTTAAACGTGGGAAATCACCAAATTACTGGCTAAACACAATGACGACGTAGCTGCATTTGCAATCCGTGCTGCACAATGCGACGCAGCTGCTATCGCATCATCGCACCGTATCGCACAAGTTGTTCAACTTTTAACTTTTGCTGCACGCTTTCACATTCCCAATAGGAAAAAAAAAGGAATCTACCGCGAGGCAAAAAAAATATTTCTGTTTTCAGCGTTTTTGTGTTGTATTTGGCTATAAAACAGTGAATGAATGTGAAACAATTATTTAGCAATAAATAAGAGGCATATATTTTGGAATTTATTAACAAAAATGATCAAGCTGTCTTGCTGCATTGTGAGCGCATTGAAAATAGAGCGTACGATATTTTTTCTACTTGCAGCTGCAGTTCTTGTTGCGGCACTCTATTGTGTTCAGCCAAAAGTTAAACGTCACATTTGACTTATCGCAGTGTAAAATTCTATGTTTTACAGAATATTTTCCCACATTTATTTTGACTGTTCATTGCTAACGATATAAAATTCTAGGGTTTATAAGCTTTCTATGGGTTTTCCGCGTTTGCATGAATACCCCAATTGGCCCTATACAACGTTGCATAAAAGGCCTTCCACACTAGCCCACTGTGTATTAACACATGTCAAAAAAGTGGGAAACAAATCATGTAGAATAGTGTGGAAACAATATATGAAAGCCCAGCCTAAACATCCCGACATTCTATCCCACACGATTTGACATGTGTTAACATGAATAATTTTAGGAATGGTCTAATTCTATCCCACATTGTATCACACTTTTGTTTTAGGTTATGGTAATGTATTAATACAAGCGAGTATGGAAGCAAAATATGAAAAGTTATTTCTTTCCCACAAATTTGGCAGTCGCGTGTAATATGTATGTTTTTTTGAAAATATTTTGTGAAATGTAATATGTAAATATCAAACTATTTTATGTTACACACACAATCTTCCGCCAGCTTTTGTTATGCCGTGTGCGATTGAAGCAAAAGTTATTCTGGGGGTTAGTTTTATTCATGTCGATTACAGAATCCGCAAAATTTTATTCCCGGGGTTTTGACTCGATCCGCAAAGACTTTGGTGTGGATTTGAAATGTCAAATATTATATGGAATGCGCATGGGCTATCCAAACTACGTTACCGACATTCCTGCAATATTGTACGGTGAATTCTATTATATAAGAAAACTGAACCAAATTGTTGGAAACCATCCGCAAGCCATTCATCGGATTCTGTAATCGGGGTGATAAGTTGATTAGTTTAATTCAAAACTAAAGCCTGATCCACATATGTGTCGTGTGTTGTGTTGTGGAGTCGTGTGTCGCTGTCATTCCATATATTTTATGCGCCACACTGCAACACAACACACAATACAAATATGGTTCTACGCATATGAAATACATAGAAGCGATAGCGACTAACGACTCCACAACACAACACACGACACAGATGTGGATCAGGCTTAAGGCAGTGTGATGTGATGGTTAACTGCGATTTGTATCCTCAGTAAGATTCAGATCATTCAAATAATGCCGAAAGACAAAATCCGGAGTCCCTAAATCCCTAATATCAAGAAATTCGGGATGTGTTGTTCAGAGAAGAGTCATAAACCCATTTTTCTTCTTTTAAATATTAGTAATGCAATTTTACCATAATAAACCATATTTTTTTTTTACTGTTAACTAAAAATCATTTCTTGGAGAGTATAAACGATATTAGAAAGATTAAGGGTCAGTTACAGTACACACACACCGGAATAAGGGCCAGTTTATTCACATCTTTAATGCACAATTATTGCAACTCGTAAATCATCAAATGTGTTTGTTCACCAAATGTTTTTCAAAAAACCCAAAGCCTGGGTTATGTTAGTCATGGAAATCGCTTATCAGCCAATTTTAGTTTATTAATTAGAACCTGCAAAAGTCACATCTCAAAATTAACCCACTGTGGTCATTTTCGCAGTCTCAGTGACACTTAAGTCCCCAACGTCAGGGACTTAAATGCAACTTTTTTGTGTCTGTAAAACTGGCCCTTAAACCAAATTTTACAGAAAAAGTTTATTGCTTTCTGACAAAGGCGCTTATAGAGCATTTCAACAGAATAACATACTTATTTTTTGTGCTAGATACTTTTCGCAAATACGACTGTTCTTTCTTCTGTCGGAGCCCATCCTTTGCCCTCCCCCCCTGACTCTGATCCAGGTCAAATTGTACCCGAGAATTTCCTAATTTTCAGAATTTTCTTATATTAATAGGAGGATATTAAAGAAAGGAAAAGAGACCGGCACGTGATTGTTTTTTTTTTTTTGTCCAAAAATAATATAATAAACTATCGTTGATTTTGAAAATAAAAAATCGTTTCCTTTTTAGAAAAATAACTGTATTTTTTTGGAAAATTTATTTCAATAATCAATATGTCAGCCGATTTTTGCTTCAATTAAAATGTATTTCGACACAAGACACCCGAATCAATTTGCACCTAGCCTTACCTTATAAGGAAATAAAAAACACGTTTTTACCTGATGATTTTGACACAAGAACATTTTTGGAAACCGATATTTATAATTTTAATAACAAAAGTACTTCAACAAATTGGTACATCTAGTCTTTCAGGAAAAGCAGGTCAAAATTGAACGAACACAAGTATAGTTGATCGTGGACCTACAAACTATAAAAAAAAACATTTATTGAAAAAAAATGTTTAAGAAAGAAATGAATTGCCCCCCCCCCTCAGGAAAAAAAATCCCAGGGGCACCTATGCTTTGAGCAATCGTGGCATTTTGTTTGGATACAAATTAACTATCGTTCTTGCTACCAATTAACAAAATATTTCTTCGCAATTAAAAAAAAAAGATATTGGAAAGATAAAAAAAAATGGTTTTAGGGACCTATTCAACTTTTGTTTTTCTATATGAGTTTGTTTAAATTAGGAGCAAACTTTAGATCTATTGTGCTAATGACCCCCCCTCGCTTGAGTCGCATGTATTGGTATTGGTAGAACATAAATATTTGGTTCGGTAATAACCCAACGCCCAACTTTCAACATCAAGGCCCAAATATTGGCTAGTTAAGCTGCATGATCTGATCACTAAGCATAAAGTGTGTCATGCAGAGTTATAAAAACTCATCCAAAGATGATGCAAAGCGCGGATCCAAGGGGGGGGTCATGACCCGCACCCTGGGAGATTCAACTTTTATTTTTCTATATGAATTTGTTTAAATTAGGAGCAAAATCTAGATCTGTTGTGCTCATGACCCCCCCCCTTGAGTCACATTTTCTATGCATAACTGCTCTCAGTATTGGTAGAACATAAATATTTCGATGTGTTATCACCCAATGCCCAACATGAAGGCCCAAATATTGGTTACTTAAGCTGCATGATCTTATCACTAACCATGCAGAATCATGCAGAGTTATAAAAACTCATCCAAAGATGATGGTAAGTGGTAATGCATTTTGTAATGGTATTCTTTTATTGTGTTATTTATCTTTTTTTATATGTATCTTTGCTTATATTTACAAAACCTTTTAAAACACTTTAAAAACTAGGTATTTAAAATTTAAAATTAAGTTTCTCCAAGTAACTTGCAAATGTTCCCATATGAAACCTTCATACCGGCACCCAACAGGTAAGAAACATCGTCAAAGTAAATAACAATTTTATTGGATCGGGAAATCGATATTTTTCATCATCTACGAGTATTTCTTAAATTTCGTTTTTGTATCGGGTATTATTGGCCAAACAGATTTAAATTCACAATCAAAATCATTTGGATATCTCTGGCCGCAATGTAATAGCAGGGACCTTTGTAGTGAAAATAGTCCAATAAATATTTTAAAAGTGTCATATTATGCGATAAAACTTCAATTAAAAGCTCTACCAAGAAACAAAAAAAAAGTAGATAAAAATGAAGATGATTATGAAATACACTCATGCTAACTTTAAATTGCGGTTTCTGAAGTTTGACTTTTTTTGAGTTATGCCGTTGATGTTTTTAATGAGCGATATGAACAAATTGTTTCAGGGAATAAGGGAAATATTTGGAATGCATGTTTTCAAACCGCAAACAAAAATTTAAGCATACTGGCTAGGTAATTTATTAGTGTAGCTTTAGCAGAAGGTCCTTCTCTACGATTCTTCCACTGATAATTTGCTTGCGGTCTTCAATGGTAAAAACCACCTTACAGTAAGCCCTCTGTAAGGTGGTTTTTAACCATTCCTGCTTATTTCCACAAAGCCTTATAAGTTTTATCAACGAATTCATTGCGTACTTTAAGAACATATATAATAAACGCTTAGAAGCCAAAGACATACTTATGTATCTGTACCTACATTTTTTTAACAACAGGTTTCACTAAAATAAAAAAAAATAAAAGAATTTTTTTCAGTGTAAGGCTTTATTGGGTTTGTATGTACAATGTACATAGGCGTCGTGACCCCCCCTGGCTGAAAGTCTGGATCCGACCTTGCACTTCTGGTTGTCATGGAATGATGAAATTTGGTAGAGCGGTAGAACTTAAACTGCAAACAAAGGCTGAACTTGAAAATTTGATATTTAACATTCAGGGGGCGTGGCATCTACCAATTTTCTCAGAATTTTTATTAAGTATATGGAACTTTTTCATGCAGGGGCGTTTCATCCACCCACTTTTTCCTGATAAAAAGAATCTTTGCAAAAAGTAGTGAAATCACACCAAAAACATAAATGTAAAAAAAGGAGCCAAGTTCTTCTATATACAAAAACTTTTGCGTAGCAAGTCAGTCGTAAAAAGTAATGAGATCTAAAAGTACGCCAAGTTCTAAGTTTATTAATGTTAAATACCAAATATTTTAAGGAGAGTAATATTGAAGAACCTAAAAATTATCAGAGAAATCTGTTATTTAATGATTAAGATTAGACCGCACTAGGCGGAACTGCACTGCAGCGGAACTGCGATTCAAAATAATTTGTATGAAATTTAATGAAGTTCAGTTGCCGCTTAGTGCGATATAGCTCATACAGTTTCATACAAATAATGTTTTGCCGCGTCGTGAAGTGTAGTTCCGCTGCTGTTGTGTGCGGTCTAACCTTTACTGACTTACAGCCCTATTCTGCCGTTGTGAGGCTCACAGGTCACAATTTTTTGTGAGTTTGTTTTTGTATAGGTACATAATTATAACAATTTACTAACATATTATGCATCATTTTTATTTGATCTACCAAAATTACTACTAAAAAAACTCAAATTTTCTCGAATACAGCTAAACAGTACAAATAATATTAAAATTGGTAATTTTAAAGACAAAAATTCGAACACACCATGATAATTACGACTTAGAACGATACAAAAATATACAATGTTAAATAGCAACAAAATATTTTTGTAAACGAATGCTTCGCTTTTTAATGTTTTACCTACCCTTCGACTACGTATTAAAAACCAATGGCACAAAATATTATACGATTTAGTACGATGTTAATTCATTTTTAGTATGATACTAGGTTACAAATTGTGGTTTGCTAATTTTAAACGAGTTTAGCATCGTACTATCCCCTAACATTTTACTAAAGTTAAAATCACCAACTGGCTATTTATCTTTTAAGTATCGTACTAAATCCATATGAGAAAACCCGAATGTTCCAGGTTCGAGTCCTGCTGGTACCCAACTCTTTTTGTTGTAAATAATGAAGTTTAAATGATAAAAATATAAATATGGAATACTATCAAGCACATGATGGATTTTCATCAACATATAATTAATTTGCAAGGCATAAAAACAATAATTGGGTTCATCAAATTCAAACCCTACAAATGCAATTTATAAGTTAGCAAAAGGTTTAAAATTTCGGAATAGATAGTAAATTGCTTAATAGTTAGAAAATTGTTAACTAGTAAAATGTTAAGCCCTTAACAATAGGTTGTTTAAAATTTTGCGCTAATATTTTGAAACTAGTGACCTTAGACCTTTTTGTTTTGCAAAGTTTTTTTTTCAGAGCATTTTGACAAAAAGTAAAAAAAAAACAGTCGACAAAATTCTTTGTAAAAATGAAGGTATGCCACATCGATTTTCGTACACGGATGAGACATTGTTCACAGAAAGATTGAGGGCCAATAAACATAGAAACGATAGAGTACACTGTATACTGCAGTTGGGTGATTAAATCTAATGGTGAAAGAGTGGATAAGACAAAAATCTCAATTTATCCTTCGGCTTTTTTGGTCACAATCGATATGGCAATGAAACGATCAAATTAACTTTGCTCTTCCCGACGTTTCGGCAGGGGTTGCTGCCTTCTTCAGGGGAACTGTATTGCACAAAAAAAATATAATAAACAGAATTTGATAACAATTATGTATATTGCAACATTAAAATTAGACTTACATTATGTAAAAAATATGAAATATTGTATTCCAATGTGTATCGCTTTGCCGCGAGCCGCTCGGTTAGGAGAACTTTGACATCTTCCAAGTCTGGAGAATTGCTGGTTTCAATTATATCACTGATTAAATCGAATGAAACTTTGTTCACACAAAGATTGAGGGCCATTAAATATATAAACGCTAGTCTTAACTTCAGGTGTGGGTGCTTAAATCTTGTATTTTTAAAACATTAAATTAATGACCTAATCGAGTGAACCATAGTGTAGACATTTAAAAAAAGGTTCAAAACTTTGGACTTCCATTTTTATCTTTTCAGCATCGTTTCACGATCGAGTGTCTTTAATCTATACTTCTCTTAATGGTCAGGGTTCGTTCCAATTTTGTCGACGGGAGTGATTTTCGAAAACGAACAAGAACATCATGTGGTGATGTTCAGGCCATTGGCCAGAAATTGTACAAGGGGGAGGGGGGTTTCACATTTGTCATGGTTATAAAGTTCATTAAAAACGATAAGAAACTATTAATCTGTCATACAAAAATTTAAATTCACACTCGACACATATGCCTTTTAAAACAAAAAATCTCTACCATGACCCGTTATTTATTTTAAATTCAGATGTCACTGTTCTTAAGAACCTGCGGCCCTATTGCGTATTACGAAACGAAGGGCAAGTAAGCGATACTGACGTATACGATAGTCACGACAGAGAGCGATTATGTAAAACGAGAATGGTGGTATAAAGATGTTGCCAATCTAAAACGAAAAAATCTATTTTTTATGAAGCACAACCAACTTCAAGCCTATTTATGACTGCCAAAAATTGAAATATTTAGTCAAAAAATGTCATTATTTTGTAAAAATGTTGCTCCATTGTGATTTGTTTTGGGCTAGATAAGGTGAATCCGAAAAGGAAGCAACTTTAACAATTTTCGTTTAACCAAAGAAGTATTTATATGCATATGAAAATCATTAATTCACAATTTCCGAGTGCAACAATAAAATTGTGTGCGTCTCTTCTCTTTTTAGCAAGTGGATACCAAAGAGGAACCGGTCAAAACTGTCTTATCTGATAAAATGAACCTTAATTTTTCGATTCCTCTGTTTTTTGCAGGCGGGCCACTAAAAGTATCCCGAAAATATTAAATATTTTGGACTTTATTTTGGCATGGCTATAAGCCAGATAACTTTTAGCAACACCCGGGTTGCTTTCCATACAATCACTTAGCAAATACAATTGCTTTGATTTTTTTAGCGGCGCGCGTATAAAATAAATAATAACACAATATTAGTTTTCGCTCATAATTTACTTATATTTTCTTCTTATTTAAATTTTCACAACTCAGCAGACAAACAAAAATACCGCAGCAAATTATAAATCTATAAACGATAACGAAGCTTTTGTATGACTGCCAAATGTCAGTCGTAAGTAAAAACGAGTATCGTTAAACTAAAACGATTATCGTTTTACATAATCGCATTTTAACGATAACGATAGAAATTGAACGATAATCGTCTTACGTAATAGGGACCCTGATTATGAAAGGTACTGAAAAAACTCGTCCATAACTTTTTGCACATCGATTTCAACATCACGATGTTTCTGTTTTTAATGAGGCTTAACCATTCAGCCTATCTTGAGACATTGGCCCTTATTGCTAGTGTCGTTTGCTCATCGATAAACGACTTTTGTCGACAGTCGATCGTCGAAAATTTGTTTTGGTATTGCGTATCTCTATTGAACGATCATTATCGTTTTGGCATTGGCACTCGATCGTTGTCGTTTACAATTTTCTGTTCGTCTGTGAAAAATTGCAATTCAATAATGAAAAGTAGAATGAAATTTAATATTTTCATCTTTTGTTTCCGAAATAATTAATTAGTTTAATCAAAGGACAACACATATGTATGTATGTATATGACACAAATAACACTTTCTATAATATTTGGCTAATTATATCGATAGGATAAAATCACCCTTTGATTGCCTCCTACCACTCAGTCGTCGTGGTTGATTTTTCATCCAAGTTCCAAGTAAAAACAAACAATCTTTTTTTCGCATCTTCCCTTATTTAGGAATTTCTCATTTTTTCATTTATAATACAATTTGTTTCATTATGAAAATAAAAACGAAAACTGAAAACATCCAGTGATGACACATTACGAAAAATAAAAGGACCAGTCATATAATTAAAATCCCTTTTTTTTTGTCCCCTTTTGTTTTTAGGTATTAATTTAAAAGTTAGTTACTTGAACATGTCAAAACGGATAAAAGTGGTAAAGATTATTTATTAAGTTTGAAAATAGGAGAAAATAAGAATAAGAAGACGAGTATAATCTATATTAATAACAAAACACATTATGGGACTGATGCACAGAGAAAGTGACGTAAAGAAACCAACTCATTCATATGTATTTGGAAACGTCAAAAATGAATCTATGAGCACATAATGTCTTATATTCAACTCAATAGTCAATATTGTCAAAATTTAAACTTGAGATCAAATTGAATGCGATTTGAATCGAATTCGCACACGGCCGTGTCTTTAAAATATAAAGAAAGAACACGAACTTTGGAATATCATAACAGGGTGAATGATGGGAACATTATAAGAAAAATATATATTTTGAATATGTAGTACCATCACTGCCAATATTGCAGATGTCAAAATGTAGGATTTATTCACAATAAGAACGTTCGTTATTCACAGTTACAGGTAGAACACAATACCAAAAAGAACTGATAAAACTATAAGAAGTTCTTATCTAGAAAATTGGGGCGGAAGAATCAAAGTGTTTGAAGCAGCTATCAAATCGACTGCACTTTCCTGTGTCGAAATATGGGGTTTGGAAGCTCGAGATAAAATTGAAGTAGTTCGTATAGAAACTCGAACTTTTCCACTAGAATACGAAATAGCAAAAAGAGCTTTAAATTTTTGGATGAAACTTTTGAATCTTCCTTGTCAACACCCAAAGACCAAACTGGGCAATCAAATTTAAGGACCTCTTAATGAATAATTTTACTGTAATATGAGAACAAAAAAATTTAGCAGTTGTACGAGAATCTTATTAAAGCATTCTAGAAGACAAAAGGAGTATCCTGATAGATGAAGATATCAGAAAAGCGACTAGCTCAACTTCCTGCTGTTACTATGGTTCTTGCTCAACTGTTTTACGGAACCCGGAATATAAGACGGCTCATTAGACCGCTTTCACACGAGGAAACTGAGTTTACAGCAACTGGGAGTTGTAGGCGAGAAGGGCAAGAATATAAGGGGAAGGAAAAAAATCTCCCCGGTCAACGATTGGGGAGATTTTTGCACATTCCTTCTCACACTGTCCGAAATGTGCGTTCAGCCAATACTTTATAATGAAACAAACAAAAATCTCTGGCAATTCAGTTTCTTTGTGTGAAAGGTATAAGGCAATTAAAGGAAAACGTACAAAAAAATCTCCAGCAATTAGTTTCCCTGTCTGAAAACGGACTTACTTGAATGCGCAACTCTCAAACCGTTCGTTCATAAAGTCATGGCGCAAATTATATGTGCTAACAAGTATGCCCATAGGATCGTTTGACACGGTGAAAGGCCTTTTTTGGACGCAAAAAACATCTGTACATAATAAAGATGATACAATCGAACACTTTCTATTAAGATGTCCCATTTATTATAGTGCAATGAGAACCCATTTTCTGTTTTCTAATAACTTGACAGATTTAAGTATCATAATGGCTGTCAAAGACTAACATATTTTGAATAATGTTTATAAATATGTCGTCAACTCACTTAAGAGCTTTCGTTTTAAATGAATGATCAATCCAGGTTTCATATTGAGTAGACAAGAACAAAACAAAAAAAAAATGTATCACTCTTTGTTTTTTTTAAACTACACGTTGATATATAGGTACATACATAATTTACCTTATTATTTTTTTTGTTTTCAATTTGAAAAAAAAGCTTATAAGCAAATAAATTTATTGTTGCGAGGCAAGAGGAGGGGAAGGAAAAGGAATTAGTGTGGATGTAGGGTAAGAAGAGGAATAGGTAGGAAACCAAAAAAAAGGAAATGTTCGGAAAAGGAAACGAATGCTAAGTTCCGAGGGACGCGGCCTGCTTGCGATGCACGCCTCGCTCGCCGGATTGGGGGGATCTTGTCCCGAAACTTAACCTCACCAGCAACAAAAACACATATCAGGCCTGAACTCACAAAAGGTGAAAAAGCGGACGGACACTTACCACACACAAGGGCACTGCGGATGTTGTTGCAGTGTGGCCATTACCCACCCAACCTGGGAATCCGGCGGCCATTATTTGGATTCCCCCAAAGATGAAGGATGATCGGCTTCGGATCATACCATCTTCACCGAAAGAACTTGGCTACCTTCAGCACCCCGGAAAATTTCAACTTAGAAAGCCATGATTTCTACAATCGAAATCAGAAAAACACCAATTTTCATATTAATAGAATGGCGGAAAAGAAGTTTATTATTTTTGATTCTGACTTTAACATTATTTGATAGAAATTAATTATTTAATTGATTAAAAGAAATTACAAAAAAAATAAATTTTATCAAAATATATCTTTTATCATTAAAACAGATACATAAAACAAAAAAAAAAAACAATGCGAAAAAGGAAGGTTTCCTGACCAGACTATCAACAAAAAAAAAATACACTAAAAGCACCCTTTCTGACACTCACACAAAATGGAGAAATCGATGTTAAAGTCCCTACCTACATGGAGCTCCTTGGAGGTGGGATAATCTCAAAATTAAAATGGTAAATTAAACTAAAATCGCGACGACAGACGGAGGAAACGCTAGCTTGTTCACGTACAAAAGTATAGTTGGAATTAATATTTTGTAAATCAAGAAAAGAACTATGAATTGTCAAAACTTCAACGCCCAAAACAAAATCATAAGAAAATTTTTGGTCCATACAAATTGTTACTCTGTATTTGTTTTTTATTTTCTTCTTCTTTTGTTTTAAATTGCTTTTCTTTTTGTTCATAAATAATCTTTTCTTATGTTACAGACTCACTGCGGTGGTTCTTTTTACCAATTTAACCTTGCTGAGAGGTTCCTGTGGACTAAAAAAGGTACTCCGGTTGCTAACAAAATCGTGCCGGGACCCAACAGCTTGGATGTCAAATTTCGGTCCACCAATGAGGAGGGATTCCAGGCCGCAATCGTTGATATTATCAGCAAAGTTAAGCACAGTTGATTGGCACAAAAAAAAAGATGGCGGGCGAAGAAAAAGATCGCGCGCAAGAAAATGTCGTGGGGAACAAAAATTTTTAACGTGGCGGCCCAGCGCTCTGCTGACATCCTGGGACCGCCAGAAAATAGTTTACCTACAAAAATGTAGCACTTTTAGCACAGTTGTAAAGAACATCTTCACAAAACTCACCTTACTTTATTTTCCTTTTCTCTTTAAAAAAAAAAAATTACAATCTGCGACACTCAGGGTATTCATCCAACAGAAAAAAACGGGAAAACTTTCACTGGGTCTTCGCACTGAATACAAAAAAAGTTATAAAAAAAAGTAAATTTAACACTTAGCAATAAGTACTCTACGCACCGGTAAAAGTATTTTTTCAACTTTACAATTTACTTAATTTTTTCCGTTTTAACCTTCAATCTCAATGCTTCTGAATATCTTGGTCGTTGTGCTGATCGAATGGATTTGACAAGTCAAGGGACACCACGTTCTTTCCTACTCACTTTGACAGTACAGAATTCAGTTTTCGGAATCGATGACATTTCAAGTTCTGTTCCGAAAATAGTTCGTCTAGTACAAGGCAGAGGGTGCTAGAACAAGTCCACCAACTTATCCTCAGTTTACATTTGTACCCATTCTGGACTACGATGCAACGCAATTGCAATTTTGTTTCTATAAAATGGAGAGGAATAGTTCCATTCGGGCGTCCACAACAATCTCTATCTATCTATCTAATCTACAAAAAAGAAAATTTGACGATTATATCGACTTTTGTCGTATCGGAAGTTGAACGACACTCGCAATAAGGGTCATTGTCAATCTGAAGTTTGTTCGTTGGTTGCCTTTGTCACTTGTCACAGTCAAAATTGACAGAATGCGATTTACTTAATGGAAATTTGGAAACGTGTCTTCATTGCAAATGTGGAGTGCTTCAAGTCCATTTTTGATGTCCTGGCCCTGCAATGCGTCGACGCCAAAGTTGAACTTTATTTATAGAATCATCATCATGCAAAATTGAAGAGTATGGCCAAGGTGCATGACTTATCATATTGAAAATTGTCATTTTGTTGGCGAAAAGGCAACTGAAATTTGATAAAATATTACGATGATTAAAGTCTTCTCAGGCAATACGGAAACAGTAATTTAATTTAATATCAATACTATAAGGACTTAGGATATCTTGAAAAATATTGATGCAAATGAGCGTTTCAGTTTTTTTTATTTACTTGAAAGTAAAACCCCCTGCGCACAGCCCTGGTGGTGAATGATCACCTTTACCCACCAACTTGCAAGAAAACTCGAAATCTTAAATGCTTACGCTTTTATTCTTGAATCATAAAAGAAAGTTCGTGCAATCGGGTCCATCAAATGTAAACTTTTGCATTAAGTTATCGTTATTTTTTAAATTGAAATAAATTTTAATTTTTGAGTTGAAAGTTTCAATACAGAGTAGCGAGGGCCACTTTCAGAGCAATCACACTTGTTTCATAAATATTCGATAAGGGTTTGTAAATTTTATTGAATTCTTATCACTATAATGCTGTGGTTTTGCCAGTCGCACATTTAATATAAAAATAGGCAAGCTAAATTCAAGCCACCACAATATTGGGTATGCGCAAAACTTGCGCAATAAAAATTCGCTTGCAATAAAATAACAGTTTTAACCACTCATATAAAATATTTTAATTATATATCCTTACTTGAAAAAACTGGTAGGTATATATACTTGTATATACCGAGTAATGTATGTAGATAATCTTTAACATTTTTCAAGCTGTTTCAATGAAACCAAAGAAACTAATATTTCAAAATAAAAATTACCCCCATCCATTCCCTTTCAACAGAAGGTGTAAAAATCTTCAATGGATAGGTACACACAAATCTTCACAAGGTTTTTTTTCATTTCAACAATCTGAATGCAAGTCCTTTTATTGATAAATGGAATATGATTAAAACCAATATAGTCAATATACACATATTACAGGAGTAGGTTTTGTAATTGTTGGGGCAAGTCGTAAGGCTAACTTCAACGTAAAACTGTAAATAAATGCCTCTGATTATGATTATATGGTTGGCATGTTAAGAACAAGCTTTTGTTATGACTAATCTGAAAGCATCTTAATAGTTCAAGCACATATGTACATACAAATCATAATTTGATGGTTGAGTTCAATTATACAAAAATAATAGATACAAACCTCACAAACTTGTATGCACTCAATCGCATGCCATTTGACAAATAAAAATTTTCGATTGCAGCAATTCTGAAAGCAATGAAAAGAAAAACAAAATTGAAAAGCATACCAAACTCTTGAGGATAGCTTTGTTGATAAAATAAATAATAAAAACAGAACTTTGCACAATACTCACAACAGCTTTGATACTGTGGTAAAGTGGTGGACCTCGTCAAATCCTTATGCCTTACCTAAGCTTACACAGAGACGAATCTAGAATACAAAAACAGCAATATCACACGTCTTATTAGAAATTTGACCTATAAATATGCAATTCGATAATCATTACAGGGATACTCGCTTCTTGCAATTAATTGCAGGTCGAATAATGACGTCAGGAGTGTTGGTTTCAAAGTCGAATTTTTGATATTCAAAAATCATTGTCGAATGCCTTATGTTCAAGTTAATATCACTTAATTTTTTGTTTCAATAAAAAGAAAACTTAACTCTTTTACAGTTTTGAGTTTGAATAACTATCGGGAAGAAAAACATTTTCAAATATACCGCCAAACTCTTAATACTACAGGGTTGCAAGCTATATACTCATGACACCCAAGCACTTTTACTATGAAAATACTCATGGAACCCTCTTGGATGGTCATTTAACTATCCAAATTTAACCAAATTTTTAAAACAAAAATCCCAAAATAATCTTTGCAAAATTTTCTATCGAATGGTATATAGTATTTTTAATTTTGGATTAAATTAACGCTGTAAAAAATAATTTACAATTTTGATTCATTTACTACACGAGATCTCAAATGGCGCGCTCCCTTCAAAATGTATTTCACACTCTAGAAGACGCCTTCAGTCGATTTCGAGCATTCAGCGAGTGAACATCGGTTAAAGGCTAGCTAACAAAGTAGTAAAAAAATAATAATAAATAACAGTGTTATACAAAAAAAAAAGTTTCTAGCCAATTGAAGACGTGTGTGTTGTAGATTTGTACTTACCTTAGTATATTTAATTTATTTATAACAAAAAATAAAAACAAAAAGTTTCAAAATGAGTTCAGCAACAGAAAACAATGGAGATATCGCGGTCGAAAAAGTTGCCGCCGACGCCACCACTGCCGCCAAAGAGGAGAAACAAATTAAATCAGCCTCCGAAGAAACATCAGCGGCATCAGATAATGGTACCACCAAACCAGCGGTCACAAAAGACCAGGTCAAAGGAACAAAACGGCCTGCAGATGTAAGAATTATTCTTTAGCTAATAGAAACATCTAATGATAGATACTATAGGTATATATGTATGCTGAGTGAGTAATCTCCTACGAGCCCCACACCGGAATAAATTTATGTCTATTTTTATATTTAAATAAAAAGTAATTTTACAACGACTAAGAAAGGGCCGCAGCCTCACCTCTTATTCTTTAATAAGTCAGTGTGTGGTGCATAATAATCTCAAAGGCGGCATAGAAAAAAGTCGAGAGAAAAAGGACACCCATGACGAATTATTACGTACATATGTGTTATCACCTAAAAAAAAACTTATGGGAAATTCGTCCTTAAAAAGTGGAAACATAGCCAAGCGCGCGCATTTGTTAGCGACAGACACACAATCTCGGTTATCACACTCTAGGTACCCCCAAAGTCACAAAGTATCCCAACCAACACTCACTCACATAGCTATTGTCAAAAGATGTGTAGCCATCGAGTTTGGAACGAATTTGACATACTCTGTTGAGAGTTGGAGCCTATTCAAATTGATAACAACAATCGATAACAATAGAAAGCAGGGTTCCTGACTTATAGCATCACGCCTTTGGATTACAGAATAGGGTTACTCTTTATTTTCACGTAATCTCTAGAGTCGTAGAGAGAAATCAATTTTCAGATTGCATGCGAGGTGTAATTAAAAAGATATTTACTTCTTCTTGAGTATTTCACATGCTGCAATTTATTAAATTAACAGACATAAGTACTTTAGAATACAAAAATGGCGCCCGGTGTGCAATTGAACAAACGATTTTTTTCTCAAAAAACAATTTGTTTTGGTTTCAAATTAGCGTCACTTTCCTCTCCTATATTTTTTTTTCTTCAAATTATATTCTATTTCTGGATGTATTTCCAAGTTAATGCCTACTCTTTACAAGGAATGTATCCAATCTATAAAACGACGCTTAAGTTTTTCTCTCAAGGAAACACTAACACATTACAGCCCCCAATCTGGCCCCTTGTTTCTTCTCCACACTTGACTTCATATTACAACTTGTCAATATAGAGACAGCTAGAGAGAGAAGGAGAGGTATAGATACCAAATAAACAAGGGAAACACACAGGTACCTGTTTGTTATTATGTTGTGTGTAGTATTTACAAAATGTAGAAACTAGTTATTGCTCAAAATCCCATTCAATAAAATTTTAACAGTGTTGCCATCCGCACATACCCACCGCCCCTAATGCATTCAAACATTGCAAACACAAGCAACGCAAAACGTGAACAAAATGTTAAATTTATCAATAAAGGTCTCCTTTTCTCGTTGTCGTTAATCACAAAAAGTGAGCAATAAGCATATTTGTATGTAAGTTTGTATGTGTGTATCAAGTGCCGGCCGGCCAGGGAAGTAGGTAGACCTTATCGGAACGTAAATTAGGTATGTAGGTATCTATATAAAATTAGAAATAAAGATTTTCAAATTAGTAACAAAACAAGAAACGAAATTGAGAGAGGTGGCAGAGTAAAATTAAATAAATTAATTATGGGATACAGATTAAGGTTATTTGCGCAAGTCATAGTTTTATATATCTTGCTCAACAACGTTTGTCTCTTTCTTCAGCGCAAATGTCACTTCTTTTAGATAAAATTGTTTATCCACCTTGCTTATTTATCAAATACATTCGTTAAAGCAACAACGATAATAAAATGATTTTCTTTTTCAAAGAATTGAAAATGTGGTTACATGATAAATTCTCAAATGGTAACTTCAGGTACAGTCCAGCCTTAGTATTAAGTGTTCTATAACATTTCACACGCCAAACGGTTGAAATAATCTATTCTTTATCCTTGATGAAGGTGGTAGTTTGATTGTTTAAAAATATCATACACATAAAAGGCTGCTCACGCGACCCAATTATCAAGCCAAGCTGAAAGGAACGTTACCAGCGAAACTGTACTGAAGTTTTTTTCAAAAATGGGTAGTTTTTTTTTCATATATAATATTGAAAAGCTATACCTACCTACCTATAGCGCAGGAAACGTGCCCTAATGATAAAAATTAATAAATCGTCTTTGGGATATGCTAGCTATGTAACGTTTGCTGTAGTAGCCTTTATTTTCGTCACTCTTTATCACTATATATAACAATAGGAATATATAGTGTCTACAAGGGTGAAAAGGCGGTGTGTTTCTTCTACCGATGTCATTAAAATGTTGGAGGAACGAAACACACATATAACATACCCTATCTCTCTCCCTCATTATTATAGGTTAATGGTATATTGTTCTACCTACCAAGGTTTGAGAAAATTCGATGCGGTCGAAATAACTCACAGAATATAAACGAAAAAAGCAGTTAAGTTCACAAAACAAGGAGCAGATGTAGATGTAGTGACTGTCCAACGAGCAAACGGTTGCCGGGTCACAAACAAAAAATCATGATGCGCGCGTTACGGCGATAGTTGATTGGTTGATTTTTTTTTCTGTTCGTCCGGATAGATGGAAATTACCTGTTCTGAATTAGATTTTAGTGTATTTGAATTAGCTAGACAGTAAATAAAATAATTGACAAAGGAATTTATATTTATATATTTTCTTATTTGATTTACAGGACAAATCAGCGGCATCAAAAAAAGCTAAAAAAGAAAGTGCTGCCAATGCAAGTGATTGTTCTGAAGATGAAGAAATCATCGAAGAGGAGGAAATCATTGAAGAAATTGACAGTGACATTGAAAGTGATGAATACGATCTCCCATACGAAGGCGAAGAAGGTAAACAAAGTTGTACATTTTTTAAAATTCTTTACTTACCTTACCATATACTATTCTTCTGACAAACACACTCTTATGCAGTTCTTAAAGAGTGTGTTTCTTAAAAGAATTGTATATTAAATAATTGATTTTGTATTATTTATTTATAATTAAGGCATTTAGAGTGACAAACGTATTTATATATCATAAATTTAAATGTCTCGCATTGGGCGCCACTCAATGATGTAGACGAAATTAGTGTAAAAGTTCCTCCCGAGATATAAAATGCTATTTTAAATATCAACTCGAATATTAATAAGAGTTTTTAAGTCCATAGCCAGTTTTGAAAAAAAAAATCAGCTACAAATAATTACTTTCTGTTGAGGTAACGATTTGGAATTTGACTATTGACAAAAATTTGTATTCGAAGAAGATTTTTCTTGTATTTTAGTTGTTTCATAATGTATGCCTTTCTGCAGTTTAATGAATGTCAATGCTTCTTTTAATCGAAAAGATGCTTTATTTATTTGTTCTCTTATGCAAGTCATTCAAAAATGTAGATTTTTAATATAAAATCATTTGTTTCAAAAATTATCAAATAATGTATGTACTTTTATTTTGAATAAAAACAACTCCAAATATTTCGCTTTCAGATGACGATGAAAATGAAGTATCCGGCTCCGATGACCAAGCGTAATAATAATGTAGTCAAAACATAAAGAAATAAAAACAAACAAAAAAAAAAAAAAAAAAAATCTATATATATATTATATTGATAAGAAATAATTTTTAATTTCTTATTTTATTTTTTTTTATGATGTAATTTTTTTTAATTTAAATCAGAAATAAGAAAAAAAACTTACGATGCAAGATTTTTTCCTTTAATATATAAGTTTTAAAACATTGAAAATGATAACAAAAAAATGAAAAAAAAACGAAAAATAGTAAAGAAATAGCAGTTACAACAAATAAAAAAAAGTATTTTAGAACAAATAAAAATACATATAAAAACCTAAATCCACTCTTAGATTTTGCATAAACAGCTTTTGAAATTCTGAATAAGAAAAAGTTGCGAGGAACTTTTTTTTCTTTTCGGAAAACCCTTTTGTGTTCAATATTATCTTGTGTGCTGAAGTAAAGAAATTGTTTTCGTACAAGCCAAATGCTGCCACAAATCTTGTTCGTTTCATATTCTTTTATATTTTTTTTTAGTAAATCTATCTTTCTTGAATAGATGCATTAATAAGTAAACAGGCCAAGTTAAATGGATCTAGGTAAGTTGCAAGCTTTTTTTTATAAATGAAGCCATTACGTCCCGTCATTATTCGCTTATGAAACAGTTTCATTGTGTACAAATTACGGAAAAAGCTCGATTTGCTTTAGGAATCGATTTTCAATTTGAAATTTTGTAAACAAAGATATACGAAAAAAAAAACAAATTTCAGGGCGAGACTAAATAACTGATGACGGCCAATTTTTAACTTTGAAACTTTGGTGTACGGAGGTTTGGATGGTAATGGGGAGATTTGTCTGATTTCTAGATTTTTTGAAATCTAGAAAAACTAATTGTACGATTATTCTTCTTTTTCTCTATCATTCGTCTTTTAGTTTTGTTTTCATATCACATATATACATACATAATAATTATTGTTTTGCAAATATAAATAAAATAAAATGAAAACAAAAAAAAAATAAAAAAAACATTAAATAAAAACTGAAACAAATATGGTTTGCATTGTTCACTTCAGTATTTTAGATTATAAAGTTCATTTGCTTTTTCAATGTTTTGAAAAATGCTGTGAACACAAAAAAAAAAACTTATATACATGTAGATACTAGATGTAGGTTAACAAATTCATTCTAAGTCTACAATTTAAATATTCACAAATGAGTTCATTAAAACACATATTATATTGAGTGTAAAAGAACTAAAATAATAATATTTAACAACATGTACAAATTATACAAAAAACTGAATGGATGTAAACTGTTAAAAAAAAATATAATAATAAAATAAATCCTATATTGTTTATAAGAAAACTAGGAGTTTTTTTTTCCGACTGAACTTAACCAAATACCTACTAGTTTTATTTTATGTTTTAGAATCTTAAACAAGAAAACTAATTTATATTATTATTTATTTAAATCAATTGGTTTTCTTAAAACAAATTAAATGAATCCAAATATATACCTACAAATTATATGTATATCCCATGAAAATTGTAATACAACAAATGAACGTTTGTCATCGTTGTAACCTTTGAGAAACGAACCAATCAAGAGCAATAAACTTTGTACCATGAATCTATTTAAACATAAAAAAAAAAACTAAAATAAATATAAATTATCTATTTAAGAGAAGTATCAAATAAAACTCTAAACTTAATGTTAATCTTTAAATATTTATATTATTTTGTAATTATTATTATGTAAATAAAAGATGATGACGATGAAGTTATTTGATGGATGACATTTGTTTGACTATAAGAAGATGATAATTATTGGTAAAAATGAATTTTTTAAACATATACAATAACTAGAAAAAAAAATAAGAGAAAATACAGAAGACTATGTATATCGAGGTTTCTATAGTGTAAATCTAAATCTTTATTGTTCGTTTACTTACGACAAAAACACACAAAACTCTCTTTCGGTTTTTATTCAACCAAGAAAAGGTCTATTTATTATAATAATAGTATTCGACCTGCCGTTCTTTAGTTGTTTTACATTTCTTTTCCTTAACAGCGGGGACGCAGTCATCTCTTTGAACTTTCATTTTATCTACAAATCCAATAAATGTACATTTTTTTTGAAAATAAAATTGAATGCTGAAATTCCCTAATTGTTTTCAATTCGATAAAAAAAACTACAAGATTAGTTTCCTGAACGGGTTTGAGTTGTTCGCATTTGATAAAATGGCAGTAGAGCTCGATCGATTTAATGATCTCTTTAACACACTTGACTTTTTTAAAAGAAGTGTTGACAATTGACATGCTTGTTATATGTTTTTGGCAATAGGTGTGTTTCCTAGTGCATGAAGTGGGAACATAAACAAAATTAATATTAATTTACAATAAAATAAGTTTTAGTAATCAGAATCTTATAAAAGTTTTCGAAAAAAAAATAAGTTTTAACTTATAGGTTACTATGGCAGGTTCTTATTTTAATCCCTAAAACTATAATCTAGGAAAAAACCGCTAGGCACTTAGAACTAAAACTTCTTAAATGTTTCACTTGATTTCAAACTAACGCTTTGTCGAAGAGGAGTGAAACGTGATTGAATATATTCCAAGTGAAGGGGAAGATTAGAACTTTTAAATACCGTAACGAGGACCATTATGAGGTCAGATCCGGCATCAAAAAGCTTGGTTACGGGCGAATAACAGTGTTTTTTTTTCGCAATATTTGATTTTTTTTTTTGAATCGCGAAGTTACCTTTTTTCTATGAAATTTGTTGGTAATTAGAAAAACCACACCTTACTGACTGTATTCCACTAACATTACTGTACATTTTTCTTCAGTACTTCATTTTCAACTTAATGTTCTGAAAAAAAACAAGTAGGTACAACTATCAAAATATATATATGATTTTTATAACAACCTTATCTATCTATAAAACCAATCGCCATAACAAATTATTGTTATATTAAGTAGAAGCATTCCCGTATTTGTTTTTTTCTTCACAATATTCATAGTTTTTACATCTCTTATTTATAAAATAAACTGCGTACAATTAACAATGATAGTTAAATAATACCTACATACATTTATATTAAAAATATTCTCGTATTATTATGCTAGAAAGTATGTGTTGTAACAAACAGATCAAAGAAAAAACTCTGTAACTAGGTATAAAAATAGCTCAATAAATATATACCTAGGTTGATTATAATTAGGAATATCAATTGTAGGTATGTGAAGTAAAGAGCGTTACGTGGAAACTATTTCAGAAAATAAAATGGAAAACATCAATGACCATCAACTTACTAAATGTGATAATTATTTAATTAATAAATCGATTCAAAATGTGTGCTCTGTTTTAGATTTCTACATTCATGGGTTTTGTTAATGTATTAACATTTATATCTATGTATACCTACAGACCTATGGCTTGGCTATAAGTCAGTATCTCTCCTATATTTTCCATAATCGATAATAAGAGAAAATGTACCTACCTATACGAAAAAAACAGGAAAACCACACAAGAATATTTTTCTTCTGCTTTCGTTTATACTACTTCATTCTTCATAACGAACAACTCTACCTCACGGTTGAGATAGAGATACATACATACACATATTTCCCAAAGCACTAGTAAGTATGTGCTAAGGGTAGCATTGTTAAACATCATGTCTTAATTTTTAAAAACACACCCTTCCCAGTTAGTGTCAAAATAAAGCAGGTTTACTGGTTTTTCTTGCTGGATGGCATCGCTTGGCATCATATCATGACACATCTAAATTTTCGAGCAATAAGCTGTTAACATACGCGACTGTACACATTTTTCATACCAAACTAAACGACGAGCATTGTAGCTGTAGGTTAAAAAAAGGATGGTTGTATAGTTTTTATAGTAAACACATTAAAATTTCGACTCTGCTACAGAGAATGGGTGTATTAAATTTCTGACTTCCTAAAGATGTTCATCCCTATTTTTATGGTAGTTTTATGTTTATTGCCCCTCATTTCCGACTAGTGCCGTTGTGCAGTAGGTCCTTTTCGGGAATAATAAAAATATGCGAAATGCCCAACGTATGTATAAGTTAAGAAAATATAGAAACAGCTTGTCCTTTAAAAGTCCTTGAAGAGAGGAACTGCCCTTTGTGATGTCTAAATAATAGAGTTAATTATCAATTCATTAAATATAGGTAAATATACATACACAAAAAAGTAGGTAAGGCAGGTTTTAGTAAAACTATTCGAGAAATAACTTATGCCCCGATTCCGGTTGTCGATTTCTGTATTTCATGTTCTGATAAGACGTGTTTTTGGATGAATAAAACGACAACGAGGTCAAATAATTTTAATTTTAAGAAACAACTTAGCCTTTTTGGGCTTTAGTTAAGCCCCGAAAATGTTCGGTTGTTAATCTTATGGCAATATTCATGTTAAGCCCCGATGGCGGTTTTTTCGTCCAACTCCTTTGGTCTTGCAAGCAAACACTCCTATTGTGATTTTTGATCGAAGGAAGGAAGCTATACAGATCGTTTGTTCTCCAAACGACCGATGGATTTCTCCAGCGTGTTTGCATTCTTTTTCACCCTATTTTTAATTCCAAAAACAGCGAAGAACCAAAAGAGTGAAGCAAACTGCTCGAAGAAACGAAGAACATAGATTTACAAGAAGTGTAGTAGGTGATGAAATAAAAAACAAACTACTGCATCATCTGGTAATGTATTGTCGAATAGCAAAATTACTTACTGGGTTTATAATACAAATTCTATAAATAATAATCAACTAATAGACTAAGCATTCTATAGTTGGATTTTCAATTATTTCATTTTTTGGGAACTGTGGCGTATGCGTTCTTTTTTATTACTCGAAAAATTATAGAATGCCTTAATTTGTCAAATCTAACTTCAAATTAATTACACATCTCGACGTAAAATGACACTTAATCCATTTTTTTTTGAAAAAAAAAAATACATATTTTTGTAACTCAATTCTTCCTCATAATGAGTTGACCTTAATACAGATTTTGCACAGCAGATGGACGATAATAAGAGGGGTATAATTTCAAAACTCTTTTATTCCACTTTTTTCCAAAAATGAGTTAAGTATGAGGAATTTTTCTTTACAAGCGCTCTCGTCTATGTATTTAACCAAACACTTTAACCGTCTGGGACATTTATATTTGTAATGAGGATATTTTTGCTGATTTTCGATATATAATTTATATGGTTATACCTTCAAAATCAAAAGTTATTTTTCGCCCCTATCGGCCTTGGAGGGCGTCTGGTAGGGTGTGGCGGCACTTTAACCTGGGACATATATATTTGTATTGACGAGATTTTTTCTGATTTTTCGATTTATAATTTATATGGTTATACCTTCAAAATAGAAAGTTTTTGCCCCTATGGGAATTGGATCTGTGTGGGTCGGGCGACACTCAAATCGTCTGGGACCCCGAAATTCTTGATGAGAGCGTATTTCTCTTTAGTTTACATGTATCTTTAAGAAGTTATATACTCTAAACCAAAATCTGAAAAATCGCGGTTTTCAACCTCCCGCCTCCAGCCCCGGCGACAAAATAATCCTGCCAGACGGTTGAATTTGAAATCGTAGTCCTAGTACCTCAACATACACCTCAAAAATTTGCTGTCAGCTCTTAGGCCTAATTTATTTGCTTTCCATTAAATTTAAATACGCTATTAAAAATTAGAAATTGATCGATTTTAAATATTTGATTTTATTCACCCTCCTTTAACGATTTAAAATGAAGTTTCCTCTTTTAACTAATTGCTTTATTAATTTAAAATTGGTTTTAGCTAAAACGACAAAATCCACTTTTTAAGGGGGATATTTAACCATAATAGAGAGTTAACGAACTGTTTTCTTTTATTCACTCTCAATTAGCGTTGACAGTCGATATTTTTTTTTTTTTTTTTTTTGTTGTAATCATAATGGGTGATGTGGGAAACAAAAACAAACAAGATTTGAAAAACCTTCTGGTGCAAAAACAATCTACAACTATTTTAATGCACTGAATACGAATCAGACCTTAAAATTACCCTATAACGTTTGGTTTTTGAAATTCTCCAATATTAAAGTGGAAAAAACTGTTTTGCAACGATTTTTCATTGCAATATAGCGAAAAACCTAAATAAATTATTTAGGGGCTGGATTTTTATGTGTACCAAAAATATTCCGAAAAGTAGGTATAGTTTGTATTTCCACCAGAAGGGTTTTTTTTTCAACTTTGCGGGTTTTTGTTATTCGAATCAAACTTTCAGATTACAAATAAAAGAAGCAAACACAAAACTGACTGCCAACGTTAATTGAGAGTGAACAAGCAGACGCTATTTTAAACTTTATTTAGTGCTTAACTGATCAGTCTAAATAAAATAAAAATCCCAAGGATATTTTTAAAAAGCATATAAATTTAAAGCAGCAATTTAAAGCGAGCCAGTTAACTAAAGGCGAGTGAATAAATCAAAAATTAATGAAGTGTTATTAATGACAATTTTATATTAAACGTGATATTAGTTAAAACGACACAATTCAATTTTTAATGGACTGTAAACAAATTGGCCCTTAGACCTTTACTATTTGCTATACTTTTCAATACATGAAAAGTTGTGATTTTTTTAAAAACTACACTACTCCTCCACTATTCCTCTCAATTGTTTAATTCAAAACTCATCTATTCCCATACAAATAAAATTCCGCACAAAGCTCTTCTTTTCCTATGCAAAACAAAGAAGTCGCTTTCAAAACCATTGTATTCCAATGCACTGAACATTTTGAAATTTATTCATTTTTTTGTTTAAATAATTTAAATACATTTCTGTCATTATTTAAGGTTTTAGTATACTTAGGGCCAATTTGTTCACAGTCCATTCAAAATTAAATTGTGTCGTTTTAACTAATATCTCGTTAAATATAAAATTGTCATTAAGAACACTTCATTAATTTTTGAATCATTCACTCGACTTTAGTTAACTGGCTCGCTTTTAATTGCTGCTTTCAATTTATATGCTTTTTAAAAATATCCTTGGGATTTTGATTTTATTTTGACTGATGAACTATCAATTGAGCACTAAATCAAGTTTAAAATAGCGTCTGTTTGTTCACTATCAATTAGCGTTGACAGTCAGTTTTGTGTTTGCTTATTTTATTTGTAATCTGAAAGTGTGATTTGAATAACCAAAACCGGCAAAGTTGAAAAAAACCCTTCTGGTGGCTACTTTTCGGAATATTTTTGGTACACTGAATAAAAATCCAGCCCCTATATAATTTCTCTAGGTGTTTCGCTAGATTGCAATACAAATAGTTGAAAAACTGTTTTTAATATACTGTCTTTAATATTGGAGAATTTTAAAAACCAAACGTTATAGGGTAATTTTGAGGTCTGATTCGATTCAGTGCATTGAAAACATTAAGATTGTAGATTGTTTTTGCACCAGAAGGTTTTTCAAATCTTGTTTGCTTTTGTTTCCAACATCGCACTATATGATTACAAAAAAAAAGCAAACAAAATATCGACTGTCAACGCTAATTGAGAGTGAACAAAAGGAAACAGTTCGTTAACTCCCTATTCTGGCTAAATATCCCCCTTAAAAGCGGATTTTGTCGTTTTATCTAAAATCAATTTTAAATTAATTAAACAATTAGTAATAGGGGAAACTTCATTTTAAATCGTAAAAGGAGGGTGAATAAATACAAATATTTAAAATCGATCAACTTCTAATTTTTAATAGCGAATTTAAATTTAATGGAAAGCGAATAAATTAGGCCTTAAAGCTTTTTTTTTTAACAGTCCCAAATGAATTAAAGTGAAAAATGTTTTGATATTTTCAAAACTCCTTTATTCCCTAACAATTCCAATCGTAATTTTCAAAACTCTTCTTGTCCAAATTAAAATTATTTTTTATATATATATTTATATAAAGGGTGATTTTTAAAGAGCTTGAGAACTTTTTTTAAAAAAAAAACGCATAAAATTTGCAAAATCTCATCGATTCTTTATTTGAAACGTTAGATTGGTTCATGACATTTACTTTTTGAAGATAATTTCATTTAAATGTTGACCGCGGCTGCGTCTTAGGTGGTCCATTCGGAAAGTCCAATTTTGGGTAACTTTTTCGAGCATTTCGGCCGGAATAGCCCGAATTTCTTCGGAAATGTTGTCTTCCAAAGCTGGAATAGTTGCTGGCTTATTTGTGTAGACTTTAGACTTGACGTAGCCCCACAAAAAATAGTCTAAAGGCGTCAAATCGCATGATCTTGGTGGCCAACTTACCGGTCCATTCCTTGAGATGAATTGTTCTCCGAAGTTTTCCCTCAAAATGGCCATAGAATCGCGAGCTGTGTGGCATGTAGCGCCATCTTGTTGAAACCACATGTCAACCAAGTTCAGTTCTTCCATTTTTGGCAACAAAAAGTTTGTTAGCATTGAACGATAGCGATCGCCATTCACCGTAACGTTGCGTCCAACGTGCATTACACCTCGTTGAGTACAGTCGCTTTTTTTTACGCTCCCCAATTATTTCAGTTATTCATTTAATTGTTTTCTTAAGTGCCCCAATAAAAAAGAAAACAAAAAAAAAAAAAAATAATAATAATTCATTTTCCCAATCAATCTACTCAACGTGTTCGACTTGCCTTTTTTGCTTACCTTAGTACTTTTCCCAAGCATACAAAACTCTGTGCCCTAGTTAAATCCTGCATACCCATCGCGAAGTCTTGTCTGAAAAATAATAATCAGTATAAGCAATTGAATATTTGTGATTACTCCCGCAGATTTTAGCGTGTGCCAATTGTAAATAATGGATAACTGCTGCGATTTTTCAAAGTGTGCCGTCGACGGTAAAATTGCTGACCGGGTGGTTTGCCATGGTTTGTGTGGAAAATCGTACCATCCCATATGTACTGGTCTAAACAAAAGATCTACACCTCACCTGAAAGACTACCTTAATAACTTTGTATTCTATTGTGACGAATGCAAAGTTATTTCTTTATCCCATGTTTTGCTTGCGGTGAAGTGTCTAAGTGAATCCATAAACTCAATCTCAGATGACAATAATTCCTTTCATAAACATGTCACTGCCCAATTAAATCACCTTGACGAGTTCTCAAAGAACATCGAAATCCTAAACAGTACTGTTGAAAGTTACGGCAAACGTTGCCTCGCGAAACACAATTCGGTTGTAAAAGAAATCGCGTCTCTGTCAAATAATCGTGGCCACGACCAAAACCCTAGTGCCATTGACGAACTGAAGCATGTTATAAAAACTACTCTTGCTTCTATACCCGTGTCAAATCCCTTCGTGAGTTTAAGCAGCAATATTGCCTCCATCCGTACTGACCTTGATACTCTCCTCCAAAGTTCCTCCCGTTCCAAACCATCTACATTTTGTCAAGGGTCTCCATTGTTCAAAGATCTTCAATTGAAATAGGTGTTGACATTGTCGCCAAAAAGATAAGTTTCCTTAAAGATGATTTCTCCCCTGGTCCCGATGGTTTGCCTGCCATTTTACTGAAAAAATGCGCCAACTCTCTATGTGAGCCTCTTTCAGCACTATTTCATCTTTCACTCTCTCAAGGTATCTTTCCAAAATTATGGAAGGACTCTTTTATTTTTCCTATTTATAAAAAAGGAGTAAAGAATGATATTGCTAACTACCGGCCTATTGCCAAGCTATCCTCAATCCCCAAGCTCTTTGAAAGCATTGTCTACGATTCTCTCTATTTTCACTGTAAACCTATCTTCTCCCCACAACAGCACGGCTTTTTAAAAGGCAGATCCACCACAACTAACCTTACGGAATTCGTTTCTAAAACTCTTAAGGAACTCGAAAAAGGAAATGAAGTGGACATTATCACCACAGATTTTAGTAAGGCCTTTGATAAAATCGGTCACCAAATTATTTATCTCAAACTTAAAGCTCTCGGTTTTCCTGCCCTTTTTATTTCTTGGCTCAGATCATACCTTGACAGCCGCCAATATAGAGTTATCTTCAGGTTTTCAATCTCTGACCCCATCTTTGCCACTTCGGGCGTTCCGCAAGGGAGCCACCTCGGCCCTTTGATTTTTGTTTTAACAATAAATGACGTTATTAATGTCATTAATGATTCAACTGTCTCTATTTACGCTGATGATATGAAAATAATTAAGGTCATTTCTACTCCCTCAGATTCTACATTACTTCAAAATGACCTTAATTCATTCCAAACTTGGTGTGACAAAAATTTTTTAGAACTCAATGTTACTAAATGCCAATCCTTAACTTTCTCTCGTAAGCGATTACAACTTCCTCCTCGAACTTATTGCTTTCACGAAGTTGCTATTCAAATTGTCAGCTCTATTCTTGACCTAGGAGTAATTTGCGACAGTCAGTTAAATTTCCGAGCCCATTTCGATCATATTATTAACAAGGCCAACTCTTCTCTAGGTTTCATCAAACGTTGGTCTAAGGAATTCTCGAACCCCTACGTCACTAAATCCCTCTATATTACCTTCGTTAGACCCCTCCTTGAATACGCTAGTCAAGTCTGGTCGCCCTATCAAAGCTCTCATTCTCAAAGAATCGAAGCTGTGCAGCGTAGGTTTCTTAGATTTGCACTCCGCGGTCTCCCTTGGTCTGATAGCTTCATCCTACCCCCCTATGAAGATCGTTTAAAATTGATCAATTTGCAAACCCTACAAAAACGCCGCGAAGTCGCTGATATTCTCTTTTTGCATCAGCTTTTAGCAGGGACTATAGATTCTTCTTTTCTTGTGGAAACGATTCCCATCTATACTAACCCACGACACGTAAGATCTGCGCCTCTCTTTCGCCTTCCTCTTCACCGCACAAATTACGGTATCTTTGAACCTATTTCTAGAATACTGCGATTGGCTAATAACGCACAAGATACCTTTGACTTTCATATTAGTACTTCCTCACTTAGAAGCTCTCTCTACAACTCATCCTAAAACCCCAATTCTTCTTCATTACTATTTAGTTTTAAGTTTTGTTTCTAAAAAAAGAAAAGAAAAATAAAAGAAAAAAATAACTAGACGTAAGTTAATTATTAAATTTAGACTTAAGCTATGTTACTGTTGCTTGTATTAAGCTAAATAAATAAATAAATAAATAAATAAATAAACAGCATCTTTGAAAAAATACGGTCCAATGATTCCACCAGCGTACAAACCACACCAAACAGTGCATTTTTCGGGATGCATGGGCAGTTCTTGAACGGCTTCTGGTTGCTCTTCACTCCAAATGCGGCAATTTTGTTTATTTACGTAGCCATTCAACCAGAAATGAGCCTCATCGCTGAACAAAATTTGTCGATAAAAAAGCGGATTTTCTGCCAACTTTTCTAGGGCCCATTCACTGAAAATTCGACGTTGTGGCAGATCGTTCGGCTTCAGTTCTTGCACGAGCTGTATTTTATACGGTTTTACACCAAGCTCTTTGCGTAAAATCTTCCATGTGGTCGAATAACACAAACCCAATTGCTGCGAACGGCGACGAATCGACATTTCACGGTCTTCAGCAACACTCTCAGAAACAGACGCAATATTCTCTTCTGTACGCACTGTACGCATTCGTGTGGTTGGTTTAATGTCCAATAAAGTAAACTGAGTGCGAAACTTGGTCACAATCGCATTAATTGTTTGCTCACTTGGTCGATTATGTAGACCATAAATCGGACGTAAAGCGCGAAACACATTTCGAACCGAACACTGATTTTGGTAATAAAATTCAATGATTTGCAAGCGTTGCTCGTTAGTAAGTCTATTCATGATGAAATGTCAAAGCATACTGAGCATCTTTCTCTTTGACACCATGTCTGAAATCCCGCGTGATCTGTCAAATACTAATGCATGAAAATCCTAACCTCAAAAAAATCACCCGTTATATATTTTTTATAATTTGTAGGTGCATCTTATAGGTTCAAAACCATAATAAATGGATAAAGGTTATTCCAAACTTATTATTTGCGCTCAAACTAATCGCAAATACAATTTTGCAGCTTTGAACAGTCTTTTTTTCGATTTACTCAAAATTCTCTAAAGTGGAGAAGAACAGTTTTGAAATTATACCCCTTAAAGAACATAAAGTAGATCTACTACATGTAATGTTAAATATCATTTATGTGACAGTATGCCATTGTTTGAAGGAGTGAGTGAATCTTCACACATTTCAAACATTTTCAAAAACTAATGTTTTTCTATCTTAATAATTATTGAATGCACCCAACTTCATTTTATGTACATAATATAGCACGACTATTTGTTGACACTTATTTTGACATAGAAACATAATTTGGAAAATGCACCGTTATTTTGATATAGTGATTTGATCATATTATTTGACAAAATCATGCGATTTTTTTGGGTCATTAGAATAGGTTTTTAGGATCTCCTAACCCAACGCTATCATTCACAACAAAAATGACAAATAAACAACGCTTAATAACAAAAACTGCCGTCAGCAAATGTTCCGCGCCGCTTTCGCGTTGGTTCGGGAGAGCCTTTAAGCATTGCGAATCGTTGCGAATGTTTCGCTCCAATTCCGTGTTGGCTTGTGGGAGTGGTCAAGTCGGAACTGAACATGTCTCGCTGTGGAGTCGTGTGTCACTGTCACTCCATTTATTTCACAGTCGACATTTATGTACATTGACCTATTTTTTCCAGCGCTGAATGGACAAATCGTCTAAGACTCGAACATATCTCTCATCGCACACGATTAAGGCTTAACTACATAGACCTACTTTTGCTAAAAAGTACAAAAGTGAGAAATAAATAACTATGCTGAAGACACCTGCTGCAAAAAATTGTGTAAAGTGGCTTAATTTGCAAGCCGTTTCTTAAGCGAACATTTAAATTTCTCACTTTTATACTTTTTTGCAAAAAGTAGGTGTATGTAGTTAATACTACGTTTCCACCGGGCACTAAACCGAGACTTAGTAAGATTTATCATAATTTCCTTCAAATATCGAAGATTAACTACATATGTATACAAATTTTAATCTCCTCAAATGAAGTTTTAAAATAAAACTCGTTTAAATCTTCTTGTAAACATTGGTTTGTCGAATCAGACATACTTTTTTTCGGAGAACACTTATGGGACCATCCCATTTAAACGCCATTTTCTCCGTTGACAGATAGAAATGTAAAAATAAAACTATCTATCTCACTTCCACTTCATATAAAAAAAATTGAAACACCATTTGAATGTTTTGTCATAATCCTCATTTTGTGCAGTGGAAACACCAAATAAATCTCATTACCTAAATCTCGGTTTAGTGGTCGATGGAAACTTAGTACTATACGACAAATTTTTGTCGGCAAGACGTAAATTGGTCAATGTGAATCCAGACAAACTTCAGAAAGCAACAAAACAAATGAGGCATAAATGTTGTTCTGTAATATGAAATAAATGTTGAGATAGCGACAAAGCACTTACTCGAATAATGGAGAAGGATTAAAGGCTTAACTACATAGACCAACTTTGGGCTAAAAGTACAAAAGTGAGAAATAAATATCTATGCTGAAGAATGGCGTACCCAGGGGGAGCTAAGGGGGCTTCAACCCCCCTCCCGCCAAGCAATATCGTATACTGTGATTTCATATATTTCACAGTATACGATATTGCTTGGAAAGTTTTTTATTATTTTCTATGTAAAATTTTATTTTTGTTAATTTTTAACTTTAACAGTATTTTTCAATTTTTTTTATATAGTACGCGCCCTCAAGGGGTTTTCGATACCCTTTAAATGTTAAATTAAACACACTGCGAGCGTTAGTAAAACAGGGAAGGATTAAGGAGGAGATGCCGATGCACATTGGTTTTGAACCTTTGAATATCGAATATATCTATACTTGACTTGGTAAAATAACGATATATGTACTCGAATATGCTGTGACGTAGGCAGCACGCAACTTGTAAGCAAGTTGCTTCCAAGTATCTTACTGGCTACGTTCAGCTTTTACTAGCATAGCCTATCTAGTGTTCGAAATACACTTTTTTATTGAATTTGATTTGGCATCGGACTATGATTTTTTCCTACCTCAAATCTGTGAAGTTGGCAGGGTAACTTTCATATAGACTACCGGAACCAACGCAGGAATTTGCATTTTTTTTTTTGCATTTATATTCCCGATTTTGAAGTTCAATAAAAAGTGGGTGTAATCGAGTGACCGCTAACTTGACAGTGAAGTTAGCAGGGGTGGAATCGGCTAAGGTGATAGTTGATTATCAATTGTGGTGACCGTCGTTTTGAAGATAGCTATCTCTTTCACATCTTAAGACAAAAATAGAGACAGCAATCGTCAAAACGATGATCACCACAGTTGATAATCAACTATCACCCTAGCCGATTCCACCCCTGGTCACATAGAATATCTCGAGAACCAAACATGCTACAGACTTAAAGTAAGGCTCCAAATTTGCAGTTTATTTTGCACTTCAAGAAATTTTTGTTCCAATTTTGTGTATCTTCTTCCAATTAGTGTATCTTGAGAACTAAGCATGGTAGGAATTTGCAGGAAGGCTCCAAATTTGCAGTTTATTTTGCATTTCCAAATTTTGAAGTCCTCAATTTGGAAAAAAAATTTCAAACTGCCCTGCTTACTTCACAGTGAAGTAAGCAGGTCAGAGTGTATCTCGAGAACTAATCATGCTAGAGACTTGAAGTAAGGCTCCAAATTTGCAGTTTATTTTGCATTTCAAGAAATTTTAGGTCCAAATTTTGAAGTCCTCAATTTGAAAAAAATTTCAAACTGCCCTACTAATTTCACAGTGAAGGAAGCAGGTCATATAGTGTATATTGAGAACTAAATATGGTATGAATTTGTAGTAAGGGTCAAAATTTGCAGTTTATGTTGCATTTCAAGAAATTTTTAGTTCCAATTTTGAAGTTCTCAATTTGAAATAAAAATTCATACTGCCCTGCTAACTTTACAGTGAAATTAGCAGGTCATATAGTGTATCTTGAGAACTAGGCATGGTAGGAATTTGCAGCAAGGCTCCAAATTTGCAGTTTATTTTGCATTTCAAGAAATTTTAGTTCCAAATTTTTAAGTCCTCAATTTGAAAAAAAAAATCATACTGCCCTGCTCACTTCACAGTGAGGTTAGCAGGTCAGAGTCCAAGCATGCTAGAGACTTGATACTTGAAATAGAGCTCCAAGTTTCAGTAAATCTTAGTTCCAAATATTGAAGTCCTCAATTTGAAAAAAATTTCACAGTGAAGCAGGTCACTCGATTACACCCACTATTTGGTGAACTGCAAAATCGGGAATAGAAATGCAAAACAAAAAATGCAAAGAAACTGCAAATTCCTGCGTTGGTTCCGTTAGTCTAGGTGAAAGTTGCCCGCCAACTTCACAGACGTTCTTACCTCAACGTGTTAACAAAAAATGGCGTCGAAGTCTCAAGTCTGTCAAGTCTTGCGATGTTCAACGCATAATACTGCCAATGCATTTACAAACTTTTCTGTCACGACAAAGTAAGGCTCCAGTTATAGCTTTCAGTGAAAACTATCACTGAAACACAAATCAGTGAAACAGTGGAATATTTTCTGACAAGTCGGTTATAGCCATCATGAAATTTTCTTTCATTGAAAATTCCATTCCCCATACAAAAACCGACTTTGAGGTTAAAGTCGATCATTGACAGACGAGAACAGGAAGGGAAAGGAACGCATTTCATTGGAACGAATGTGTTCCACTTTTGGGAACAAAATAGCAGCTGTTCATTGAAAACGATTTTCGTCATTGAAAAACAAAAAATGATTTTATATGAAAGTTGTAAAGAAAACTAAACATTTTTTTCACTAAAAAAATTATATAACTGACAACCATCATTTTGGTACCAAAACGCCATCAGTTTTATTTGTTTAAGTGCATCAAAATTGAAAGACAAAATTTTCTATGATGGTTTTCAATGAAAGCTATAACTGGCGCCTAACATGGGTTGACATTCATCTAATTCAAAAATTTAGATTTTTTTTTTAAGTACCTAATATGCATATATATATATATATATATTTATCTATTTGTTTAAATGTTATACAAATCTAAAAATAGCTTTATTAACGCTAAATAAACTTTAATCAATCAAAAAAAAAATATTTGACAGTTGCCTATTTTGGAAATGTTTAAATTTCTTGGTCCCTCCTCTTATTTAAATTTGTGGCAGAAAGAATTTTTAATTCCAAACATTTCAACGAAAAGCTGTCTACATCGCTTTACATATATACAATTCTGAACGAGGCCACTGTCTTCTCTACTGGCTTCCCAACTGGCTTCGAAAAAACCAAACCCGTTGACGAGCAAGTTGCTCAGGTTTGTATGTGTTAAGCGGCAACTGAACTTCATAAAATTTAATACGAATTCTTGTGGTACAGTGCAGTTCCGTCGAGTGCGGTCTTACCTTAAAATCAAATGCCAATTTGTTAAACCCCGACTCCACAGGCCATGAACGATGTCCATAATCCAATTTACAAGCCAATCCACAATCTGATTTGTTTGGATATGTCACTGCTTGGACATGGATTTTTGTGACTCCATGGGATTACACATGTTCCATAGTCCGCCAATCGTTCATGGCCTGTGGAGGCGGCATGTTAGGTACCGTATTATCTATCAAAATCGTGTCCTTTGGTAAAAAATACCAATTTGAATTCATTTTTAGCAACTAAACAGAGAATATTATGGATTATGGAAAACAGAGGGTAATTGCGAGTCGTTCTTCGATGTCTGTTGTTTGCTTTCTCACAAGTGGTGTTATTTTGTCAGTGAGAAAATCAAAACCGTCTGCTGACATTCTTTAAAAATTGTAGAACAATGGGCGAACCCAACATGATCCTTGTTTACTTCGTGACCTTCGGGTTCCTTTGAGAATTAAGACTGCTCCTAATAAAGCAATGGTTACTTTGTTTGATTGTGTGACGATGACCAATGAGGAAAAGAGATGACTATACCGGCAAGAATGAAAATACTCGCCTCCCAACACCATCAACATTTGCACATCACTCCTGTTAAGATCGTGGTACAACGCAGACGTATTTTATAATTGCTTCCCAAAGAATATTTTCATATTGTGACCCGGTTGTAAACTTTTACTTAGATACATTAATTAAATAAATGATTAATTAACCAAAGTGTACTTTGTACGAACTATTTTTTTGAGTTTGAGTAAACTATTTTTGAGTTTAAGGAATCTGAGTTTAAAGAATCAGAAGTGGGATGAACCTGCAAATTGTGAAGTTAAGTGAATGGTAACTTATTATAATTATTTGATTTACGAACTGCAGCAGTAGCCGCAGCAACGTATTTATATTGTTTTGAGTTTATAATATTGATTTGGTCAGCAATATCGATTGCTAAATGGTAGAAATAATGTGAATAAATTATCTTAGTTATAAAGCGTTGGGACAAACCGTTTTAGAGATTATAACGGTCAGTCTGATCAACACTATGTTATATACTGGTGTATGTGTGCAAAGGGAAGCAGTTGTATTTTGTCAATGTGTAGGTACCTATATAAGTGTGCGAAGAGAGTAGATGGATAATCAACTTGGTGGAATGCAATGCACATGTGGGAGACGATATTTTTGGTGTACGAAAATTTCGAATTCAACGTGCACAAACACCAAGTCGTGTGAAAAATATGAAGAGGACAGATATATACTTCCGTACATCCATGTAGACTTTCGGTGTACGAAAGAATAACACGATGGGTTGGGAAGAAATATAAAGAGAATGAATAAATACATCTGTGTAGACTTTCGGTGTACGAAAGGACAACACGATGTGTTGGAAGAGAGAAGAAGAAGGTATAAATGAATACAGCTGGATAGTCTTTCGGTACACGAAAGAGCATCAGATGTATGGTATGGAAACGTAAAGAAGATGCATGAACAAGGTGATCGCACTTCGAAAAAAAAAAAAAAATAATAATAATAATAATAAAAGGAGACAGGAAATTAACATATTGAAAGTTTTGAAAGCACAAGCAATTACAGGCTGCTTCCTAAGAACAGTTAGTACACGTACAGTAGAAAGAGAAATTAAGGTAACTTCTATGGTGTAAGGTTTTACCAGGATAGAAAAAGTTATGAAATGAGCTTCTTCATACATATGTATTTGGTGAAAGCTATAAATATTATATACGAACTATTGGTTTATGAGGGTTTTTTTTTATTATGTAAAATTATTGTTGCACAAATAAAGATTTGTCGAATGCCAGTTTCGATAATGATATTGATATTATATTAAAATAAATTCCGAAGTAAAACATAGAATACGATATGTATATGGGTATTTTTTTTTCCTTGTAGATAAATTAAAATGGAAAAACTCAGCACAAAACAACTACAAAGTGAGCTAAAGAATAGAGGGTTGCCGACATCGGGAACCAAAAGGACATTGGTTAAACGAATCCTTACCTACGACAAAGAAAAGCAAGGTCAGTCTATGCCTCAATCGAATGAGAACTCATCAGCCGCTGATTCTGGAGCCCCATCCACTGATGAAATACCAACTGTATCGGAAGCAGGAACGTGTGAAGACCGAGTAATGCGGGAAAGAGAGTGGGACATCTTGAGGAGAGAAAGGAACCTATTGGAGAACGAAAGAACCCTTTTTATGAAAGAACGTGAACTCGCCAACAAACTCAAACGTCTCGAAGGGCCCGGCTCTGTAAATGTGGAAATCCAAAGGCAAAGGATTCACTGTAGCATAAAGGACATTGCTGATGTGCTGCCGATGTTTACTCCAGGCGATTCGACATCAATGTCGGCCGATAATTGGGTGGACCGGGTTGAGACCCTAACTAAGATATACGAATGGGATAAACGGGCGCTTCTTATGGCAGCAGCATCAAAAATGAAAGGGCCTGCAAGGTTCTGGTGGGACACTACCCAAGAGGGTTCCGGATCCTGGACACAGTTGGCAATGGGGCTCAAGGCGAATTTCCCTTACCAACAGAACGAAATTGACATACATCAACAAATGGCACGCAGAACTAGACGACAGAATGAATCAATTGAAAATTTCTGTTTTGAAATGAATATGATGGGGAAAAGAATCCATCTTGCAGATAGAACCATCATACAGTATATTTTAACAGGCTTGAATAACCCACAATTAAGCTCTAGTCTAGCGGTGTCAAACTTTAACACCATTGCCGAACTCATCGAGAAAGTAAAATGGTCTGAAAGTATCCGAGAAAACTCTCGCTACAAGCCATCGTCCACAGCTGGAATTCTCAGAGCGAGCAATGCGAACCGACAATCAATCTACGAACAGCCAAACTGGCGCCGGCAGCTAACGACAAACGAAAAGGCAACACCACCTTACCGACATCCCGTGCACCAAAGGCCATTACTCAATTGTTACAACTGCAATCAAACCGGACACCTCGCTCGGCAATGCAACCAAAGTCGAAAGAGACCGTGGACTACTAACCAAGAAAATAGCATAAAGTATCCAACAAAGCGCGAAAGCCAGAACGATAAGAATATTCGAATAAACACTATCCGTCGGCAAGAAAACTTGGATTGTTTTAATAAAAGAGTAACCATCAAAGGCAAAGAGTATGCGGCAATGCTAGACTCTGGTAGCGAACAAACGGTAGTGACACAGACAGTCGTAAGGGAAACAGGAATTCCTATAAGTCCCTGCAGTGTTACTCTTTATGGTTTTGGAGGCGGAAATTGTACAGCATTGGGAAGAATACTATGTACTATAGAAATTGACCATGCCAGCTTTAGTGTCGACGCGCTAGTTGTCCCAGATGATAGACTCACAAGACCAATTTTAATTGGGAAGGACATATTAAGCGACCCAGTCTGTGACGTCTCCAAGGAAGGCGAAGTGCTTATTATCAGGAAGAACGATACAGTCAGCCGTCAACAGATAACTGTAGGTGACCTTCAGATTGACGAAGGTCTTGATTCAATGGGTTTAGTTAACTTACTCAACAAGTTCGGAAGTGTGTAGCCATGGAACAAAGAGAACTCGGACGAACGAGCCTAGTTGAAATGGAAATCGAATTAACAAAGGCAGATCCTATATCACAACACCCATATAAAGTTCCTTATGCTAAAAGAGAGGTCCTGAGTTCGATGGTAAAAACACTACTGGAGTGCGACATCATACAGGAGTCTAAGTCTGACTTCGCAGCACCGGTCGTACTCGTTAAAAAGAAAAACGGCGAAGACCGAATGTGCATAGACTATAGACGCCTCAATACTGTCACAAAAAAGGTCAGCTCCCCGTCTCCGCATATAGAAGAGGAGCTTAACAATCTGGAAGGCTACAATTACTTTATTGTGCTAGATCTGGCGTCAGGGTATTATCAGATACCCATCAAAAATGAGCATGTGCCGTATACAGCTTTTATCACCCCGGACGGAGTGTTTGAGTTTAAGGTGATGCCATTCGGGCTGGTCAATGCCCCAGCTTATTTCAAAAAGTTAATGAGAATCATCAAACAAAAAATGCTCCCAGAGAAAATCGTTAGCTATATGGATGACTTTGTTATTCCGGTTAAATCCCTCCCGGATGGAATGCGGAAGCTAGAGAAATTTCTTACTATTTTAAGTGAAGCCAACCTAACACTGAACCTAAAGAAATGTGAGTTCTTCAAAAATGAGATTGAGTTTCTTGGCCACATTATTAAAGATGGAAAAATGCAGCCTGGGAGGGCAAAGACGCTTGCCGTTCAAGAATTTGAGACACCGACCAACGAACACCAAGTGAGACAATTTATAGGGCTCACCAGCTTTTTCCGGAAATTCATCAAGAATTATGCTCTGACTGCATCGCCACTGACGGAACTGACCAAAAAAGACCAAAAATTCATATGGGGAACAAAACAGCAAGCTGCGTTTGACCAGCTCAAGAATTCGTTGGCTAGTGAGCCAGTGCTGATTTTGTATAATCAAAATGCAGAACACGAACTTCACACAGACGCCAGTTCCAAGGGACTCGCTGGCATTCTCCTACAGAAAGAAAGTGGAAGTCTTCACCCAGTTGCTTATTACAGTCGCAAAACAACCAAAGAAGAATCAATGTACCACAGCTATGAACTGGAAGCCCTCGCTGTGGTTGAAGCAACAGATCGATTCCGGCAGTACTTGCTTGGCAAGCACTTTCTCATAGTCACTGATTGTGAAGCTTTGAAAACTGCCAGTAAAAAGAAAGAAATGGTTTCACGAATCGCCCGATGGTGGTTGCGTATGCAGGAGTACGATTATGAGGTTTCTCATCGAGCCGGTAAGAAAATGCTACATGTTGATACCTTGTCTAGAAATCCGTTCGAATCAGCACAGACACCTGAAGTAGTAGACATGAACGTATTCAAAATCAACATTGACGAAACAGATTGGGTATATTCTCTACAACTACAGGATAAAGACGTAGCTGATATAGTCAAAGTCCTACGAAGCCCACCAATCAGCGAAACCGACAAACAACTACATCATGATTACTCTCTCCAACACGGACGGCTCTATCGGAACATCGACGGCGAATTCAGGCTGTTTGTGCCAAAAGGATCGAGGAATAGAGTATTACGAAACAGCCATGACTTGATGGGACACTTCTCCGAAAAGAAAACCATGACACATTTACGACTACGATACTGGTTTCCTCGGATGACCCAGTTTGTAAAAAAATACCTGAAAGCATGTGTCGAGTGTGCGTTCAACAAAAAAGAAAACCAACCCCGAGGAGAACTTTTCCCGATACCGAAGGGAAACGTGCCATTCGACACCGTCCATATCGACCATCTCGGACCTTTTCCTAAATCGACAAAAGGAAATACCTACCTCGTAGTATTGGTTGATGCATTCACCAAATTCGTCAACATCAAGGCTCTGCCCAACACCCAGACCAAACCGGTGATAAATTTTCTTATGGACTTATTTTTTACGTTTGGCATTCCCCGTCGAATAATATCAGATAAGGGAACTGCATTCACTTCACACGCTTTTGAAGAATTCGTTAAAGGCTACTCGATTCAGCACATCCAGAATGCGACAAAAACACCACGTGCAAACGGTCAGGTCGAGCGGTATAATCGAACCATTCTCCATGCGTTATTGGCAACCGTTGACGACGAAACCAGATGGGACCAGAAGGTACGATATGTGCAGTGGGGTATCAATAATACTCAAAATGAAACCACTGGTAAAACCGCACATCAACTACTAATGGGTTACGTGCCCCGTGACCCACTCAAAGATGTTCTCGCCCCATTTGTAAACTTGAACCAAACGATTCCCAGCATTGACACTCTTCGAACGGCTGCGGCCGAATCCACCGAAAAACGGCAAGCAATCCAAAAACGCCAGCACGATATGAAGCATAAAAAAGCAAGAACATACCAGGTAGGCGATCTAGTGATGTCAATAAATGACGGAGTTGCAGCGACCGGAACTTCTCGCAAGCTTGAGACCAGATACCGGGGACCATATTGTGTGACTGCCATCCTCCCACATGATAGATACCAGGTCGCCGATATGCCGTTTGCTCCTAGGACACAGAAACCATATTCAGCTACATGGTCGGCGGATCGAATGAAACGTTGGATTGACCTGGATCTAGACTTCGACGAGGACGACGAACACTATCAGGATGGTCGAATCTGTGACGATGACCAATGAGGAAAAGAGATGACTATACCGGCAAGAATGAAAATACTCGCCTCCCAACACCATCAACATTTGCACATCACTCCTGTTAAGATCGTGGTACAACGCAGACGTATTTTATAATTGCTTCCCAAAGAATATTTTCATATTGTGACCCGGTTGTAAACTTTTACTTAGATACATTAATTAAATAAATGATTAATTAACCAAAGTGTACTTTGTACGAACTATTTTTTTGAGTTTGAGTAAACTATTTTTGAGTTTAAGGAATCTGAGTTTAAAATTGCATTTTTAATCACTCCTTCAGTATTGCAGAATTTTGTTTAAATTGATAGAAATTGAAAAATATTCCGTTAACTACTTCATATGGTAGTGTAGTGACAGTAGTGTGAATGCACTAGTTTCTATTTATGACAAAAATATTGATAAAGTCTGAAACAGTCATTATTTTGTCTTCGTGTAAATGCATGTCATTAATGAATTGATTTGTCATTATTTTTTTATTTTAATGACAGATTTTATGACTCTTATGTCATTCGTGTAAATCCGGCATTTAATGAATCTGTCAGAAAATTTTCGTACGTTTTTTTGCAAACAGATTTCTTTAGCAAACATTTTTATTTCTCACTTTTGTACTTTTAGCACCAAAATTATCTAATCAGTTTTTGCTAAAAAAGACTGTTTTTGATTTTCTTAGTCGTTCATTAGAAATTCAAAAATTTCGATTTTCGAACATTTTTTGGACACGGATACAAGCCAAGAACAATTGAAAGAAAAAAAAAAATGTGTATATATTTGTATTTTTATTTTCTGCAAAAAAGTTATTTTCAGAGCTTGTAAGCTGCTAAAAGTATGAGGCAAAAATAAAAAAAAAATAACCGAAGACATAGGTATTTGGGGAATTATTAAGTTAGTATTTTGGTCCAAATTTCATGACATTTTGACAATTCGTCATTCCAGGAGAGCTTGCCAAAAATTTGTTATAATTCTAAAAAACTACTTATAACCGATAGTAAAATTTTGGAAAAAAGCACATTCAGAATCAGGAGACCAACAAATCCTCATTTTTAAAAATACGGTTTCCTTTCATTTATACGAGATATCCCTTGCCAAAAATTTGTTTTGTCTGATGTCTGCTAACTTCAGGGTCATACATTAATCTGTATACTGACAGTAAAGCCGAAACCACACCTGTCTCGTATGTTGTGTTTTGGAGTCATAAGTCGCTATCGCTACAATGTACTTCATATCCGTAGAACCATATTTGTCTCGTATGTTGTGTTGCAGTGTGGCGCATAAAATATATGGAATGACAGCGACACACAGCTCTACAACACAACACACGAGATATGTGTGGATCCGGCTTAATACTGCAGTCAAACAGGCCTAGATTGGATTCCTGAGTAGAAAAAACTTAAACCTGGAACGTACCACTTAAACGTCAACAAAATAAATTTACTTTTGTTGGTCTCAGCAAAATTTACTTTTCAAAGCATGTAAATTTTCTAATTCTATTTAAAACTTGTAGTAAATCAAAAAAAAAAAGTTACTCTCTTTGACATGGACAAAGATTCGGACAGTACTGTAACTTCTATAGACGAAAACACCGAAAATTTCTGCAATAACCCTACCCGAGATATCTTAGCCGAAGGCATTATCAATTTATTTAAGCCGTCAGTCGATCGTTTAGACGAAAGAATAACAGCTACTAGAGCAGCTCAAGCTGAACTCAAAATTCAATTGGATGCCCTAGCAGATCAGTTGAAAGAAATCGAAAAGGCTCAAGCGACAATCCCAGAGTTCTCCGACAAAGTTAAAGAACTTATTAACGTAAAGCACAAGGTCACTGTTATTGCAAATATTCTCACCACAAGTCAGGAGCGACTCAACAATTTACATAAGCTAATCGATAAGGAACAGGAAAGGAGAGCAGCTCTCCTTGAATCGGCAATTTCATCAAACATATAATAAAAAAAAAAAAAAACTTGAACATGGAAACTCCATATTATGATCATTTGACTCTGCAAGATTATGAAAAAGTTTACCAGCCAGCTGAAGATACATTTTTGCTTTTGGATGCATTGGAAGATGATTTGGAATACTTTAACACAGTTCACCCGGGAATTTGCTTGGAAATTGGATCTGGCAGCGGACTCGTCATTACAGCTCTTTCAAAGAAATTCCCCAACTCCTTGTGCCTGTCCACAGACATCAATCCTTGGGCCTGCAGTATTACCAAGAAAACTTCTCTGCGAAACAAAGCTTCTGTAGAACCTATTCGAACTAATCTTTTCGACAATGTCAAGAGTAATATTGTGGATGTATTGCTATTCAATCCGCCATATGTTGTAACCACTGATGAGGAGCTAAATCATCAGGAGAACAACTTTAAATCAGACACAACGGACAATAATTTAATCTATTCATGGGCAGGTGGTGCAGACGGAAGACGTGTCATCGATGCGCTTATTGAGAAATTGGATTCTATTTTATCTGCAAGTGGGGTGCTCTATCTGCTGGTATTGAAGGAAAACAATCACAATGATATTATAAGCAGATTTGGAAAGAAAAACTTCTGTGCATCGGTGTTTAAGGAAAGACGAATTCCAGGTGAACATTTGTTTATTTTAAAAGTAATACGCTGTTAATTTTGGTATTTTTGTTACTGTTTTAACATTATGAGAATATAGTTAGACATTACTTACCGCTTCCAATTGTATATTATTTATATTTAAATATGAAAACTGATTAATTATAAAAAATAAATAAAGAATAAATTCAAACAACTCGCTTGAACCTTGAACAAAATCAAAACAAACTCAAAAAAAGATGAAATAAAAATCATCAGTATAGCGCTGTGTAAAAAATGAACTCGCTGGTTTTAAATTTCGTCACTTTAAAAAGGATTATCAAAACTAACCGACGACTCTCAGACCAACAGCGAAACTATCGCTGTGGGCAACCTTTTCAATGGTCGAATATGGGGACGTCACATAACGTTAAGCTGAAACGTGAAACCTACTCTAATCACGTGTTGTAGTTTGTAGACTGGTTCGTCCCTAATCTGTGGGCAACCTTTTCAATGGTCGAATATGGGGACGTCACATAACGTTAAGCTGAAAACTACTCTAGTCACGTGTTGTAGTTTGTAGACTGGTGCGTCCCTAATCTCTGACACAAACTCACACGCTCGGTTTCTTGGCATACATTTGTCCCGCTCTACTTTTCTTAATATTTGCAGACAACGATATATGTAAATCCAGCATAAAGGCTTAACTACATAGACAGATAGATTTATGCTGAAGACACCTGCTTGAAAAAAAAAAACAAAAATTGTGTATGGTGGCTTGATTTATCTGTCAAAACAATTTTTCATATTTTTTTTGCAATCATGATTCTTTAGAGAACATTATAATTGCTCAATTTTGTAATTTTTGAAAAAAGGAGGTCTATGTAGTTAAGCGTTTTTTGTGAGCCTCTTGCGGCAACAAAAATGTTTGACGAATAATTTTTGCCATCGAACTTTGAACCAACCCTACAAATAATAAATGAACTCGCTACTTTGATTTTTGGTTCTTTCTTCTCATATCTAGCGCCACTATGTGTCAAACATAGCATTGGCCGCGTTCGGATACGTAACCAAAGGTATCTGGATTTTTTCGTGTTGTTGTAATGCCTAAGGAAAAACCAGCTGACGAACCAAACAGCTGATGTCAAAAAGAAATCTAAAGCTATCCCAAAATTTTTCGGATTTTTTTTTGGATTATACTAACAGCTGAACAGCTCTGTTCATTTTCTTGGTTTTTTAGGTTTGGTTACGTATCCGGTCGTTCGAAAACATATCAGATTCTAACGTATCTAAGATACGTATCTGCTTACCAACCGAACGTGGCCATTTTTTGAGTTCTGTAGGTGGCATCTGTACAGCGGATTTTCATCAGTCATTTGACAGTTTAATTTTTTTTTTGTAAATATATTGCCATCCCAACATTGCAAAAGGGTAGGAAAAAGAAATTTTCAATTAACTTAGACAATGAATAAAATAATAAATCATTAAATGAAAAAGTTTGTGCACAGTTTACTAATTTAATAATAACGTTGAATAAATTCAAAATTTTATTCGGAAATTCTCAAAACCCATCAAAAGAATCAAAAAAAATATCCGGCCTCATAGCTGAGTTGTCAATTCCAATTTTCTCTCCTTCCAAACATTGGATATATTTTGGTTAAAATTAAAGAAAAACGAGAGAAAATAAAAATTTTCATACAAAATGGAATCACCTCCTTCAACAGACGTTGTATATCAAGGAATATACACTTTATTCAACAACCCAAACTCAAGAGACAAGGAAAAAGCCTCAAAATGGTTAGAGGAGTTTCAAAAATCGGTTTGTACCTACGAAATGATAATATTCTTCGCAATTAAAATTATCATTCCTTTTTTAATATTCTTTAGATTTACTCATGGACCATAGCAGATGAATTGCTTCAACAAAAACGTGATCTTCAATCCTGTTACTTTGCGGCTCAGACCATGCGAAACAAAATCCAGAATTCTTTCAACGAGCTTCCCCCAAATTCGCACGAGAGCCTACGCGACTCACTGATAGCTCATATCTGTCAGATAACAAGTGAAACAGATCAAATTATCGTAACACAATTGTGTTTGGCTGTTTCTGATCTTGTTCTGCTGATGGCATCCTGGAAGGACCCAATTTTATGGCTAGTTGAGTCATTGTCAAAACGGTCAGAAACTGTATGGCCACTAGTAGAAATACTCACACTCATCCCCGAAGAAATTGATTCACGTTATTTGCGATTGGGAACCAACCGGCGCAAAGAAATCCACAAGCAACTAGACGAGAGTGCTTGCACTGTGAATGAGTTTCTATTGGCTTGCCTGTCCACTTACATACAAAACGAGTTCATACTCAACAAAGTGACGAGATGCTTCGCATCATGGATTGGTATTCATGCCATTCCTTTGAAAACTTTTCCCGAGAGTCCATTAGCCCGGCACGTCTTCAATATGCTCAGTACGGCGGACACAACGCGCAAACTGCACGACTCGGCAACCGAATGCCTTTGCACACTACTCGGATGCATGGAGGGCAACAACAATCATTACAACGTAGACCAAATGCTCGAGTTACAGATCTTCAACGGAGTTTTAGCTCTCGAGAATGCGTATCACAACAGCATCGCCCATGAAGATGCCGAAAAAACTATCAACTACTGTCGAATATTTACAGTCATGTGCGAGTCATTTTTGTTGTTGATGGTTTCAAATGTGGAAACGCCACATTATTCGATAAAAGGACTAGAATTGGTTCTGCTGTGTGTTGGACATTATGACTATGAGGTCGCTGAGATTACTTTTAATTTGTGGTATCGCCTCAGCGAGGAGTTGTACCAAAAGAACAACGACTCATTGACAATGCATTTCAAGCCTCACGTTGAGAGATTGCTGGGGGCTTTGTATCGACATGCTCAAATGGATGCAGACCACGATGGACTCATTGATGAATCGGATAATTTTAACGTGAGTAAATATTAATAAATTATTTAACTTTTGCTTTTTCATCCAAATGCTGCGTGTTTGTTACTCTATTTTTGTTGTATTGGAAAATTTTAATGTAAATATGTAAATTAAATTGGGTGGCGCAACGGCTCGTGAAGAACCAGGGCGTAGTGACTAACAACTCGCAACCATTCCTGTGTGCGAGTGTCGACAGGATATGAATGAAAATTTTAATGTAGGCCATGTTAATTTCAGAAGTAGGTCGCCAATTGAAACTATTTTTAGAAGAAATAACTATTGTACTAACAGTTCTGTTAATCAGTTGATTAATATTTTAAATAAAAACAAATTCCTTTTCAATCTCGTTAATGATAATCTCCTATTACGGTTGTCTTTAACTTAAACGATAGTAAAACGACACAGTTATAGAGGCTACAATTATCCGTTTTTTTTTTCAATAAAACAGATATCGCCACGATGGCAAAAAGGGTTTAAGGATGAGAGAACGCCGGCCGTAGCAGTAGTTTTAAATAAATTTAAACACCGATTGTCACTTCTAGTATAGCCTCCGTATTTATAAAGAAAAATAGATATTTCAGGTCTTGTGGAGCAGAAAGCAATTGCTTTCGGTTTGAGTACGGAAAATTCACGGGAGCTGAAATAACTACATTTTCTTTAAACTAATTCCTTTTTTCGTGACCTTTTTTTTGCTAAATTAAATTTCCCTCTAGTGGGCTTTAGGTCGAAACACAAAAACTGACCTAAAGCCTACTAGAGGTAAATTTAATTTATATTTTCTTTATAAATTCGGGGTTTGAAGTTTTACTTTCGCCTTATTGCGAGTATAGTTTAACTTATATGCGACAAAAGCCGATCGTTTAGGAAAAAGCATTGTATATGAAAACTATAGTAATATCATCAGAAGCGCCGACGACTGAGTCACGTAGTGTCGTAATCCACCAACTTCTCTCAACACTTTTTGTTGAGGAAACAAATTTGAAAGTCGAGATCTAACTCCCTTACAATATAACAAGACTTACTCTCTAAAAATTAATGTCTACATTGTCAAAATCATAGAACATGTTGCAAACACATGCGCCACCAGCCGTACAAATCCAGCGAAAATAAAAACGACTCCATGATAATACTATAGTTTTCATATACAATGGAAAAAGTAAGATGCCTTAAAATTGTTCAAAACTATCGGGACAGCTTTATGTTGTTGTAATCCTTTAAGAAAACATAACAGGTGACATCTGATGCAAACAAATTAAATATATCTTGAATTTCGGACGATGCACTTTCGGTAAAAGTTGTTTATCAATAAGCAAACAACACTAGTGTAGGCCTCTATTTTTTAAGTTATAATTTGAAGCAAATATAAGAGTAACGTTAGCAAGCCTACCGATTTTTGTATCATTTAGAAATTTGTATTAGTTTAAAATATTTTGTTGCTGGAATTTGTACTTGTGAACAATTAGTAAAGATTGATCCTGTGTCTCTGGGAGAAAATGTTGAGCGTTTAAATAAAAACTTTAGTATTGGTTCTTGTATTTTGTGCATTGAGTTTTGATGTAAGCCTACATATTTTACTTCTGTATAGATAGTGCTTGAGTTTTATCCATACAACCTAAGATATTTGCCTTAAGCTGGAATATTATTTGTAGTTTATGGTTAGACTAGTTATCACAATCATCGTTAGAACATTATTTTAGCTTAGAAATAATTTCCATGTAAAATACACCAACAATTCCGCTTAGTTTGCGGCAATAAACTTCTCCAGTTATGTACCAAGTATATTTTACATAAGAATTAAAATTATGGTGGTGTTTATTGTGTGCATTGTGTGCAAGCGTAGGAGAGGACCTATATTCAGTTTTAAGATCAATTTTGTTTCTTAAATATCAGTCATAACGGTACTGCAACTATAATTATTTTCTTAAAAATCCTAAATTTACCTATTTTTTGTATTCATAATCACATAACCCCAGGCAGCTAACACAACTCATTTCTTGCTTTTCAGCCAATGAATAATTGTTTATTACGTAAAAGCAGTTTCCTCCCATTACTTTTCATTCTTTCTAGTGCTGTGAGATTAGCCATTTAATTAAATAACAACAAAAATCTTCAAGTCATAATTTAATTATCAAAGTTCCACAAAAAACGTTTTTTCTTTATTATTTTTGCGATAAAATATTTTAAAACTTTTTTTGTAAATTATTATAGGACTTCCGAAGAAAAGTTTCAGATCTAATCAAAGATGTTGTTTTTATCGTTGGTTCGGGAGCTTGCTTCAAACAAATGTTCATCACATTACAGAATCCAGCTGCTACATGGGAGAGCACAGAATCAGCTCTTTTTATTATGCAAAATGTGGCTAAAAATATTATCCCGTAAGTTTTGACCATTATTATTACACAAAAACAAAAACAATTTTTTTTACAAACATTTTCCTTTTTTTTGTAAATTATAGTGACGAAAATGAAGTTATACCCAAAGTTGTTGAAGCAATATTAAATCTTCCTGAAAACACTCATATCGCCGTACGTTACACGTCCATTATGCTGCTGGGAGAATTGTGCGATTGGATTGAGAACCATCCGGAATCTCTGCAAGCAGTTCTGAACTTTCTCCTGTATTCCCTCCAACAAAAGAATGGTTTAGCAGCAGCTGCTGCAATTGCTCTAACATCAATATGCACTGCCTGCCGTCAGCAGATGAGTTTTCATCTAAATGGACTTATTGAAATTGCACGCAGTTTGGATAGCTTTGAAATTTCGAATGAACTTGCGATTGGGCTGTTGAAAGGAATCTCCTTGATACTGACGAGATTGCCACGCGATCAACTAGAGCCGGGTTTGCGTGAAATTTGTTCCTTTCAATTAAATCCTTTGGCTCAATTGGTTGAAACCGGTAGTCTATCAGTGAAAAAAGGTGAGCGCACAGATCCGGCATACTGGATCGATCGCGCCTGTGCAATTATCAGGCACACAAATCCTGATATTCAGGCCGATGAAGTGCATCCTACTTTGACAATTATCACCGACGCTTGGCCATTAATTTCGAGGGTGATGGAGAAATACCAAAGCGACTTGCGAATAATGGAACGAACCTGTCGTCTGATTCGTTACTCAGTTCGTATGGTAGGCAAGCTAGCATCGCCATTAGTAGAACCACTCGTTAAGCAAATGGTTTGTCTCTACGTCGTACATCATCACAGCTGCTTCTTGTACCTGGGCAGTGTACTGGTCGATGTGTTCGCCAAGTCCGAAGAGTGCATCTCTGGTCTACTCGAGATGCTAAAAGCTTTCATCGAACCCACATTTAATATGCTGCAGGTAGAAAATGGTTTGAAAAACAACCCCGATACAGTGGATGACTTTTTTAGATTGTGCTCGAGATTTATCGAATGTTGCCCGGTCCCGTTTCTGCAGAGCCCATTAGTGACACCGATTTTCCAATGCGCGCTTTTGGCGTGTACCCTTGATCATCGGGAAGCTAACTCTTCGGTCATGAAGTTCTTTTGCAATATTTTGCGATGGGGTCGCACTACTTACAGATATCCCGAATGTCGTCCACTAGTCAAGAGCATTGCTCAACAAAATGGCGAAGCTCTGGTGATGAATTTGATTCACGCCTCAGTATTCTGTTTGCACTCGTATATGATGCCAGACGTAGCCGAAGTATTGATGGAGATAAAATCAGTTGAAGGCGAAAATATGGAAGCGTATTTGAAGCGAGCACTGGATGCATTGCCAAAGAAGAACAGTGGCGGTTATGTGACAGCAACACAGGAGCAACTAGATGCATTTAGTAATTCGGTCTTAAAGTAGGATTAAAAATACATTTTATTTTAAACTAAAGCTTACTAACATATTTATTTTCTTTTTTTTTTTGTTGCAGAGAGGAGGAAACAAAATCCGTGACAATAGCTCTTAAAGAATTCACTAGACTATTCCGATGAAACTTTATTTTAAAAATTTGAGAACAAATTGCGTTTGATTTCATTTCATGTAGACTATTAGATTAACTAATAAAGAAAATTGACATGTTTAAATTTAGTTGAAAAAGTTTTCTAAACAGAACTCATTAAACCTAATAATTGCAATTGCAAAAAAGATGCAAACTTGAAATTATAAAATTTTCTTTGTGTAGAAAAAAAAAATATGTGAGCAGCAGGGATGGGACTTTTTGAAAAAAATTCAAAAGTAGATTTAAAAAAAAACCGCAGTAGATTCATTTTTGTCGCAGTAGATTTTTATATTTTTAAAATATAAATAAAAAGGAAGATAAATAATCCTAAATAACTTAATACAATACATTTAACATTCATTTCTCTTTTTAAAAATACTGTCACTTTCCTTCAAAACAGCCAAAATTCGAAAGTCATTAGTGGCGTTATTTTTGTTAGAATTAGATTGACTGCATTCAGAGACAGAATCAAACAAATAATTTTCGGATTACGTTTACTATATATTGAATGTTTTTTTCGTAAAACAAAAAGTGCAGTAAATTTTTTTTAAAGGCAGTAGACTTGTTTTTCGAAGAAAATGCAGTAGATCTACTGCAATTGCAGTAAAGTCACAACCTTGATGAGCAGTAGTTGAGGATTTCAAATCATCCTTTCTTTATTTTGGCTGGAAAAGGGGAATCTAAATGACTACACAACGAAATGCCAACTTTCTCTCGGAGGCAATGGAGGGGACGCACACTATTATAACTAAACTTCCTCAAAAGCAACATTACACGGATTTTTTTTTTGTGTGGAATACACCTACATAAATAATCTCTCAATATTAAAAATCCCTGTGGAATACCAAATTTTAAATAGCACACCGCGATTTTGTATGACAATCCTTACTAAAACCAGTGGCCTGTCTATATTTTTTCGAGGATGACTGTCCCTATCGCATCTGTATGGAAAATGGAGTATGCTAATACCAAGAAGATAGTTCGTTTCACATAATGTACCAGATTTTAAGTTAATTTAATTTGGAGAATAATTATCCACATTTTATTTTGTTAGGTTTGATAATATTTATTGATTATACGTTTGGAATAAATAATTACTTAAACATCCTTTATGCTACGTGAATTTTATAAGTAAGAAAATCTTGTTAACACCGCTTTTAAGTATTTCCTTCAAAAGGAGACTTCAAATAAAATTAAATTATTAAGCGGTACTTTTTGTAAAACCACTCACTGGCGGTTTAACACCCATCATATTACACAATTCATTACGAACAGGACGAACCTCTAACAAAGGCAGACCCCAATCTGTTTCAGATAATAAATTCAAGATCTCATCCATATTTTCTTCGGGAATATCACATGAATCACCATGAAGTGCAAGGGCTTCATATAGTTTTGTTGCTGTAGTCTTGCGAACATGGACATGGGTGAGCCCTAAAAATACTGCCATTTTGGCAAGTATTTTCTTACAGAGACGGGGAACTTGAATCAATTGACAAAACACATTGATACTCGATATGAGTTTGTAGAGCTTCTTGTGTCCTTTGATTTCTTCGTTAACTAATCGAAATATGTCATCGGCAAACTGGGATTCTTCCTCCATTAAAACCGAATTGATTGTACCTGTAAAAAAAATAATAAATTTTATAAAAATAAGGTATGTAGTTAAGAAATAAATTCAGCAAAAAATACCTGATCCAATAAGAATGTCTAAGAAATTTAACATCGGATGAGTAACTCTATCGACCATGAAATGATCTTCAAAGTTTTTAACAATCTCATTACAAAGCCGAGGAATTTGATTTGGGTGCGAACGCAAAAATTTAAACAGAGCTGCAGATGAATATTTTATCTAAAATAAAAAAAATGCGTTAAAAATTTGACTTTAAACAACAAAAGTCGTTCCCTCACCAGTGATTCTGTAAGTTGTCCAATACTTGCACTTAAGCCGAGAAGAACTTTCTGTGAATAATCTGGCAATTCTAATAGAGAGCAAAACATTGGAAATGTATGGTCAGCAAATAACCAAAGTACAGCCTCAGTATTTTCGGGAAAAATCTCTTTAAGTCGATCATGTTGGCTTATGTGTGGAATGACTGGATCAAAATTTATGAGACTGCAGAAAAGGCGCCCTGCCAAACCTCTTGTGCGATCAATTTTTTCGACTGCTTGCTGAACCAAACCTAGGAGAACACGTTTTACATGATCCGGGTTCAAAATACTTGTTGGACATGTGGTAAGCAGTTGGTATAAAGCTACAAACAAATTCAAGCAAAAATTATTTAAAATTATCAAATGCCAAATATTCGTTTCCAACCATTCATAGCTGCTTCTCGCACCCAGGCTCCAATATCGCCTCTATTATCGACGGAGTACTCTTCAAGAGCTTTCATGTAGCATTGGAAAACTTTTTCAAAATACTTGGGATTTCCTATAGACCCATCGGAATCACTAGAGAAGCCAACAGTTTGGACGATATTTGAAAGTGATCGGACGCTTTCTCTGCGAGCCTCGCTCCATTTGAAAGTGATAACATTTTCTGGTTGTTTTTCGGATGGTTCCGAAGTCAATTCTTGTGCGTGGGAACGTGGTACTTGGCAGTACTTAACAAGGCAGTCAATTATCTCATCTAGCTGAGGTAAGACCATGAAATTGGGCAATGCCCCAAGGGCACATAGATAGCCCATACGAATTTTTTCTTCAAGATCATTTTGAGCTCCTTTAAGATAAGCTGCAACTATAACATCATTTTGATCACTTCGGTCAGGTGTGTTGTAGTATGCTTTGCACAGTTCTGCAAGGGATAATGTTGCAGCATCTCGGGTTTGACCGATAAGGCACTTGTCGATAATTTCTTGCCAGGACTCTGGAAAATAAAAGGCAGATTACAAAAATAGTATTTTATCCAAAATACTAGAGTTTATTTGTCAATTGTAATTACTTACCTAAGCATTTGGAATTGGCCGTAATTTTGGCAACACTGCAGTTTCTTATAAACTCTACACAACAATCCTTCATTATTTCTCCACTCATACCTTAGAAAATATATACAAAAACTTAAAAATTCTGGTATTTCAAGTATACAAAAGAAATGTACCTCTAAATTGATCACGCGTTAAAAATGTTCCAATTAATTCGTTCAAATCGCTAACTATCTTATTTGTGAGAAGAGTTACTTCCGATTTATTTTCCACCAATTTCAAGGCTGAAATGATTTCACCAATTGCCAAAACAGATCCATGTCTCATATTGATGTCAATTGAGTTGGTCTTATTAAATAATCGAGGAAGAACGTCATTAGACATGTACTGTGGTGCCTTAAGGGTAAGTTTATGGAGTGCTTTCGAAGTCAATTCTCGTATTGAAGTGTCCCAATGGTTGACTTTCTTTTCGACTAAATGATCAATAAGTGGCACTTGATATTCCTCGTATTGTGCAATATAATCACTCACGATAAGAAATGAATTCTGTTTTAAGCCAACGGTATAGAAATCTGTTGTTGTTGAGATTTCAATGCCATATGGAAAATTACCCAAACGACCGACACTTTCTTGAAACGCTGCAGATGCTGCTCGTCTGCAGTTGATTTCACGATCAAAAGAGGCAACAGTTAATAACCCAGCAGATATTTGATGTACAAAAGGTTGCAAATCGGCAGGATTGTATGCTCGAGCAAAAGCCCAGCACATATAACATGCAGCGTCTCGAATATGCTGTCCCACTGACATATATCCTTTCATTTCATCATAGAACAATGCTTGCAGCAACAGTGGAACGAGTTCTTTGAGGCGATAAGGAAGTAAAAGACCTCGTTTGGCCAATTCGGCTAGAGCTAAACATGCACCATGCCAAGCTTCGTGCGGTTCCAGAGGATTTAAAATATCTACTACAGAACCAATAACTTCATCGGCTAGTGTACGTGAAAGACGATTAGTAACACGACCAATTCCTTTCGCAGCACTCCAACGTATATCACTGCCTGGGCTGCGTAGACCTTGAAGCAGTTCTTCAATTACATCTTCGACAAAATCAGGGACAACAATTTCTTCCCCCTCCTCCATGTCGCTATCAATTTCTTCCAAGATTGTTGACTTAGTCGAATCGGATGGTTCACCAAGATTAACAGCCAAAGATCGAACGCCTTTAAGAGAATTTATTAATTAAATATTCGCCACTGCTTAACAAATTTATAATATCCCAATTTAATAGTTTAAAATTGTGCCAACAACCGGCCGGGAACCCAGCCGGATGTTGTTTTACCTAAAATTAATATACAATTTTCTAATGAACGGAAATTAGAAGTGCATTACTATAAATTTTATACTGCATTAATACCTCTTTTGTATCTCCAGGCGGCTATTCTAGGCTTCAAATAAACCAAGCCTATTCGCTGAACTATTTTAATGTAATATTTGTATTTCAAGAAGTCTGAACTATCTTTGTAGTTACATCCCAAAATCCACACTTGTAGCCTCTGAGCATAGGGCAGTAAGTCCTCACGTTTTCCGTGCTTAAGTATAGCGGCAACTGCTGCCAACTGGCCAAATTTTACTTCTTGAGTCTCTGCGTTGTTATTTTCAATTACCCAGTCAAAGTATTTTTCCAAGTATATGTCCTTGATGTCTGAGCGAATAAAATATTTCGCCGACAGAAATGCAGTTATCCCGGCACACGTATCGTTGTGTTCAGAATAAGTTTTGCAAATATCAAAAATTCGTTCCATTTTAGTTTTGATAGTAGTTGTGTTCGAGGTGCAATTGACTACCGCTCCACCAGCTGCATAAGCATCCAATCGAGCCATATGAAAAGGATTCAACACCAGAATAGACATCCAGAGCAGAAGAATATAACGAGTTTCCCAATTTTCATACACTTTGGGATCTTGCTTTTCCAGCAAATCCAAAGCAAACTCTAGGTCGCTTAACTCGTGGGGGAGGAACTTAACCAAGGCTTTATAAGTTCTTACCTTGCATAGGATATACAAGTATTTGAAGCATGCATGCACAAGATCGCTATCGCTGTTGGGATCACGTATTTTGTTCAGAAGCTTTGTTAACAAAATTTCAAGATGTGCGTCCAGCAAATGTGGTTGCTCTTGGTACCTAGTTTTAAATTTGCATTAAAATTGACACTTAAATAAAGTAATTGAGAAGCTTCACAAACCTTGAAAGAATTTCAGTAAAATGCTCATACTCCTTTTCAAAAGTTCGTGCATGACACACCTTAATGAAGTCAATCATTTCAATTACTTCCTCGAGTTCGACAAATAATTCCAGAGTATTCGATGGACGATCGTCATCCTTTAATTCTTCACATTGAGCCATTTCTGCGAGTATTGATTTAAAAAGTTTTTGTATATTACTTTCAGTAGAATTCTAAATATTAAAGAACAGCCGGTCGTGCCGTTTAACTTTCTTTGTTGACAAATGAAATCAAAAAACAGCAAGCAACTGCAAATGCAAAACAGAACGAATTTGATTTGCGTTCCGTTTTGGCGTTTTCCGACCTATCCGTGTTTCAAAATTATATCGTTCACAAAAATATAGGAGATTCACAATAGTATAGATGTATTTTTATAAATTATTTTCACCGTAAAATAGTTGTCACAGACGAAAACTTTTGGTATTTACCCCGTATACAAGCAGAATCGAGAGCTCGAGTTGGGTTATACTACGTTTTCATTAGAGCCAAAATGAGGTAATTTCGAAATTAGCTCATTTGGAACGTCATTTCCCATACAAATTTGACGTTCGGATAGGTAGGTTCGGATTTTCGACCCAGGTGTTTCGTCACGTGAGTTGAGAGCCCCATTTGAAATTGAGTTGATAGGGTGTTGAGATTACATTTGATGGAATGGCAACAACATATTTATTTCACACAAAAACAGTTAAAATTTAATGAATTTTAGTACATACTTCACATAGCTATCAAAACAAATAAATAATTTTTCTCGCACATGTGCAAAAACACTGGGCCCTACCAATAATCAAATTTAGTAACGACTTTAATATTTAAGAAAAATGGACCATAATTGTATTGGCTCTAAATAATAAACCCACCATGGTATGACTTCAATATTTAGGTGATCCCTAAATATGTCGTTACTAAAATTTGGTTATTGGTAGGGCCAACTGTGTTTAACACATCCTCAAGACCGACTCTTCGACCTAGGTTTTTTATCAACAATTTCGACTCCACTCAACTCCTGAAGTGGAATCGAGTCGGTTGAAGCTCATTTCAAGTCAACGTAGGTATACAAAGGGGACAAGCGAGCTTGAAGCTCGCTCGAATACCTCATGTAAACGGGGTAGTTGATATTTTTCTTGATAATATATTTGTTTTTAAATCACATATTTTTTTATTTTCAATTTAACGGTTAAGGCTCTCCCAAACCAACGCGGAACATTCGCTATGCGGGGCGACTGCTGCCGCGTCGTCGAGTGTGCCGCTTTCGCGTTGGTTTGGGAGAGCCTTGTCCTACCCAAAAGACAAGGTTCTGCCAAAATTGCTGACTACTGGGTGTACCTGCCACTTTATTCATATTTTCACTGTCTAAAAAATTAAATACAAAACAACAATATAATTAAATATGATTCCGTACAAAAATATTTTGGTGTTTCGTGAAATTCTATTGTGGTACATCCGTATGGTGTAGTCTTACCTCAATCATTATTTTATAAAATGTCTACTTCGATATTTTAATAATCTTAAAATTAGTAACAAGGCTCTCATAAACCAACAAGAAAGTGGTGCGAAACATTCGCCGACAGCAGTTATTTTTTTTTTTGTATAACAAATTCTTCATTTGTCATTTTTGTTATCACTGCAGAGCGAATGTTTCGAGATGGTTTGGGAGAGTCTATAAGAAGAAACTTTTTGAATTATATGAAAGTTTCGTTGTCGTGCCGAATATTTCGCGTTTGTTTGGGAGAGCCCTTAATCATGTGTCAAGTGTGTTCATGGAATTATATGATATAGTTCCATGTTCCACTTATCGTGAACTAGTGTCTCTTGGTTCAATTCCATGTGTCAAAAAAACTCATCCAATCCATACAAAAATTATATTCTTTTATCAAAAAACAACTCTTTTTATCCACTAGAAAAATTAAAATTTATTTTTACTTTTGACGAATATGGTTGCAACAAACGAAGTTCCAATAGCAACAGAAGATGAACAAGCACCTGGACAAGTGTTGGGTGATCTGATAATGCAACTAGAGGACTACATACCAACTGTCCCAGATGCTGTATCGGCCAGGTTTCTCAATGCAGCTGGATTCGAAGCCACTGACCCAAGGATCATACGTTTAATGTCTGTCGCAGCGCAGAAATTTATTTCTGATATTGCCAATGATTCACTTCAACATTGCAAGACCAGAACCAGTAATACCCAACATTCATCGGGACATGGATCTTCAAAGGTGAGTAATGCTTTTAACAATTAAATCTAGCTATGTACACAAGCAACTACGATTACGATTTATAGGGTCAAAAACCATCAAAGGACAGGAAGTATACTCTTGCTATGGAAGATCTAACTCCAGCTTTGGCCGATTATGGTATTACTGTTAGGAAACCCCAATATTTCGTCTAGTAAGAATAATAATTAATGTAATATTATTTAAGCAAAATGTAATATTTACTATTCGATTTTCAATTCCACTGGAATTCGAAACAACAAAACAAATGAAATAAACGTCAAAAAGTGGAACATTCGCCTTTTAACTTTTGTAGCCTGCTGTCGTGATTTTCTGTCTAGAAAAAAAAATATGATAAGTGGTGATAATTTCGGTATTTATCGCGGTTCTTCTCGTCAAGGACAAGAAGATCGTGCTCAAGGTCAGATTTTGAGTGATTTCCTAATGCAACTCGAGGATTATGTTCCTACAGTACCCGACGCAGTCACAGCCCATTACCTCAACTCTGCTGGCTTTGAGTCAGTTGATCCACGTATAGTGCGTCTGATATCAGTCGCAGCACAAAAATTCGTGTCTGATGTAGCCAATGATTCACTTCAGCATTGCAAAGTCAGGGCTAACAATCAACAGCCGCCAAGCCATGGAATGGCAAAGGTACGGTATTTATTAAAAAAAAAAAACTAGATATGTATAATTTGCAACTAAGTACCTATACACATTTATTACGTACCTATACAAAATGTTTTGTGATTCTAGGGACAAAAGCCCATCAAAGATCGAAAATATACGATGACTATGGAGGATTTGGTTCCAGCTTTGTCAGACTATGGAATAACTGTTCGGAAACCGCATTATTTTGTCTGATTTAAATAATTTATCTTTTTGTCTGGTTTTTGAGTTTGGGAGTTTGTATGTTCCTTTAATTTGAATAAATACTACCTAGCTTTTTAAAAAGCTGTTTCATTTATTACAAATTTTCTTAGAAAAGTAGGACCCAAAAACCATGGCACTTCTGCATGATAGTCAGAGGAAGCTTTATGTAAAATATAAATAAAAAAATAAATCGGGTGGCACAACGGCTCATGAAGAACCAGGGACTACTGACTAACAACTCGCAACCATTCCTGTGTGCGCCTTTCGACAGGAAGGGAAGGGACCTACAATTTTATGCCGAATCCGAACGGCTAGACGAGAAGCACTTATTCGTGACAAGTGATACTCTTGGAGGATTTGTCAATTCCTCGCAAGAGGCAGTAGCCCTGAAAAAAAACTTTTTAGTTTTTAGGTGGACGAGGCTGGGAAGCGATCCCAGACCTCCAGCGTGACAGTCGAACGCACTAACCATTACGCTACGGGCTACTACGTATGTAAAGAGAACTAAATATTTTAAAATGTAGGTAGGGTCCGTTCCCCTATAGTTGAACACTTAGTGGTCCGTAAAGTAATCGTCTACTGTGGGGGAACCATTCAACGTAATTAGGTAATGTAAAGTTAATTAGAAGCTTAACTCAAAAATTTCTTATTTCTTTAAGGATTTTTCTAGTAACTTTTATGACTTTTTTTTAAATAAAATAAAACATGAAAAAAGCCAAATTCCCCAGTAGTCGAACACTGGTTGCCTGAACTCGAATACAAAGTTTTCTAATTTCGAACATAGGATTTTATGCATAGTTTCAACATAAACAAATTTATGAGGATTTTTTGGAATTTTTATTTTGTATTTATTTTTTAATTCAATTTTTTGAAAGTAGGTTTGGTCTTTTTCGTTTCATTTTCAAATGTGAGGTCAGAAAAAGGATGTGAAAAAGATTTTAAAATATTGTAGATCTGTCAGTGAAAACTATGCCTTATATGGCGTTTTCACTGTGCCAAATAAGGTAATTTCGTTGCAAATTTCCAAATGAGATCGAAATTACCTCATTTGCATAATTAGGTTGGAAATTAGGTGAATGCATCCAGGGGAATCAGTTTCAAAAGCTGTCGTATGAAAATTTCAATACACTATACTCAACAACATAAAACAGAAAGAGAAAACAACAAAAATTAACGGCTAACTGCCATTCCAAATTCAAAATGAAATGAGATGTCAAATGAAATTAGCTCTAATGAAAACGTAGTATTAATTGTTTTACAACCGTTTGAATTAACAAAGTAGTATGAAAATATTTTTGGAAACATCCCAACCCATTGTCAGACATACGCCTCTTCAGGTTATTGCTTGCCATTGACAGATCTAACAGTATTGTAAGAACTGAGGCTGGTATTCACCGATCGCTCATAAACTGCTCTTAACTTTATGAGCTTCTTAGGGACCGGTTATAGCGACCAGGAAAACGCATCAGTAAAAAATTTCTTTTTGATAATTTTATTTGTTAAGAAACGATTTGGAATATAAAAAGGATACAAATCAATAAACAATTACCTGAAATAATTTATTCATAAAAAAAAAACTAATTGAAACAAATATTTGTGTTGTGGAATTTACTTCAGGAAAATTAAAAAAATGCTTTTTTAGACACAAATATTTGTTTCAAATAGTTTTTTTTTTGTATTGATAAATTGTTTTAGGTAATTGTTTATTGATTTGTACCCTTTTTATATTGCAAATCGTATCTTAACAAATAAAATTATCAAAAACAAATTTTTTTACTAATGCGTTTTTCTGATCGCTATAACCGGCCCCTTAACTTGGAAATTATTTGTGCTATTGACCAACCACTCATAAGTATTTTTCCATGTTCGAAAAAGAGTGCCAATGTTTGAATATGAGAGCAAATGTTCGAAAAAACCAACCAAACATTCCCAATTGGAAACGATAGACAGCTGGCTATAGGCAGACGCCAAAAGTATATCAATAAACTTAAAACATTTTTACCTTATTCTGCCGTTGTGAGGCTCACAGGTCACAATTTTGTTTGTTTTTGTATAAGGCGGTCACAATTTCGTATTCTGTGGAAAATCTTATAAGAAACCTCACAAGAACAACGTGAGTTGTGATCTGCCAAGGAGCAGATCATAATTTTTAAGTTTTTAGGCCTAGTACTCAGTTCAAGTAAAAATGAAATTTCTATACAAAAGTAACACTTATTTCAAAACGATGAAATTCATAACGAGAGCTGAGTACCCAAAATGTGAGAGTGAAATATGAACCGGTTCAAAATTAATTTCATTTCATAATTTTAATTTCCTAACGTACGACCACTAGGAAAAAATAATAGAGTTGTGAAAAAGTGTGACATTTGGCAATAAATTAAAATAAAAGTTTTTATTTTGGGTTTTTTGTGTGATAACACACTCGCAGTTAGGCTGCATAGCTTTCGCTCCGTAATTTATATTATTAAATGTTTGAATTTTCAACAACCACTTGAGTGGGCTACCACCATTGTATTTGGCTGGAATTATTGCAATTTCATGGCTGCCACACTAATCATCAGATTCCTAAATTTTACCCAATGTGAACAATCTGGCCCATAGTGTTTCTTAAGTGCCCAACAAGAGATACTGAAGTGCAACTTATTCAGGTAAGTATGTGCACTGCAAAAATTGGCTTTTTTATTCTATATTTCGCACTTAAGTGCTACTCCTGTGTCCTGTTGCTGTGAAACTGGCCCAATGAAAATCTAAAGGCTTAACTACACAAACCTAATTTTTGCTACGATGACACGAAACTAGGCAACCTCACCCTATAAAATTAGTTTAATATCGAGAGCAAATAAATGCAAGATCCGCTCATAAATTTATTCATCAAGCCTTCAATACTTAAATCGGTCCTGAACAGATATCCGCCGAAACGTCAAATTGTCAGATTTCATAAGCTGCTTTTAACATGTTTTCGACATTATTTAACGCAAGCGTTGCAATTCGCACTTTTATTTACACATTGTTGATGCACACTCAATGGTTTATGACCATACCCAATGTTAAAATTTAACACAGTTCGAGCATTTAGGAAGCAGAGGATTGTGTTTGAGATAACAATGTTCACTTGACTTGAACGTCTATCGAAGTGGGAAAGAAAAATAAGAGTCGCGTAATACGACTAAAAAAGTAATTGGCGGTACGCCCGAAGGCTGAAGGGTATAATAATGAGCATTTCTAGCGGAGCGGGTATTTTTGAAAAAGTAACGATAAATCAGTGATACCCAAGAGAGATGTTCAGGCAGAATAAATGTTTCCGCAACTTTTCTGGACCTATCACATAATTTAAGATCTATTCTGTATTTTATACAGCAGGTGTAAGTTTTTATAAGCACATGTAATTTGAGCCTCCGACGAAGTATGCACCACGGAGAATGTTTCACTCGGACGGATGGGGAAAAATTTGATTTCAGAAATCTGAATGCTCAGTTATGAAATTGTATGGCTTAAACCATAGAGCAATTTCATTGGGCAAACAAAATTGCTTTTTTTTAATTTTTAATCAATATGGCGTGTTTTATTGTAAAAGCCATCCATAGTACAGTACGATTTAACATGCATTACAAATACAATATCGCTTGTAGCTCTACAGCCGATCAGAAGCTAAAGTAGAATCTTACTGTGGATAGATTTATTGCGTTTATTCGAGCCTCTATTCTACTTTAGAGTCTAATCGGCTGTAGAGCTACTAGCGATGTTGTATTTGTAATGCATGTAAAATCGTACTGTACTATGGATGGCTTTTGCAATAAAACACGCCTAATTGTATGGACCATCGAAGACACGAATATATACCAATAACATGACAAAAACAAATCAATATTAAGGTAAAAAAAATCAATTTAGTGTCGTTTTCGATTCAGAGTTACTCCTTTTCTATTACTCCAAAAGAATTTGATTGGCTATTCCGAGTAATATTTTTCAAAGTGATTTTCTGTTCCGGATTTAATACATGGAGCATAGAGGAAGTACTACCTAGAGAACCGACTTAAGGGGTCCATGCTCTTTCACCCTACAAGCTGAATTGAGAGGATTATCTGTTTCGCCAAGCATGTGTGCAGTTGCCGTGCATTTTAAATGGAAAAACGAGCATGTATGTATGCAAACGGATTTTTGCTCAGTGGCAATTTGGTGAATAAGTGCGCTCAGATATTCAAAAAAAGGAATCCGTTAAATTCAAAAATTGAAAAAAATAAAATATTTTGTCAATAAAATAGATAGAAAAATAAGAGTACATTAGAGAGTTTTCTCTTATTCACATCAAATAAATTTGGCGGGTGTTTAAGGCAAGGGTGGTACTTACTCTATGATTTAATAAAGGAGTAGACCCAGGAACACACATTCACATCATACACTCGATACACTCTTTCATCGGATTAATTGTCAAATAAAATAAAAAGATTATTTTTAATCACTTCCAATCACAATTACAAATAAAATATACTCGACTGAACGTGCAAAATATGCATATGTCCCCTTTTGTGTTGCCGGCAATATTTTTAGTTTGTAGGAGAGAAGGGCGTAAGGGGAAGGAAACAAATCTCCCCTCACACCCTTCTCGCTTACGAAACTAGCTAGTTTCTGGTAACTCAGTTTCCTTGTGTGAAAGCGGCCTGAATATCAGACAATTTACTTACACACACACACGCACATAATTTTTCGGAAATTGGGCTTGGAACAACAGAAAATAATTCGTTTGGAATCAAAAAGAAGTAGTACCTACTGTTCGAAAACGGCATACATACTCGTATCAAAATCATGAACCGAGGCTGAACATATTTGTACATTTGACCGTGAATGTACTCCTTGGTGATAAGTGCTGAACTATTCCACTTGGTTGTCAGTTTTGTGACGTTTACGAAGTACAATTTTCATTTTCCATCGATGTGTTTGTGTTGGGTTGACTGCCACTGCATTTTCTTCGCAGTTTAACAAAAAATACAATTTTCAACAAATAAAAATTATTTTATAATATTGGCTTAATAAATTCACTTGCCATCAAAATGACTTTAGCTGAATTTTTTGGATGCACCTTAATTGCATTTGGCCCAGCGCTACATATGTTTATCTTCACTATCGCCCACGACCCAGTTCGGATTATTATTCTCATAGCAGCTTCATTCTTTTGGCTTCTTTCATTACTCATATCGTCGCTGTTGTGGTTTTCAGTGGTTCCTCTGCGAGAACACCTAGTTTTTGGTGTCACATTCTCCATAATATTCCAGGTAAATTCATTAAAAATCAGTATAAATCAAGTGCACAATATTCTGTTGGCAACAGATTCACTGAAAAGAAAGAACAGTATGGAACACAAAATTTGTCATTGAACGGAAAAAAGTTACACTTTATGTTTCAAACTGTTCGGAACAGCTTCGTTAAACGAAACAATCATTTCACAATTATTTTCATAGGAGTGCTTTCGATACTTCATTTACAAAATACTACGTAGCACGGAAAATGGCTTAAGAGAAGTTGCTGATGATTCCCGTGTAACGGATAACAAGCACATTCTTGCTTATGTATCAGGGCTTGGATTCGGAATTATAAGTGCAGCTTTTGCACTTGTGAATGTTCTCGCTGATATGGTAACAAAATAATATTTTTTATTAATTCAAATCAATGGTGTATTTTATCGTAATATTTTCAGACTGGCCCAGCAACAATGGGGCTGAAAGGTGGAACACAAATATTCTTCTTGGTTTCCGCTGCCCAAGCTCTCTCTATAATTTTGCTTCACACATTTTGGAGTGTGATTTTCTTTAATGCCATGGACACATCAAAGTATCTTCATGTTGCATATGTCTTCTGTACTCATTTGCTTGTATCTGGAATAACCCTATTGAATGCCTCAGAACTTTATGCGACAACACTAACAGCAAACTTTTGCATTACCCTTGCTACTGGCCTGTTAGCATTCAATGTAGCAGGTGGGTCAATGCTTTCATTTAAGAGATTTATAACTTGCAGATAAACTCAGGATTACTTTTATTATGCATAATACAAATTAACCTACTCGATCCTTAATTCTAGAAACTAAGCTTTATTTGTAAACAAAATGTATATTATAAGTCGTTAGCCAAATAAACAAAACAAAAACTACGCCCACAACTTTTAAACTTGAATGTACTTTTCTGGCAAAAGACAATGAGCATTACACAACTAAGAAAATGTTTAACAACAAAAATGCTTGTTAACCAGTTGGGCAGTGCAAATATCTTCTGGATTAATAAATTTAAATTTTTATTACATTTTTTAATTTTTTTTTTAGTTAAGCTTAATACAAGCTACTTAAAACTAAGTCTTAAATCTAAACTTTATATAATACAAATTATGTACATGAAATATCTTACTTCGAAACAGTGAGTATAATACAAATAAATAAAAACAGTATTGAAACTATGTATACGTATATTATAAGGATGAGTATAAGGTAGTTATGAGGGCATGCTTTAAAGAGGGTTTACTAAGGTTTAGGTCAAATGCGTTAGAACTATTAACTATACCCAACATCAACATTCTAATTAGGGGTTTATTTAGGCCGTATTCGGTGCGGTGGTGTTGGACTTGAAAAAGGGTAACAGATCTAAAACGGCGGCGGGGATTAGTATGAATAGAGATCTTTTGAAAAAGACAAGGACAGTCGATAGAACCATTTAAAAGTTGATGAATAAACAAAATGTCAGCATTATTACGGCGGGTATATAAAGTTTGCAAGCCATAAAGTTTCATTCTGAATAGGGAGGAAAGTTAAAAGGATCATCCCAACTCAGACAACGTAAGGCAAAAAGTATGAATCTTCGCTGGAAGGCTTCAATTCGTTTGATGTGGACTTGATAATAAGGAGACCAGACCTGAGACGAATATTCAATGAGTGGCCTAACAAAAGTTATATACAGGGATTTGGTGACATAAGGATCGGCAAATTCTTTAGAACAGCGCTTAATAAATCCAAGAGTAGAGATAGCTTTGTTGATGATACTATAAATGTGCGCACGCAAATTAAGCTGGGAGTCACATATAAGACCTAAATCACGGATTGAGGTGACTATAGTAATCGGTTCATTATTCACAATCAGTCCTATTGTGAGTTTCACCCGGAACACATTTCGCCCGAAAATGTTTTGTTTTGTTCACCCGGATTTTCAAAAGTTATTGTGAGTTTCACCCTCCATTTTACAACAAGTGTGGCCTCGTACGCCACTAAAAATGAAATGGATATCTTTTCACCCGAAACTCACAATAAAGGAATAGTGAAATGTAATTTTTCCGGCCGGATTTTCTTTCACGCGGAACTCACAATAGGGCTGAATATATATTCTCTGACAGGAGGGTGTGCGCTTTCGGGAATAAGTTATGGCTTGGCATTTCTTAATGTTGAGTTCCAGAATGTTTTTTTGGCACCAAATAAAGAATTTGTCCAAGTCGATTTGCAGTGATTGGGCATCTGCGGATTTAGAGATTTGTTTATAAATTCCCATATCGTCTGCATATATAAGAAGATCAGAACTAGAAAAAATTTTGTCAAGATCATTTGACTTCCTTGGGGAACACCAGACGTTGCACAGATCGAGTTCGATACACAATCTGAAAATAACCCTATACTGTCGATTGACTGTGGTAAACCGAGCTTTTTAAGCTTGAATAAGATAATATTATGAGATATTTTGTCGAAAGCTTTGCTAAAATCGGTAGCAAATAGCATCAACTTCTTTACCTTCTTCCAAGGCACAAAGTGTACTAGAAACGAACTCAGTTAGGTTGGTTGTAGTGGACCTACCCTTCCAAAATCCATGTTGCTTAGGCGAGAAAATTTTAAAACTGACGGGTAACCATCGAGCTTTCTTTTGCTATTTATAAATTGGAAAAACAATTTTGGGTTACATATCAGATCAGTTTGCATTTTCGCAATGTAATTTGAGTATAAAGATTCACATAAACAGGAGAAATTTTCATAAGATAAGGTGTAGTTAGAGAAATCAAAGCTAGATTTTGATTTAAGAAATGTTTGCCAAAGTTTCTTTTGTTGCGAAGAGAGCGAAGTTCTTTTGTGTACCAAGGAGGGGAGGATGAAATATTTTTTTGTAACAGCTTTGGTATTGAAAGAGAAAAGCAGTCGAAAATGAGTGAATAAAATCGAGTGATTATTATGTTGATATCGTTACTGTGATCAGAAATGAAATCGAAATTTATCCTACCTATAAGATCATTCAGTTTTTTAAAGTTACCTTTACGGAAGTTGAATTTATGCTGTGTTAAATATTCAGGGTTGGAATTATTGCTCATATAAGAAAAGGTTATTGAGACAGGAGCGTGGTAAGAATCGAGTTTAGCGAGAAGATGACTGCTATTCGTGGCAACGGTGTTATCGGCATCAGATGTAAAAATTAAATTCATGATATTGAAAGAAGATTTTTTTAGAGCTGATAGCTGGATAGGAAGGCCTTCCTTTAATATGGAAAGTTCAAGGTTTGCCTTAGTTTTTCCATTAATGCAGGTATGATCGGGTTTATCGTGAAAAAAAGCTAAGTAGTTTCTGACATTGGCAAATGTTGTCGAATCTCGCAAGCGTGACAAGACAAAATGGCCGTCGTCACAGAAGTCTGTAAACTTTTTAGTTAATTTTACCATAGGAGGAAGTATTGGGTCTAAAAAATAAGAAGTTAAAGACGACGAAGAAGAGAAAGTAGGCATAGTTTAAGATTAATCGACAGTTTGAGAAGCATTCACTGAGGGGTTAGATCAAGTGTGGGAATTTAAGTTGTCGTTAGGGGAAATTGTAAAATTGTCTCGTTTAAAAGGATTGTTTGGTACTGGATGAGATTGATTGTTTAATGACTGAGGGCACAGATGGATTAAAGACGTGGGAGAGAAGGAAATTTGGATATTTAGTACTAGAATTAGAAGTAGATTTCTTAGGAGAGGGTAAGTTATTTGGAAAGTTGTTGGAAACGGGAGAGTTATAATTAGACTTAGACTTAAAATAAGATCTTTGATTCTTAATTAAAGGTTTAACCACCCAAGGGGCAATCTTCATCATACTATTTTTTAAAATTAGAGGGCTGGAGGAAAACAGCCATTCGTAGCTATTAAAACCAAGGCGATGACAGTCTGCAGGATAAAATCTATAATTGATTTTAAAAAATTGTAGAATCCAGGATTCGTTAGCGGGTCGAGGTGGACCCTTAACGATGAAAATTGAATTGCTAGTGTCAGTAGGTTGATAAGCACAAATTTTCTCCAGGCGATTGTGCCATCCTGAGGGGTCCATGTTGTACCCAATTTGTTAATAGTACGAGGTAATTGAGAAAGTGTGGGAACTGGCGGTGCTGGAGGAACTATTTTAGAATTGTCGTTTGAGTGTTCGCTATTATTTGCTGTTGTTGATGTTATTGTTTTTATTGTTGTTGACGGAGCTTTTATTGTTGTTAATATAGGATTGTTCAGTGAGGTTTTTTTCAGATCAGAACAGAACAGGATAGAACAGAAATGTCAGACAAGATAGAACAGACAGCTGTATGACAGTTGTCAAAAACCTCTTCTAAGTTGTTCTACCTAAAAAGTAAGAACAGAAAATCCTGTTCTATTCTGTTCCAAACTGTTCGGAACAGCCTCACTGAACAGCAAATCAAAACAGTTTAGAACAGAAAATTCTCATTGAACAGCAAAAACTTGCACTTTTCTGTTCTTAACTGTTCCAAACTGTTCGGAACAACGTCACTGAACAAAGCGACGTTTGATATTATTGATGGTAATAACCATAGAATAAGTATCCTACCTAGAGGCCCGACTCGTACCCCCCTTGCCTTAAACACCCGCAAAATCTGATTCACCAATTGAGCACATGACCATGTTTGAGCAAATGCCCTAATGCATACATACAAAGCTCGTTTTGTCCCATTTAAAATGCATTGCAACTGCACACATCCTTACTGAATAGGGCATAAATCCTCTCAATTCAGCTTGTAGGGTGAAAGAGCATAGACACCTTAAGTCGGTTCTCTAGGTAGTATTTTCTCTATGGTAATAACGATGGGACAGGAATTGAAAGAGAGAAAGATTTTGTGTAGACTCGATAGATAGAATAGATGTGTTGTAGTTAGACGAGGTAGGTTGAACATGAATTTCATCGATTTTGCAGGATGCGATTTTTATTTCTTCGATTACATCGTTAAGGCTTTCCCAAACCAATGCGGAACATTCCTTGCGGCGAAGAAACAATCGTCGGTCAAAATTATTTCATTTGTTTCTCCGCGCGCGTTGGTGTGGGCACTCTCATATATCATCATGTAAATAAATTTTGGACATGCGAATGTTTCTTCGCCGCAACGAATGTTCCGCATTGGTTTGGGAGAGCCTTTAAACGAGGTACGCGTAAAAGTAAGTTCGCTGTTTATAATGGAAATCTTGGATATGAGAAAATGTAGAATTGGAGTAATTTTGCAGGAGGCTGAAGACATGGAGCTTGAAGTTGACTGTATGAAAAGATCTAAATCGGACCGAAACCAGAACTAATTCATTCACAATAATAAGTCCCGGTCTACATTGCACGATTTTTCCAGTGCCGATCTTTTTTTCGCTGGTGAAGGGAGTGAAAAGTGAGGGGTTGGGACCAAATCGTTTGTACCACATAACTCAAACGATTTATCCAGTCTGTTTATGTTCTCTCTCGTCTTCTTTCCATTTTTTTGTGTATGTTCGGTGTCGGTGTGCCGTTCGTTTGATGGTGTGAGTGCATCTCAATGAAACATGAAGAGCACAGCAATACAAAAATGAAGAAGAGAAGGAAAAAATCTTATGGAAAAAATCGTTCTGTGTGTACATTTCACACGATTTCTGGAAAAATCGGGCAATGTAGATCAGGACTAAGCAAACCGGGGCTCCTCAAGAAATTTAAGTACATAAATAATCGTAAACAAAGTCCCGATCTACATTGCCCGATTTTTCCACGAAGCTTTTTCCAGAAATCGTGTGAAATGTACACACAGAACGATTTTTTCCATAAGATTTTTTCCTTGTCTTTCAGTGCTTGGCACACTGACACCGAACACACACAACAAAATGGAAAGAAGACGAGAGAGGACATAAACAGACTGGAAAAATCGTTCGAGTTTTGTGGTACAAACGATTTGATCCCTACCCATCACTTTTCACTCCCTTCACCTACGAACAAAAGATCGGCACTGGAAAAATCGTTCAATGAAGACCGGGATAAACATCTCGCTCTTCCATTCTCGAAATAATTCGAAGTCGAGATTTTGATCAAATATGACATTATATTTGAATAATTTTTTACTGACCTTTTGTACCTTCGTTCTAAAAAGGTTAGTCTCCAAATGAAAATTCAGTTCTTTAATTTTCATCATATTACTTTGAATAATATTTTTGTTACAAGTAGGTAAGTGTTGTTTGAAGAAAAGATTGATTTGCTTAAGTATAAGCACTGGAAATTTAAAATTAATATTTTTAATTTTTTGAGGAGATTTGCCTCTTTTCTTTCTGAGCAAAGTTACATTAGTTTGGCCCTTGTATTAAAATATTGTTAAAGAGAGAATCTTGGTTGTTTAAAATCAAAAATTTCTCATATTCCGATTCCTTTTTATATTTGAAAGAATGGGTTTGTGTTGTGGGCGATAAAAAGGATAATAAACATTAAACGCCAAAACTTGTCCGCAAAATAATGCTTCGAACATTACTTTTTTCGTGTGCAGTTCTAAACGATAGTTTGAATTTTGCGCTGATCTGTGTACTCCTCGGGAAAAATCCAAGCGTACTAGGCTCACTTAATAAAACAAAAATCAAAGAAAGTTAAGCATTAACTTCATAGTCCTACTTTTGCCATAAATTGAGAAATTAAAATGTTCGCTAAAGAAACCTGCTTGCAAAAAAACACATGAAAATTGTTCTGATAGATAAATTAAGCCACCATACACAATTTTTTTGTTGTTTTGAATGCAGTTGTCTTCAGCGTAGATATTTATTTCTCACTTTTGTCGTTTTAGCTAAAAGTAGGTCGCAGTTATTAGGCCTTAACTACATAGGCCTACTTTTGTACAAAAGTGAGAAATAAATATCTTTTCTGAAGACACCTGCTTGCAAAACAACAATTGAAAATTGTTCATGGTGGTTTAATTTATGTGTCAGAACAATTTTCGTATGTTTTTTTGCAAGCATGTTTCTGTAGCGACCATTTTAATTTCTCACTTTTGTACTTTTGTACAAAAGTAGGTCTATGTAGTTGAGGCTTAAGCCAACATACACAATTTCCAATTACTTTTTTGCAAGCAAGTCGCCGGCTGAATACTTAAGTGCCCCATATACAAACAAATTATTCCTCAGAAAACGAATTTTAAGGTTTGAAAAATAATTCCGTTATTTTTTACTTGACAATTTCTACTTTTGAATTTTTATATATATTAATTGGAAAATCGTTTTTTTGTATTTTGAAGTCCTGATGTCAAAAAATGTTACGGTTATTTAAAAAAAAATTAAGTTTGAAAAAAGTCAAAAATGGATATAGAACCCTCTTCCATACGAATGCGAAATCTATGAAAACCAAACTTCAAATTTCCTATGTATATAGGACTTTTATGCACTGGACGAAATCAAAAATAATAAAAAAATTCAAAATTTCTAGCATTATTAATTTATATAATTTTACTTTAAGCGATAAAAACATAAAAAAAGTAATATTTATTTAGTGGCTGTGCCTTCCTCTATACCAGATTGGATTATTTTTAAGTCGATAAGAAACGTACGAAAATGATAGAGCATTTTAACACTTAATTATGAAAAATACTGAAAAAGAACTTTGGTCCATAAAATTTCCTAGAAAAATACATTCAATTTTATGCGGAATTGGTTTTAAAAATACTCCAACATTCGTAGGAGTATGTTTTGGTATTTTTGACCCTTCTTTTTTTAAATTAATTTTCTTTTTTACCTTTTTTGTTCTTATCAATTTTATTAAAAAAAAAAATGCTTAATTATCATCGATAAAAACTTTATTTAGAATACATTAAACGCAATTTTTAAGATTGTCAACCGGAAGATAAATAAATATTCTTATTTAAAATAATTTTTTTTCCTCATTTCTACCTCGTTGTTATTTTTTTCACAATATCTAAAAAAAAAAGTTGATATTACTTATTCAGCCCCGAAAAAGATCCAAACCAGAATTGAAACGTTGGTAAATAATCAATAAATATTGAATTAAAACAAAGACAGTATTTTTGGGTTTAAATTAAGGATTTACTTCTTATTTATACTTTTCCAGCTGACTGCACTTTTGTCCATGGATATAGAGCACATAAGCACCAAAAATCTGACTTTTGTTTAATATATTTTGAGTACTTAATGCTCTATATCCCATCTCCCGCGGTTATGGGGCAATTAAGCATTAAGCGTTTGTATTTCAAACTTTCGTACAAAAAATGTTCCACCTAGTACAAATTTTGGATATACGGCAAATAAGCATCAAAATAACCCAAAAATGTGTGGTTTATAGAGCAAAAGTGCTTTCTGTAACTTCGTTAATAATTGAGATAGAACAACGGGGATAGCGCCAAACGATAGAGAATATTCGAATTAGTATAACTGCATCTTTAACTCAGTTTCCCGAAAAAGTGGTCTATGGAGCACTTAAGTATTCGGCCGGCGAAGTGTCTTCAGCATAGATAATTATTTATTTCTCTCTTATGTACTTTTTTGGCAAAAGTATGTACTTAAGTCTTAAAAACACGAGCATGTCCCCACCCCATAGCCCATATCTGTTTAGGCGCCGACAGTTATAGCTTTCATTGAAAATTGTACCTTCCAATTTTGAGGAACTTAAAACAAATAAATCAGATGGCGTTTTAGTACCAAAATGAAGTCTAATGCCGATTACAGAATCCGCAAAAATCGATCCCCAGTGATTCACAATGCAGTCGTCTCTTTCCTTTTCAGGATACATGATTAGATGGGGTAAGCACTGCACTGCGGGTCGAGTTTTGCGTGCCTGTGCCCGTCCACATTGGATTTTAAATGCTAGGTGCATGCAGTGAGACAGTTAGATTTTATGTGAGTGAAAAAGAGATGGGTAGATTCCACCCAAATTGCACCAATGCGCCACTTTCAAACAATATTCTCGGATTCAACATGATAGATTTTTTATTGTGTGAGTGAAATATAGACAGATTCCAAGAGTGGAAGATAGGGATGGGTAGATTGAACTGAGAGGATTTACTCTACATCGTATGGACACAACGAACATAATTAACACCAAGCATTAAAAATCCAATGTGGACAGGCACTAAAGCCAGAACCATACCTGTGTCTTGTGTTGTGGAGTCGTGTGTTGCTATCGCTACAATGTATTTCATATGCCTAGAACCATATTTGTCTCGTGTGTTGTGTTGCAGTGTGGCGCATAAAATATATGGAATGGCAGCGACACACGACTCCACAACACAACACACGACAAAGATGTGGATCCGGCTTAACTAGTTTCTGGCAAGTTTCCTTGTGTGAAAGCGGTCATACAGTGTGAAACACTACTTTTGAATACAAGTTTTAAGCTTTTTGTTTTATGAAATCTACTACAAAACTATGTACTGTCATTTTTTTTTCTGATAAAATAAAAAAAACTCGTCCATCCAAATCGAACAACCAACAACAACTCACGGGGCGTTTTGTTTATGCCACGATAGCTTTTAAAATAAATAATCTATTTTGCATCGAAACTCTATTTAAAAAAAGAAAACATTGTTATAAAATACAGCTTACATAAGAAAAAAGATAATTATAATGGTAAATATTAAAACAATCTTTTAAACTGTTTCAACCCACGTACCTATGTATGTACATACATACAAATTTTATGACTAATAAGACAAAAAAGGAGTCGGATGTTTACTGATTTAAATTTTATTATAAACTTCTAACCCAATTATTTATAATAATATAATTTATTTAAGGGTGACGGTAAGATATGCGATATTTCCAATGAAGTACATGACGAATTGAAGAAGTTTCGCTTCAGGAAAAATTCTTCAAACTCGGCACTGATATGTAAGTTAAAAAAGAAATAATACATTTATTCATATGTACATACATACCTATGTACCTAAAAAATGCTTTTGTTAAACTTTGCTTCCTCAATGATGTGTAAAATCAAACCCAACAAAAATTCTTTCCTCTATAAAACCCATTTGTTGTACTTATTATTTAGTAAAAGTTGATCGTGAAAAACAATTGGTTGTTTTGGACGAACTAATTGACGATATCTCTGTTGATGAACTGCAGGATGTGTTACCAGGACATCAACCGAGGTATGTTATATACACATACAAGATGGTGCACGATGACCAAAGAATTTCATATCCGATGTGCTTCATATTCTACACTCCAAGAGACAGTCAGGTTTGTATGGAATATCAGTACAGCTGTATTGTAAACATTGTCTTACTCAACTTTCTATTTATGATGACAGATTGAATTACAAATAATGTATGCATGCACAAAGAGTGCTTTACAGCGTGAAGTCGACTTGACCAGAGTTTATGAAATTCGTGAGTTGGATGAGCTTACTGAAGACTGGCTCAAAGAGAAACTCAAGTAAACAGTTTTGGGCGCAAGTTACACGCCATAAACGATCTGTGTTCAAAAAAAAAACAATTTTAATACCAACGACAACATACCAAAATATTTATTCCATTTAAAAGTATTTACGCGAAAAAAACGTGTTCTAATTTGTCTAAAATGGCCATACACGTCGAGCCCAACGGTTCGGAACCAATTTGGTTCGTGGATTTCCAGTTAACATTTAGTCAGTAGAAATTCCAGGGACCAAATTGGCTTCGAACCGTTTGGGTAACTAGTGTAGGTATGGCCAGCTTAAGGTATTAATTTCGTAAAGCAATAACAGGTCAAAAGTTTTTTTAATAGTTTGACTTATCATAATAAAGACAAAATGACATACATACCTATTGAAAGTAGATATTTAAGATTAATCATATACTTATATTATATACAAAGTACATACATTAATGTATTGTTCTTTTTTATATTGATATTAATTAAAAGACAACAAAATAATCGATTAAATAAAGCTATGCTTGCCAAAATAAACAGGATCATTTTTGTTCTCATAAGATGTTAAAATCATGACAACATCGAACGACCTCATGATACCCAGTATACTGATACTTGTTGCCAAGAGAAATATTTCCGTGGTACTAAGTCAAAACCCGATTTGTCATCAAAAATCGGTTTTAATTTTTGTACCACGGTTTCAAGGTTTGAATCTAAAAAAAAAATATTTTTTTATGAAAAAGCGTATGGGAAGTTCAATTTACTATAACGCCATAAAACTTTCAGACAAAAACATTGACAACTACTTTGTTCCCTTTCGGCAGTATATCAATACGCTTATAATGCCCTTATTCAAGTGGTGTTCCCATAGGAATTAGTTTAATTAAATGAATAAAAGGGCTTTAAGCTAAGAAAGGTTCCAAACATCTGATTAGTCCATGCAGTGTCCCAGAATAGCAGTCAAATTTGTTTATTGAAAGTTATGACTGCTTAAGGACAGGAGAACGGAGATAAGACCAATTGTAACAAAGATCCTATAAAAATAAGTGAAGGTAATAACTCAAATTAACGGCTAGTTAATCAATAAGTCAAAATAATTTTGTATAATTTTTTTTTTATCAAATTCTACATCAACAGTTTATTTAATCATTGATTTATTTACAAAATACGACTTAGATTTTGTTTTTAACTTACAACACCTAAGGTTCTGTCACAGCTAGCTTTATATCATCCAAATGGGTATCAATTTGTTTTTCGATCGAAAGAATGTGACCAGTATTACAATTTTCTGCCCCAACGAATGTTAAAATTAATGGCAACTTATTCATTTGGACAACCTGCAAGCAATATTTCGATCGTGAAATGTTGTTTTTGGTAACAAAGAAAATCCTTTTATACCTGAAAATTAGAATACATTGAGATTATTGTTTTATTCCTGCCAAGTCCTAGTTTTCCTGCTTGGTCACTAGCTGTCGTAAATGTTGGGATAAAGGATGGCATCAAGGCAAAATCAACATTCCTTTCCTGACTTACTTTGAGTAATGGAACTCCATCCCGATCTGTGATTAGAATTAGGTATAATCCATTGACTCTGTAAATAATCAATATATAGTTTATAAACAGATTCAATATTTATTCGATATTATTTAACAAATTATTACTTTTGTAAGAGGCTATTAAAATATTTTTTAATATCATCAGCCATTCTGGTTTATTTAACTTCAATGCAAAAATAAAATATAAAGAACAATACACTTTGATTTTTTTGTACTGATAAAGGAAAATAATGGGTGTGTTCATATTGAGGAGACCTCAAAAAAACTTTTTCATTTCGTCACTGTAGCTCACAGTTCATTATCTGGGTATTATCATGCGCAGGGTTGTCAGAAATTTAAAAATGACTGCCTTTGTGATTCTGAAGTAAACAAAAACAGATTTGTAGTGATTGTTTAATTTTACTATTGATTTTGACAACATGCGCAGAACTGAACAAAAATGAAAAGCTAGTGATATTACCTGTAATATGTGAATGTATCTATCTTGACTGTGGCTGACTAGTGACTGATATGATATTTTTACTGATAATACAAAAGACAAAACTTCAGACAGTAGAATTATTCAAGGAACCCAAGAATTATATTTTATGAAAAAAAAACGAAGATAAATTGAAATATGTAGGTGAAAGCTCTTTTTTATATTCTTATTAAGGCAAATGTCATGCACTCGGTGAGCGCTCTTCATTTACCCCTAAGAAAAATTTAAAGAAACTAAAAGAAAAAGTTATGGACGGATCTTTGTATTTTCTTGTTGCTTTCTTTTTGCTGATTTTAAAAGAGAACGATTAATGTTTTCCTTTCGGTTTTAAATGCTCGTGGTTTTATTAGATATTTCCATTTCAAGTAGAAGGAATCATTTCTCCACCCATTTCCTTACTCCTACTCGAATTATAAGGAAATTCTGCAATTGTGTCAACCTCATCAGTCTACCCCCACCACATAAAACACATAGACGTTCTTCGCCTACGCTTTAAAACACAGCATCGTTTAAAATATCTATTCCAACTCTGCATATTTTTATAACGTTTAATTTTAATTCAGATCACAGCGATCTCATCCAGATAAACACAGCTAATAATTTTGCAGTAGATGTCAAATTCAAAGATATTTAACAATCTAGTACAAGAGATGATTGTGAACAAAAACTATCGAAAGCTCCCTGAACTTTTATTGATTTGAAGCTAAAAAGAAAAAAATAACACCGACCCTGCCAGGAGTCGAACCTGGAATCTTCTGATCCGTAGTCAGACGCGTTATCCATTGCGCCACAGGGCCATGTTCGCTTTGGATTTAACATGCATACTTGTATAAAGGGACATTTTCTCATGAATAATGGTGCTTAATTGGTTATGGTTTAACTAGAGCGCCAGTAAGTTAGTTGTAAGTTATTGATAAGTTGGCTATTTTTTATGAATTATTGTCTAGCATTAAGATAGTTTTAAGTAGAATATAAAATAAAATTTAATTACAAAAAAAAAAATGGTGCTTGACGACTACAAAACATATACATAGGTATTGCATAATTTATATAAACGTTCCACATAAAACCCCAAGACCGTTGAAATAATAAAATTTATTTTATTTCAAAAGTTGAACCTCAAACAGATATTTTGAAAAAAATAATTTCAAAAGATAACGCCTTATGTAACAATTTGTCCCTTGAACAGTTTAATTTAAATTCATTGTTTTTTTTAAGCACATGAGGAATAAATTGTTAGATTTAAAAGTGTTGAATTTTTAACTTATTACAGTTCTGAGTAACTGTCGAAATTCATGAAATTTGTATTTATGTTTTGTGTTCATGTGCGTTTTAAATCAATGAAAATGATGAAAAATTCAACATGTATTGTAAAAGAAAGAGAAATAGAGGAAGCGGTATTTATTAGAATTAGCAAACAGTACACCTATGTACGTGAGTGCCGCAATTTTCTAATCCACTTCTTTAAATGTCAATTCTGTGAAAAAATAAGTGCGTGGGACAAAGAGGTAAAAAGATAGAAAATGAACTTTTAACGATGAAGTATCGAGATGCTGTTAAGCACGGAAGGATTTTTTGTATAATAATGAAACGCGCAGCTATCTGTTAGGTGTCCTTTGTATCTGAAACATTATTTTTCGAATTCGAACCGAATTTTATGATTTTGATAGTAACGACTTAAATATTTTCGTAAAATAGACCATAATGGTATATGGACTATAAAAAATGAACCATAGAGTCCATACCATGTAACAATCGTTATTGAGGGTCCACCTAAATATCTAAGTCATACCATGGTTGGTTTATAATTAAGAGCCCATATAATTATGGTCCATTTTACTTAAATATTTAAGTAGTTACTAAATTTGATTATTATGGTATATGGCCCTATATGTACATACCTATCATTAAAAATGTTTTAGTTAATACTTTTGACTTCATGTAATATGTGGGTTCTATGTGCGGTTTCCGTATATCAATTTTATAACATTAAGCCTTAACTACATAGAACTACTTTTGTACAAAAGTACAAAAGTGAAAAATTAAAATGCTCGCTAAAGAAACATACTTGCAAAAAAAAACATGCGAAAATTGTTCTTATACATAAATTAAACCAATGCACAATTTTTCATTGTTTTTTTGCAAACAGGTGTCTTCAGAATAGATTTTTATTTCTCACTTTTGTACTTTTGTACAAAAGTAGGCCTATGTAGTTAAACCCTTATTCTGGCAATCTCACTGACAATCTCACGTCAATACTAGACCAGTTGCATCGAATCGTGAATAGCCATAATAAAATTATATTAAATCTATTTGTGTTGATGATATTATATGTTGTACCCGTGGAATTTCATGAGATAATAAACATCTAATTCTCAATCCACTGTGACAACAAAAATATTTCCTTTCCTTCTATTCCTTCTTACTAGTGCCGTGCATTTCATTTAAAAGACCTGAGGTGCTTATAGGAAAATAAGCAACTTGCTTGTCAACTGGCATGGAATTTCTGACCCTGAGGCTACACAGGCAAGTACTGGCAAGCAAGTTGGCTACATAGATTGACTGTCTAATTCCTATAGGTGAATATGCTGTGACGTAGGCGGCAAGCAACTTGGTAGGCAAGTTGCCGGGCAAGTTGCTTTCAAGTTTTTTTATTGGCCACATTCTGCTAGCGATCTTACATTTTGATTAAAATTGCTTAAAATATGGTAAATCGTACTTTAATGATGAAAATGAAAATAAAACAACAAAGCCGCAATCTTCAATGGGATTGTACTTCATCTGAATCATAAATTTCGTTTTTTAATTTAAAAATTTAATTTCCAAAATTTCGATTTTTTTTATAATAAATTCTTTAAAAAATCCGATTTTTTTGGATGATTTTTAATCCATCATTATCATAGGCATCCTTAAATGGAATTTGACAATTCATACCGTGGCAGATAGCTAAGAAACTAAATTATCTCGTATGAGGAATATTTCGTTCCAAATGTCACCCAAAAGCGCTAAAATCGCATTTTCCCACGCACAAAATTTAATCTAAACAAAATCAGATTTCTTTAAGTTTTTTTCAATGCATTATCTCCGTAGCAATCTTTCAATTTAATTTGACAGTCTATTGCTTGACAAATCGGTAACAGAATGTTCCAAATGTCACCCGAAATCCCCAAAACTCTCATTTTTCTCAAGCAAAAACTATACTCTCAAAAAATTAGATTTTGTAAAACGTGTAAAAAAGAGTTTTGTATAATTCATCATAACCAAAGCCATCCTTTAATCATATTTGACAGTTGTTGCCTATTTTGGAAATGTTTTAATTTCTTGGTCACTCCTCTCACTAAAAATTGTGGCAGAAAGAATATTTAATTCACGAAAAGCTATCTAGATATCGCTTTATATACAATTCTGAACGAGTCCACTTGCCTTTCAACTTGCTTCTCTACTGGCTTCAGAAATTCCATGCCAGTTGACGAGCAAGTTGCTTAGGTTTGTTGGTATTAGTAAAAAAAATGTTTGTGTATAGCAACATGCTTGCCAGTACTTGCCCGTGTAGCCTCACAGTAAAGCCCAGTTATTCAGTTGTGAGTTAAACTATAAAGTTAGTTACTCTGGAAATAGATTTCTGTATAAATACGTCAAAAAGATGTTTGTAATTGGAGGATGATTGCAGAAAGGCTTAAAAAGTACGGAAGATAAAAAAACCAAAACATTTGTTTACATAATCCAGTGTTAACTGACCAAATTTCGTGAGTTAACTCGGGTTTAACTTAAACCCCGCGCTGGAAAACTGGCCCTTTTAGAGCCGATTTTTCATTGGTCAGTTAAAGAGTCAGTGTTATATACTGGAAGAATGAAGTAATTTGGCTCTTTAACAGTCGGATAACAAAACTGAATTTTACAATTGAGAAAAATAATCTATAGAATATATAAGCCATGTTTTTTTGCAAGTTCAGATAGAATTTGACGAAAAAACAACATCTGAACTAATGTCGTTTTCGATTGGATTTCGGAACAGTACTACTCCTTTCTTGATTCGAATTAATTTCTATTTTTCTGAGACTAATTTGTGAAATATTTATGTGTGTGGACGTAAATTGTCTGATATTTATGTATATTTTGCACGTTCAGTCGAGTAAAATTAATTTGACAAATAATCCGATGAAAGGGTTTATATGTATTTGTTTCTTCTGGGTCTACTCCTTTATTAATTCCGGAACAGAAAAATTATCCGAAAACATTACTCGGAACATCCAATCGAATTATTTTGGAGTAAGCGGAGTCAAAAAGGAGTAACTCCGAACCTCCAATCGAAAACGACATAAGGAATTTACATGTAAAATGCAAAAACAACTGAAGTCCATATGAACTTAGCTAAGTCCAGATAATTATCGGTTCTTAACTTAAGTTCAGATAGAAAAAGTACTGCCAGCTCAAATTACTATTTTGTTATCGATAATTTGTATGAAAACGTCAAAATATCTGAGCCAACGAATGAAAATATTTTTTTTTTATAAACAAAAAAATGGATCACCATTATTGTTTTGTAAATTAATGTTTTTCTGATTTGTGATTCAAATTTACGTTTTTTTTTTCAATTTTTTTAGTTTTGTTAACGATCGGAATAATTTTGTATGCGAGATTTATTATTATTTGCAATGTATTTTGGTTTTATTTTGCATGCTTTTCCAAATGCTGAAAGATAGTGATGGGTATATTAGAGTTTCGTTATAGTGCTTGGCATTTTTGCTTCGATGACTTTGCTTAGTTCGGATGTCGTTTTTTTCGACAATTTTATCTGAACCTGTAAAAAAACACGGCTATAATTTGAATGTCACTTTCATTTATGTTTGTATATGTTTTTGATATTTGTGTTTCTGTTCCTATATCGAACATTTCTAAATATTTTTATTTTATTTAACGATTATTTCAAAGCAATGTTTGTCACAGTAATGTTTGACTTTGAAAATATTTATTCCTATGAATAACTTTATCTGAATTCTCAAGGGGCCCTACCAATAATCAATTTTAGTAAGGACTTTAATATTTAAGGAAAATAGACCATATAATGGTATGGATTAACCATTATGTTTAATATTTTAGAGTAAATACTATGTAATATTTATTATTTAGGGTCCACCTAAATATTTAAGTCATAGATTATTATTTAGAGCCCATACAATATGGTCCATTTTAATTAAATATTTAAATCGTTACTAAATTTGTTTATTGGTAGGGCCCAATGAGTAGATTAATTTACTGTTCCTATTCCTATTGTTAGGAATAGTATGCCCATTGAGGATTAACAACTTAACTGACTGCCTACCTGACTATTGAAAAATTGGCCCTTAATAATTTAACGCTGTCAAAAAAGTCGTCGTCAAGAAGCTCGCCTGTCGCATTGTGAATAGGGCAACGCTTTTATTACGTCACGCTCTCTTCGTGTTCACTCGTCGCATTGTGAATCGGACTTCTTTCTCTTCAATTTCTTAAGACTGTGCCACCCAAACCAACGCGGAACATTCGCTATGCAGGGCGAATCATTCACAATGATAACAAAAATGTCAAATAAAACAATGCTTAACAACAACAAAAACTGCCGCCGCGTCGGCAAATGTGGCGCTTTCGCGTTGGTATCACGTTCAAATATTATTAAAAGTCCTTCCACACTAACCTACTGTGTATTAATACATGTCAAATTGAAAGTGGGAAAGAATTCCATTCGACTGGCAAATTTGTGGGAAAGAAATGACTTCATATTTTGCTTGTATTAATACATTACACCTAAAAAATGTGATAAAATGAGGGATATAATTAGAACCATTCCCAAAAATGTGTAGGTATGTATAAAAACATGTCAAATAGTGTAGAATAGATTATTTAGGCCTTTTCTGCCATATCTGTTATTCTGCTATGCATTTTCTGTTATGATGCATAACAGATCTCCACCACAAAAAATTCTTATAATTTGTATTCAGGAGTTCGATCTTTTATAAAAGTCTGTTATGGAACTTCGAAAAAGAAACATTTATACGAACAGACCTAAAAATCTGCTGTCAGGGGGTCAGTTCTTGATCTGTGAAGCTGTGAAGTGATAAGTTTTCCAAAACATCCCACGTTAATAATTCGATTCTGGATGAATGTGTAAAAGTGATATTAAATGTCAAAACTTGACAAAAAATTACGAAGTTCTGACATTTTATTTCACTTTCTTAGACTCATCCAGAATCAAAATATTAACGTTTGAAGTTATGGACAATTTATCACTTCACAGCTTCACAGATCGAGAATTGACCCCCAGCTGTAGTAAATAAAAAAAATCGACACTGACTGGTGACCAAAATAAAACTAACCCGTGGAATGGTCGTGCTTCGAGTAGATAAATTATTGTTCTATTTTATTTCTCTATAGCAGTTCGTGAATTAAATATTTCCAATTTTATTTTTAATTTTATACGAAACGCACACCGGCTAGATAAAGCGACTACCTACTTTTTTTACGTTTCATCCATCAACAACTGTGTTCTGTGCTTTTGTGTATAAAAATAATTTAGTTTGAAATTACTTATTTTTGTATTTGTAATTATGCATTTTAAAATTATTTTGTTATATCGTTCTTCTTTTAAGAACAATTTTTTGAAGAAATAAAAGTTTTTACTTCATGTATTGAAATCTTTTAATTTTAAGAAAACAAACAAGTATGTCTTTTATTCTGTTATGGTTTATAACAGATTTCATAACAGAATTCGATATGCGGAATACCAATTAATAAAAGAATAAAAGGTTTTTTGACAGTTCGAAAATTTGTATGGAAATTGATATAAGAATAACAGAATGAAAGAATAAAGGCTCTCCCAAACCAATGCGAAACATTCGTTCCGGCGAAGAAACATTCGTCAGTCAAAATTAATTCATATGTTTCTCCGCCGCGTTGGTATGGGCACTCTCATATATCACCATGTAAATAAATTTTGACATGCGAATGTTTCTTCGCCGCAACGAATGTTCCGCATTGGTTTGGTAGAGCCTTAAAGGCTTTAAGGCTCTCCCCTAAAAAAGGTTTTAAGGCTCTCCCAAACCAATGCGGAACATTCGTTGCGGCGAAGAAACATTCGCATGTCAAAATTTATTTACATGGTGATATATGAGAGTGCCCATACCAACGCGGCGGAGAAACATATGAATTAATTTTGACTGACGAATGTTTCTTCGCCGCAACGAATGTTTCGCATTGGTTTGGGAGAGCCTTAAAACATTGCACCGAATAGGCCTAATTGCGTTGCGTAGGATATGGGCTGTCATATTTATTTGACACACTATTATCCATTATTTCTTTCCCACTTTTTTGACATATGTACATGTGTTAATACACAGTGGGATTTGTATTTAGCAAGGCTCTCTCAAACCAACGCAAGCTTTCGGCGCGGTGGAGAAACATTCGCCGTTGGCACTCTCATTTTTCACCTTATAAATAAATTTTGGCAGGAGAATATTTCTCACTCCTCACAATTTGCCAGACTCTCAATTTCTGCCCAAAAAAGCTGAGAACAACTTTTTGCCTATGATGAAAGCTATGCCCACGTTCTGTAACTTCTCACATCGAAAAATCGGTCGAGAAACGATGATAAATGGAACAAAACCCATGCATTTTGTTTCAATTTTCATAGTTTCTCGACCGGCCTTCCACACTGTGTATTAATACATGTCAAAAAAGTGGGAAACAAATCATGTATAATAGTGTGAAAACAAAATATGAAAGCCCAGCCTACACAACCCAACATTCTATCCCACACTATTTGACATGTGTTAATACATGATTAATTTTAGGAATGGTTCTAATTCTGTCCCACATGCTATCACACTTTTTTTTTTTGGTTATGGTAATGTATTTATAAAACCAAGTATGGAAGCAAAATATGAAAAGTTATTTCTTTCCCACAAATTTGGCAGTCGCGTGGAATTCTTTCCCACTTTCAATTTGGCATGTATTAATACACAGTAGGCTAGTGTCGGCTATTAACTGGATTTGAGAAGTTACAGAACGTGGGCACTGTGGTGCGTTCTTTTTTGTTACTATAGTTAACTATAGTTAATGTGTCAAAAACAAGAGTTGCAATGTCATAGTTAAAAAAGTAACTCTTGGTTACTTTTCATTTAGGAACGATCAAAGTTAAAAAAAATAGTTGAATTGTCAAACGAAAGGGGTTGAAAAAAAAAACGAAAATAATGAGAAACAATTCACAAGAAAAAATTGTTATTACATCAAATTTATTTAAAAAAATTTTATTAGCATCTTAAAAATGCCTCTATTTTACAAATTAAATCACTATTAAGGTTAGACCGCATACAACTGCAGCGGAACTACACTTCACGACGTGGCAAAACATTATTTGTATGAATCTGTATGAGCTATATCGCACTAAGCGGCAACTGAACTTCATTAAATTTCATACAAATTATTTTGAATCGCAGTTCCGCTGCAGTGCAGTTCCGCCTAGTGCGGTCTAACCTTTAAGGTAAGACCACACAACTGCAGCGGAACTACACTTCACGACGCGGCAAAACATTATTTGTATGAAATTGTATGAGATATATCGCACTAAGCGGCAACTGAACTTCATAAAATTTCATACAAATTAAGGCTCTCCCTTGCGAAACATTCGTTGCGTTGAAGAAACATTCGTCAGTCAAAATTAATTCATATGTTTCTCCGCCGCGTTGGTGTGGGCACTCTCATATATCACCATGTAAATAAATTTTGACATGCGAATGTTTCTTCGCCGCAACGAATGTTCCGCATTGGTTTGGGAGAGCCTTTATTGTGAATCGCAATTCCGCCTAGTGTGGTCTAACCATTAACTTCATTTTTTCACAAAATCTAATCATTAAACTAAATATTTGCAATTTGTTGCTATTTTCTCTTTCATGCTTTAACGGCACATAATTCTTTATTAATCAATTTACCAAATTCGAAGAATACAATTTCGAGAGATAGTAAATTATTCAGAAAACAATTCCAAATATCAATTTCGATAAAAAAAAACAGTGAAATTGCAAATAAATAACTTAAAAACAGAAAATAATTCCAAATTAAAAGACGAAAAACAAACACAATCTAATCGCAAAATGAAAACATTTCAATTCTAGCTGTGTTTGGCAGTTTAAATTTTCAACTCATATCTCGGAGATGATGTAAATCCACCAATAGTTAACTTTGGAAGAAAAAGAACGCACCACTGGGTACAAAACACAGATTTGAACGTGCCCTTATGTTTAAAAAAAACCCTGAACGACGTTCTGTCCACCTCCACCACTAGTCAACAAAACATGACACCATGACAGTTGTATCTGACGTTGTTAAAAATAAAAAACATTTTTGATAACAAATAAATAAAAATAATAAATAAAATAATAATTCTCAAAGTAATGATTTCAATTAACGTATTTAACTCTATCTTGATTTAAGATTTATTTAAAGATTAAACTAAATAAAAGATGTCAACAGAAGAAATTAAAAGCCATCAAAGCAAATTATCCCAACAAACACTCAGGTAACACTTGATCCGCACTTCCAAATAATTTAATAAATTCATTTTACAAAATTACAGCAAAGAACAACTAATACAAGCGGTAAGGAAAAAACGAGAATGCAAAGCTAAAGCAAAACTTGTCATAGAACACTTCCTTCAAGTCACCGTAAAACTCGAGGACTTTTTAAAAATGGTAAGATAAAGCATGAAATGCATCACTCTCAGAGACTTGATTTCGTTTAAATAGATTCAATATATTAACCAAAGCCACTATGACGATATTGTAGAGGAACGATTCATTTTAAAAATATGTGGTTACCCCCTTTGTGAGACTCTCCTGCTTAAGTAAGCTACAAAATATTGAGTTAAGGAACCTATTTAATGTAAATCTTTTTAGCGTACCCACGAAACAATATCAAATATCGACAACAACCAACAAAGTGTACGACATCACTTATAGGAAAATGTTCTGCAGCACAAAATGTTTCAAAGCATCCGAGTATATTAAGGCGCAAATACTTACAAGTCCATTGTGGTTGCGAGATAAAGAAGAAATACCAGAATTTGAAATTTTAACTGAACAATGAAATAAACTTATTGTTTTAATTCTTTGAATTAAGTCATTCACAATAGCGTCTTCCTGTATCCTTGAATTGTGCTATAAGTTTCTTCTTAACATATAAATGGCCTGTAATAATCGTGAAAGGTTACGTTAGGCTTACATCAAAAAATCCATGGCCAGAAGCGACAATTGGCTATGAAGTAAAACTCAGACAACAGTTTTAAGTAAAACTAATATATTCTCAATTAGAAGTATATACATTAGGGTGTCCGTTATTTCCCAAACTCATTTTTTTGGATAGCACACCCCGTCAATCGAAAGGTTATGCCGAAGTAAAAAATTATGGACCAAAAAAAAATTTTTCCGAGGTCATTAACTTTTTCCATACAAATTTGTATGGGAATTTTACACTTTTCACATTTAATTTTTTTCTCTGGAACTATAACAGTAATTTCAATAAAAAAAAAAACAAAACAGTTGAAGATCGAGAGAGAAAAATAAGAGAAAAACATATAATATTTAAGTATATATTAACTTCAAAAATAGAAATAAATTATAAATTAAATTTTTTTAAATTCTCAAAAAATTTAGAATAACTGTTATAATTCCAGAGAAAAAAAATAAAATGTGAAAAGTGTAAAATTCCCATACAAATTTGTATGGGAAAAGTATGACCTTAGAGGCACGGGTTAATGACCTCGGAAAAAAAATTTTTTTGTCAATAATTTTTTCTTTCGGCATAAACTTTCGATTAACGGGGTGTGCTATCCAAAAAAATTAATTTTGGGAAATAACGGACACTCTTATATACATATACATTTTTTAAGTGTTGTCTTATTAAGAATAACGATGAGGGCAGGGCGTGGTGGGATCTTCTACTTTAATAAATTATTTTTTTGTTTACCTCTGAAGTTAAGGATTTATAATTTGAATTTTTAGGATATATTGGCACAAGGTCGGACGTTTCATTAATTTGCTAATACTAACTCAATAAATTTGACCAGAATGAATAAGCACTAAATAGATAATGACTATGGAACTGTCATTGTAGAAAGTTCAATAATTTCAATAATACTGCCGCTGTTAAGTACTGAGGAAAAATCTTATACGGTAGCTATTCCGGATATCTAAGAAAGGTGAACTAGTTAAATGTTAACTGTAATATGATATGATAGGGAAGAAAAGAAACCTACATTGTATGCTATGAAGGGGCCTTTGTAGCATATAATATAATAATAGATTTTTTTCGCGTGCCTTATGATTTTGTATTTACTAATGGCTGCTTTATTGTTACAATGTTGAGTGTGCTACGTGCATGCGAACTTTAGCAAAATCAGATTGATAGTCTCAGTATTGATATCGGTACTTCCTAAAAGCATGTTGCCACAGTAAAAGACGGTGCATTACAAGGTTATTGAAATACATAATAATGTACTATCTAATAAAGAAATATTAAAAAAAAAAAAATGTTCTACTTGATTCAATAACAAAAACCCTGTGTTTCCAGAAGTTTTACTTAAACATAAGTAATCTGATTTATATTCAGCGAGTAGCAGACAAAAACAATACACGCCAAATGGTTTTCGCAATAAGTTTTTATTACTTTGATCTACCATCTACTTTTACAAAGCTTACATTTTAATATAAATAATTTGTTTTGAGTAAATACACTTAAAACTAAAATCGTTTGTTAAATTTAATTGATATATTTATTCCTTTTCATTTTTTCTTTCTTTTTGTAGTATAACTTTTTTTTCGTAAATTTCTTGTTTTCTATGTTTTTAAGTATAATTTAAATTTCATTTGTTTCTTAAAAAAATGTAAAACTCCTATGAATATCTTTTATATTTTATTTGATTTTTGTATTTTCTTAAATATTTTGATCCTCTTTCTAAAAAAAAGATTTAAAAATCGTTTCACTCTCAATAAATAACAATTAAATAAAATTATCAATAAAATCTATTATAAACACTGGATAGAATTTATTATTATTTTCATTATAAAGAATTTCTGAAAAATATGTATTTTTTTTTTTTGTGAATTATTATTTATTTTGTTTTCTTGATATTACAAACAAACGTACAAACACACATACATAAGTATTAACTGAAAGTGATGAGAATTTAAATTATGAAAAATAAAATAAGAGTAAAATATTTGTTTACAAAACAACTTTGGGACAGCAATTAATAAAATAATAATAACAGTTAGGTACAATTAACAGAGTGTGGTTTAAACGAACAATGTAAAAATGGTGTTAATTGTGTATGTTTTAATGATCAGTGTAGTTAAAATTACTTATTGTCGAGTTTCTCTTTAGTAATGTTTTTTTGTTTAACAGCTTATTTATGTACTTAACTAATATTTTCTCTTCAACATAAAAAAGTTAAAACAAGTTGGTGACTAATGCGCTTATTATAACTTCGAAGCAAATCTTTTAGAGAAATATTTAAGAATAAAGCTCACAGATTGATTGGTTTATCAAGCCCCCAATCACAGCTGCCGTTTATAATTCAAATTTTTGAGAATAGGAAATCGTTAAAACAATATTTCCATGCGGTTCGTATGCATCCATTTATAAATAAAAATTAAGTATTTATATTCTTCACACTTTTTTGTTAACATCGAATACCTATAATGTTAGTTCGCTACGATAATTTTTTTTTTTTAATTTTATTTTGAGCATATAAATTCTCTTATTATTCCAAAGCAATTTCATACAATATGTATTTTATTTTAAGTAAAGAATTGAAAGTCTAATACCTTCTAAAGCTGAATGCGGGCAGTGTCTTTGCACAGCAACAGGCTACCACATATAATATTCCAAAGAAGAAATTCAATTTAGCAGTTTGTCTAGGTACAGAATTCATTGTTTGTTCGTTACGGAATAGCTTTTCGATTTTGAATGCTTGTGGAACTGTGATGAGGGGCAGTAAGAACCACAATGAATACTTTAAGCCATAAACAACAAAGATGCTGTAGGGAGTAAATAGAAGTAGAGCGTAGAGAACGTGTGATGATGTTCGACCGATTACGATCGCCAAGGTAACAATGCCAGCTTTTCGATCGTTTTCAACGTCTCGGGTATTGTTGCTATGCAAAATAGCTTCTGTGTTGAGTGCCAGCGGAATCGCGTAATATATTGTTCGCCAATCGACGTGCCCTGTTTGGGTCATAAAAGCAAACAGCACCGAAAGCGGACCAAACAAAATAAGTATAACAACATCACCGAGTGCAATGTATTTGAAACCAATACCACCCGTGTAAAGGAAGCTCGATGAAAGTCCTCCAAAATAGATAAGGGCTAGGTGTTCCATTTTTGCTGGACTTAATATTGCCAGCAAAATAAAACCAATACAACCAGCCATATAGAGGATAGCTCCGAGTGAAACAACCTGTAACAAAAAAGATTACATATGGTTAAAGTTGTACTAATTTAATTGAAGAATTTATTATTGGTTTGTTAAAAATATCTTAATTTATTTATGATGCGAATTAATATACATAGATTTACAACTATTTAATCACTAATAATACCTAATTCTGAAGTTTTTTATTACTTACCCCCAGTTTCACAGTTTCGTTTAAACCACCTTGAACTGAGTTCATTTATACTGGTGATCTGGAGTTTAAACTAAAAGTGGAGTTTAAACTTCCGGTGTGAAATTGGGGGTTACTGATTATTATTATTATTATAATTTTACAAGTATCCTATGTATGTTTATTGTATATAAGTGTATTCGTTAGAGAAAAATTAATAATGCATGGGAATAAATCGGATCCAAATTTAAAAAAAATATGAATTCTTAGATTTGTTCAAATTTTTATTTTCATCCGCTTTTACTTACTCATCTCGTGAAATGAAAAAGGGAATGCATTCCACAAATCTTCTCCTGGCCATATTATATATTTTTTAGTATGGGGCAACAAGGGAAAAATTTCATGCAGTGTGGAGAAGTCTTACATTTATCAATCATATGCCTTTATTTAAAAGCTTCCATGCTGACGGTTTTGTATAAATATTTAAATTTTACTCCGACTGAGTACCTGCTAGGTTTAAGGAGATAATTGAATATGGTTATGTCCATTGTTATGCAGCGATTAGCAAAGCTAGTGTGGGTATGTTGGGTCAATACAAGACAATAAGCGTACATATAGATTCTCTTTTATCCCTCTTTCAAACTGTGTTATTAAAAAAAAAAAAAAAATACTAAAATCCAAACAAGTTTTTAAATGAAGGGCAATAATTGAAGACAGCTTAAAGCCAGAATTTTTATTTATATTGTTTTAACATCAATTTTTGTCAGTAAATGAATTTCATTTTCAAACTTAAAATTTTGAAAAAACAAAAATTGAAAAACAAAATTTAAATTGCTATTTTTTTTAATATTAGGTTTTTAAGTACTAAATTTTGTTCTTCTTCTATCTATACTATCAGCTTTTAGTCTAATGCTGAAAAAATAAATGGATTTTTGTAGTTTAGTTTTTGAGGAAATTGCAAATTACGAAAACTACTTTTCTTAGAAAAAATTACTCCCTTCCATACGATTTTTTTCTTTTATGGTTCAAATCTACAAAAGTATGTCTTAACTGTTTTTGAATCATCCTCTAACTATACAATACAATCATTTTTGATTAATCGCTACAAACATGTGTGAATAATATGGTGCGGCTGAGTTTTGAAATGCATAAGATGCGCATATCTAAGAAGTCGTACTTCCGTATATAAAACGAACTTCAAATACACCAGTGGCTATAGCCGATAACAGCTTAAGAAAATCAACCTTAAGCCCAAATACAAAAGCAAAGTATGCCACAGAAGCTCTTAACCCATTTGCCAGTCAAGCTAATTGTATGGCAAAAAATCATTCAAAAAACGCTTTTTTTTAACGATAATAGATTAAACAAAAAGTTTTCAATTCAATTATAATACAAATTTTTAACATGAGTGCAAAGAATCAATCTTAATATAAAAACTGATTATTTAAACATCTAGGTACATATGTATACTTTTGTATGTATTCGAAAAAAAAAAAATTATAAGATCTGTTTATTCTAGATAAATCAAAGGTTATACAAATATTAACAACAAATAGTGGGAGCTGTTAAAAATAAGATGTTCTTCTTTTCATAAATAGGAATTGCAAATTCCGTGTGCTTAGATCTTAAATAAATACAGAATTGATTTACAACCTACCTCATCTTTAGATAGAATGTGATCAACAAGAGTCCGGTCGTCTGCCTTGCGATTGTCGATTCCCTTTATGAAGTCAAAATATGTGTTTACCACATTACCCGCACAGTGCACAGTGACAACAGTAAAAATGGTCAGAACAAATGTTATGAAATTGAAATCCGATGCCCATTGGGATCTATATGCAAGGGCGGATCCCATTAGAGTTGGAACTAGACTTGCAGACAGTGACCACGGACGCAATGCATGTAAATATGTCTTGAGCTTCATAAATGTTCCAGGGTGATGGTGGGTTGGGCGCCCTCCAGATTGAGGCATTCCATTCGAAAGGATGCTATTCGGATCTGATTGTCCATTGATTTCAGCATTGCACTGACTCTTACCTTCTGATGCAGGAACAAGCATTGGCACTCTCTGCGATTCACGAGACATTTTTTTTTAATCGAGATCTGCTCGCTGGAGAAGAAAATAAATAATCTACTGTTTACGAATGTAACAAACTATGAATGAAAACTTCACTCGGACGCGATCCGATACCTGCCCAAAGTTCCAAAATTATATGCACACTCTAGACTGGAATATCAGACAATACAATTAAAAGTATCATCCGAGAGTAATTATTCCGAAAATTCTTTGGATTTGCGGCAGCTGTTGTCGCTGCTTTTAGCTTTGTTATGGAAATAAACACACTCAGAAGTCAGAATCCTCATATATGAACATTATGCCAATTCTAAGGGTGAGAATAACAATTGTTCGGTTCGTAACATTGCAGTATTCAATTTATAATTGTTCCGAGAATTGTACACAAGATTTATATTTAGAATAATTTTTTGTTTATGATAAAACTAAATTCGACATCCCGCAAGGTGAAAAAGGTGCAAATGGAAAATCGGTTCCAAAAAAAAACTTTTCGCTGGAGGTGCTTTTTTCTAATCAAACAACTGTCACGTCACCTAAAAATCATGCTTTCACTTTCTGGCACATGCAGTTAACAGCATTCAGGAAAAAATATTTTTTTATTTTTCTTAGGGCCCAGGTTGCATTTCTGAAGAAAATATATCTTACCAGAAGACCCGTGCGAAGATTTCGCACATTCAAATTTTTGAATTTTTTGTTTTTCATTTTCTTTAATAGAATACGTACAGCTGTCCATGAGTAAGAAACTGCATTTGGTAGGTATAATTCAGCTCTTTAAATTGTTTGTCCTTGGGACTTGTTGATAGTCATTGCAAAAGAATCTTTTAGTGGGAACTGCCTCCTTATCATGTGGAAAGGCATAGTTGGGTCAGATGGAGTAAGATTTATGCGGGGTATAACAAAAGTTTTCCCAGAATCAATCAGCTGAGCCGTGATAGTGTACTCATGTAGGTGTGGCAACCATTCTGGCCCCATTAATTAAGCCACATTTAGCATTTCAATTTCTTACTAACATGACGATAGTGTTCTTCTTCAAAATCAATTCATGTGTTCGCAAGCCTGACGGGTTTAAACTATTCAAAAATGTTTATTTTTTTTTTTCAATGAAGAATTGCATGCGTTCACTATATTTACATTTATTTCAATTTTTTATTTAGTATAATAACTTTTTTACTATTAAACTTAAATCTCAAAAATACATCCCTCAAAAACACAGCTTAAAATTCTTTTGGGGGCCCAAGCGTTTAGCTATCTCACTGCATTCCGACCCTGTGTGAATGCATTTGTGTTTGTGTAACTCACACTAGCGGTATTCACGATCTGGTGCAACGAGCCTAGTAAAAGTGCGAAATTTTATTTTTTTTAAGTGGATCGTGAACGCACTTTTCTTATCTTCTTGCAACACTAAAGCAAATGTCAAAATTAGTTTGAAATTTGTTATTTGTTTTTGTTTCGAACATATCTGAAAATTTCAATTTGATTTAATTTAAATTTTGTTCATAAAAAGATTCCAAAAAAACGGAAAAAGAAAATATTACCAAATCTTAATTATCGTCCGAATTTTAAATGGAAAATAGTAGTAAAAGATGATGACGACGTCACATCAATACAATCAAGATAGCAAATTGGATGTATCCAATGAACATACCTTTGTTTCTGTTTAACGTAATCAAGAATGAGTGAGCTGTCAAAAACACAATTTACAAATTTTACAATGTTGTATTTTTCTGTTGCAATAGGTTTCGGTTATTGCTAAAGTGCGAAACTGTTGTAAGATTGCACCTTGTATATTTTGTTGTTGTAGTGTTGTAAGATTTTACACTTTTGCACTTTTACAATGATACTAGGCCAGTTGCATCGGATCGTGAATACCCCTACTATTCTGAAAAAAAGGCTCATTTTTTCCTCGATATGCCCGTTCCTCTATTTCTTCTTCTAAGATTTTAAATTAAAAAATTACTAAATGCTTCTTTCATTCATGCAACTAAGTGATACCTAATAAATGCATTCGGCTTATTATAATAGGGGTATTCACGATCCGATGCAACTGGTTTAGTATCATTGCAAAAGTGTAAAATTCAAAAATGTTCTTGCTCTATAACAACAACACTGCCTTACATCTTGCATTAGTTTTGCATTTTTGCTATACCCTAAGCCCATTGCAACATGGAGTGTAAAATTTGCCTGGTGTCGTTGTCAGTTTGGAAGAAAATTTTTCAATTTTACACTTTTGCAATGATACTAGACCAGTTGCATCGGATCGTGAATACCCCTAATGAGAAAATAGATTACAAACAATAGAAGTAGGTAACAAATATGTTTCTCCACCAATGTGCAAGCGAAAAAAGAGCATTATACATTACAAAAGTAATAAATATGTTTCTTTCATTCATGCATGGTGTAACTAATACTACGTTTTCATTGGAACCGAAATGAGGTAATTTGGAAATAAGCTTATTTGGAACGTCATTTCCTATTTTTTTTTTTTTTTTTTTTTTTTTTTAAACTTTTCGCACACAAAAGGGATTATTATTACCCTTAAAATATTTACACACAGTGCGAGCGTTCAGGAAATTGGAAAGGGTTAAAAAGGAGATACCGATGAACATTTGTTTTGAATGTCTGAATACTCTAACAAGAGGGAAACACAGAGCCAGGTAAAGTATTCCACATTCTTGTGGTTCGACTATCTATACTTAACAGTACGTCCGAAGTTGGGCTCGAGGGTAAACTGATGGGCATTCCTAGAAGCGCGAGTATTACGGTTGAATTGTTTAAGGGGAGGAATGCAACTGGCTATTTCACTAGAACACTGTTTATAAAAATAACGGTAAAATAGGGAAAGACATGAAACATTACGGCGGTGTTCGAGAGATGTAATTGTTTCCGTTATAGATCCTTCACCTATCATTTTTAAAGCTCTCTTTTGTATTCTGTCCAACAAACTTAAGTGAGTTTTTGGAGCTCCTGCCCAGACATGAGAATTGTACTCAAGTTTTGGACGAATAAAGGCTTTGTAGATCATAGCCAGATCAGAAGGGGAAAAAAATGTCTTGCATCTGCGGAGAAAACCTAAACACTTAGCAGCGTTTTTGGCGACATCAAATATGTGGTCATTCAACAAAAGGTGGTCTGTGACACACATACCGAGAACTGAGAGCTGTTTGGTTTCCTCGATGCAAGTGCCGTCCATTGATAGCGGCATTGGGAGTGGGTTTCGCTTTAACGACAGGAGACAGCATTGAGTTTAAGAAGCATTAAATTCTACGCGGTTTTTGATTCCCCATTGAACGATGCTGTTTAGATCAGAATTTAGTGAGCTTATCATACGCTGCCGTTCAAGTCCCACATCCGAAGGACATGGATGTGAATCTGTAAACGAATATGAAAAGCTGAGGGTACTGTCGTCAGCGAAACAGTTTAATGGATTAGAAGTTTCAGACAAAAGATCATTTATAAAAATAAGGAAGAGAGTCAGAGACAAAACGGAGCCCTGGGGCACACCAGCATTTATTTTGTGGATTTCAGACTTGAAACCGTCCAATACAACTTGTATTGAACGGTCCGAAAGGTAATTTCTAATCCAATGAAGAAGAGATTCATCGAAACCAAATGCGCGCATTTTCGATAAAAGAGCTTGATGCCAAACTCTATCAAACGCTTTTGAAATATCAAGTGCAATAATCTTACTTTCTCCAAAACGATGTACAGATTTGTTCCACTGTTCGGTGAGATATACCATCAAATCACCAGTGGGCCTATTGCTACGAAAGCCGTACTGCCGGTCATTAAGAAGCTTTCGTTCCTCGAGATATTTCTTGAGCTGAAAATTAATCAGCGTTTCCATGACCTTGGAAAGAAAGGACGTAAGTGCAATTGGTCGATAATTTGAGGGTGAAGAAGATACGCCTTTTTTAGGGACAGGCTGGACAAATGCTGTTTTCCATCCACTTGGAAAGAGACCAGTAGAGTCGGACAGATGGAAAAGCTTACGCAGTGGTTTTGCCAGCGTTGAAGAACACCTCTTCAGAACGATGGGAGGGATACTATCCGGGCCAGCGGATTTGTGTACGTCCTATACAAGTATGACGTTCCAAATTAGGTAATTTCGAAATTACCTCATTTCGGCTCCAATGAAAACGTAGTATAAAGAATGTTTCTCCTCCACTCACTCAAGGTGCAGCGAAATTACAGAAGTAATACATATTTTACTCTTTCACTCATTCAATGGGTTAAAAGTGAGGTATTCTTTGTGTCAAATTTTTTATTTGTTGAATTATTTGAAATTTCCGAAAATTATAGAAAATAGTGTGGTATAACATCAAATTTTTGTGCAATGTCATGAGTTTGTGTAAATTCCTATTCAGTGATACCAATTTTAGTGGATTTAACTATTTTATAAATGAGAAAAAAGGAGTTTGACAACAGAAATAATATATATGATTTTCTATTTTGACAGAAGGAGCAGTTCTTTTGCACTCTGAACAAAAATAAAAGCCATTCTACTCTTCACGATTTTTAGGAGTGAATTCACTATTAGAGTGTTTCTCATTTTTAAATAACAGTCTTTTTCCTCTGCCGTTGTGAGGCTCACAGGTCACATTTTTTTGTGAGTTCAAGGCGGCAACAATTTCGTATTCTGTGGAAGCCATCATAATAAACCTCACAAGAACAACTTGAGTTGTGAATTGTGATCTGCCAAGGAGAAGATCATAATTTCTAAGTTTTTATGAGGCGTGTTCACTACGAGTGCTACGAGTTATGAGGTTATTGTGACTTGTGAGGTATCAGTAAGGTTGCCAGAATAAAGCCTCAACTACATAGACCTACCTTTGTACAAAAGTATAAAAGTGAGAAATTAAAATGCTCGCCAAAGAAACATGCTTGCAAAAAAACATATGGAAATTGTTTTGACATATAAATTAAACCACCACGCACCATTCCCCATTGTTTTTTTGCAAGCAGGTGTCTTCAGAATAAATATTTATTTCTCACTTTTGTACTTTTGTAAAAAAGTAGGCCTATGTAGTTAAGCCTTAAGGCTGTAAATGTACATAGCAGGAGAGCAGGAACGAACTGTTAAAAAAATTAGTTGGAAAGTTCATGAAAATGAGACCACAGAGCAGATGTCTCAGTGTGAAAATATATATATATGTATATATATATATATAATATGGAGTGCTCGTTCCTATCCCTAATGCATTGTAGTACTTGATCCTTTGATAGGGGGCGATTCAATATAGAGAGGGTATTTTGACAGCTGGCAGCCATCTGTTGTTGTAAAAACCCTCTCTATATTGAGAATAGAATTACAGCATAGATTACCACGCCCCCTATGATGGCTACGTTTTTGGAATGTAAACGAGCACTCCATATTATACTCAAAACAAGGCACAAGGGTATAATAAACGGATCCGTTTAAACAACGTTTTGCACTCATCCAATAAAAGCGGTGAAAGAGCTCATCGATTTTATTTGTTTTGTCAGGCCCAGAGCTGTTAGCTGCATACGTTGTTTTTCGTTTGGTTGGCACTTTGGCAGCTGTCAGCTCTAGTGTTTATTTTTATAAACAAATTACCAAACTGCTAAAAATGCTATTACCAAATTATTCACGACAATAAATAAAATCAAATAATATTCAATTTAATAAATGGATTATAATATTCATAAGATCTGTCGAGTGTGTCTGGAGGAAGGAGCACTTACTTCAATTTACAGTACCGAGTTTGCAATGATGCCCATGACTATGATGATGATGTGTGCTAAGATCCGAGTAAGAATACAAATCCAATGTATTCTCTTGCTATGGTCCATCAATTACTAAAGTTAATTTTTTTCAAGGTATATAAAACCGATGGGCTTCCTGCTGTAATCTGCAACAATTGCATTTACCGCTTGGGCGTTGCTTATCATTTTAAACAAGAATGTGAAAATTCTGATATACGCTTGAGGCAATACCTTGGAATCCTTGAAAGAGGATATGGGTAAGTGAAATTTTGAATCACTTCTATTTTGTATCAAATAAATGTATATTTAAAAAAAATAAACTCAGTTTGTGTGATGCTGAAACTATGACAGACGCTCTTCCACAAAGAGAACCGAAAAAAATGTTCCTTGAAGATGACAATGACGACGACGACGAGAAAGATGATCGCAAAAACCGAAAAAGGTAGGTATACATTAAAATGCCATTGCATGTTTTTGTAAATTGCATTTTATGGTTTAAATTTCCAGTAAACGAAAATCTCGCTATCAGCGTAAAGCCCCCGAAGACTACAAAAAACGTGGCCCAAAGGCAATTGAAAAAATTCCACACACCTGTTACGACTGCAATAAAACGTTCAAATGTGCTGCTCAGCTTCAAATGCACATCCGAACACACACCGGTGAAAAACCATATGTCTGCAACTATTGTCCACGTCGTTTCACTCAGAAATATAATCTTCAGATTCATGTCAGAACTCACACTGGAGAACGTCCTTTTCAATGTGAGATTTGTAGCAAACAATTTTCGGCGTTGGGAAACTTTCAAGCGCATCAAAGAATCCACACTGGGGTACGAGACCAAATCTGTCCTGTGTGTCACAAGGCCTTTTTGAGTCCTGGTGATTTATCTAAACATATGGTGACACATACAGGCTTAAGAGACCATCACTGTGACATATGTGGGAAAACTTTTAGTCGCAATCGAGACATGGTGGCACATAAAAAGAAGATTCACTTAAACGAATTGAACAGTGAGAACTTTAAATGTCCCGAATGTCATAAAGTATTCGCGTCGTCAAGCAGTCTAAGCTTGCATTTTCGTAGTCATGGTGGCAGTGCTAGTTCAATACCATTAGTCCACCAGCCTCCAATTGTACCAACGGCTATAGGTGGCAGCATGTGCCCACCACCAGTTCCACCATCGTCTTTGAGTAGCATCGCTATGGGATTGCCACCACCTCCCCCGCCACCGGGAAGCTTAGGAATGCTCGGACATACTCAAGGAACTTTATCGTTGATGCATTCACAGCGTCTGCACCCCTATTAGTAAATTATTAAGATTCAGAAAAGACACTGAACTATATTTCAGTAAAAAAAACCTATGAGATCAAATGATATTAAATTGTTTGCTGAATTAAATACCAAATGATGCATATCCATTCACAGCATTTTGAATTTTGGGTTCAATAGTCTACTTTATATGTCGCATGGCTCGCATCATATAATCCCAAAACAAAAAAAGAATACTTTTACTAGTTGTTGTTTTTTATTCAAACCTGTAGTTCTGAAACTTTGAAGGTTGCAAAATGCTTTCAAGGATTTCAGTGTTATTGATCTTTCAAAGCAAAATACCTTCCCAGTGTTTAATACTGGAATTTATCATAATATGTGGTAGAGGTTCTCTTTTGTTAATTATTTATGTAGTTTAAAGTATTTAATTTTATGATTTGAGTAATAACATAAGTAGTGCAAAACAGCGTTTCCATTATTTGGGAAATTTCCAAAATTAGATTTACAAAAATAAAAGAAGATGATTAAGGCTAATAGAGAGAAATATTTTAAATAAATATGATGAATAATTGAAAATAACTTAAATCAAACATTCATTTTTCCTTAATACATAACATAATACAAGAATTGAAAATAACATTTGTAGGTTGTTTTTTAAAAGATCGTTTTTTTCTCGTAAAAACAGAAAAAAAATATTTAAAGTCGGCAGATATATTTTTAAAAAATCCAGTATATCTACTGCAATTGTAGCAAAGTGACAACGCAAAAACAAAACAATTGGTACCTTACTTTAAATATGGTAGTATTTTTTTTTTTTTTGAACATTTTGAATTAAATAACACCTTAAGTGTTCTACCACCAAGTTATTTTTTATCTAAAGTAGTAGCTATTTCACGAGCTCGGGGGATAATGGCATTTTCAATATGACAACCCCACCACAGGCGTGTAAAAGACCTGGGGCCCTACTTCGCAACTTTATTCTACTTTCGAATCCATTCGATGGTTGTTTTCAATGTTAATTTAAAGTGGTAAAATGCATGAAAGAAGGATCAAATGTTAGTACATCCGACACTGCCATAGAATCTCCAATAAGCGCTGTTTTATTTAATTTTTAAAGTACATGTTATAGAATTAGCCAATTGAGATTTTATGAATTCGATTTTTTTTGTAGAATCGTATTACATCGTTAGGCCCCTGGCAAACTTGTATCAGGACAAGATAAACTCTCATACTCAGATTTTGGTTATGCTCTCACTCTCAAAATTTGCTATTCCACAATAAAGAAAATGTTTGAACCTTATTATCGTTTCAATACCGATGAACGATTTTTTGTCGAAATTGGATCGTCTATATGGCTATATAGTTGAATAAAAAATAAATTCATGCATCTAAACAACTGAACAACACTGTATTATACAATGAGGTTTGCTGCTGCATGAATTTGGTAAAAACAATACAAAATATAGCTTCAAATATAATAATAAGAATAACAAAATGTTATCATTTTTTCTTGTAATCCATTTTTATTTCGAGAATAATCAAATAATATTGATTTATATGAAAAAGTATTGCTTATGAATAATGTTATTTATTTAACATTTCTTAAGTGTTAGAATGCGGATCAGTGTTGTTCTTTGTTTGTGTATGTTTTGTTGCTGTTTGGATGATGAGTTTTTTTTCTTTTCTTTTTCAATAATTGAAAAACAAAATAAACCTTTACCAATTTCGTAGTTGTTCTGTTAATTTCTTTGGTAACTTGATTGAAGTACATTTTACGTTGAAATTAGCGAGTAAACCATTCTGTATGCAAAAAGAATTACAAATTTGATAGAAAAATAAAGTAAAGAAACACAAAAATACGAACCCATAGATATAGTAAAAGAATGAGATCAAATAAATGGCCAACTTAATCCAGCCTTCTCGCATGTTCTTGGACAGATTATCTGTGCTTAGAACAGTTGTCGGATCGTATAAACCTGGTCCGGTCATCACAGGTCGGTTTTTGTACCTAAAATCAAATGATTAGTCATGCTACTACAACAAATAATTTACTGCTTGATGAAAAAAAAAAAAAAAAAAATAATTACCGCCAAACATGGTACGCAATTAGAGGTATATTAATACATAGCGAAAACCATTCGGCTGAGAACAAGAACAATAAGTTAAGGAAGATATGCAGCAAATATTCGGGGAGCACTAGCTGAAATAAAGTGATAACAATAGCAAAGTTATTTTCGGTGGCGCGTGATGAGCGAATAGAAAAAGTAAATTAAAAAGATAAACGTCTGGGTCTTACCGGGTTTAGACTATTGCACTGGTCGATGGGATTTTTGTAGTCTGTTTTAAGCTCATCAAATGCAATTACATGGAAAATTGCAAAGAATATTAAAAATGCATCGCCGATTAAAGCCACAATATATGTGAAGGCCGAAAAATTAAACACCATTTTGATCAAATTATTTTTTATTTTAGATTTTTTAGGTAAATTTCACTGGTACTGCAAAACTCCCAAGTGACATATTTGTTTGAATGGAATTTCTGGATGGATGAGGTTGGGGTTAAAAAAAGATTGTCAAAATCGAGGAGATTTGGTCCCGGTCTACATTGTCCCGATCTACATTGCCCGATTTTTCCACGAAGATTTTTCCAGAAATCGTGTGAAATGTACACACAGAACGATTTTTTCCATACGATTTTTTCCTTTTCTTCTTCCTTGTTTTATTGCTGTGCTCTTCATTTTTCATTGATATTCACTCACACCATCAAACGAACGGCACGCTGATACCGAACACACACAAAAAACTGGAAAGGAGAAGAGAGAGAACATAAACAGACTGGAAAAATCGTTCGAGTTTCCTGGTACAAACGATTTGATCCCTACCCCTCACTTTTCACTCCCTTCACCAACGAACAAAAGATCGGCACTGGAGATCGGGACATTGAGATTCACTCACACCATCAAACGAACGGCACACAGACACCAAACACACACAAAAAAATGGAAAAAAGGCGAAAGAGAACATAAACAGACTGGAAAAATCGTTCGAGTTTTGTGGTACAAAGTCCCGATCTACATTGCCCGATTTTTCCACGAAGATTTTTCCAGAAATCGTGTGAAATGTACACACAGAACGATTTTTTTCAATGAGATTTTTTCCTTGTCTTCTTTATTTTTGTATTGCTGTGCTCTTCATTTTTCATTGAAATTCACTCACACCATCAAACGAACGGCACACTGACACCGTAGTCCGGGACTATGCCGGTTTTGTGTCGTTTTCGATTGGAGCCTTGGAGTTACACCTTTTTTGCTCCTGTTACTCGCAAAGATTTCGAATAATGTTTTCCGAATGTTTTTCTATTTATGATTTTGTAAAGGTATAGACTTGGAACACACCCATACATATCAACTCTTTCGTTAGATTACTTAATTAAGTTAACTCAACTAAAAGCGCAAAACATAAACAGCCGAATCTATAAAGAAATTTTAAAGGCTTCTTAACTCTAAACTACCTCTAAATATCACTTAAGTGTGAAATCGGTATCTATAATCAATTTCCACATTTAAGCAACGTAACTTAAACACCTCTTAACTTAAACACCATCCAGAGCGTTTAAAGGCTACGCAAAGCCAACTTAAATATATTTTGACACATGAGAATTGTTTTTTTTTTTTATCAAAACAAATTGTGCGTAGGTTGAGTAAGGAAATATTTATGTGTGTACTGTGATGGCCGGATTTAAATTGTTTTGTTTTGTTTTTTTTTTTTTTTTTAAAGAAAATAATATAGTAAATGATATACTTTCTCACCAATATAGGAAGGAAATTTCTGAAAACAAAATCAAAAAAAAAAAAACTAAAGTGGAATGGTTTCATTTCCTCTGTCTTCTGTGTTTGACGATGCATACACACATACACCCAGTTGCTTCTCTTTCTGTCTTATTATTTGTGCACTCTTTTGTGTTTGCAAATTTTTTTTTGCATTCGGACAGAAATAGCCTGAGAGTGAAAAATGTACTAGAAATTTGTATCAGAATTGTCAATTTTCTTGCGTTACGTTACATTACGGTTGTTTAGTTAAGTATGAAAGGAATATTGATTATAGATACAAATTTAAGTAACGTGATTTAAAGGCAACTTTAATATTTAAGCAAGCTTAACTTAATAACCTCTAAAAGGCATTTTAAGATAATTTTATAGATACGGCTGAAAAAATATAAATTTCACACAATTTACTCACCCATACATGTAATTTCATAAGCTGCTTCTAAAAACATAAAATATTTCGATTGGAAAAAAAGAGTAGATCTGTTGCAAAATCGAATCGAAAACGAGCAAAATATGCCAAACTAGTCATAAAAATTGTCATAAAAATGACATCGTGTAAACGCACAAGACACCATTTTCAAAATTATGACAAGCCGCAAGAAAGAATGAACTTGCTCATTCTTTTACGACAAAATTGTCATTTTCTAACTTACTTACTTTACTTTTGATGGCGCTCACAGCCGAGGATGGGCTTTCGGCCTCAACTAACAAGCCCCTCCAGCCAGCTCTGTCCCTAGCTAGCCGCTTCCAGTTGCGCACACCGAGTGCTTTGATGTCGTCATTCACTTGATTGCGCCACCTGTTACGGGTTCTTCCTCTGCTGCGTACCCCATCGGGGTTGGATTCGAAGACTCGTCGGGCAGGTGCGTTGCTGTCCATATGCTCCACGTGCCCCAGCCATCTCAGCCGCTGTATTTTCAGCTTTTTGACCAGGTCAACGTCGCTGTATAGCCCGTATAGCTCGTCGTTGAATCTTCTCCTCCATACTCCTTCGATACACACCGGACCGAAAATCACACGAAGAATCTTCCTCTCAAAGCACCCTAGCAGATTTTTATCCGAATCTTTCAGTGTCCATGCTTCTGACCCATAAAGCAGGACCGGGATGATTAGGGTTTTGTATAAAGTCTCCTTGGTTCTCTGAGAGAGGGCCTTACTACTTAAATGCCTTCTTAGACCGAAGAAACGCACTTTTTGAGCTCTGATATGTTTGAGCTAAAAAAATAATAGAATTTTTGTTTGACAGTTTCGTGAAAATAATATAGTAAATGATATACTTTCTCACCAATATAGGAAGGAAATTTCTGAAAACAAAATCAAAAAAAAAAAAACTAAAGTGGAATGGTTTCATTTCCTCTGTCTTCTGTGTTTGACGATGCATACACACATACACCCAGTTGCTTCTCTTTCTGTCTTATTATTTGTGCACTCTTTTGTGTTTGCAAATTTTTTTTTGCATTCGGACAGAAATAGCCTGAGAGTGAAAAATGTACTAGAAATTTGTATCAGAATTGTCAATTTTCTTGCGTTACGTTACATTACGGTTGTTTAGTTAAGTATGAAAGGAATATTGATTATAGATACAAATTTAAGTAACGTGATTTAAAGGCAACTTTAATATTTAAGCAAGCTTAACTTAATAACCTCTAAAAGGCATTTTAAGATAATTTTATAGATACGGCTGAAAAAATATAAATTTCACACAATTTACTCACCCATACATGTAATTTCATAAGCTGCTTCTAAAAACATAAAATATTTCGATTGGAAAAAAAGAGTAGATCTGTTGCAAAATCGAATCGAAAACGAGCAAAATATGCCAAACTAGTCATAAAAATTGTCATAAAAATGACATCGTGTAAACGCACAAGACACCATTTTCAAAATTATGACAAGCCGCAAGAAAGAATGAACTTGCTCATTCTTTTACGACAAAATTGTCATTTTCTAACTTACTTACTTTACTTTTGATGGCGCTCACAGCCGAGGATGGGCTTTCGGCCTCAACTAACAAGCCCCTCCAGCCAGCTCTGTCCCTAGCTAGCCGCTTCCAGTTGCGCACACCGAGTGCTTTGATGTCGTCATTCACTTGATTGCGCCACCTGTTACGGGTTCTTCCTCTGCTGCGTACCCCATCGGGGTTGGATTCGAAGACTCGTCGGGCAGGTGCGTTGCTGTCCATATGCTCCACGTGCCCCAGCCATCTCAGCCGCTGTATTTTCAGCTTTTTGACCAGGTCAACGTCGCTGTATAGCCCGTATAGCTCGTCGTTGAATCTTCTCCTCCATACTCCTTCGATACACACCGGACCGAAAATCACACGAAGAATCTTCCTCTCAAAGCACCCTAGCAGATTTTTATCCGAATCTTTCAGTGTCCATGCTTCTGACCCATAAAGCAGGACCGGGATGATTAGGGTTTTGTATAAAGTCTCCTTGGTTCTCTGAGAGAGGGCCTTACTACTTAAATGCCTTCTTAGACCGAAGAAACGCACTTTTTGAGCTCTGATATGTTTGAGCTAAAAAAATAATAGAATTTTTGTTTGACAGTTTCGTGATCTGCTCAGAGTTAAAAAAGAAAAACGCCAAATGTCTATGCCATCCGCATATGAAAGCAATTGAACGGACTTTTGATAGATTGTACCGCTGGTGTTGACATGTGCGTTGCGTACAATGGCTTCAAGAACGATGTTGAATAGGTTGCATGATAACGCGTCGCCTTGCCTCAATCCTTTCTCAACATCAAAGGAATCGGTGGTGTTCTTACCAATTTTGACGGAGCAGCGGGATTTCTCCATCGTCATCCTGCACAAGCGGACGAGTTTGGCAGGGATGCCGAGACTCGACATGGCTCTGTATAATTCGTCCCTTTTCACGCTATCATACGCGACTTTAAAATCGATAAAAAGGTGGTGTGTATCGATCTGGAATTCGCGGGATTTTTCTAAAATCTGTCGGAGTGTGAACATTTGATCGACGGTTGACTTGCCTGGCCTAAAACCGCACTGATAAGGGCCGATCAGATCGTTGACAAAAGGTTTTAAGCGGTCACACAGGATGGCCGACAAGATTTTATAAGCGACGTTTAGTTGGTACATTTCAGAACATCTCCCTTTTTATGGATGGGGCACACTATACCGAGGTTCCATTCATCGGGCATACTTTCCTCCGACCAAATTTTGCAGATGAGCTGGTGTATGCTCCTAGCCAATTCATCTCCCGCTGATTTAAATAGTTCGGCTTGTAAGCCATCCGCACCTGCAGCCTTGTACGACTTAAGTTTGGATATCGCCAGCCGAACTTCGGTTAGGTCGGGTGGACGGAACTCTTGGCCATCATCGTCCAAGTTGAATGGAGCGTTCTGCCTATTAGCGGCATTTTGGCTGTCTTCGCCATTAAGCAGTCTAGAGAAGTGTTCTTTCCAGATCCTCAGCACTGACTGTGTATCTACTACCATATTCCCACTCTCATCTCGGCAGGCTTCCGTTCTAGCCTTGAATCCTTGGGTGGATCGCTTCACCCTCTGATAAAATTTTCGATCATCTCCCCTACCGCTACAACCCTCAATAGACTCTACCGCCCGCTTCTCGTGCTCTCTCTTTTTCCTCCTGAGAAGTCGGCGTTCCTCTTTTCGTTTCAGCCCGTAGAGCTCCCGGGCCACTCTTTTAGCAGATCTTGTTCGAGTCTGCAGCATTGCCTGGTAGGCCTCGTCCTTAGCTGCATGCGCTAGCCGGCACTCTTCATCGAACCAGGGGTTTCGTTGTATTCGCCTAGTGAAACCCAGCACATCAGAGGCGGCACTTCTTATGGCTTCTTGACAGTGTTCCCACTGGTCCTCTGCACTTGATGCTGGTGACGGACCTCCTGAGAGATTAAGAGTTACGTGGTCTGCAAAAGTTCTGGCGGTCTCTTGCAATTTAAGCTTCTCGACATCGAATCTTTTCACAGCATCTGCTCTTCGTTGTCGCGTCATGTATGTCCGCATACGTAGTCTAGCTACCACCAGGTAGTGATCCGAGTCAATGTTGGCCCCTCGGAACGTTCGGACGTCCAAGATACTGGAAGCATGTCTCGCGTCTATCGCAACGTGGTCATTATCTAAAACAGTCATTATTTTGTCTTCGTGTTAATGCATATCATAAATTAATTGTTTTTGTCATTATAATGACAGATTTTATGACACTTTTGTCATTCGTGTAAATCCGGCATTAGAAAAAGAAATAGAGGAAGAGGTATTTGTCACATATACAATGTACGTGAGGGAAGCAATTTTTGAGAACCAGAAGTGTCAAATCGTTAGCGTGTGATTAGAAAAAACAGAATTAAAACCCAAATTAATATAACAATAACTTTGAAAAAACAAATAATTTAAAGTGCATTAATTAGACATATTGTGGTGATTTTCTTATAAATTAAAAAAAAACATGAAGTGTATTGTTCAGGGGTGTGGAAATCAACAAAACAATGTGGATAAAAGCATTTCCTTTCACAGGTGAGTTTTATTATATTTTTCTCAAAAAAAAAGTACTGTAAAGTTTAGGTATTTAGATTGATGATCTATTTAACAACATATTTAGAATGGGTTACACTTTAAATTAAGTCAAGAATATTATTATTTAGTTGAAAATGTACACATAATTTTTTTGTTAGAATTCAAGAACCAGAAATGTCAAACTGAAATTCTAGTAAACAGGGGCGCATGAAATTATATTGGAGTTTGAAAGGCGCAACTATCTGTTAAGCGCCCTTCTTATGAGAAAATTATTTTTGTTATTAAATCGATTTTTTTGTCACTTATTAGTTCATTTTTCAATGTTTATTTGTCTTTTCAGTAAGGTGTCTATCAGTTCATGTTTGGTTATTCATGGCTCATGTTTAAAGTTTAGTCCATTATAAATAATATAATAATATAAACACACATTTAACAGAAATTGCTTTGTGAAAAATATAATAAAACTCACTTGTGAGGAAATGATCTTACCGCCTTTTTTCGTCGTTTTTCACACGATTTAATAACGCACTCAATGTTTTGTTTTGTTTATTGATAGATAACCACAATTAGGCGTATTCATAGTCATTTTAGACCTGGGTCTAAGTTAAACATAGCTTTCGTTGAATTTTCTGACGTTGATTCTATTTATTTAAGTTTATAATTTCAAAATATTTGAAGCTATTTGTGTAGTATACCAAGTTAATTATCTTATAAAAATATAAAACCAACAATTTGTAATTAAAATCGGTCTGTATTCATTGAGCCAAAATTGTCTTAAACTGTAGTTTAGTTAAACCTGGGTCTATCTGCGACTATGAATATGCTTCAATGTCTATTTTATTCACTTGAAAGGTTTTGTTTTTTTTTTCAAAGTTTTTAGTTTTAATGCGTCTTAGTTTGTAACACTTTTTTATTGTTCTTTTTTATAATCACACTAGTGATTTGATATTTCAAATTGACAAAAATTGCTTCACGCACGTACTCTTTCTTTTTCTAAGACCATACCACTAAAACAACTTCGGAAAATAACAAAAATGATTATTCTGATGGTGCCCTAGTGAGTTGCCGTCAAAGAGCACTCCGTCCCTGCTGTAATGCATTTGTGTTTGTGGGATCTCACACCATTTTAAAAACTGCTTCACTTTTTTCCAACAAGGGCAGTTCCTCTATTTCTTCTTCTGAGGCCTGCGCAGACTTGAAATGAGCTTCAACCGACTCGATTCCACTTCAGGAGCGGAGTCGTGTCGAAATTGTGGATAAAAAACCTGGGTCGAAGAGTCGGTCTTGAGGATGTGTTCACCACAGTGTTTTTGCACATGTGCGAGTAAAATTATTTATTTGTTTTGATAGCTATGTGAAGTATGTACTTAAATTCATTAAATTTGAACGGTTTTTGTGTAAAATAAATATGCTGCCATTCCATTAAATGTAATCTCAACACCATATCAACTGAACTTCAAATGTGGCTCTCAACTCACGTGAGGAAACACCTGGGTCGAAAATCCGACCCTAATCCAACTCGAGCTCTCGATTCTGTTTGTAAACGGGGTAAATATCTAACGCAAAGTCCAATTAATACCTAATTATTGACTTATCAAAACAAGACTTTTAATACAATACCTAAAAAAATGGAAGTAATACAATTTAATTTGCCTCTCAAAAAATCTCTTAAAAAAAATGATTAGATGCTTAAAAGATACCGTATTAAGATGTCTATAATAAAATGCTTAAAAACATACATTGGATCTTCGTTGGATTCAAAAGAAAAACATTACATGCACACACAAATTATGTTCATATAATATCCATTTCATCAGTGACAAACAGATTAATTAATTGTTTTACGATTAACATTATTTTTTCCTGTCCAAAACCTGAAAAAAACTTACATTTTCTTAAACCCAGTTGCACACACTACGCTTACACTCCTCCACTTCGGCTTGGTCGTCTTACATACGTCTTACATTGCGAGAAATTTAATTTTAAATATGTGCCCTGGTCCAATGCCACAGCAATGACCAATGTTACAATTATTAAAATTTAGCTTGCAACTATAGCAACGAGTTTAGATGCCCCGGCCATATAATTGCAAATGTTTATGTGGAGGAGTGCAGGCTTAAGACGCAGGGCAGATGTTGTGTCACAGAGGCCTGGACTGCGGGATGCAGCATGGAGGTGATTTCCGGTTTGGAGATTTTATTTTTTGCTAGCAAATAAAACCGAAAGCGAATTACCAAAAACAAAGTTTCTCCAGTGGGCATTTAGTTAGTGTTTGGATATTGGCTAGTGTGGTTAGAAAAATCCTGTTACAATGGGAATAAGGTTATTTTTTTTTAAGTCTACGTTTTGATATAACGGATTAAAAGAATTTTATTTAAAAGGCTGGTCATTCTTGCGGTTATGGGTCTAGGCGCCATGTACATGATTCATCTTTTGGCTCAGGACTATGATCGAATTCGGCAGCCAGTAACTAAATCCATCGAACTAGCACTTCGTGGAAAACGTGATGTAAATTCCTACCAACAAAATGAGGTTGTTGACATTAATGTTAACTGGAAGAGCATATTAGATCAAGATCCGTTAAGTTGCTTGCAGTCATTAATTTGTCAAATAATGTCAGGTACCCAGCTGAACGATACGGAAGCAGAAATATTAAAACATTTTATAAAGTTAACATATCGTGAGGCTCCGATGGCTGTGACATCAGCATATGCAAAAGGATTAGCATATCGAGGCGTTACAGAAGGTTGTTATTCGGAATATCCATTTTGTTGGTATTCAGCAAAGATGATGTTGAGAATACTGCGATGGTTTTCATAATTACGATTCTTATACTATCACCTTCCAATAAGTTTTGTGCAGTTATATTTTTTCAATAACAAAATACTTCATTAACCATAGTTATTCTATATTAGAATATTTTTTAAAATGAAAAAATGGCATGACTCAAATTAATAAAATTAGGTGATAGAAATGAAAATCAAATACTTACGTGTGTGCGTATATGTAGTCAAAATAATTAATACTTTTATTAATATTATGTTTCCTGCAAAGAAGTTTGATATGTTGTTGCAAGTGAAAGTCAAAGAAATAATTAAGATTTAAAAATGTTGAAAATGTTTATCAATAGGACAGAGATGGGATTCGTAACAATTCTTGAATTTAAAAAAAATTTAAAAAATCTGTTTTGAGTTTGGAAACTAATTATTTAAAAAATATTTACTAAAACAACTTGATTAAAAAATAAAATATATAAAATAAAATAAAATAGAAGAATAGAATTCTGGTCTTGAAAAAGATTAAGCATATTGTAAGTGTTCCCGTTTGATTTTTAATATTATATTTTTATTTAATGTCAATTTTTTTAAACGCTACTCTCAATCTATAGCTTATGTACAAAAAAATAGATCGGGTGGCACAACGGCTCATGAAGAACCAGGGCCTAGTGACTAATAACTCGCAACCATTCCTGTGTGCGCCTTTCGACAGGAATGGAAAGGGACCTACAATTTTATGCCGAATCCGAACGGCTAGACGAGAAGCACTTATTCGTGACATAATCTTGGAGGATTTGTCAATTCCTCGCAAGAGGCAGTAGCCCTGAAAAAAAACTTTTTAGTTTTTAGGTGGACGAGGCTGGGAGGCCTGTACCTTATGTCTGGGGGTGTCCCATTAACAATGGTCAAAACTGAAACTGGTGAAAGGCCAGGTGATGACCTATGATAATTTGGTAACTTTTCCATACCGAATCATAGCGGTTGTCGAGTAACGGCTATTTTTTTAAATTGGAAAAATCTTACTTTGAACCAGTTTTTTGCTCACCCTGTCCATAATTGATTTTTGTTTTTCACAAATTTTGCATTCAAACATTGACTATTAGTTGCACTAACTTTACTGAGTAAAATATTTTTCATTGGCATCCCCATTTGCCTACAATTCATTAGTTGATATTGAACTTTTCCAAAATTAATTTTTGACCTCAATCTTCTGAAGAGCCCCCTGAAGAAAATTCGTACGGCTCAATACAGGTTTTATATTTCAAAAATTTTATATTTTTCTGAAGTTATGTCTAAACAGGCAGTTATAACCGTTTGAACCCAATCAAACAGGTTAAAAATGAAACAAAACTGAATTTTGGTGGTGAGCTTCGTTTTGATGTCTTACGCATTTCTTAAATAAATACCTTAAATTTGGACAAAGGGCCTTACCAATAATCAAATTTAGTAACGGTTTAAATATTTAAGGAAAATTGACCATAATGGTATGGGCTATACAAAATTAACCATGCATGTTATGTTTCATATTGTAGAGTCCATACCATGTAATATTCATTATTTAGGGTCCACCTAATTATTTAAGTCATACCATGGTTGGTTTATTATTTAGAGCCCATTCAATTATGGTCCATTTTACTTAGATATTTAAGTCGTTACTAAATTTGATTATTAGTAGGGCCCAAAGACTTTCGATTTTTTGTTGTGAAAGCGTATAAAATCCAGTATTTTTGAAAATTTTTCGAAAACCATCAGGTTTTTTAAGTTTGGAAAACTTGTAGCCTATAAAATTTAACAGAAAAAGATAAACTCCTTTTTTTCGTTGGAGTAAGAGATTTTGAGAAAACGGGGACAAAACGTATTTTTACTTTAATGTGGTATTTTCCGCACCATTGCATTTGCGCACATTTGTCTCAAAATTTATTGGTCTAACTGAAAAAAGGATCCTAATGGTTGTTTTTAGAATGTTATAAGCTACAAGTTCTATAAAGGCACTTCTTAAAAAATCTGATGGTTTTCGAAAAATTTTCAAAAATACTGGATTTATACGCTTTCACTACAGAAAATTGAAAGTCTTTGTCCAAATTTAAGGTATTTATTTAAGAAATGCGTAAGACATCAAAACGAAGCCCACTACCAAAATTCAGCTCTTTCGGAGTTATATTTGAAGTCAAATTTTAATTTTATCGAAATATTTGAACAAAAATGTTTCATTTTTAACCTGTTTGATTGGGTTCAAACGGTTATAACTGTCTATTTAAACATAGCATTGGCAAGTTGTATACCTTTTTTAAGACTTCAGAAAAATAGGCAATTTTTGAAATATAAAACCTTTATTGAGCCATACGAATTTTGTTCAGGGGGCTTTTCATAAGATTGAGGTCAAAAATTAATTTCGGCAAAGTTCAATATTAACAAATGAATTGTAGGCAAATGCTGATGCCAATGCAAAATATTTTACTTAGTAAAGTTAGTGAAACTATAAGTCAAATGTTTTAATTCAAAATTTGTAAAAAAAAAACAAAAATCAATTGTGGACAGGGTGAGAAAAAACTGGTTCAAAGTAAGATTTTTTTCAAATTTCAAAAAATAGCCGTTTCTCGAGAACCGCTATGATTCGGTATGGAAAAGTTACCAAATTCTGATAGGCCATGAGGTGGCCTTTCACCAGTTTTGGTTTGGACCATTGTTAATGGGATACCCTGTATATAACATTAAACCTGTTTTGGATTTAAAAAAATGTTAAAAATTATTTTTTGATTTTAAAATTAAGTTAATGATTTTTAAGGTTAGACCGCACTGGGCGGAACTGCACTGCAGCGGAACTGCGATTCACAGTAAATTGTATGAAGTTCAGTTGCCGCTTAGTGCGATATAGCTCATATACAATTTCATACAAATAATGTTTTGCCGCTGCGTGAAGTGTAGTTCCGCTGCAGTTGTGTGCGGTCTTACCTTTAATGAAATAAATAAAAATAATAACTTTAAAATTATTAAGAGATTGCGTTGGTTACAATAGAATCTCAGATTCTCTTAGATTTCGCGTTGGTTTGGAAGAGCGAGAGCCTACATGCTATAGGGATACCTACCTGTTTTTGAAACCAACGAAAATTGTGCTTTAAAAAAAAATTACGGATAATTCTTAACCCACTGATTCAGTTCTAGCTCAAAATTACAACACAAGGACTCCGCCAAATTAACTGAAGGTTTCAAAAGTATTTGAATACCGACCCATGGTTAATCCGCCAAAATTAGTGAATTAAAAATGGTAGACCTACAAACTTTGTTCAGTATTTTGAACCGTGGATTGAATATTTTTAACACATCAGTGATTTCAGAGTGGGTTAAACAACGTTTAATTATGGGATTTTCTATAATGTGACATACTTTTGAGACTGTTGAAGCTAAAATAAAGGCTTAACTACACAGGCCTACTTTTGTACAAAAGTGAGAAATAAATATCTATTCTGAAGACACCTGCTTGCAAACAAACTATGGAAAATTGTGCATGGTGGTTTAATTTATGTATCAGAACAATTTTCGTATGTTTTTTGGCAAACATGTTTTTTTAGCGAGCATTTTAATTTCTCACTTTTGTACTTTTGTACAAAAGTAGGTCTATGTAGTTAAAGCTTAATCCTCCAAACTTAGTAGAGTTAGGACCAGTTTTACACAAACTTGATTCAGCAATTGAACCGTTGGCGATCAAATGTTTTTAGCTCACAAATTTAGATGGAATAAATCACGGTTCAAACACGTACGTAATATACGTATATTATGATTTGTGTTAATATATTAGGGTGGTCCGTAGAAATGTCATTGTCTTATTTTGAATGACGCACCCTGTAAAATCTTAGCTCATTTAACTAACGTGAACCCGGCCCACAAGATGTCTGAAGTTTTGTATGGGAAATTCCATGTATTTTTGTACATCCAATTTTAAAAATTCATAACTTTAGTAATGATTGATAAAGAAAATTGAATTTCTGCACACATGTGTAACTTTCGTCATGGAAGGAAATTAAAGCTAAAGGAATTTATAGCTTAAGCGGGGTACACATGTTTGACCAACCTGTTTGATGTCAAACATTAAACAGTGGCCGTGTTCGGGTACGTAACCAAAGGTATCTGGGTTTGTTCGTGTTGTTGTAATGCCTTAGTAAGAACCATCAGCTAACGAACCAAACAGCTGATGTCAAAAAGAAATCTAAAGCTATTCTAAAAATGTTCGGATCTGCTCGGATTAACGAACAGCTGACATCTCATCTGTTCATTTTCCTTTGAATAGGGTCCTTTTCGTTTGGTTTGGTTACGTATCCGGATTTGGTCGTTCGAAAAAATACCAGATAGCAGATACTAACGTATCTCAGATACCATATCTACCTACCACCCGAATGCGGCCAGTATCAACAAAATTTGTGAACAAAGAACGTGTTTGTCAAGCAGAGAGTACACACTACCAAACGTGAACAGATTTGTCAAACAGGTTTGATAATATGTGTACCCCGTTTGAAGGCTTAACTACATTAAATTATTACTTTGAAAAAAAAAACAACGAACAATGTTCTGTTAGATAATTTTAATCATATGCCATACACAATTTTGATTTCATTTTTGCAAGCAAAGGGGATTTTTATTTCTCTCTTTTGTACTTTTTGCAAAAAGTTCTTGAATCCATGTAAGCCTTAACATTTGCATACACATTTGTATTTTATTTCATATGTATGGAAATATTTCCATTTTAACGATTGTGTTTCCATTTTAACGATTGTGTTAGCACAATACTTTTTTTTTGAAAACCGGAAACTAAAGCTACTTCCTTTCAGTATTATCCTAGAATAGCAATGATGCCAGAGCATCTGATTATTGGAATGTCAAAAAATGTACATTATTGAAATGTCAAAAATTTTATTGTTTATCACAATAAATTCACAACAGTGAAATAATTTATTTCGTGTTTTGTTAACAAAGCTCCGAAAAAACTTATTAGAAATGGGTTCACCTGAATTGCCTGGTGAATCAAATGAAGATGATCTCCGTCCAAGTCCAATGCATATTATTAACCAAGGAGGAAATAACAGTGACGATAGCGACGGCGAAGATGTCAACGAATACGATGGCTACCAACCACTTCCCATCACAGATCAAGGTGATGACTCAATGGAAATAGATAACAACCTTTCCGAACCATTAACTTCTAATGGAGATCCAAATTTTCCCAATGTTGAGAGTATTGATGCCGAGGTAGAAAGAGAAGTATGGAATCAGCCACGTCCCCAAGAATTAGAACTCGAGCTGGATAGTTCCAGGACAGAACAGGTATATAACAAATTTGTGTAATATAATGTAGGTTGCGGTGAATAACTTTATACATTTAAGATCATGTCTGCAATGGCTGGTATAACCCTACCTAATGTGGCAATTCCCGATTGGGCACAGGGAGTGTCCGAGGAACGATGGAAGGAGGATCTTCTCGAGAGGATAAGGCAAAGAAAAGAAATCTCCCCAAATACAAACACATCTCGCAGAACATCATAAGTATTTATTTTATTCAAATTATGTGTTCATCTCACAGAAGCCAACTGTTCCGATATAACGAAGTGTTAATAAGTCCCATAAATGTTACAATCAAATAAAAAATAAAATGTCACTGTTTCTTTTCTTCAGTTTCATTGTTCTTCAGAATGCAGCTAAAAGGGCCTTTGCCGCAGCATTTAACTTCTCAAATCCCACCACTTGGGAATTCTCTGCGAACCCGCGAATTTTATCCATAACCAAGTCAACTGATATTATTTGGGCACTTGAAAGTTGAGCATGGGTTGTCGTTGTAAGATTACCAATCGCTTGGATCGATCTATAGCATGCTTCCAAGTCATTTGACCACATAAGCAACTCGATGATTCCCTCGGTGATCAGGCGACACATATCGTTGTTTGCCGAAGTTTGCTTTTGGGATATTGTGGCGTTTAAATAGAATGTCGCTATTGCAATTTGAAGATTGGAACTGCCTGACTTTATTCCCTTTAAGATCTCAATTGTTGGCTCTAGACATGATTCCACTTGCTGACGACCACTGCGATGATTCATCATGTTGGCGAGACAACGAATGATCATGAGTTGATTGGGTGCGGATGTATTAAGATTGGGCAGTATGATTTCAAGGAATTTGAAAGAGTTTAAGAAATTGAATATTTCTTCATTTCGTATTGCCAAACGAGTGATATCGAGTACAGGGAACAAAATATCACTTGGCCACCGCAGCAGATGACGTAGTGCTTCGATAGCAGTTTTATCAATTTCAGGAACATCAGCGGCTAATCGAACGACCGTTTCTAAGAGATTGTCGCTAACTCCTGTCCCTTCAACTTGTTTTTGATTGAATTCTCTGAAAGAAGACAAGATGAATAATGAGTAGTGCGGATTAATTATTTTCTGTATAATTGGTTTTATGATATTCATTGGTAAGGAAAACACAATGACAATTTAATATATATAAAAAAAAAACTCACCGCAACTTTTCTAAGACCTTCTGCGGATCACATTTATCGAAAGTTAAAAACATGGTCAATGGAAAATGTTTCCCTTGGGTAAAACTGACTTCAACTTTGGGTGGAGCTACAGTTGAATAGCTAGACGCTCCCGTGAACGGATCAACATTTCCGCCAGCAGATGTGTTACTTGTTGCTGAACCAGGCACGTACCGTGAACCTCCTGTAAATGGGTCTTGATAGCCGCTATTATTAAAGACAATTTTTAATAATTTAATTTAACATGTTTTGTGTAGCGATTAGTAATAAGCAATTACCTAACTGAAGGTTGCGGTTCAACAGAGTCATTACTTTTTGCATTTTTTACAATAAAATTTGCAACTTCATCAAGATACACTTGAGGAAGACTGTTTTTGTGTATAAAAGTCTGTGCTGCTTGCCAAGGATCCTCACCACGGTTGTATGGTAACTGTAGAGGCGGTGCATCGTCAGAAATATCAACTGAGAACACGAAGTCATAACTCTTAAATTAAAATAGATAAATAATAAGTCTTACAAAGAATATGCTATACAACAAACCTTTCCTTCGAACTGTTTTTTTGCAGTTGAAGAACTTCCAGTAGCGCCTGTTACTTCGCCGATAAGATTCCATTTGCCATTTTCCCAAATGTAACATTTTACTGCGCCATCAGGATGTCGAACAATTTTTTTTTGTCCATCAGATGTACCATCGATTAAAAGTGAATTGGGACCAGGTAAGCTATGGAAACAAAATAGCATTCGCGTGAAATAAAACAATTTGCTTCTAGTACTTGAACTTAATTTTTAATACAACGTCAATACCGACAGCTTTAGAAAAGGATTATTCAGATAATATTTTTTGGTTTGGTTTTCCAAGATATAAATACGATCGCCTTGAGGGTTATGAATCATACCTACATATGTATTTTTATGATTTAGTCACGTGTTAGTCATTTTAATTAACGAGTACTGAAGAGCAACTTTTGATATTTTTGAAATAAGTTGACATGTACATTATGTTAGTGACAAAAGATTGCCAGATTTATTAACAGCAAATGCTCAGACTTAGAAGAGATCTTCACATCAAAAATACAATATTGTAAAAAAATCGGTATAACGAATATGGAAATAAGAATTAATCCAAAACCGAGACGATTTTTGAGGTCAACTAAGAGCAAGGTACATATATTATATGTGTACTATGAACAAAGAGAACCACTTTAACTGTTCCTTAGCGCTAACCAGTAAAGTGTAAGAGTTATGAAATGATATCAATCGAGATCAATAACATTGTCTGCTAAAATATGTTTAAGTCAAAAGCAATTTGTATGATGAGTATACAACAGTACTGTCGCGTGAACAGTGTGCTCCAGAGCCATTTTTGGCATAAGTACATTATGTATGTGCAAAGAAAAAAATCTTAAATAAATTTTGCGATTTAAATGGATGATCTCCACATATTTTTCAACAATTTACTTCTTCGCTGCGGTAGCCAAGAATTCTCCAAGGACTCATGCTCGTGTAGTGCAATATTATCATTAAAAGCTTGCTACTTTCAATTTGTTTTCGTACTCCTAATTTATCTTTTTCAAAAACAAAGTAGAGCTCAAATCAATTTTGGGAACATTTGAATAAAGTTCCTGCTAATGAGATACCATTTCCCGTAATCGCAACCTGGAAATATTATAAATGAAATATGTTTTTATGTATGGAACAACTTACTCAGATTTCTTCATATCTCCAAGTTCCTCATTCATTTTTTGCGCTCGAACGTTGACAGCTTCAGTAAATGCCGTGAGAATAGATTCATTTGCAAATCTTGCAGAATCTCTAGTAAAAACTCTTACGACACCATCACTACTGCCAGTAACTATATCGCCATTTTTTAGACATGTAACCGCCCAAACCGATTGAGTTGGATGAATGATGGGCCTTCCAAGCTCTCCTGAGGTAAGATTCCACATACGCAGTGTGCTATCTTCTCCACCAGAAACAATGACATCTCGGCCAAGCGCGAGGTTTTGTGCAATGGAGTAAATGTAGTTTGAATGACCGCACAGCTCACGGACACACTCGCCATCCTCGTTCCAATAGCGAATTACTGCATCATTGGCGCAACTGACTAAACCGCCATCACCAAGGCTAGCAAGACCACGAACACAGTCCGTGTGTCCTGTCAGGTAGTCTGGGTGTTACTTAACAAGTTCAAAAAATCATGATTTCAGCTTACCTTTCAAGACCTTAAGACGTTCTCCTGTAGCATTCCAATAAACGATAGTCTTGTCGGCTGAGCCTGTTACAAACTGATTGTTCGGTAAAGTTATAACTGACCATACAGCTCCTTCATGACCTTTCAAGACAACAGCACATGATAGACCAGATTCGTTTATGGTCCAAATACGAGCAGTTTTGTCCCAGCTTCCTGAAATAATGCTCATCGGTTCCACCCCTTTGCTTATCGAACAGACTGTCGAGTCATGTCCTTTGAGTACACACGCTGGAACATATCCATCTTCCTTATAAACACAAATAGTTGCATCATTGCTGCCAGTACAAATCAGTCCTTCTGCTTCCAGATAGTACACACACGACACGAAGTTTGAATGATCTCGCAGTGTTACACCTTCGATATACTCATCATCTCTAAATCAAAAGCAAAGTTTATCTTAGTATTTTTTGGATCATTTTTAATAATTGTTACCCTGATTTTTTCCAAATTTTCGCCGTTTTATCGCGTGATCCGGAAATTATATTCTCGCCAGTAGCCGGCGAAACAGCTCGTACATCGTTGCTGTGCCCATGTAATTCACAACATAATTTGTAATCATCCAGAGTAATTGGTGAACCCATTACTTTTACTTGAAGAGGAAGTGTGCAGCAGTATATTTAATATAAAAAAAATCTTAGAAATTCTTTATTAAAAGATGATTTCGTGACTCGCGAATAAAATACTTTGTCGATGCGGTGCGTCTTCAAAACGAAAAGTGAAAATGCAATTTGCAATTTTTTGACATTTCTTTGTATACGTATTTATAAATTCAATACTGCCAGGCCAAACAAATAAAAATGGTATAAAATTATGCGATTTTTACACCAAGTAAAAACTAATTTACACTGAACGATTTTTCCAATATCGATCTTTTGTTCGTTTGTTTTCATTAGAGAATGAGGTAAGTCCGCTTTCACACAGGGAAACCAGTTGCTGGAGATTTTTTTGACGTTTTTCTTTAATTGCCTTGTAGCCTTCACACAAGGAAACTGAATTGCCGGAGATTTTTGTCCTTTCCATATAAAGTCTATTGGCTGAACGCACATTACGGACAGTGTGAGAAGGAATGTAATCAAAATCTCCTCAATCGTTGACCGGGGAGATTTTTTTCATTCCCCTTACTTCTTGCCCTTCTCGCCTACAAACTCCCAGTTTCCAGCAACTCAGTTTCCTTGTGGGACAGCAGTCTAATTTCGGAATTTGGCAAAAAAGTGTTTTCATTATCAAATTTCCTAGTTTCGTTTGATATCTCAATTGATTTTGAAATTGGAATGACAGTTAAACGTTTGTGTTTGTTGTTTTCTCTTTGTGTTTTGACATTTTCATTTTGTTGTTTTCTCTTTGTGTTTTGACATTTTCATGCGAGAGCTTTTTTAAAGCTTTTGGAATCGACTGCTGATGGATTGATTTACCTCATCTCGAACCTCATTTTATGCAAATTTGGTTGTAATAAGCTCATTTGAGAACGAGAATTTGTATGGGAAATGAGGTAATTTCGGATCTCATTTGGAAATTTGCAACGAAATTACCTCATTTGGCCCAGTGAAAACGGCATATAAGGCAGTGTGCAAATTAGATATTAAAATTTCGATTAAATTGTGACTTTTCAATAAACAGATTTGGATATAATTTAAAGCGATTCTAATACTACGTTTTCATTGGAGCCGCAGTGAGGTAATTTCGAAATGAGCTCATTCAGAAAGTCAAATTTGTATAGAGAATGACGTTCCAACGTTAATGCAATTCGCATTTGACTTAAGTACCAAATCGCTTGTTCCTCAAAAGTGAACGAATGTTTTCGCACTTTCTCATTTTTGTTCCAGTATCTTGTGTGGCTGTTGGGCCAGTGTACTGTTTATTTTTTAGTGTGAATGAATCTCAATGAAAAACGAAGAGAGAAGGAATACAAAAATGAAGAGGACAGCTACAAAATGAAGATAAAGGCCCCCGAGTAATGAACAAAATTTGAGTCGAATCTAGCGTAAATTAGTTTTTGTATGATTTTTTTGACGGTGTCATAGAAAATTATTTCAAAGCTTTTTAAAGTCCCCTTTTACACAAGGAAACTGAGTTGCCAGCAATGTTTAGTTTGTAGGCGAGAAGGGCGTAAGGGGAAGGAAAATATCTTTCTGGCAACTCAGTTTCCTTGTGTGAAAGCGGTCAAATTGATTCCCATGGGGTGCGTTCGTAAAATCTTAACTAAATTACTAAACTAATTTTATGAAAAATTAGTTTAAATTCACCAAAGTAAAGTATAAATAAATATATTTATTTGTATACAAAATTTAGGACTTTTAAATTAATAAAAAGGATTTAATAAATCTACATCGTTACCTATGAGTACATATTTGAATTTGATCAGGCTTAATTTCATTTGTGGTATTCAAAAACCTGAATTACACACTGTTTCCTTATAATATCCGATAATTCGTAAGTAGGTACTTACCATAACATTTAATAAAACATTTTCAGAAACCTTGAAATAAAACAACAAATTATTCTAATTAACAAATTTAATTTATTTAAATATTCTTTATATTAAAAGATATTTAATTTATTATGTTTTCTAAATTAATTCTCTAAATACTGAAGCAAAAGGTCTTTTTAATACGTTTTACTTACACACAAATATCTTAAATGATTTGATTCTACATAATATATAATATTGCATAGTTGTTTCTATTAAATTAAAGTTACCTCTATTAATTTTCAAAAAATTAAAAAATTGTGGGGATGTGTATTATATTATTTTTCGACGTGTTATAAAAGGGTTATACTCCTTAGAAGGCTGAAGTTTCTATCTCTAAAGAATCAAATTTATATACAAAAGAATACCTTGATAATATGTAGTTTATTATTTTTTTTTCAATTAAATTCATCCTAAATTAAACTACATTTTATTTGAGTATAGTTAGTATAATGATTGAAAATACTATGTTTTGGCATATACACTTTATACGTATGATTTTTAAACATACCTACATACACATTGCCAGTTGAGATTGACATGGTTGCACGTGAAAAAAACATTTGAGTTGAAGCGAAAAAACACTTTATTTAGTGTGCTATTAGATATCAAATGCCTATCAAATATTCCAATGAAGTCTACAAGCTTAATAAATGGTATTTTAAAAATTAACAGACTACCTATACTTCGTTTATCATTTTTGAAATTGATAGCTTAATTTTGCACATACTGCTTTATACTGTATTTTTCGACGTACAGCCTTGTAAATGCCATCTGACGATATGTTTTTAAATTTTTTTTTTGTGATTTTTTTTTTCAAAAACGAAAAGTTAAAAAAAAGGAAAATGCTCAATTTGCGAATAAGCAAAGAGTTTATCAGTTTAACACTTTAAGTGAAATATTATTTTTAGAGCTGCATTTTTTCACAAACAGTAACGAGACACTTATTTTATAGGTGGATAATTGTGGAGCTGCAGTAGCTTCAGCAAAATATATCATCAAAATGTGTCCATAATATTGAGTTAGTAATGACAGGATAAACCTACCATCAATAACATAAAATCAATAATTAATAGATAAAAGAAATATTTCTAAGCTTATAATCATTTTGTTAGAAGATCAGTTTTAAATATATTTAAATAAATAGAAATTATAAACATTAAAAAATACTTGAAGCATATAACAAATTTACATAACACTGCGTACTTTTATAAAAATACAAAATTTTCTAGATCTAATAATTGTTTATTTTAATTTCTGTATATTATTTTTTTCTAGAAACATGTCTCCATGGGAGACATTAAATATAAGCTTCAACATATCATTATTTTATAGAACCTGATTATAATCAAGTTAAACTCTGGTGTCCAGTGTTTTTTGACATTTTTGTCAGAAAAACTCTGTTACTTTTCTCTAAAAATTCTATAATTAATTTTTGGTACCCAACGTGGCACGCTATTTTTCATGTTCCTGTGCTTTAAAGGTCGTTACATACCAAAGCTTACCCATTAGCATGATGCTGAGAACAAATTCCAGCACAATACTAAATAGCACCAAAAGAACAAGTAAAAATGGCGCCCAACGCAACGTTATTTGATTTTCTTTAAAATGCTTATCACCAGAATTTTTGATTGCTAATTTTAAATGATAGGTAGGTTCTTATTTTTAAGTATATTTAAAACTATTTTTCACTTCAGCAAATTAAAAAAAAACTTGACATCATTAATTTGCTTTCGATCGTTTAAAACTTGAAAACTTAACTTTTCTATGAAATGTGTTTACAGCATTATGATTTGCTTTGGTATTGAATTACATACGTTTTGACTATAAAGAATTTAATTATTATCTACATTCTTTCCCACTTAAAGCATCAGAGATCATTGACTAAGATACGTTTAACGATTCCATGCATATCGGATACCAACAGTCAACTTAAAGCCATAATGACTTAAAGAATGGTACATGATCGATTTTGCTTTAGAGTTTTAGGGTGCTCCTGCAATGCTATTTCTACATGACGTTTAGCCAACCAAGATTGCTTTTGAAGACGATTTATGACAATTCTATAAGCTCCAATGATATCACTTCGTGGGCCATTTTCAGTGGCATTTCGTAACATTTCTGAAGTCACTCCAAGCTCATCCAATATCTTTCTTGCTTCAGCTTCAAGTGGACTCAAAGCAGTCAGATCATCGATAGCAGAGGGTAACATTATAAAAGCACCCTTTTCTTCGTCATAATTTTTAAACAATGGCGATCCGGATGCAGCTTCTGCGTTCCAACGACGATGTTCACAGCATTTTGATCCATTTCCATTCATCAATGTCTTTTCTTTTGTCGTATCCAATGGGCTTATTTTTTTCTTCATAATGGTACTGCCAAAAAATGACTTGCGGGGGAGGCTTGTTTGCGAACATTCTGCTAAGCTCGTGTCGTAATTTACCTCTATAGGATGTAGAAAATTATCTACAAAAATACCTTCGGTCTTTTTGGTATTTAAATTTAATGGAGGCTTATTGGTTACTTCCATGTAACGTTCGCGCAATGAATAACTCTTACGTATTCGTCGAGATTTGGTTCGAAACCAAAATCCGGAACGCTTGGTTGGCTTTGTTCGGAGATTGATTTCGTGTTGCATTAACTCGGTGCTGAGATGGGGATTCATAACCCACTGACTTGCGAGTATTTCATCCAGAGTTGGTCTGCCCAATGGGAGATGGACTAGAATTCGTTCTAAAAAAATTGTATCTTTTAATTGATGCAACATAAATTAACAAACAAATTTGTATAATCTTACGAATAAGTCTGATGCATGGTAGACTGATATGGCCTAGAAGAACATATTCTCCTTTTAATACAGCTGTTCGCAGAGCTGGAACTGTTGGTGCTCGGAAAGGCATGTTTCCAACGACCATAAAGTATAGAAGGACACCAAGTGCCCAAATATCTACTGGTGCTCCAATATAATGATCATCGGAAAATAATTCCGGAGCTGCATAAGGAGGAGAACCACAAAATGTATCAAGTTTCTGATTGGCACCTGAAAAATAAAACAAAAATAATAATCACAGTCAAACCTTGGTTTTGTTTCTGTAACTGAAATATTTTTTTTTAAATCTTTTTTTGATAAAACTTTTTGTACAAAAAGTTCTGTACCGTGTTTCAGGTGTCTTCCAAAATATGCGCATAGCTAAGGGGAATATAATTCTGACGCTTTTCGAGAAAATTGCATTCTTTGCATTCTTTTTTCGTTAAATAAAAACAATTTTGCTCTCTAACGGTATCATAACATTTTGAACCATTGCAATACTTTTTGAATGTCCATTGTCCAGCCACATTTGGGATATATATTTTTTTTATCAACAACAGGACAAGTTCGTTCGATCCAGTCGTGCATTTTATTTTATTTTTCTGTCCAAAAGGTTAAGATTTCTGGAATTAGGACTTTTGACTCTGCATTATTGCTTTGTGATCTGTTTTACCCCAATGGCAATTAAATGACACCGCCCGACATCCCACTTAGAAAAGAAATCAAGAAAACATTGAAAAGGATACATAGACATGCTCCTCTATATGTATAAACAGGACTTTTTGGCATCTTAACACAGACAGAGTAGGTATATCTATTATTTACGATTAAATGGAGAATACTTTTACTGTGTTTCATGGCTAAATAATGCTGTCCTCAACCCCCAAAGTCCAAACGGAAGAATCAATAAAGGGACTGTTTGTATATGTAAGGTTTTTAGTTTTGTTTAAAAATAAAAAGAGCGTGAATGTCGCATGATTACAAACGCACTGATAGAGGAGGATATTACCCCCAAGTCGATTGATTTAAAACTTCGTAGGCGTGAGACAATATTAAAGGGTTCTGTAAATATAAAAGGTAAGTAGCAACAAATCATGAATTATTTGTTATGAAACTACGTTACTTAATGAAATAAGTAGTATTTACCAAATTTCATAGGCATTATTTGATTTTTCGTGTATTGTCTTCATCCTTCACTGAAAAACTGCTTCTTGACTTAACTATAGGCAAATCTATTGCTAGAGATAACTAACTGTGTAGGTACAGTTTAGGTATGTTATTTAAAAAACAATGATTAAAACAGCTTTTTTATAGTTTCTATATATTTAATTCGAAGTTGAACTACTCTTTATGGTTATTTGCTGAGAGCTCTGAGATCAAGCAGACATAAACAGGATATTCCTTTCTAAAAATAAAAGAAAACTCGTTCTCAATTTGAAAATCTCTTTTACACAATGAACTGTGGCTGTGGGCGACATAAAATACTTAGACGTCAAAATATGTAGGCGAAGTTAGTCCAATGCGAAGTATATTAATTGCTGAATGTACTAAATATTTAATTCAAATGGTTTTATATCAGTTCTTTTTGTATTGACCTACCCTAGTTTATATAGCAATGATAGAAATTAAGCTCGCTATAGTCATCACTCATAATACAACAGAATCAACATTGTTGACTAAGAAAACCAGAGTAAACTGCTTAAGTCTGACTTAAAAAAAAAAATATGAAGATTTACTGCATTTCAATTGCGTGTACAAGATACAAATTATAAAGAAATTAAAACCACAATCATCATGCTTGACGCGGTCATATGTACATCTTGAATATATTTAATAATTGAGTGTTTGAGTTGAATTGACATTGTTTATTTTTTGGATTGATGATGGTTCAAAAAAATGGATAATTTTCTGATTGCGATAGGTATACCTATGTTCCATTCTGTGTTTCGGATTCAAACTCGAGTTAACCCTTCAAATGTGGTTAATTAACATTTCAGTTTAATCTCCATCAAAAAAACTGGAACTTAGTGTACCAAAGGAACGCATATTTTTTTTGAACCTTATTATTTGAGAACCGAAACAAGAACAATACAAGTGGAACAAAGACGATCTATTTAAAATGTGTCTGTGTTGAAGGTCAAACATACAACAAAAATATTCTTTCACATTTATAATATTAGAATGATGGGATAGTAAATCAAGGCACAAGCTTAGGTTGGACAATGCTTCCATTTGTCATATAAACAAATATTTATACGTCAATCAGAAGGAAAAATGCCTAAATGTACCATTTTTTCTTTAGTAAATGATTTTTATATTTATTGTCAACGAAAAAAAAAGTTAAAATATGCTCTGTTTTCAATTCAAATAACCCATGTCAGCTAAACTGACATTGATTGATCGATTTATTTCTAAACATTGTTCTGTTTCATGCCATCTTTGTAATTGAGAAAGGTTCATATAGCAAAAACATTAATTATTCTTACCATTTATCAGTTCTGTGCTGAATCCAAAATCAGCCAATTTGAGACGATTTTCAGAAACAAGCAAAACATTTTCAGCCTTTATATCGCGATGAACAAAGCCCAAGCTGTGCTAAAATATACAACAAAAAAAGTTTAGAAAAAAACCTACATAAATACATACATACAGTATATAATTAATTAATTTCTAACATAAAATGTATTTAACTTACCATATGCTTAACAGCTAAGAGCAATTGCTTGTACAATGGCGAAGCATGAACCTCTCTAAGCGGTCCATTTTGTGTGATGTGATTGTATAATTCACCTCCCCGCACCCATTCTGTGACAAGGTAGACGCGACCAAGAGTTTCCACAACCTCAAAAAGCCTAAGAAAGATTGTAACATATTGAACTTGTTTTTGCATTATGGTTGACATTGAGAAGAGTGTTACCTCAATATATTGGGATGATGAACACATTCGAGGGTGGCAATTTCTCTGGACAGCATACGAAGGGCTCTAGCATCCAGTCCACCTCTGTCAACTACTTTGACAGCAACTTTGTCTGCACAAAAAAAAGGTCAAAGAAGAGTAATGAAGTTAAACATTAGAATTAATTGAAAATGGGAACCAAATCTGTTTGGAATGAAGCAGAGAAGAGAAAGCACAGACAATATTCAGTGCTTAACATTATTTTGTTCTTATAATGACACACGCAAATGGAAGTTCATAAAAACTTTTTTTTTTTTATGTTTTGTTTTTTTTCATGCTTTCGAAATAGACCAAATAATAGCCAGGTTAGACTGCGGACCAAGAAAAGTTTTCAAACCTTATTTAAATATTTATTCAGTGCGCAGGAAAAAATGTTCCTACCTTTCCAATATCGGATGAGCTGATAAGATCAATAAAGCTTTATTCATACCAAATATAAATATATGCATGCTATGGCGAAATCAACATTTCCAACAAAACCCAAATTCTATAGATTTAAACAGCGTAAGGTAAAACTAATTGAAATCCTAGCTGTTTTTATCTCCGTGACTAATTGGGTACCTCCCCCGAATCAAACACTGTACGTATACAATTCTATTAGCATTTCATATCGTGCAGAACTTAGTCAATTTTCAAACTTTCTTAATTAAGCAATTTCAATCACAAACAAAAAATCTTATCAGTGAACCAGCGAAATAAAATCGCAGGTGATATAGAATTCTATTATAAGTTTTGGGGAAATCATTTCTAAGCGATAGCCGTTTGTTAAAGAAAACTAATAACATAACAACTCTCCTCAAGGGAAATAATAAAAGTAATAGTCCAGTCAAATAAGGATAAAATTAAAGCATATGTGGATAAGCATAAGCATCATAGATTGTTTGTGGGATTCGATCAGAAATAATATAAACAACGAGAATATGAGGTTTCTCCCACTCAAAAAGGTGTGCTCTTTACAATAAAAATCAAAAAATCAAATCAAAACAATATAACTTTGGAAAAATGCATCTTAGGAAAAAAAGATCAAGACAAAATTTGTTTGTTATAAAATTCTCCATAACGTGACATTTATATAAAACTTTCTGGTGTTATATTTTTGTCGGTATCGTATCGTTATAATATTTATTTAATTTTTTTAATGACTTTGGTAGCGATTTTAAAAGAACAAAATTCGTATAAAAAAATGCTTTTTTTTTAAATAAATTAAAATAATTATTTTATTGAAAAAGCATTTTCACACCTTGTAGAGCGGGAGCAACCTCATATTCTCGTTGTTTTTATTATTTCTGATCGAATTTCACAAAAATCTAAGATACTATACGTTACATCCATGCTAAAATCTAATTTGCCTGGACTATAGGTAATTGAATAACTACGAATGAAGTCCCTCAAATAAAGGACTTCACAGCTTTCCTATTATACATTGGATACAATATATGTACATACCTACACATGTATATAGGAACTTGTTGCGTGTTTCAACAAATACGAAATGGGTATTGGGGTTGGATGTTGAAGTTGAGGTATTCCTCTACCAATGATGTATGAAATTGTTTACGTAAACCTAAACGAGTTATCGATTTCGATTAATTAAATTTACATCGTTTGGTAAGCATACAAAGCACTCCCATTTGATTGAGGGTTCAATTTATGTGAAACTAAAACAATGGAATTCTATTTGTGGAAGCATGTAGGTATGTAGAATATAGAAAAAACGAGTAAAGGATAGTAAAGCACAAAAACATATAATATGATAAAGTTATTGAAATTGAATATGGACAAGGATGACTAACTTTACTGATTAAATCAAATAAGCAGTAAATATAGTTAACCTATATTGTTCCGCCACTGTCCGATCAACAGGAGTTAAAACGAAAAAGGGACACCAAAATAACAACTACAAAAATGATCAATTATTTTAAAAATAATATGTGCAATATTTTCCCACAATAAATAAGTGAAATGCTTCAAAATCGTAATGCAGAACAAATTCTTTCACAATATCCCGTCAACTTCTTCAACACTAATAAAATGTGCCACATCACAATAAAAGTTAACCAACCACAAAAACAAACAAAAAAAAAACTTTTTGTTAAAAACAAAGTTCTTAGTCAAATTAATTAAATTCAACTGAACGTAAGGAAACTTTACCCAATTTTACAGTCATTGATGGTGGAAGGCATTCATTATAAGAAAAAAAAATCTTAAAATTTAAACTTAAAACTTACCTCTCGTCAACTGGTGCACAGCTAATTTGACTTTTGAAAAGTTTCCTCGCCCAATATCGCCGCAAAACCTGTACAAACCGACACGCCTCCCAAGCGCTACCTATAAAGAAGAAATAAAAAAGTAAGACATTTTGCAAGTAAGTAAATCAAAGTGAATCAATTAGGTCGGAAGAGGGTTTTTTTAATTTTAATTTTATTATACCAAACAATCAGAGCTGAAACTGTGTATAGGAACTTGTTGGTGATGAAGCCATTTAGTGGCAACAGCACTTAAATAGGAGACAGGAAGAACAATATAAAACAGCCATGGGCGTAGCAACTGCCGTATTAGTCGTATTGATACGGGGTCGCCGAAATATGATAATTGAGATTGAGATAAATGTAATACAAAATTACTTTTTCTTTTACATGTGTTTGCTAGATTTGCTTTCCTGTATCCTAAATACCAAGAATCGCTGCAGCTACTGAAACATCTTTATCCATGATGTAGGTACTCATAAAGTAATTACTGATTGAATTCAATGCAGCCTTGTCTCCAGTTTTCCGAAAGTATATAGCCTTACACTTTCTTTTTTGACACCTTTACACTTTCTTTTTTGACACTTCCTCTAACAATAGCGGAAGAACCTTAACTCAAACTTCTTAAAATTTACTTAAGTACTACGATTAAGTTTATACTCTCAATATTTATAAATTTAATGGTACTACTATGTGAATTGTTGTGAGATTTATCGATTCTGATCATAATTCATCCGAAAATCTGGAAAAACTATGAATAAGTAAGTTGTAAGAAAAGTGAAAACAAAAATAATTTGTAAATGCATATCCCATTAAGGAATGGAATGGAATGTGCGCGTGTCAACTTGCGCACACAGGAATGGTTGCCAGTTGTTTGTCACTAGGCCCTGGTTCTTCACGAGCTGTTGCGCCACCCAATTTATTATTATCCCATTCAGGTGGGTCAAAAGACAATTGTGAATTATTGTCCTGCGGAATTATGAACCGGCCGCCCCAATTTTATTGTTTCGGATAATTAATCTGAGCTTGAATAAGAAGTTTTGAAATAAGTACTAATTATATTTACTTTTATTTTATTATTTTTAGCGCCAGTTTTTCAGAGTGGTGTTAAAGTTAAACCCGAGTTAGCTCACCAAATTTCACGAGCTAACTCTGGATTAACGGAAGCATTTGCAACTCTCGAGCACCACCGCAATGTTTCATGTCTTTCGTTGTTTTACCGTTATTTTCATAAGCAGTGCTCTCCTGAAATAGCCAGTTGCATTCCTCCCCTAAAAGAATTTAACCGTAATACTCGTACTTCCAGCAATGCACATCAGTTTACCCTTGAGCCCAACTTCGGACGTACTGTCAAGTATAGAGATTCTTTTTTTAGCCGAACTACCCGAATGTGGAATGCTTTACCCGGCTCTATTTGTCCCTTCTATTTCGATAATCAAAGGTTCAAAACCAATGTGCATCTCCTCTTTAATCCTTCCCTGTTTTCCTAACGCTCGCACTGTGTTTAATTTAATATTTTAAGGGTATCAAAAAGCCCTTCAGTGCGCATATTTAAAAAAAAACAATTGCTTTTGATATTTTATGTTGCGCTTTTTTTTAAAGTCTTTCTGCATTTATCCTCCGCTTAAAAAATGCTTCTAGACAAATTTATTTCCAGAGTTAACTAACTCTGGTTTAACGTACCAGCTGAAAAACTGGGCATTAATGTTATTTTTTTTGTTGTTTTTAATGTTAGGTTTTTTTTAGGCTTCCTCAAACAAATTCTTGATATGATGGTGCCAATTAAGAACTAGCTACACCACTGGTAGCAACGCAAATTATTCTCCTACACTGATTCTGATTACAATGGGCTAGACAAGGGATTGATATTTGAAAAAGATTAAACTTATCTATGGCGAGTATAATGTTGTATTTAGTGCCTTACCAGCTGGGCTGAGTTCTCACACACCCAGTACCGGTAATAAAAGATGCCGACTGTTCGGTATGTATGTACAATAACGTTAAGGTTAATAAAGTGCAACCTTTATCGAGGAGTTTCGTTTTGTTTGTCCGTTTATAGGGTCCAATAGTCGTTAATTACAATGTCTATAACTTAAACACCCCCAACCTTAAGAAAATTGAAAATACAATGTTAACTCGTATTATGTTCTTCCAAAAAAGCCTATTGGCTTTGCATTAGATATGCCGCAAATTTATACCAACAAAGTAATGGACGCTGTCGGAAGTATCGTCTGTTGCCAGGCTTATCGTTAAAATTATACGATTGCAATGACCAGAGGTTAGGGTTGCAGGTATAAGTGGGTGGTTATGACCTAAGGCGTTTGAACAGCACTAAATATAGTTAGGGTAATATTTAGTTAAAGCAATTGAAATGTTTATCTGCTTCTCTCACATATACCCAACCCACATTGAGTTTTTGGAATTAAGTGTGTTGCATCTGGTCTGTTCAATATACATATAGAAATCGAAGGTTATGTGTATAAAGGATGAGGAAATAATTGATTCAATGGTAAGAAAACGTTGCCAGAAAAATTAAAGATTGATTGTTTTTTTTTTTAAGAATTAATAAATTTTAGCCCCTGATAAAGCTGGAAAATAACCGGAGGAACATTGGGAAACAAATGAATTAGTTTTAATTAATTGAATTATTCTCTTATGATGATTAAAGCCCAATTTCTTCAAAATTCATCGAAAATATCTTCATTTTTACTGAATTCTTACAATAAAGATTAGATTTTTGTCGATAAAATCGATAATGCTGGATTTACATGTATCTTCGTCTGCAAATATGAAGAAAAGTAGAGCGGGACAGACGTATGCCAAAAATCCAAGCGTGTGAAAGAGAACCTTCCTATAATCTGCATGTTCGAAGATCTTCTGCATTTTGGTGTTCTGTCTCTATCCAACAAATGTAAATTTTAATTTTGCATCTCCTTTTTTTTTGCAGAAGTCAGACGAATATACATGTAAATCCACCATAAACCACTTGCTTAAATGGATTCACATTTTGTGCTGCGTTTTGTATTAACTATAGGTACTTACAAAACTTTGTAAATGTAAAATTACCTAGAGAAATTATTAAATATTATACGTTGAAGACCTTCAGAATAATACAAAAAAAAACATTCCACATACGCCCGAGTGTCCAATGAAATTAATTTCATTTAAATTGGAGTGATCAATTGCAAAGAAATGTATCATTTCCCTAACTTTCTAAAAACAAAAACTCATAAGCTCATGCAAACTGATTGTCACTTATAGATTATATTTTATTTGTAATCGCACCGCGCCAGTATAGTCGTCACTTCGTAGTACGGGTCATTAATTTCATTATAAACATCAATAATCTATATCTTGCAATGGCATTATCACGATGGATGGTTACGCTTAAGTTCTATAATCCTATTATTGTCTTTTAAAAATATTGACGTTAAAAGAAAACCGCAACAATTAGCGATTCTTTAGCATTTTCATTGACGTTGTCATGGGGTAGACTCCCATAATACATAACATCGATAACTTAAAATAAATTAACGTGTTGCACATGAAATAATGTGTGTTACTCTGTAACTGAGTGATTATGCCCTCAGTACCTTCTCAAGACTCACTAAATAAAAAAAGAATTATGATTCAAAACCTTTCTCACGTGTCACATGACATTTTTAATTCCGTTATTTTTTGATTACAAAGAAAACTGATTGGGGCGCATTGCTAAAGCGTGCCTTTCGGTTAAAATAATACGTACATCACAAATAGGTACTCTTATTGATGGAAACAAAACTAACTAACTAAACTTAACGAAGATAATTGGTATATGCATAATTTAATTTTAAATTTTGATAAAATAATCTCATATCAAGGAGAACCAGTAATAGCCCAGTCAATAATTACAAAAAAAGTGCAAAACTCGCAAAGCGGGATGTAGTTCTGCATTTTTAATATGTTGTTGGGGCATGTTAGAGTAGTCTATACCCCAAGTTTGCAACTTCGAAAAACCTGTACTCACTGCAAGAAAAATGCAACAGTGTAAAAAAACGCTAAAATCACTCCATTTTTTCCGACATCTTCCTTTATAACTTTTGGAAATATGCAGCATAATTGCTTGGAAAAAAGATATAAATATTAAAACTATATTTAATGATAGTTAAGGGTCCCAAGGACGTGTACAAAAATCAGTGCCAACTTAAGTGTCCTACTTTGACCACAGCAATTATACAAAAATTGCTTGTTGCACCTCGTTAACACCATGTTTCTTGCCAAAACTATTTCACCGATTTGGATCGAATTTCGTCTTATAATACTCTAGACTATTCGATTCCAATTTTTTAGCAGGATTTGACAATCTTTGACCTATTTTTTTAGTGCTTCAAAATAACTTAGTTTATCAGATTTTTTGTTTAAATTCATGGTTAGATAGCAACACAAATATAACATGAATGAATTTAAAACTGATGTGGTCTTGTAGAAAATTTTATAACAAACAAGTTTATAGTGGACGGTTTTTTCCTCTGTTGCATATTTCCAAAGTTATAAAGGAAAATGTCAGAAAAAATGGAGTGATTTTAGAGTTTTTTTTCACTGTTGCATTTTTACTGCAGCGAGCACAGGTTTTTCGAAGTTGCAAACTTGGGCTACAGACTACTCTAACATGACCCAACAACATATCAAAAATGCAGTATTACATCGTGCTTTGCGAATTTATTTTCGAATTTGACTGGGCTATAACTTTTCTTAGCTCTGTTACGAAAGTAATAAACCTTTCAACAGTTTCTATATGTATGTTCCAAGACTTTTGTTCATTGATATTATTTCCAGGTATGAAAATATGCTAACATACATATAGATATAGACAAATAGTACATAATTTACATTACCAAAACAAGCAACAGCAGAAACATTACCCTTTTTCATTTTCTTTTCTTTGCATCAAAATGTAAATCAGACAAAGTTTGTAATCTTCATTTGTACATATGTATGTATGTGCATACGTTGCAAGCATAGGTTCCAAGTAGATATATGTGTGTAAGCAAGTAGAATAAAGGTTCCCATTTATCATCGTTGTATGCGTGAAATGTTAATCTTCGATGACACAAGTTTTTTACATAAATTGACTGTAAGTAATCTCCTTGACAGCTTTTATTTTGTTTCAGTTTTCAAGATGATTGAAGAATTTAAAATTGGTGCGATTAACATATTTGTGTGTAAATATTTTACCAAGATTAATTAGAACTCTAGTAAGTAAGTAAGTAACAATTCATTTGTTTATATTCATATAAACACAGGTTAACTCTAGTATCTAATCATTGACAATAATTGCTTGCAAAGGACAACAAATTAGAACAAACACTTGAAATGCCGCGTTTAAGTTTAAGGGCCATTTTCATAGTACACAATTAACAGAAAAGTTACATTTAAGTTTTCCGTATTGGTACTTTATGGGCACTTTTGCAGTTTGAGTTATTTCCACTTCAGGGCTCAGCATGGGGGACTTAAGTGCAACTTATTCAGGTAAGTGTGCACCCAGAAAATAGGACTTTTGTATCCTGTATTGCACACTTAAGTGCCAATCCCATGACTATAAAACTGGCCCTAAAAGACGAATAGTTATAGCCTACAACACAACGAACTTATGTTTAGACAAATCTATTTTTCAAAATAACAAAACGGAAAAGCATGTCTTGACCGAATTGATCAAGGACCAATATCTAAAATGATGATAATTTTTTCTAACGCGAGGTACTTATTTTGAGGAATGATGATGCAGGGGCGTAGCTACCATCATATCAGACATATCAGCTGAAAGATTTTTTTCTTGGCTCCAAAGAAGTAAAAATTATGTCAGAACTTCTATAAAACAAGAACGGTTATCCGACTTGTCGATACTGTCCTACTGTCTATGTAAGAAGCCAGTTATAGCGATCAATGTCTTCATTCGATTTTTAACACAAATGCTGCACTAATCGATGACTGAAAAAAACTTTCAAAGGAACCATTACCTTTTGTTAAAAATGTATGTACGGAGAAAAGAGAAAGAACCCGAATGATCAACAACTTGTGTGCGGCTAGTAAAAATGCTAGTTGTCTCTTAATGCAATTTATAAAGACAAAAACTAACATTGGATGAGCATGATCAGGTGACCTCGGTGGCGCAATGCGTAGTTTATCGGCCTCAGAGGTAGATGGCACTAAATTATAAATTAAAAATTGAACATAAAAGACTAAGCACCACTAAAGGAATCTGATGATTAGTGTGGCAACCATAAAATTGCAATAATTCCAGCCAAATACAATGGTGGTAGCCCACTTAAGTAGTTGTTGAACATTAAAACATTCATAAAAAAATGCATTTATTTATTTTCCTCATGCAATTTAATTTGTCGTGTCATCTGATCGTAATTTCTTACAAGATGGAACAAAATATGCCAATGATTTGAGTTCTAATTTCAGGCACTCCACTGACAGAATTGCGTACGAACATTTTTTTTCGTGTGTATTTTATTCAGGAAAACTTGGCGGTAGGCTGGCGAACTGACATAATTTTCGCTAGGAAAAAAAATATTCAATTTCATACTGTTTCAACTTTTCCTGATGCGTTTTCCAGATCGCTATAACTAGCCGCTAAGCCGAAAATCTGGAAAAAACTTAAATCGTGCTCAGCTATGAATGCTTAAATACACAAGTTTGCATACAAAACTATATCATTATTTTAGACTTCGCCCTAATTGGGATAAAGGGGCCACCTATAAATGTTTGATACGTGGCCCACTGGAGGTCATTCTTGTTCACAAACCCTTTTTAAAAGAGCACAATTCCATAAAATGAGTTCGAAATTTTTTTTCTACCGCAAGAAGGTCCGTCCTGTTCCCAAACCAATTTTAAAAATATTCTATTTTTTCATGAAATGAGTAGGGGTCGGATCATGAAATCATGTAAAATAAGCTTAAAATGAAAAGACATTTAAAGCTTATTTATCACTTCAGCTTTAACTCACGTAACACCTAGAAATTTACAGCTTGGTAAATTTTAATTTAATACTAAAATTTAAAGACCTATAAAGCTTTTTCCTTATAAGTGATAACACGAGTAGCTTGAGCTTATAATAAACCTAGGAAATCACAGCTTAAATTAAATAAATCGAAGCTAGCACTTGAGCTAGAAAAATACAAAACTAGACTTCATAACTAAAACGGGGAACTAGGTTTCTAAAGATCCTAGGTTTAAAAAGAGAAAGTCATCAAGGAGAGGTTACAGCGATGAAAACATTTTTGTACTTTCACCTGAAATTGTACAAGATTTTGTTTTTAAATAAAACCATTTGCTCAAGTTATTACGTAAGAAGAAAACGTATGATGTTTGAAATATTTATTAATATCTATTTTATTTCTTCAATTTTGTATTGGCGCAGAAAATAATTAATTAATTTTAAAACTATAACTTCTTGGTTAAAATAAAAGGCACTGATTACGCATTTTTTTTAAATTAAGTGATGTTTTTTCAATACCTAACTTATTTTATTATTCTTCAACCAAGCTATTTTCCGCTTTTGAATATTTTGAAGTTCTACAAACGAGGGGCCATTATTTCATAAAAACCATACAACTGCCAATTATGAAAATTAAATAAAGTTTTTCTTTTGCATAATATGCAACTCAATCCTTGAAAGCTTGCTCCAGTAGGTATTCAATTTATATAAATTAAAAGAAAATACTTATGCCTTACAAGAATTCAAAAGACCTATTCATTTTCATACTAAAAAATAAAGAAATCCATATATATTAATGACAAAAGAAAATTGTGTCCCGCTATGGCATCATAATTTTAATGAAATTGATTATTCAATTTGATAAAATAAGCAATTCTCTCACAACTCACACACTACTACCCCACCACATAGTAGCTCACGAGGGTAAAATAAAACTTTTAATTAAATTTTTCAAAGTAATTCAAATGAACATGATGCTTTCTAAATTGATTGTTCGCTGTGAGCGAATATATAGTTATCTGGCTTCTGTTTCAATGAAGTAGAAACACACACAAACCCCACCCACATCTCTATAAACGTATTCATATTTTTATCGGATTAAGGAAAATCGTACAGTTTATTTGAGTGTCCTTTATTTTATGTTAGACTTTCTCGATCCTCACTCTGCCATTCGATAATCCTTCTACAATGCAGTCGAATAAAAAAAAAATATGCATGGACGAAGTATAGGAAGAGAAAATCCGACAATTGATGTCCTTGCCGTGCTTACCTCGTGTCCACATCTTGGATCAGACTGCAAAGCTTTTGTTAGCCGGTGATATGGTGGAGTTGCAGGAGGCGATGGTCGTACAGGTGACTCCTGGAATTCACTGACGGTATCCACGACTGCAAATTGTATGCAAAACTTTTTATTTATAGATATCTATTTTTTTTTTTTGAATAAAGGTAATGTGTGGATGTATTTTTATCTTTCGAATTGCCTTCGTTTTTCTTTTTGCTGTTGGATTTTTTTTGTTTCACGCTTAAATATTGGCGTCAATTTTGTCGGTTTTATTCAAATATTCCTTTTCTCTTTATTTTTTATTGTGCTTGGGTCTTAAGTTTTACTGATTTTCTGGTATGATATGTTGCCTTATATTCACAAGAAATTAAATTGAAAATTTATGGCGATTGTTGCAACTTTCACCTGGATCATATTTTCTCAATTATTTATGAGATGTCCTGTCGTATATGTCACAGTATGTGTGTGTGCGTGCATTTGTGGGAAGAGAAAAGTCGTTAAGTTTATAACGACATCATTTTTAATGCCATCACTTCAGGGGACGATTTACATGGATTTTTTTTTTAACGTGGAATATCTGAAATTTGAAGAAAAAAGAAGAACAAAATTATTGGTATTATTATTTTTAATAGGGCTATAAAATTACAAAAGTTAGAATTTATTTTTTAACATTATGCAAAAGGACGTAGCTACATAATATGAAAGAAGAAAAAAAGTAAGAGGATTATGTTACACGGTGCAGTGCCGGATTTACCGATATTAAGAAAAAGTCAAGTTTGCTACTGGCATATATCTGTAATACAAGAAGTCAATGGGGCATATTTATAGTCGCAGATAGACCCAGGTTTAACTAAACTACAGTTTAAGACAATTTTGGATCAATGAATACAGACCGATTTTAATTACAAATTGTTGGTTTTATATTTTTATAAGATAATTAACTTGGTATACACAAATAGCTTTAAATATTTTGAAATAATAACCTTAAAAAAATAGAATCAACGTCCAAAAATTCAACCAAAGCTATGTTTTACTCACGTTAGCTTAGGTTAGGTTATAATGGCTGCCAGCAAAGAAGCCGACACACTTAGACCATCAATTGGTCCGTTGTGATACCACATGAATCTAAGATTTTCTCCGCACTCGCTAAAACCAATTGGAGCTTTTTACAAAACGCATGAGACTGTTTATTTCCGAGTTTTCTAGATCTGTTGGATCATCGAAGAAGAAATCCCCAAGATGGAGTTTACGTCTTTGAGATAGGGCGGGACATGTACAGAGAAGATGAGGAATAGATTCTTTTTCCTCTTCATCCATACAGCTTCTGCAAAAATCATTTGCGAATACTCCAAGCCGCGTGGCGTGATTGCCTATAAGGCAGTGTCCAGTAATGACACCAATTATGGAGCTGATCTGCAATCTGCTTAAAGATAACGAACACTTAGAGCGCCTCGTGTCCAACACTGGCCAGATCTTTTTAGTTGCCAGGCAAGTGGTGATGTTATTCCACCTAAGGCTTGTTCTCCTTATAGCATCTTGCTTCAGCATAAGTTTGCAAGTAGCGATAGGTATACCGATATCTACCTTGTCTGGTAGAATAGGTAGTGTTGTTCCACTTTTGGTGAGTTCGTCAGCTTTGCAATTTCCCAGAATGTCCCTATGGCCTGGCACCCAACAAAGGTGAATATTGAACTGTTGTGCCATCTCTGTAAGAGATGAGCGACAGTTTTTGGCCGTTTTTTGTTTTACTTAGACCCAGGTCTAAAATAACTATGAATATGCCCAAATGTATTTTGAATTCTTTTTTACAAATATTGAAAAGTCAACACAGGGTGATTTAATCTAAAGTGTGAAAAAGTCTAGAGCGTGTACGTTGGGTCGAGACAAAAGCAAAAATGGGCACGACTGGATCGCACAAACTTGCTCTCGTAGCTAACAACTTGAACGTAGCTTGAAATTGACAAGTTGCATTTATAGTAGTTCTATAACATTATGATATCATTACAAAAGTTTTAAAAACAATTTAAAATATAAATTACGAAAAATTACTATAAATTTGTTTTTTAATAGCTAAAACAAATAGAGCTTAAAAAAAAGTATGCTATCTGAATTGTTTGATAAATATGAATTTTTGAAAAAAAAAATTCAAAAATCGTTATAGCGGTTTTTTTTTAAATAATTTTTTATATATAAAAATTCTTGAAAATTAAAAATAGTTAAATTTGGTATGCCAACTTTTAGTATTTAATAAAATACAATTTTTCACAGAATTAAAAAAAAAAACATTAACCCGTTTTTAAGATATTGTATTAAAAAAAAATGCAATATTTTTTTAAAAATCCAAAAATTATTTGTTTGGAAAATTGTTTTTTTTTTTTTCCAAAACCGTTAAAGCCGTTTTTGAAATAAATCAATTTTTGTATATTGGTTGTATGGCAAGTACCGTTATTTTTTGAGCTAAAAAAAAGAACTTTAATTCCAAAATTTGAAGAAAATCGCTTCAGCCGTTTAGGCTGCAACCGAGGTACAGAAAGACGGACAGAATTCTCAATCGTAATGTTTGGGAAAATTATTATCTCGATTTTTTTTTTTTCACGAATCCTAAACTTGCACTTATGTACGTACATATATCGCAAGTAAAAAGTCATATGATGTGTGGCAGGGGTATTCCCTTTCGTTTATAAAGGGGGGGTGGTGATTTTCTATAAAAAAATTACTTAAAACGGAAATTAAGCATTAAAATCAACGGTCCTAAAAACATTGAATTTTGGAAACAAAAATAGTACTTAATAACGCATAATTTGGAAATAAAAGGAGAATGGGCATTTTGGTCTACCTGTTGCCCACGAATGAGATATATATCGTTGGAAAGCTTAGTCCTAGTACATCATTTTTTTGTATGGACATAAAGTTGTAAACCATGGGGCTTAGGCAGTATATGGCAACAAAGACTGCAATTAAAGCAAAAATTAATTGCAAGTGTTCCATTGAAATGACAGTACTGGTCACTTTCGATGAACTGAAAAGACTCCAAAATAAAGGAACTTTTATACCAATGGCTAATAATAGCGAATAATTGCGAACAATTCACTTAACAGTATGAAAATTCTACTTTTTTTGTTCGATTTAGCGAAATTAATGAATGGGAATAATTGTCCGTCTAGTGCCCACAATTGGGGTATACAACATTGGAAAGCTTAGTTCAAGAGCATCAATTTTTGTATACGGACACAGAACTGTATACCATGGGGTTCAGGCAGTTTATTACATTCTCCTTTGTTTTATTTTTTTTTTTTTATTTATTTTTCAAAATGTTGGGTTTGAAAATTAATTTTTTAGTAACTGTTCACCAAGAGAACTTTATTCAAGAAGAAAATAAAAAGTTTTTTGGTTTTAAAAGAAGATACATAACAGACAATTGTAAGTGTTTCCGCTATTTTTTTAGTAATTTTGTTTTTGTTTTAAGTTTTTTTTTTTAGAAATTGACTCTACTGCTTAAGCGGATGGGATAAGCCCCCCATGTGATTTTTTTTATTTGCTCTATCCAACCTACAACTTGTAAGACACAAAGGATAAACCACAATCATCATAATTTTAAAAGTTGAGAGATTTTTGTGGAAGAAAAACCTGAGGTGGAATTCAAAGTGATTTGTGATTATCATATTTTTAATATCGCACATTGAGATTATCACATCACTTTTTCTGGCGGGTAATTAAGTCAATATTTGTGAAACTGAAATAAAACTAGTGCATTATAACTGAGATATGCACTCGAATAACCCAAAAGTGCAGCCAAATCGGTCCACACGTTTCAGTTCTATCTCGATATACAGTGAGTTAACGGACACACTAATTGACCACTACTTTTTTGGACTTCTCAACCATCGTACTAAAAAGTTTTTTTGAGGGCTACTACCTCTTGCGAGGAATTGACAAGTCCTCCAAGGTATCACTTGTCACGAATAAGTGGTTTTCGTCTAGCCGTTCGGATGCGGCATAAAATTGTAGGTCCCTTTCATTCCTGTCGATAGGCGCACACAGGAATGGTTGCGAGTTGTTAGTCACTAGGCCCTGGTTCTTCACGAGCCGTTGTGCCACCCAATTTATTTATTTTTTAACCTTCGTACTGTTAGATTTGATTAAAACTCGAGTTTCTTATACACGAATCCAATACTTCCTTATATAAGACGCAAGTGCATAATATACTATAATAAAACGGACCCTTCTTTGGTTACAAATTTCCTTATCAAAAGATGAAATTGTTTCCGATGGACAATAAATTATTCTTTTAAATAAGATTTAAATTTTATTTTTGCTTTCTTTTCTATGTCACGAAATTATTTTGTTATTCTCAAGGTTACAATTCAGTGCTTACTTTTATTTGTTTGCGAAAAAAAGTAAAACCAAAGACACAGAGACGAAGACGATTCATATAATCACTATGATGCACGCAATATGGCTCATTTGAATTTCGATTTTGCACCTCAATCGTTTTTTTTTGCACCCACGCTTTTCATCCTCCGACAAAAACAAACACTTCATTTAATTTTAATGTTTTGCTTAGTTTGACTCCGCTTAAGTCTGTATACTCGTACATAAGTTCCGAGACGGTCGGGCCGCCTCAGATTATATTATAGAGTTCACGTCAGTCAACGGACATTATGTATAGACACAAAATGGATACAAGGCAAATTCTATGAATATATTGTTTCTGTTGGTAATGAAAATGATTTTTTTTTTGTATTCTTACACCATTAAACCCAATGATTAATAAGAGCACGAACTGTCAAGTGCACGATGGATTTATTTTCGCTTATTCTAGAATTAAGTGCTGGGAATTGACACAAATTTATGCTCAAGATTTTGTGTCACTTTTTTTTTGATAAATCGTTATGGCCGGACTATACTTTTCTCCAGAGAATTTAAAATTCGAAGTTATAGACTATTACACAGACTACAAATAATTTTTTTCTAGTTCATTCAAATTTATTATAGATTCAAATAATCAAATCATTTTGGTCTATAATTATTTCAAGAAGCAATATACACATTTTTTTTTGTTTCCAATGAAAACCAATCCAGCTAAAAGGTGAATTTTCAAGTGTATAATTAATGAAGTGCAATTCACTTTCTGTTCGAGAATAATTAATTCAGATTTTTAATTTATTTATCGGACAACAGAAAAGTACAATTCCATTAATTTTCTCCTGATGTAGTAATAGGAAAAAAAAAAACTTCTGAAGTTGAAATGAGGTGTTAAATGTATTTAATTCATTATATTTTGTTGAAAAATAAAGGTTTATTGATGGTTTTCATTTTATAAATGCAGAAATAATTTTTACGAACACTTTGATTAAAAATTGCATTGTAGGTAGTGCCTTACCTTTAAACAATGGTAAGTAGCATCATTAACATACACTAGATGGTCACAGTAAATCCAGCTGGTTTGTGTCATGTCAAACTTTAATTGGATTTTAAGTTATATCAGTTTTAAATGGTTCGCTATACAGCATATGAAGTGACAAAAGGCTAAAGCGTATAGGTTGACCGAAACAAGAAAATATCATATCGGAGGGAGTCTATTTCCTGCCGTTTAGGAGGCACTTCAACACTACAAGTAATACTTTAAGTCAAACAATAAAAATTAGATGCTTAAAGGACTTCTACCGACTCGAACAAATAATAATCTACGTTTTCCAAGAACAGGACGAGAAATTAAATGGAAGTACTTGCTGGGGAGCCCTTAAAATCATTCCCTTCTAACATTTTTATAATCATTTTCTATATAAATGATGAATTAAATCATAAAATAATTCTTATCTTTAATTTACTCTGAACGGTATAAAATAATGGCAATATTTCAATATAAAAATCAAGAACAGCCGCTTTAAGATTATTTCGAGGAGTACCCCCAGACTAAGACACCATTGAGAAATTAATTTTAAATTCTTCCTTGTATTCTATAAAATATTGCGATGTTCTCCGTCAGGACCGGAAAAGCAACACGATATTTTTTTCTCGTATTTCTTTTTTCAACTTTTTTTTTTAATTTAAAAATAAAATCTACTTGGAACTTTGGAATGAAATTCACATAAACGTTATTAACTTTGTGCTTCTTGGCCAACAGCCTTGGAATCTAAAACCAAAATGGTATCAGCAAGAGTGTCTCTCCCTCTGGTGGTATACAATGAAGATATGCTTCACCATGGGGGAGTTGTTGCTGTTGTAGGTATAGAATAAATAGAAACTGGTGAATATTTCTGAGTATATATGTATGTATGTACATACAAACGACATGGTTTGCAAAGTTTTAAATCCCTTTTAGAGTTTTCAAATTGGATAGTTGTGTGGGTAAATTTTTTTATTTTTTTTTGTGGCTGCGCTGAATGTTTAGGGACAAATTCATGCCAATTCAGTTTGTCTTTATATTTTTGAAGTCAAAATATGAAACGCTTGAAATATTTTTTAGTAAGCATAGCAGAGATGCATTTTCTTTTAAAAGAGAGAAAGAAAAGATGAGGAAGTTTTTCAGGTAGGTCATTTCATGAGTATAGAAATAGCCCAGTCAGCAGGAAAAAATTAATATTTCCTTTTGATGAATATGATTGTAAGGTTTTTTTTTTAATAATAAAGTGAATGCAACATCCATTGATTCTTATGCTAGGAAATTGTGCTTCAACCAATTTTTACCTGCTCTATTTAGGTAGAGATTCGTTTCAAATACAAATTTCGCGTTTTTAATCAAATTTAACAATATTTTGATTATGATTTGATATTGTGATTTTCGATAAGACGTCCGACAGCCTGTTTGTCTGGCCGGCCTGATGTAAATTGAGCTTAAGCCTAAATGGTTGAACGGATTCGATTCGAATTTGGGGTGCAGCATTTGTATATGATTTCTTGGAGGCCAAATTTAAACTTTTGCTTTAGCTCATTTGGAACGGCTAGCTACCATACAACGATTTTGGTTTTACAAGCTTTCTCTAAAATGACTTTAACGATTTTGATTTAAGTTCGTACCTACATATAGTTTTGAAAACAGTTTTAATTATACTATGTACCAGATTGTTGCCTACAAATTCGAATAACGGATATAAAGTTAAAAGGTTTCTGCAGCATATCGTGCATTCTAGTAGTGCATAAAAACAGGAGACAAACTGACCAAGATCCTGAACAATTACGCCTACAACTGATAACCTCGAAGGCATCATCAATTTATTAGATTATTTGCATATAAAAGTATTTGAACTAAAATCGGTGGTTCAATGATGTACCTACCCTTACGCCTTACCCCACCTTCTTGCTTTGTTTCAAAAAGAACTATTTATGAGTCCTCCCTAGATACACTTTAACTTCAATAGTATTTACTTATTTAAACAATGTTTGTGTGTATAGTACCTAAATAATGTATTAATGTACTCTTCTATACCACAAAAATTCAAACACAAACAAATTCAAACAACTTTTGAAGGAAACGGAAATTAATAAATGAAATCTCATTATACCAACGACAACGACGACGTTATGTGTATAAAAACATTTCGTGGTTATCGAAAACTATTTTCGGCAATGCTTGAAGAAAATCAATAATAATCTATTTGTAGAAGTATAGTTAAGTTAAATTACAAATCGTAACCACATTAAATAAAGAAAGACTACTTTAAAGATTGTTGTCAATTGAACTGAATTCATATATGTATATACATGGATATTAATATTGAAGTTTTCCATTGAAACAAAAGATGTTGTAAAGATTAAGTTTATTAATTAAAATGACGAGGCACATACAAATGTGATGGGAGTCTTTTGAATGAAGAATAAAATATTAATTTAAGTTTGATTGTTTGTACAAAATTAATCTTAAGGAAGATTGACTTAGTAATTCGAAACCAGAAAAAGTTAAAACAATTTGTTATACTATCGCCCACTGGCCGAAATTCGACTACCAAAAACTCACATTCACAAACTCTATAGAGCTAAACAATTTGTTTGAAAACTAAATCACAAAACATTTTTTTTTAAATATGCACAATTGCACAGTGATCGGCAGTGCAGAAACAAAAGTGACCCATAGTGACTAAATGCGTGTCTCAGGTATATTCTGCACATCTCCCCACCTATGGCTTTTCAACCATGTAAAATTTATCGAAATCGATTGGATACTTTTTAAGCAAATGGTACCACAAAATTGTTTTAAGGGTATTTATATATACTAGTAATCGCCCACTGGCCGATATTCGACCACCGAAGACTACTCACATTCACAGACTCTAGAGTCAAACAATTTGTTTGAAAATTAAATTAAATCACAAAACATTTTTTTTTAGTTTTTAGTTTTTAGTGATTGGCAGTGCAAAAACAAAAATGACCCACAGTGTGTTAATGCGTGACTCAGCTATATTCTGCACATCTTCTCACCTTTGGCTTTCCAACCATATCAAATTTATCAAAATCGGTTGGATACTTTTTGAGTAAATGGTACCACAAGATTTTTGTAAGGCTATTTATATATACATAGATAATAATATATGTATGTATATATAGATCCTTGTTTTTAAATTCACATTAATACATTGACTTGAAGGATTTAAAACATTTTGAACCTATTAGGTACATTTTTTAAGACCTCTCCTGCCTTAGGCTCGTTTCACACACATTTGGTTTCATTCGGTTCGGTCTCTATTCGGTTTGTATTCGGCTGTGCCTGATATGTCGATATCGATACATGTATAGACAATTTTCTTCTAAGAGTAACAAACACTAGTATCTCATAAAATGTAACAACTTTCATTATAGCTATAACACACAAAATATTATAACCTAAAACATTTTCTAACAATTTCAATTAGAACATCAAATATTAATGTGTCAAGTTATCTTACATGCATAGAAAATTTTTGAAATTTTGTATACATAAAATTCAATTGAACAAACTGTAACCATTGTGAATTGTTGCGGATTATGTGCCAGAATTCATATATGTATAGAACTGCTCATACATTCGTGTCAACATCATCATCTCTGATGAATCCATTCCCATTTTAACATCTGCTTTCAATGAGAATCTCTATAGTCTGGATTGCCATTTACCAGTTTTGCCTCCTCAACTTGAATGGCATTTTCAAAACCCCAACACAAGACAACGAGTAGGTATACTCTTAAGAAAGGGCATTTGAATTGGATTTATATATATTCCTCTAGCAGGAAAACATTTTGTGTTAGTTTGGTCCTATTAAAATTAACTTCCTTATCGTATGTGCTTCTTTAGTAGCATAAGCATATACCTACATACATATGTACATATGAGAAGAGATTCACACATATGATACTTGAAAGACATTTGACAGCATATATCTATGTGAAATGTGTGGACCGAGTTTAGTCCTTCTTATTCAGAGTCATATAAAAGGCCAACAGATAAAACAAAGTATGGAGCCTCTTTAAGCTATAATGTGCCACACCATATCACACCACAGTCAGACAGGGTGGTTAACCTTTTATTCTATAGTTGAAAACATAAAATGAATACCTCTCGCGCTCTTCCCTATCCCTTTTCTTTCATTTTCTCGAGCAGATTCAACAAAGCATCAGGATTTCACAAATTCCCAGAAAAGAAAGAAGCTTATGGAAAATATGCGGCAACATTTAAGTCTATCCACACGACTTCACACAACTCCAAAGGGACAAAAAAAAGAAGAAAAAAGGAGGTAAAACGACAAAATTGGGACATTGACCTGTTCGGGCTGAATTAAGCTTATCTTTTTTAATAAAGTTTAATATGACTTGAGGTTACTTACCATGAAGATTTTTTGTTGTTGTTCATATAAATAAACAAATATGATATCTCTATACGTATCAAATGGCTGAAAGCTAATATTATAAAATTTACAAATTGGATTATCAAATTTTTTGCTTATTTAGGCTTCTATTATAATTAGGATACTGTGGCGTATGTGGAATATTTTCAATGTTTTATTCTTATTGTGTTTTTTTTTATTTTTCGTTGCTTTTGAGGTGAAAGATCCCTTAACACAAAGCATTAGTTTTTTGGTTTGGAAGAAATTTTGAAAATCTCATATGAACGATATACACTGCGTGCCGTTTGGATAGACACAAACAATTTCACACTATACCATCAGGTAGCTAGAAATTAATGATGTATATTATTTATTCAATAATATTATGAAATCGTTTAAAAACAAGTTTTAATTACCTATATAATTATAACTATAAACTACATATTATAATTTAAACAAAAAATATATAAAATTTGGTTGATAAATATGAATTTATTAAAAAACAAAAATCGTTTCTCCGGTTTTCTTAAAAATGTATTATAAAATTTCTTGAACATTTTTAAAAATTAAATTTTATATGCCAATTTTCATTAAATACAAATAAAAAAAAAATCACAAACACGTTTTCAAGATATTGACGTTTTCAAAAAAAAAATTGTTAAGGTTAAAAAAGAATAAAAAATAAACAGATACAAAATTAAGTCGTAATCTGAGAAGATATTATCGAGGAATTTTAAAATAAAAAAATGTTTTATGACAGGTATCGCTTATAACTGTTATTGGCAATTTTTCTTACCAAAGTATTGATCATATAATTAACAGGATTTGGTATCTTTTTTTTATCAAAATCGTTAGAGCTGTTTTTATTAATATAATATTGTGTTAGACCGATAGCTGGCAGCAGATTTTGGTCGTGACAGGAAACCAAAAGATATGAATAGTCTAAGTAGTCCTGCCGAAGGTGATAACGAATACGTTCGTCTGCCAGCATGTAGTGGCCCCGTTACCACGTAAAAGTGCATCAAAAGTACAACTTTTCTGAAAATTGAAATCGGGTGGGAAACCATTTCAAATGTAATACAACTTGACGCCATCAACTCCCTGATCACAAAAATGGTTTAGACAGACGTCTAGGTGGCCCCAAAACCCAGACAGACGTCCGCGAAAACCCGATTTTTTTCGCGTTTTTAGGCTTTTGGAAAACCACCTGAAATTGATCACAACTTTTAGCCATGGACTCCCTGAGTGTGAATATGTATGTGACAGACGTCTAAGTGGCCCCGACAGACGTCCCTGACATCGCGTTTTTTTGGCGTTTTTTGTCAAAAAGGAAACCACTTGAAATGTATCACAAACGGAAGATCTTGACCTCCTGAGTGCGAATATGTATAAGTGCGCCAAAACCCCCGACAGACGCGATTAAAGTCGCGGATTTTTTATTGAATTTTTAAGATAATTGATGTATGCCACCAAAATGTATCGCAATCGGAAGGTCTTGACTACCAGAGTATTAATGTATAAAAAATGAGTTTATAGTGTCACCCAACAGCTGGAAAGTCGCGAAATAAAACGCCAAACTGCTGAAAAGCGCGATAAAAGTCGCGGATGTAGTTTGGCGTAACTCAAACGGCTGTTACTTATATTTTCACTTTCTTGAGTCAAAACCTTTTAAATGGTAAACATTTGAAGAAGCTACCACTAATATACAATTAAAAAAAAAAAATATAATAATATCCGCGAATTATATCACGGCTGTCAGTTGTTTGGGCCACTCAAACGTCTGTTACCTACATTTTATTTTTATTTTTGGGTCAAGATCTTTTGATTGAGATACATTCAAGTGGTTTCCCTCAAAACCCTCTTACTAAAAAAATTAAATAATAAAAAATCCGCGGTTTATTTCGCGACTTTCCAGCTGTTGGGTGACACTATAAACTCATTTTTTATACATTAATACTCTGGTAGTCAAGACCTTCCGATTGCGATACATTTTGGTGGCATACATCAATTATCTTAAAAATTCAATAAAAAATCCGCGACTTTAATCGCGTCTGTCGGGGGTTTTGGCCCCATGACGTCTGTCATGTACATATTTGCACTTAGGAGGTCAAGATCTTTCGTTTGTGATAAATATCAAGTGGTTTCCCTTTTGACAAAAAACGCCAAAAAAAAAAACGCGTTGTCAGGGACGTCTGTCGGGGGTTTCGGGGCCACTCAGACGTCTGTCACGTACATATTCACACTCAGGGAGTCCATGGCTAAAAGTTGGGTTGTTTCCCAAAAGCCTAAAAACGCGAAAAAAAATCGGGTTTTCGGGGACGTCTGTCTGGTTTTGGGGCCACCCACCTTCGGCAGGACTACTTATACTATTCATATCTTTTGGTTTCCTTTCACGACCAAAATCTGCTGCCAGCTCTTAGACTATGTATTATGGGTGTACGGAAGGTACCGTTATTTTTGGAGCTAACGAAAAACTATGTATAGGGAATCTTCGAATTTTAAAGAAAAAAGCTTCAGGGCCTAATAGGCTACAGAACGAGGCACAGACAGACAGACGGATAGAATTGCGTGATCAGCTTTTTTCGCGTTCTCCCTCAACGTTATGTTAGGCAAAATTATCATCTCGAGTTCTATTTTCTTATGAATCCAAACTTGACAAAAAAAAATGCAAAAAAGTGTCTTTTTACTTACAAATCTCGATCTTATATTTTGTTTTAATCTTCTGTTATAATTCAAGAGTATTTTTTTTTTAAAGCTCTTTAGATTTCAAAAAAAAAAAACAAATCCGTTTCCTCTTTACATTATTGAAAATAGTTAAATCTGAGCTTACTCTTGATTCAAGATGGTGGAAACTTTGACAGATATTGATAGTCGTAAATGAAAATGTCAAGCTGCTAATAGGCTCTCGCTTATATTAAAAGTGAACAAAATCCTCAATAGAAATAGTTAATGTATTGAAACATTTTTTAATGAATTTTTCTGATTGTTAGAGTTGTATAATTATTTAAAAGCAAAGGAAGGCTTTACGTTTACAAAGTTAAATATTCGAATGAAAAATTTAATTGACTTCACTAAGTGTAGTAATATTTAATTTTAAATGTCAGAACAACATCAAAAGGTAACTGTTATCACAAACACATTTGCTGTTGCAGCAAAAAAAAATATGAATACTAAGTTACTCAACTGCAATTCGCAATTAGGCTACTAGAAAAGCCACACCATTATAATATCCTTTAGCTGTAATATGAGTTCCACAGAGGGATTTTGTTCAAATGGTATAGTATAGTGTCATTGAAAGTCTCTGCTTATACCCCATTCTATTCAACATGCACTATTCATTTGCACTGTAGGTAACTATTATATTAAACCAACCATGGTTACCTTTCACCGTGGTCATAATCATTTTGAATACACATAAATAATCAAAACATAACACGCGACGAAGCTAGAAGACTCATGAGTAATTAGCATTTAATTTAATAGCACAATAATTACGGGATTAATATTATTCACAGTAAAATGCATGTTTATGATTTTCAAATAATTCTGAGTATTAGTTTAGAGTTGAAGTGAGTTGTAATTTATGTTGATAAAATATTTCTTAATTTCAAAAGCACACAAACACCTCTATTTTCTTTCGTTTTGCTTGTAGAATTAGAGCAAAGTTATATACCACCACTTTAGGGGTCTTTGCGTGACACTGGTTACTTATTTTATTAACTTTAATCTAGAGCCGATTTTTCAATCATCAGTTAAACTATCAGAAGAATAAATAACATAGCAAAAAGAACAAATGTTTGCTTTATTCGAAGAAAAAGTACTATCTGAGGTTTAACAGACTATTGAAAAATTGGGCCTTAGTTGTCTTACTTTTCCTGAATTATAAAAACTACATTTAGTGTCGTGCTATGTAACCATTTCTTTAAGAAATTCAAGTTGAACAACGATTTAACTTTAGTGCAAACGGGCTTAAAATTGGCTAGAAAAATGAAATCTCAAATGTCTTTTTGGTCCATGTGTTTTGACAGTGGAGAACCTTGGTATCTTATTAACCTAAGCTAGCAAAACATACGGTGTGTTTTTATAGGCTATAAACGACAGAATCTTTAATTTTGCTATAGTGTCAATTAGTTAGTGTCAAGTCAACTTCACTATAATTTTGCACCATCATGTCTGACTTCTTAAGTGCTTCTAGTAAATTATCTTTATTGCATCATTAGTACATACAAAATTACCGAATTTCCAGGACATTTTTGGCATTCCCATTCCCCAGTCAAGAGTATGTGAAAAAAAATCTTCCTTTTTAGCTATAAAGTTCACGTTTTAAATATACATACAATAAAGGAGAACCGGACAAAACGGTCTCCATCACCAATCACGATGAGACATTAATATGTCGTTTCAAACGTATTTTTATGTAAATGAACGGAATAGTTTTGGTCTGACCAATAACGCGATGACGTATGTTGTAAAAAAAAAATTTTATTATCTAACTAATTTTTACTAAGTCTTTTATTTCATACTAAAATGTTCCTAATCACAATAGCGAATAAATTCTTTCACACACCGGTTTTAAATGTGCTGGTCTAGGTAACTGTTGTAGTATATAAAACAAAAATTCCAACAACGTACGTTTCGTCTATATTGGTTGGAACAGCACATTTTTGCCTCCATATTGGTTGGATCAGCATATTTTTGCCTATACTACATACTTACATTAAAAGTTTAAATAATATGCACCAAATTACAATCTTTGTTGGCCAACAAAGCATTAATGTACACAAAAATAACTTTTCAATGAAATATGTCTCGTTATTATTGGTTCCTAGACCAGTTTTCATATATTTTTGCGGATTCTCCTTTTGAAATCTATTTTACTCAAAAGTCACACCCGCCAAGTAAAAATTTTCAAACACAAAAAGCATTTTTTTAAAATTGGACCTTCAGTTTCTGAGAAATGCTTCAAACCATGAGTTATGGGTGCGAGTTGATACAAAAATTCCACGGAAAAAAGCTATTCCATGGAAACCGCACTTTAAGTTTTTCCCGAATTCTATAGGTAATATGCTAGTAATTTATTTTTCCAATTTGACTTTGCGTACAAACATAATTCAGGATGTTATGAACCTACAAAAACTACGCAAGTTGGTCTAGCAATTCTCAAGTGATGCTTTTATGAAAGAACAGTATTTTATTTTTATTTACATATAAAGATTGAACACAGCGCCTCCTATCGGTCAATTTTAAAGCTTACACGACAGAAACCAAATATACTTCCACAAACAAAGATGTGTTATATGTATGTTAAAAGTTCAATAAAATAAGAAAAGTCCGTATACGCCCGAGTGTACCAAAGTTAAATCGCAGTTTTTATAGAGAATACAAATACGACATGTTTACAAAATATATATATATATGTTTTTTTTGTTCATCTGCAGTGAATCCGTTCATTAATGTACTTATTAATTATTTAATATTTGACAACAAGGTAAAGATGATAAAATAAGAGAAAAAAGAAGTTGGCGCAAAATTGGAGCTCCCACGAAAGGTCGACACAAATAACAAGACAATTTTTATAGAACGAATTACCTCCAAACGGAAGTTGGGTGATCCAAGCTACGTTTACACCAGAATTTAAATTATATGGTTCCTGTATATGTACAGTACATACGTACATATATTGTTTTTAACTCTAGCGTAAAAGCAGAGGGTATTTTTTTGCCTTCAACTCTTTACTAGCAAAAGGGTTAAGGGTGCGCCCAACTTAACACACCCCTTAGTGTGTGGTGTACACTTTTCCAAGTGAATACTTATAATATTATGTATTGCAGCAGCACCCTTTTAGACTATTGTCATGAGCAGCAATAAATTGCATATTTCATCGTCGTCGTATTTACTGTCTTTACGCGGTAGTCGCTCGGTGTCTTATATTTAGTTGTTGGCTGGTAGTTAAGTGGATCTGGGTATGGGTTGAGTGCAGTTTTATATTGTATTCAAGACATTTAGAGGACGAGAGTCTTGAATTTCGAGTGATGGAATATACGTAGGTATCAGAGAAATTCTTGGCATTTGGCATAGAAAAAGTATATATGGAGTGCAACATTAAAATAAATGTATTCTGGCACCCGGTTGAGAAAAAGCAATAAAGTTAAGACCACGAACGTCACACTCCTGGAATTTTTATTTGTAAGATATTGAATGTGCCTTGTGGGTTTTTGTTACTTTCTACTTTACTATCGGCGTAAATAAAGGGTGCTTTAAAAGTAATGTTCCTTCCCCCCTTGTGTACTCAATTCTCGTGAAATAAATATGATAAAAGCTGTTAGTTGATGCATACTGATGTTATGTGATTATCCAAAAATTATATTGAATTGAACTAAAATTAACATTCGTATTAAATTGGTAGTTCATCTACCAGATTCTATACCTAATATGACTTGCAATTGAACAAATTTACCAGTATATATGAGAGAAAACATATCTACATTAAGTTTGATTAGATGAACATATTGGATTTAGCAATAATTTTCTTCGTTATTCCTATATGCTCGTATAATTGAACAGGAAATAATACTTGAATAAATTGAAGTTTCCAATATTATTTTTCTCTTTTTTTAAAAATGCTAACTCATATTTAGCTTGGTAGTCACGTAAAAGATGAAAAGAAAAAAATTCTATATCCGACTGTTTTGATTTGCACCTGTGAAATAAAAAAAACATGTCTAAATTCAATGGATATTTTAGTGAATTTCGAGCTCACAAAAAGGAAAGCGGATAAGTACAAAAATATTTAAACATTAAAATCCTGTAGAAGTGGGAGATGAAATTTAATACCTATTGGAATTATTTTCTTCCTCTATATGACCTTAAATTTTTTTTATCAAAACTGCAACAAAGATAATAGCTCAGCGCCGACCGACGACGCCACGCACGGTTCAAAATGTTTGTATATACTTAAATACCTAAAACAATGAAATCATTATAAAACCAATGACAAAAAGCCAATCAATCATAAATAAACAAAAATATGCGTATTAAATATGCAAAATTTATTCGTTTAGTTGTTGATTGGCAATTATTGTTTTAGGGCAAAATGTCAAACAATTTAATACTACACTAAAGCAAGTTAAGTATGATTCTAGACATTTTTCTTCTAACATTTTATTATAGTAAAAATCACCAAATGGCTACTTTCTCTTTTTAGTAGGTATCGAACTAAATCCATATATGACACTTTGGCGTTTATAAATGTCAAAATGAGGTATTTTTGTAAATTTTTTGCACGAGCTCACAGAGGAGTATTCTTGCTCAAAATCCGGTCAAAAACCACAAATAAAAAATTAACAAATGACACTCAATTTGCATTGTATGTACACCTCACATATTGAGCTAACAGTTCTTAAAAAACTTTGTTACCCCCCCGCAGCAAGGAGGTAGACGGAATCTTGTAAACGTTGAGTAGAAATGTCTTTTTTACCATGCCCCCGCCATAAAATTTAATAACCTTGCAGTTTTTGTTGTGAGTGGTTTTTCTAAGAAATTGTCATTGGATGCGGAAGCTCAGGGTATGTACTTAATTATGATACCAAAAAATGTTGTTGCTTTTTTAGGTTAGGTCTCTTTTTAAGGGTTTAAATGACTAAAATATTGTTATTTATTGGTTAAAATTATAGAAAAAAGCTTTTTTGGAATAGCTTCGGGCGTGATCGGGCAAATATTTTTTGTTTATAACAAAGTATATGCGCTCGTTATGCTATCCAAGAAGAAAAGCTTTCCACATGTTTCCACATTTTTTTTTAAAGACAGTTTATATTTTTGTAACGTATTTTTGCGTCATTTTGCAAAATTGGTTTACAGGCTCTTTTCTTGTATTAGGTTTCGTCTCATATGACATCAAAATGTCCAGGAGACCATTATACACAATTTTTAAAAACAGCAGTAAACGCACGTGGGATACATATGTTTTTTTCATATGTTTTATTTTTTTGAAAATATATCTTAGTTTTTTCACACTTTTTTATTATTTTTTTATGAAGGAAATTGGTTAAGTATTATTTGATTTATTTTAGTATTATTTGATATATTTATTATTGATCTAGAGATTTGAAAAAAAAACATTATTTTTAGTTTTTGAAATTTATAAAAGTGTATTAATAAAAATGTGACATTTTTATCGACCAGCTTACATTAATTAATAAGTAATTACCAAAATAATAGTTCTGTTTTCTAAGTCTCGAAACCAAGCAAACCTCAGTTGTGGGGGTAAAAAATCAGTTTATTTTTGTAAATTCTAATAAGGCCAATAACCCAGATGTATATAAAATACATAATGTACATCAGAACAGAACTTACCAAAAGAACCCTATTTATATAAACACAGACGTACTTTAAGTTTTAAACAAAGCCAATAGATAAAATCTTAGAAAAAAAGATCAATCATTCTCATTTCTTGATTCATGCCTTAACTTAATTGCTTGTGTACTACTTGAAACATAATTACAATAAACCGCATGTTTAACAACTTCCACTCTCTCAACATCTTAACAAGTAATTATTTTACACTATACCGTCCAATCAAGTACGTCCGAATCACGCGTTGTTTCTGGACGACCAAAAACAAGTGAGTTAACACGCGTGTAGACGATTAAGTATATCAAAAAATAAAAAAAAATGTCAGTGAACACCAGTCTAAAATAATAGCTAACATCAACAACAAAAAAAAAAATAGAAATCTAAAAAAATAGTGCACAGTATAAAGCTCTCATTACACCCATTTGGCTTTGTGATATAACCTACAAACAACCACAAAATCCTTAATATTTTTGCTGGCGATGTTAATAGATATAAAAAGGGCAAGTTTTGTATTTGCAAAAAAATCAAAACTGTAAATCCGAGCCAATTAAATGTTATGACGATGATTCACTGCAAATTTAATAATTTTAAGCATCACTTTAATGCATATTTCCATTTAAAACGGAATGTTAAAGGCTAACTTACCGAAAAAGTTGCACTCAAGTTTTTCTAATCAATATTTTATGGATTTTTCCGAAGTCTGAGTTAGTGAAACCTATGTGCCCAACATTGGAGACTTAAGTGCAATTTATTCAATCAGTTCAGCAATTCGAAAATGGGTCTTTATTTATTCTGTGTCAATTCTGTGACTGTGAAACGAGCCCTAAGACTTTTAGTAAATAACAACCTAGGACTTGAAGTAAAAACAGTGTAATACTTTTTGATTTATGCTTAAATTCTTTGAAGTCAGTTCTTAAAATGTTTGGTTTCCATATTCAAGGTCTTTAGTTTGCATTCAAACTGTTATAGACTTTTGACTTGTTAGAGCAGTGTTTCCCAACCTTTTGTGTGCTATGCCCCACAGAACCTTTCCAAAATCCTCATGTCCCCCTAACATTATATGAAGATACCTAAATAGTTTTGAACATCAAAAATCTGAAATGTTCAGTGCGAAAATTGAATAGCTGGCATAAGTAAGAAATCCATTGAAATTAAGTAAAACGTACGTTTATTTTCCAAACATATGAGTATAATGTAGAGCTGAAATTCAAATTAGAAATAATTTAAATTATTATGTAATTTTAACTTTTTAATAATTTCTTGTTTTGTAGGCTATAGGTCAATTGAAACAAATTTAGATTTTTTATTTCGACGTTTCGGATATGTTTATACCATTCATCAGGCCTTTATTAAAATAAATACATTATAAATTAACTAAAATACAAATTATAAACACTTACAACTAATTGAGCCTCAAATTTGTACATACATGTGTATGATATCGAATAATATTTAATTTTAAATTTAGAAAATTATTGAAAATAAAATCTACATTAATTAAAAAATTAACAACTTACACTGCCGATGCTCCCAAAATGTATAGATTACCAAAAATACACAAGGATGGGATTCCGTTACAGCAAATTTGTTCTTCAATAAATGTTCCGTGTTATCAATTATCAAAGTTTCTAGTAAAAATTCTTTCAAAATTAACAGAGAATTCTAAATTTAATGTTAAAAATTCAAACAAATTTATTGAAGAAATCAAAACGGTTAAATAAGAAGATAATGATATCTTAGTTTCTTTCCATGTTATATCTTTATTTACAAATATTCGCGTTAAAATAGCTTTGGATTTCGTTGAAAAAAGTTGGAACATTATTCGAAAAAGAAAGTGTTCTCAAAATGTTAAGTTTTTGCATCGTGGATAATAACAATTTTGAATTTAATAACCAAATTTATAAACAAAATCAAGGTGTTCCAATGGAAAGTCCTTTATCTCCTATTTTGGCTGATATTATAATTGAAGCTTTGTTAGAAGAAATTAAAAAAAAACTACCACATAAACCAAAGTTTTTAGTAAAATATGTAGATGACTTATTTGGTGTTTTTCAAAAGAACGACGTTGATTCGACAGTCATGGCTCTTAATTCATTTTAGCAAAATATACAGTTTTCAGTCGAAATTGAAAAAGGAGGTAATTTACCATATTTGGATGTCATGGTTATTAGAAACAACAACAACTTTTTATTTGATTGGTACAAAAAACCAACATCTTCAGGACGTCTTATAAATTATAACTCAAAACACCCAAGGCAAATTATAATTAATACGGCGATAAATTTTATAAGTCGAGTCTTAGATAATAGCGATCTATCGTTTCGTCCAAGAAATATCACAATAATAACAGAAATTCTTTTAGCTAATTCATTTCCAATCCAAATTAGTAAAACTTTAATTAACAAGTATATTGCCCAACCTAGAATAAATTCTAATAGAGTAAATGATGCCCAACAAATCATATATAGAAGTGCAATATATATTCCAAATCTTGCAAACCGCCTATCAGCTGCACCTATTAGAGATAAATTGAAGACGCGAATTGCTTTCAAAAATTTAAACTCTCTTAAAACTAAAATCTTTTCAAGAATTAAAGATAATATCAAAAAAGAAGAAAAATGCGATATTGTTTATCAAATTAATTGTTTAGGTGGAGGATCTCCATGTTCTTCAGTCTATGTGGGAACATCCAAACAAACATTAAAAAATGGAATTGCTGGACACAAATCAGATATCAGACACGGTAACCATCAAAAAACTGCAATAGTATCGCATTGCGTAGAACAAAACCATAGAGCTGATTTAAACTTTGCCAACATGAAGTTGAAAAAAACTATTCAAAAAGAATGCTGATAGAGATGCTGCATATACAGAAAAATAATAATGCTGTTAACAGACGTTCGGATTGCGATGACTTAAGCAGCATATATAACCAACTTGTGAAAAAATAAAATTTAAGGGATTTTTAACTTAATTTTTAACTTGTTTTTTTTTTTTTTTAAATTTAATTAATGTAGATTTTGTTTTCAATAATTTTCTAAATTTAAAATTAAATATTATTCGATATCATACACATGTATGCACAAATTTGAGGCTCAATTAATTGTAAGTATTTATAATTTGTATTTTAGTTGATTTATAATGTATTTATTTTAATAAAGGCCTGATGAAGGGTATAAACATACCCGAAACGTCGAAATAAAAAATCAAAATTTTTTTTAATTGACCTAAAGCCTACAAAACAAGAAATTATTATAATTTATAAAAGGTCACAATCATAATCAAAGAATTTTAACTTTTTATGTTATGTAATTGTTATTATTTAAATCTCTTACGCTTGATGCGTCATTCAATTCAGCTACAGTCTTAAGTCCCTCCTTTTTTTATATCCAGGCAATTTCTTTTTTGTTATCAGCAAATTAATTATGTTACTAAATCCACATTCAGTTAAATACCAAAATGGAAATGGTAATAAAACAGTTCACTTGCATAATTGGTTACATTGGGGTATTTGATTCCGCTTAAAAATCAACGTAAAAAAACTGATTCATATTTTCGTCTAGTGTCATTGAAGTGAAGTTGGTACAATTGATTAATAGATAAGATCAGATTAGAATAGAATAGAATAGACTTTATTTATATACAAAATTTGGTTACACAATTAATGATTACAAGTCTTTTAGGACCTTGTTTAAAAAAACCGTGGGTTAGATATGAATTCTATTAGCAAAAACAAAGAAAAACTAGTGAGTTTAAATGGATTAATAAAATTAAATGATTAAATATTAATTTTAAAGAATTTATAAAAATTGTAAGTTTCAATGAAAAGATACAACATAAAAAACAAATTTAAATGAAATGGTAGAATTAAAAGCTCTCTGTAAGAATTCTCTTTCCGTAAGTCATTGCACATTGTATAAATTTGTAAAGCTTATCCCAGCCTTTTGCTCCATTAAGGGCTTGGATTACCTCGTCAGCTTCAAATTGGTTCTTCCCAAAAATGTACCGACGAATTTCTTGGATAATTGGACAGAATCCTAAGAAGTGGCCGATATTCTCTCTCTCATGGGTGTTGCAGAGTTCGCATTCGATAGGCAGGTCTGGTCTGTGAGGTATGTAATTTAGAGACAATATCTCACCTCTGGCTCGTACAATTGAAGAAATCATATCTGTGGAGTTCTTGTCATTAAAGTAGTTTAATTCTCCAAGATAAAACTCTAACTTGCTATAGAAATCTCTATACTGCGATGCTTTGGCCTGACCCGGGGTTTACCCTGGGTTAGACAAGCGAGTAGAACTAGTATAGCATTTGTATCATATGGTTAGTTTTATGAATGTTTGTGTGACTAGTAGCTCTCTGCGCGTTTTGTCAACTAGTATGATTTTTTTAAATATTTCATACAGAAAAATATACAAATTAAGGAAACTATGGAAACAAAGCAAATAAATGAAAACAATACACTACACTAGCAGGATTACTGGCAGGCTACTCGCAGGCAAAAATATTATACTATTTGGGCTACTAGTTGACTCTCTCGTGTTCAGATACACTACACACATAAACGCTACTAGTTCTACTCGCTCGTCTAAACCCCGGGTGATTGATGAAATTCTGTAAATATTTCTTATCCGATTTCGAGACAAGGGAGTAGAGACTTCTTTTAAAACCCGTTAAATTGTCCATATCAAATTCGATCGATTCATCCAGCGAATTAGCAAGATCGATCCAAGTTTGTACAAAGTTAAGCTGATTTGTGATGATAAATTTTAATACTCTATTGACCAGCTTTGAGGAATCCATCACGTAATCGAAATGTATCTTGAGCGTGTCGATGAACATCGGTGGCAAACCTGTTTCGATATGAAGCAAATAATATGGCGTTGTTGATGAAAGAGCAAATACTCGCTTCAAAAAGAAAAGTAATAATTTTTCCACATCCTCATATTCTTTGTAGCCCCACACTTGTGAGGAGTAGAGCATAATAGATTTTGCCACAGCTTGAAACAGTTTGTATTTTGACGAGTGGTGGATGGATTTGTCTGCAGTACAATTTTTCCAGGAAACGCAGAGGGTAGCCTTCGCCTCCTGAAGTTTGGACTTGCTCTGTTTTTTCATACAAAAGTTACTTGTTATGGTCACGCCGAGGTATTTAACTTCTGTAACAACTTGAACTTCCTGTTGCTGGTATTTCCATTTTTCATAACTAGCGTATCTTCCGTGTCCTTTTCTGAGGATCATTATGTTAGATTTACTAAGGTTGACGGATAAAATCCATGTGTCGCAGTATTTTCCAAGTTTGACGATCATTTCTTGAAGTTGGTCTGGAGATTCCGATAAAAGCACGATGTCATCAGCATACAACAAACCGGGAACATTTTCTCCCGCAAAGTTCACCCCTCCTCCCGTGTGCTCCAGTAAATCCTCAATAAATAGGGTGAATAACAGATTACTTCACGCACATCCTTAGTTTAGGGCCATTGAAGAGCTGAAATCTTCGGAAAGGCTTTCTCCACCCCAAACGGCTATGGAATTCTTTGCATAAAGAGCTCTTAAGGTTAGACCGCACTAGGCGTAACTGCACTGCAGCGGAACTGCGATTCACAATAATTTGTATGAAATTTTATAAAGTTCAGTTGTCGCTTAGTGCGATATAGTTCATACAATTTCATACAAATAATGTTTTGCCGCGTCGTGAAGTGTAGTTCCGCTGCGGTTGTGTGCAGTCTAACCTTTAAAATGCTTACAATTTCCGAAATATATCTTAAGGGTGGAAACACAACAAGCATATGTTTTTCGGAGAGCAGTGTAATGCAGCATATCTTTAAATAAACCCCCTTCCCCTATAATTTCAAATTGCCCCCTGTGGGGCGTGGGCCCCACGTTGGGAAACACTGGGTTAGAGTGAGTAATTAAAAACATTTAAGGAGCAGAAATTGCTCAAGAAGTCTTTAAACTTCACAAACATTCTTGTTTAAAAAAAAATATTTGGTTTCTTTTGACGCTTTTATCATAGTAATAAAACTATCTATGTATGTAAATAGCCTTAAAAAAATTTTGTGGTACCATTTGCTCAAAAAGTATCCAACCGATTTCGATAAATTTTATATGGTTGGAAAGCCATAGGTGCGGAGATGTACAGAATATACCTGAGGCAGGCATTAACACACTGGGGGTCATTTTTTTTATGCACTGCCGACCACTGTGCATATTAAAAAGATTTTAAATTAAAACAAAATGTTTTTGTGATTTAATTTTCAGACAAATTGCTGACTCTAGAGTTTGTCAATGTGAGGTTTATTTGGTCGAATTTTGACCAATAGGCGATAAAAGTTCTTAAAAATATTTGTCAACTTGTGAAAACAAAAATAATACAATCTAGCTATGTATTTCTTTGACAGCAAGTAAGTACGACAAAGTTAGGAAGTTTATTTTATAGCACAAAAGCAAGCAAAGAGAAGGCCTCTTTGATGATTATCTGGAATCTGTTGTTTTAAGTTGCGTGAGGACTTTAAATTGCTAAATTACTTTCGACAACGATTACTGTCATAGCTACATATATAGACCTATACATACATTATATACGTCAATTGAACGTTATTGCGCTGTCGTTTATCGGCGGTGGCGATGGCGGTCAACCGCCCCCACATGACCAGTTCTGCACTCAATTGAAGAGTTTTATTGATGGTTTAAATCTCTTGGAGATAGTGAAATGATTTTTGTCGAAGCCACTTTTTGCTGCAATTCTTTGGTCAGTCATTCGAGAAATCGCTGTTCAATACTGACCCCTGTCACCGGAGGCGTTTAGTCTGATTTCATTCTAAATAAGGTAGCCGATGACTATAGTAAGCAAGGCAAGCAGTCTTTACGTACATATATTTGCATTAGGGTTGGATCGCTTTCAACAAGCGGTATTGTGTCGTCAAAAGGATATTTTTAGAAAAAAAGCTTACTACTCTCTCATCACACTTGTTGAAAAATGCATTTCTGGCAATTTAAAAATAAATAAGTCAAAACAGACTACAAAACTATATAGTATATAGATACATTGTACATGTGTGTATGTTTGTATTAATCGATTACTAATTGAAACATTTGTTAGTACACAGCAGCGCAAAGCAGTGTCATAAAATTGTAGAAAAGAGCGACAGTGCAGAGCATACAAGAAGAACTGTCAGATTGATTCAATTAATATGATGACAAAGAGCTAAGAATCTGACTACGAACAGAACAATAATAACGAGGTCATCACTTTGTCAGTCTTGAATTTAACAAAACAAAAAAAAAAAAAAACAACTTCACTACACTGATGGGAAGAAACTTTATTTGAAAAATACAATATTATGAACGAGTAGGTAGATCAAAGAAGAAGAACATAATATGCTACAGTGTCTGCTGCATCACTTGTTTTGTGTGTTTTTCTTTAGATTTATTATGTTGCTTATGCATGTGAATTTGTATCTGCATTCTTGAACAAAAACATTATCTTTGCACTATGCCATCTTTGTTGAGCGTACATTTTGTGGAGTTAATGTGATGGTTTCAGAGTGTTTTTGTTTTGACAAAGAAATAAAAAAAAACATTTCCCGAAAGTAGAATAGTATAATACTATCAGACAACAAGCAGCATAATTTAAACATCAATTTGCGAAGTAAAATATACAGGGTGTCCCGTAAAGGATGGTCCAAACTGAATATGGTGATAGGCCAAGTCATGACCTTTCAGAATTTGCTAACTTGTTCATACCGAATCATAACGGTTTTCGAGTAACGGCTATTTTTCGAAATTTAAAAAAAACTTTACTTTAAACCAGTTTTTTGCTCACCCTGTCCTTGATTTTTACAATTTTTACACTTAAACTTTGGCTAATAGTTTGACTTATTTTACGGAATAAAAAATGTTCATTTACATCACCATTTGCCTACAAACTAAAAGATAAACATGAACTTTGACCAAACTTAATTTTTGACCTCAATCTTCTTAAGAGCTCCATGTATGACACAATACAGGTTTTATTGCTAAAAATATTCCGTTTTTCTGTAGTTTTTAAAAAGGTATAAAACTTGCTAAACCGGTGCTCAGATAGAAAGTTATAACCAATTGAATCCAATAAAACTGGCTAAAAATAAAACAAAAAATAAACATTTTTGTTCAAGTACATCGGTAAAATTATTCCTCACAATAATTTGACTAAGGGCCAGTTTGTTCACAGTGGGTTAAATCTAGTATGTGACTTCCACAGGCTCTAATTATTTAACGCCAATTAGCCATAATTGTCTGATTAGCGAAATCCATGATCAGTAACACTTTGATTTTTTTTTATTTTGGTCAACAAACACAGTCGACACAACGCGACGGTTTTCCAGACCCTAAGAATCTGACAGTTGCTTGCAATGGTTATTTTGTGGGTCCGAATTTACTGATCAAGGAATTTTATTGAGAAAAGCAACTTTTTAACGTAACATAGCCTCGAATTGAGGTAACGAATTTTATGTTTTGCCTTAGATGAAGAAATGTATTTTGGAATTTGACGTGATGAGGAAATAACTAGGTCAAATTCAATTTCATGATATCAAAAATCACAAAGTGTAGTCGATGGTTGGTTAGTTTAGCAAAATGTCTATATTTGATTTCACAGGTATATGTAATTATTAATTGCTGTTCATAACATAAATATTATTCTGTTTGTTGGTCGCTGAAATTTTCTGTTAAACAAATTTAACTATTAGGTGATTGAGTATGATTATGTGATGAAAACAAAAAGAGCATGCAAATGGTCTTTCGATTTGTAAGAACGTAAATTTTGTATCCAAATTGGCTGCAGCAGACGGTCTTTCTAATATACTGCAATGTCTCTGAAACCGGCCAAAAATAAATTTGTATAGATTTCCTCTCACCAAATCAATTGGAAACATTTTTAAAAGATCGAGAAATGTACTTTCCCCAACTCGACCTTTAAACATAAATTTAATGTAGCTTATTTGTTATTTCTATAGATTCTAATCGAGTCAAGAAATAGATTTTGAGATGTGAGCTGAAAATGCAGGTATGATCTACGCGTATAACAGATTTTATGTCCAATTTATACAAAACTAGAGGCTACCGTATTTGTTGATTGAGCGGAAAAACATTATAAATCCCGTACTCACATTATATGTAGGTACAATCAATCAAAAAAATTCAAATTTTGTTTATCAGTTTAAGTTTTTTTTAATTTTAGTTTGAAACCCTTTTATTTACATAACAATTTAAATAAGTCAACTTAAGACTTAAAAGAAATTAAAAGAAAATAATGGATATCTGGCTTCAAAATTACATTAATTCTTATTTTCCAAATTTTAGTTATGTTTTTTTTTTAGAAAATCATGCTTTTAGTTTGTTTGGAAAACAGCTGAAAATCAATATGTGCCTATTTTCGTTCGTGATTTGGAAATATGATTGTTTTTTGACTAAAAATAAGACTCTGTTTAACGATTCCAAATATGACTTAAACTCGAATTCAGATTTTTGGCACTAACAATATTTTTTTCCAGCATCAAAAAAAAATCTTCAAATTTCTCGCATATTATTTAAGTACGAGTACAAAGTTAATAACTTTTCACTATAACTGTTTTTTTTCTCTCTATCTCTAAATAAATATTTTGTATTTTAAGGATCAAATTATTGCATCAAAGACACAATCTCCATTAGTTCCTAATATTTATTTTTATATAATTCTGTACATTAGTTTAAAAGTTCGTGTGCATGATATTAATTTTGTGTGTGTTTTAGTCAAGCACAATACCATAGGGATGAGTGAATCCATTTTCCACTATAAATCAAATTTTATGTTTCAAATTTGAAACACTCGCATGTACCAGCATATGTATGTAATGTTTGTATTTGTATGTGTATCAATTTATTCGTCATGGTATAAGGCATAGAAAGGTAGGTCACCATCCGTCATCACCTGAAAACCGTTCGTTTACGGCTGACCAATTGAGGACAAATGTGCATATTGCCATCGTTAAAATTAAAATTCGTGTTTGATGCAGTCAACCCGATGGACAGCAGTGGTCCTTTATCGTGATTTGTCAGCACAATTTAAAAAATGTTTTTCATTTTTGTATAAATAAGCGTTAGTTTGACGGCGAATTGGCACGATTTCTCATTACAGTTGAGCGATTCATTTCATTAGAGCCACTCGTATATAATAAGTTGAATAATTTTGATTTCGACGCATAGGAGTATTTTAGTGTGCTGGTTTAAAATTCTGAAAACCATACATTATTTCTGTGATGGTGTTTGCTATAAACGTGATAACTGCAAACAAAAAATTTCAGTACCTTAATGCATTTGAATGTTTATTAAAACGATGCAGAAAAACAGTGGACCAAACACCACGAGTGCATATCAATGGGAAGATAATAATGATCAAAGTGGCACATTGTCAATTCGACAACAAGGAAAACCCACGTTGAACTACAATATGTAAATAAAATTGTTGTCTCGCATTGATTGACGTGGGACACACAATTCAAGCGTCTTGGACCTTTTCCAGTTCAGAATTAGGTTTAATAGGAAATTCTGAAAATTGTCGGTATCCTTAGCTCAAATTTGAGCATTGCCTTGATCCAAATTAAGGTTTTCCTTCAGCTTAACCAATTTTTCAACAAATTATTCAAGGTTGATTCTCATAAAAAAAATACCATTCTAATTTAAAATTGCTAATTCTCTTAGTAAATTCTTTCTATTGTTTTGTTAAATTAAAACAGTAAATTTAGGTGTCGGTCTGGAATTCCAATCCGGACACATCAGGTGTTTCCTTCTAGCTTTAAATTCCCCTGGCTTTTATTCATTTATACCTACCTTAGCTACTATACATATAAGAAAATGTCATTGTTTTAAAACGTCGACAAAAAAACCCTTTTATTTTTTTTTTCATATATACAAAAACAAACCCATTACCTCCATTGCATTCGCTTGATTGTGATCAAATGCTAATAAGAATTTTTTGCTGTCCCTGTTTGTTGTTTCAATGCAAAGAACATTATTTTCACACGATGTAACCCGTGATTAGGATTTCAAATTGCCAAATGGGGGAGCTATGTACATGAGTGTTGGTTTATATGTATGAAGTGAGACGTGTTCTTGAATTCGTTTTTGTTTTTTCTTTTTGCAATACCAACTCCCATTTGGCATTAAAGAAAGTGAAATGGCTTTTAATATTGCAGGATGAAAATTTCAGTGCCTGATGGTATGTTGTTTTAAAAAAGAAATTATTATATTTAAACTTAATTTTTAATGTCTACTGCTTTCTATACAGTGCTTGCTTGTATTGGAGCGGCATAGCACCCAAATAAAGACTAATTGTGCACTTTGTGATACAAGCATGAAATGTTTATCATAGTTGGTATCTTTATAATTTTTTTTTTTTTGACCTTTAAGTACATGTAAACCGTCATCTTTGATCTAAAAACACACTGGATTTTTATTTTAGGATTTTTTTATATTTTCTTTTAATCAAAAATATTTTTGAATTTAAAAATTTTAGTTTACCAGGTAATTTTAAAATTTTATTTTATCTTACACTACTAACAAATTGGTATACCTACCAAAAATACCTAAGTTATGAATCCCTGGAGCATTCTCCTTCGCATATGCAAAGATCCGTGCATGGTAAATGGCTTTTTTTGCATTTACAGCCGCTCTGGCATCCCTTTTTGCAACCACAACGAATTAGCTCCAAACATGCCTTAGCTGCTTCATTGATTGTTATCCACTCCGGAACATAAAAGCCTCTCCAACCCCAACTAGTAACAGGAGGTAGTACAGGACTTCGAATCAGTGCCTGCCCCCAGACGAAGCAGCTCTGATATATGGCTCGCTTCACGTGTTGCTTGAGTGCATTTAATGTGGATGGAATCCTTTGCACTGAGCTTGTTCTTGTAAAAAGCTTCTTTCTTGTTCTGATGATGCTTGTGATCGTACTTGTCCGATCATATAGAAATATATAATCATTACAATTCTTTAGGACTTCTGTTAACTCGGGCATCAAACTCCAAGTATGGAGTTCTTGGAGTTCGATGCCACTTCACTTTACCATGTCCAAAAAAACAGGACACAACTATCTTCACTGATGGCTCAAAGATGGAGTGTGGTGTTGGTGCAAGAGTCTCTAAATATCTCTAGCTCCTTTCGACTACCTGTCTTTGCTAGTGCCTTTTAAGCTGAATTACTAGCCAATCAGGGAAGCATGCAAGTTACTAAAAGAAGATCCAAAACAAAACCGGAATGCAGCTATTATTACAGAAAGTCGGGCAGGTGTTAAAGCATTGATTCAGCTAAATCATCCTCCAAATTGGTCCAGCAATGCCGGGATTAGCTTGTAAGTCTGAACACTGATCTCGGTGTCACTATTACCTGGGTTCCGGCCAGGGCAATGAACGGGCTGACGAGCTGGACAGGCAAGTATCAGCCCTTCATGGCTCACTTGCGGAACTCCGCTAGGAGTTATGAAGGGCAATATTCTCTCAATTTTTCTTACTGAATCAAACCGCAGGTGGAACAGTTTATCAAACTGAATTATTTCTAGAAAGATTTGGCCCACCTATGATAAAGCCCGAACAATTAAACTAATACGCAGACCCAGGCATGACATATCAAGGGGCATTGCAATCTGAAGTGGACACTAGCCAATAGGAGAGCATGCATCGAAGCTGGGCTTACCTCACAATACTCACTGTCGGAGCTGTGGCGACCAGCAGGAAAAGGAAACAGTAGTTAATTTCGTCTGCAAATGTCCTGCTCTGGCCAAAGCTAGAGCACAATCATTCGGAAGGGGCATTTTTTGACGACATTAACGAACTTTCAGAAATGAAGATAAAAGACTTGATATCTTTCCTTACCGCGACGAAATGACTCTAGGACAAATTTGGGCTATCTCTGCATCAGACCTTCCCTCGATTCCCTATATGATCGCAAGATAGCGGACTAGGGTTCTGGCTGGGGTTCATGGTAAACAGCGGCCGGATGATCATTCGATGAGATCAGTGGATGGTCCAGTGTCAGCCAACAAACAGTTGGGCAAACTGTGGATGGTGCGGTGCGAGTGCTAGTCTGGTTGAGTGAGTGATCCGCTTTCTGATGATTGTGCTAGAAGCTACCCAGTCATTCCACAAACAACAAAATCCTTTCAATCCTATTCTAAATTCAAACCAAAATGGACTGAGGTTATGCCCACAAACTCCCATTTCAATTATATCTACAGATTCTAACTGATTATGATAATTTTATCAGAGAAAAGATGGGTCGCGGAAAACCATTAAACCCTGCAGAAAAAGCCAAAATAGAAGTACACGCAGAAAACAAGCTTCCCCTACGCACAATTGCCAACGAAATAAGTAGAAGAGTGAAAATTATTTAATTGGAACCTCAGAAATAAAGAAAACTATGGGAAAATGTGTAAGGTAGGCAATCAAAGGCCACAAAAGAAGTAGACATACAAAAGTTTATTAGACTAGCTTCAAATTCAAGAGTCTCTGATGCTAAAATCAAGGGGAAGAGTGGTATTACAGAGAGTCTTAACACTATTAGACGTGTTATTCGTGGGTCAATACATTTAAAGCGCCTAAAATTGAAGAAAAAACACCGTTAAATCCAATACGAAGACACAATATATGACGTGAAAGAAAGAGTGGACAAAAGTGGTATTTTCTAACGAAAAAAAATCTATTTAGATGGCCCGGACGGATATAATTACTATTTTCACCATAGCCGAGGAGGCGGTGTAATGCTGTGGGGTGCGATTTTCTGGTTTTAAACAATTGATCTGGACTTTCCCACATTAAAAATGACGGCAAATTCCTACCAGGAAATATTGCAAGAAGATTTCCCTAAGTTTACCGATGTCTTTGGACCATGGACATTTCAACAAGAAAACGTGCCAATCCTCAACGCAAGGATGGCCACCGTATTTTCCGGACCTAAATATTATTTAAAACGTATGAGGTTGGATGGTTCGCAAAGTGTACGATTCTGACCGAAAATATGAGGGCAAAGAATCACTTACTGCTGCAATCAAAGGAGCATGAAGTGCAATTTCTTTAAATTAAAAAAATAATACTGAATGATTCAATCTCCAACTAGGTTTTTCAAGTTGTTTCAAAAAAAGGTGGTAACAAACGTTATTAAAATATGATTACAAATAGAAAACTACTCACTTTAACTGCGCTTTTTCAATTTGTTTCCTTATTTAAGAGAATGTTTCTATTTAAGTGGCGCAAAAAAAAACAGTGTTTTTAATAAAGTAATTAGGAAAGTCATAAAAAATAACCTAATGGTATTTTCCTGAATTATTCTGTCCCTGCAGTTTTATTTGCAATAGATCCCTATTTTAGGAACTAAAACCAAAAGGTGAATTTATAAATTTACCAAAGCGCCACACCCTCAGATAGTAAACAAAAAGTTTGTTTCTATTCAAGTGGAGCCGAGTGTTTATAAGTATATATTTTTATATAAAATTCGACAAAATAAATGAACATCAAATATAAAATTTGTATAAACAAAAACACAAACAAAATTAAAATGCGTTTTTGTCTACTGACTTTTTCTTCGTACAAAAGAACACGAAATAAATCTATTAAAAAACGGTGTAAAATAAGGGAGATGGTGTAAGGCTGCTGGGGAATCTATTTTATGCTATTGATTGAAATGAACAACCAAAAAAATAAAAACCCAGTTTGTTTTAAGGTTTGCATGTACTTAAAGATCAACAAAAAAAAAATTATAAAAAAAGTGGTTTTGGTAATTTTTAATTTTCTCAAAAGCTAGATAACTAACAACCATCTAGTTCCTACCATTTTATCAACAATTGATAATGCTCTTAAAAAAATTTAAATAAAATTATTAATTAATTACGAAAAATTTTGAAAAAATATCATTAAATTTTTTTTTTTCAAAATGTTGACTTTGAAAATATTTTTTTCGAAAACTTACCATTGAAAAAACTTAATTTAAATACAATATAAGAGAATGAAGTATTAGCTTTAATAAAAGGTATAACAAAATTTTGTAGGTACTGTCGTTTTTTTTTTAATATTTTTTCCATTTTAAGTAATTTTCCTAACAAAATTGCCCCGCCCACCTAAAGGGGCGAACATATCAAGTGGCCCAATCTCTTAAAATCATGTTTTTGCAAGGTACCAACTATGACAAAAATTTCATGCTTGTATCACAAAGTGCACAATTATATTGCTAAGCCGCCGCACTATTGGTAAATTTTCTGCGTGAAGAATCAAAAAGATATTTAGATTTCCAAATATGTTAAAATTGACACTACTTGTCTTCAAGCATGGAGTTCTATTTATGTATACATATATCATTTACATAGTATAGATCCCCATCTAAATCATATGTGTAGATAGATATAGGTATGCATTTATATTTTGACAGACATTTAACGACAGAGGCACTTAATTTTTCGAGTTTGATCGAATCCTTTCACATCTACCACACTTGAGTTCTTGAGTACAACAAAATGTCTAACCAACCGAGACGCTTTTATTATTAGTTAATTTTGAAGGTTTTAAACGTTTGAGGAAAGTAGAAGGTTTTTGAAAGCATCGACTTTTTGATTGTGTTACATTTACACCAACGGATTATCAACATTTACATCCAGAGTGCCAAATGAATTATTTATTATTTTAAGTTGCCAATTTCAACAATATGAATAGAAATGTTTTTGTGTACAAGAACTGCGGACTGAGAACTAAGGAGCAATAAGTTTAACATAAATATCTCTTGACATTCACTCATTGACCAAAAATCGTAGAGCCAGTTTCTCAGTGCACAAATTCCGGAATAGGTTGTACTTAAGATTTACAAATTGGTACTTTATTGTAAATTTTTCAGTCTGAGTTAACACTGAAGAATTAAGTGCCCAATATGGGTAACTTAAGTTCAACTTATTCAGGTATTCTATAGGTATGGGCATTCAGTCTGTCATTAAATTATTATTTTTGAAATATTTATGAAGATGAAATACTTACCACTTGCGGTACTGTTTAAATGATGGTAATAGGTATTAGATGTAGCTTTCTGAAATAAAGTGAAAACAAAAAAAAAAATTATTTCTATTTTAACACATATTTAAAAATAATTTATATTTAAACTGAGAGCTTAATATAAAGAAATCCCCTCTTATATAACGGTGCTTTAAAACAATAATATGTATATGGTGGGATTTTTTTTTATTTTTAATTTTGGTAGCTTTTCAGAGAAATTCTGAGAAGTCATAAAATGTCAAACCATATTTTTTAAACAAATAGAGTATCCATTTAAAAATGTATTTCTAGGGATGGTGTAGTGGACTTATGACAAGTAGATAGCTATGTATAGCGAAAGTATGGTCTGACATGTTGTTGTGCGCTTTAAGGCTGTGGCTTAATTGGTTGCGAATGATTTCAAAATAATTTTATGTACACTCATGTTGGTATTGCTGTATAACCAATCAAAGGGAATTAAAAAAAATCATTGTGGTATTTTTTCTTTGGACTTATTTTTGTAAGTACATACAAAGATATTTTTATTTTATTTCTGTGGGTAAAAACCAGGCACAACGACACAGCTCTAATTGATTCAATATTATGTACCTAGGCCTTTATTATTTTTGGTATAGGTATTTAATCCATTTTTTCTGGTGTTTTATTGCTATTTTTATTTTGTTTAAATCTAGCGGTTTTTCTTTTTTCTCTAAACCATTACAATTTGTTTCTCTGTTATATATGCTTTATTCATTCCGCATATCCCTACTTGTATTATAAAAGAAAATAATTTTATATCTTATTCATAAATTCTAACATTAAATCAGGGAGCATAAATCAGAAATCAAGAATCATGCGTCCCCGTAGTGCATACAGTTTAAATCTAAATGTAATGGCATTTCCCCCTCAACAAAACTTTTAACATATTTATGTATCTTGCTACCGTTTAAAAAGTACTTTCTTTTTGAATGTGTTGCACAGTGCACACTGCTCATCGCACGCTTAAGGGTGCATACTTGTAATAGAAGTTTCGAAAAGAATTTTATGCCCTTAGGAGTCTCTATATATTGTGTGCACAAAAAAAAAACTCCATCGCATAATGAGCTGCAGTGTAAATGTAAATGTCAAAAATTTTGATTGAAATTTTAAAAAGTTTTGTCACTCTAAATTCTTTTCAATTCATCGCACTGAATGAACTTGGAATGTTTTTGGACTTCTCATTCAATATGAAAACAATGAAATGCACGACTGGATGCAGCACTGACTAGCAGTTAACAACTATAGTGCACCCTAAACATGGTGATGTATGTTAATGATATCATTAAAGAGAAAATGTTAAACACAAGATATATGACTGTGTAGGTAATTATTTAAATTGTATTTAATTCTATACCAACTCATTTTCAAGATATTGAATTTTCAAAAAAAAAAAAATGTACGAATATGTTTTTAAAAATCTTGTTTTCAAGTGTATAATATAAAATACTTACAGATGGTAAACTAAATTTATATTTTTAAAAGAAAAAGTCTTAAGAAGCTTTATAGATTTAGATTAGACTAGAAAGAAATTTTATTATTTTTTTTTCTTTAAGATTAATTTGCATACAAATATACAAAAATCTTTAAGGCATGGCTATCTATAAAAAAATTTTATATAATTTTTATTTTTTATCAAGAAATTAATTTTTGACGAAGTAACAGCCTTTCAAAAATCATTAAAAAATTAAAAATAAATCTTCTCCATTAATTTGTTAAACAAGTTTTAGCACATATAATCAACTTCCAAAGATTTTGCACATTTATTTTCATTTTTTTTTCCTCTAAGAAAAAGCGTCAAAAATGAATCGCCTCAGGGAAGTTCCCAGTTCCTTAGAGTCATCACGCACCTGTTCTCTAAGACCGACATTTGTGCAGGTGCTCCAATAACCCACTTGAGTCTATTGGACAGAATTCAAAAGAGAGCTCTTAAAATGAAAGTTGAAAGAACTATAACGGAAACATTTTCATCTCTTGAGCACCGCCGAAATGTTTCATGCCTTTCGTTATTTGACCGTTATTTCAACAAACAGTGCTCCAGTGAAATAGCCAGTTGCTTTCCTCGCCTTAAACAATTCAACCGTAATACTCTCGCTTCTAGGAATGCCCATCAGTTTACCCTTGAACCCAACTTCAGACGTACTGTTAAATACAGATATTCTTTCTTTAATTGCACTACACGAATGTGGAATGCTCTACCCAGCCATGTTTTCCCCTCCCATTATGATTTACAGACATTCAAAACCAATGTGCATCGGTATCTCCTTTTAAATCCTTCCCAACCTACCTAATCGCTCGTGCTGTGTATAACATGTTAATGGTAGTCACAAACCCTTTAGCGTGCGCTAAATATAAAAAAAAAAAAATATTTGTACACTGGGGCGTATACGCATTTTTTTATTTTAATTATTTGCATATTTAAAACAAAATTTAGCAAATTCTAGTTTTTGTAAACCATAGAAATTGACAGATAAGTGGTTCTTATACATAGGTTGTATATCCTTTGTATATTTTCAGCTGTAGAATGTTTTCATCTCCCACAAATCAGAGAAAAAGTTTTCTATCCTAGACAACAGATAATAATCTCCTTAGATCGAATATTCCTCGCCTCAGAATGGTTTTGTCTCATATGCCTACTTAGTGTTTTTTGTGTTAGGAATGGATTCTATGATAAATAGGTATGCTCTTTCTAGGTATGTTATCTGATATTTGCTATTTCTTACGAATTATGAGTTATCGAACTTTAACTTTTTCCCATATGCAGAAATCAACTGTTTGCTGAATTGCTTGTACCATAAACCATTTATCTTGGTGTTTATTTTCCATACAATTTTCCGTTATTTGTTTTGCGAACATTTTTTTGACAATTTGTGTTAAAGAAAACTATTGACCTAAAAATGTGGAACACTGATTGTTAAAAAAAAATCAGTTTTGGTTTATACCGCCTTCATTTTTTTCAGGAAAACCATTTACAAAAACTTTATCGCACAGTGTCGAAATACCAAAAAGTACATAGACCTTTAACCTGGTGCCAATATGGCGTATAGGATACACCAATTCTCGGGCGACATATTCGATGTTGCATTAAAACTCTGATGGTAAAAACATAAATATAGAACTAAACATAGCATAAGTATAAAAGTACCACTTTTGATGTTGATGAAAAAATAAGCTTATCAGTTTTGATAGGGTGCTGCTCTCAAATAACCACATAATGGGACTACGAAACAATAAAATGAAACTACATTCATATACCTATATGTATTTGTGTAACGTACAAGTGCCTTCTGAGTCTATAAAACGAGCAGCAATCAGCGCTACTTCATGCCACACAGCAGTATAGCCAGTATAGCCCAATAGGTATATTATTATTGTTGAATTTCTGTTTCTGAAATCCAACCCTAATTTAGTTTAGTCGTAGCCCAAGTCCAACTCAGCCAAAAAGGGGGGTTTGGGGGTTCGAATAGACAATTGAATAAATTTACAAACATTTACTTGGGAATAATTTTATATCTCAAAATATTCATATCTTATTCACTTGCTGTACGAGTAGTGTATATAATATGGGTCTATAGAGCCAAATAAAAGAATATAAAAATGGATGAGTGGGAGAGATCATTTGAAATTCTATGAAGCGAGCGCGAGGTTAGTATTCTTTAATTTGATGATATTTTTACACTCAATTTGTTTACTCAGCGGCAGAGTGGAATAAGATGGTGAATTGAATGTTTGTTCTTATTAAATCAGCCGTGAACTTCCTGGGCATTCGAATTGACGACACTTTATATTGTTTGTCAACGTCGACATCAGCATGAGTACTGTGATGGTACATCAACATATACGAACGCACGTAGAAATGAAAGGGAAATGTTTGTCGCTTTAACTTAATAAAAGCGGGGAGCTTCATCATCACCTATACAAAATGTATGTTAAAATAAAAAACTATTGAGATTGTGGTTTTTTGTTCTGGTAAATTAATTGACAGTTGATAGAACACATGAAATGTGAATAAGGCTAACAAATGGAAAATTAATTCAAAATAAATAAGATTGACTATAACTACAAGGAATCCTGTTTTCTTTAAGCTTTTAGTTATAAAATAAAAATAAAGTTTCCAAGCAATTAAAGGCCTCGAGCTCTTAATCTTTGCATAACCTTTTCAGATCGTAGTCTTACGAGAATATTATTCAAGAAGTGTTTACCTGCCTGATAATTCACCCCCAAATAACATTTCAGACTTTTCTGTGTTGTTACTTGGAAAATTAAAATCCGTGGAATATTCTGATAGCTGACTTACACGTGCTTTCAAAAACATAAATAAATAAAACTACAAAACCACTTGAAATTGTTAATTCTCTATTGCACACTAGTTGAATGAAGTGAAACAGGTCAGATGTGTCAGATCTTAATCATATACAAACATGATCACAGTTTTACTGTATAATTCCTCCCCTCTGCTCTCGTGTGAAGAAATTAGACTGAAATGTATTGAATTTTCGCAATGTTTAATTATAATTATTGGTTGGTGCCAAACAAATAATTAAAAGAAGTTTTTCTTACTGAGACATAATGATGGAGTTTATTATTTTTTTTTCTTCAAAACAACCAAGCTAACTGCTTGAATCTTGAGATCGTAGAAAACTGGATGGCAAAAATTAAAATAACTGAGTAAATTATTTACATATCTTATTTGCTCAGAAGTTGCACAGAGTGACTGTAAAATAAAAATTGACCTTGCACTATCTTTCCAGTGACATGCATTGTGAGTTGATTATGCATACGCATGAATATGTACATATAAAAAAAAACAACAACCTGGTGATAACAACGAGATAACAATGACTTTTCAATCATGATAAGACTATTTCAATATTAGAATTATTAGAAAACTGTTTTTTTTTGTTGTATGCAGCGGTTTTTAAATAGAAAGCTACATAAAATGTCCTTGCCATTGAAATCTTTTTTTTACACACACAAAATATATGGGAGGTGGAAAAATGGAATATGACATCAACAAACAATATCATTTTTACCGACCGACGACATCGACAGGCAGGCAGGAGGACGTGTGCGCTTTTCATCTAATAACAGAAAACTATTCATCCACCTCAGATTTAAAGTGAACCAAATGGAAGGATATTACAGTTGAGGTCTAGTATAAGTTCTGAACTTTTGCTTTTAATAAAAAGAAAAACATGCTGCGAGAAAGTCTAGAAATTGATATAAATTTATATATATTTCCAAAAAAAAATGATTAATGAACCATACAAAAATGTGTATTTTTTATTTTAATTTTAAATAATTTTTAATTTGTATTATACCAAACTATTTCAATTAAAAAATCCAGCTGCACACGTCTATAACAGTGATAGGCAAAACAGTGGTTTTCGACAAGACGTCTGTCGTCAATCTATTTGTCTCTGCTTCCGAGTTTACATCGAGCTAGAGCCTCAACACAAATCCGCTGGCCCGGATAGTATCCCCTCCATTGTTCTGAAGAGGTGTTCTTCAACGCTGGCAAAACCACTGCGTAAGCTTTTCCACCTTTCCTACTCTACTGGACTCTTTCCGAGTGGATGGAAAACAGCATTTGTCCAGCCTGTCCCTAATTAAGGCTTACGTCCCTTCTTTCCAAGTTCATGGAAACGGTGATTAATTTTCAGCTTAAGAAATATCTCGAAGAACGATAACTTCTGAATGACTGGCAGTATGGCTTTCGTAGCAATAAGTCCACTGGTGATCTGATGGTATATCTCATCGAACAGTGGTACAAATCTTTAAATCGTTTTGGAGAAAGTAAGATTATTGCGCTTGATATTTCAAAAGCATTTGATAGAGTTTGGCATCAAGCTCTTTTATCGAAAATGCGTGCATTTGGTTTCGATGAATCTCTTTGTTCGTTGGATTAGAAATTACCTTTTGGACCATTCAATATAAGTTATGTTTTGGACGATTTCAAGTCTGAAGTTCATACAAAATAAATGCTCGTGTTCCCCAGGGCTCCGTCTTGTCATCGACTCTCTTCCTTGTATTCATAAATGATCTTTTATCAGAAACTTCTAATCCATTAAACTGGTTCGCTGACGACAGTACCCTCAGCTTCTCATATTCGTTTTCAGATTCACATCCATGTCCTTCGCAGCGTACATCCGTCCAAAGCTTGAGTACAATTCGAATATCTGGGCAGGTGTTGCTTCAACATACTTGAGTCTTTTGGACAGTATACAGAAAAAAGCTTTTAAAATGATAGGTGACAAAACCATAAATGAAACATTTACATCTCTAGAGCACCGACGTAATGTTTCTTGTCTTTTCTAATTTTATCGCTACTTTAACAAACAGTGTTTCAGTGAAATAGCTAGTTGCATTCCTCCTCTTAAACAATTTAACCGCAATACTCGCGCTTCTAGAAATGCCCATCAATTTACCCTTGAGCCCAATTTCGGAAGTAATGTCAGATACAGTACAACACGAAAGTGGAATGTTATATCTTACTCTATTTTTTCCCTCTCATTATGATATTCAGAAATTCAAAACCAATGTGCATCGGTATCTCCTTTTAAACCCTACACTATTTTCCTAACGCTCGCACTGTATTTTACATGTTATATAAATAGGTGCAGTGCATTAACGCCCACGGAATTATCCCCTGCGGGTGTTAATTCCCAAACAAAATGGAACTAACCCCCGCGGGTGTTAATTCCTTTTTAAATTGGTAATAAGGCCCACCACAAAAAAGAACTTAGACCCGCGGGTGTATTTGCTTTTTGTAATTGGCATTTAGACCCAAACTTCAAACACATTCTTAAATACTTTTACCCAAATCACTGTTTACTACAAACACTTTGAAAGCAGACCGACTGACAACATAGGCGCCTTCCGGGCGACGGAGCATACCCCGCGGGTGTTAATTCCATTTTAAAAAGGAATTAATCCCCGCGGGATAATTCCGTGGGCGTTAATGCATTGTACCATATAAATAAATAAATTGGGTGGCACAACGGCACGTGAAGAACCAGGGCCTAGTGACTAACAACTCGCAACCATTCCAATGTGCGCCTGTCGACAGGAATGGAAGGGACCTACATTTTATGCCGAATCCGAACGGCTAGACGAGAAGCACTTATTCGTGACAAGTGATACTCTTGGAGGATTTGTCAATTTCTCGCAAGAGGCAGTAGCCCTGAAAAATAAACTTTTTAGTTTTTTAGGTGGACGAGGCTGGGAAGCGAACCGAGACCTCCAGCGTGACAGTCGAACGCACTAACCATTTTGCTACGGGCTACAACGTTTTACATGTTAAGGGTTTTATTAACCCCTTGAGTGCGCGTCAAGTATAAAAAAAAAAAAATAATTCTAAAAAATTCTTCAAGATTCTTTTAAGTTGACTAACATTTTGTGCCATTATCTTATCTTATGATCTTATTTGATGTTAATATTGTTGCTATTATTCAGTTAACAGATATTCTGACCCTACTCTTGTGCTAAAAATTCGACAACAGGAAACACAAGGTAATGTCAGTAAAAAAAATGTCTGCCATTCTCGAAATTCAAATGAAATTTAATCAATCATTCTGTTGAAATTGTGTTTGTATTCATGATTAACTTCGATAAAATCTTAATTAAAAAAGTATGTTCCATACTGGTCTGGTACGAATGCAATTAGTGTAGAAAGGTATTTCCTATAATCAATTGTTTTTTTTTTTTTTTATCATAGCTATTCAGTGGTTGTTCAATTGAAATGACAGCACAAACCTACACAGAATTTTACTTTGGTTTTGTTGTTGTTGACTGAAATATGACTAAATGGTAGGTATCTGAGATTTTTTAAGGTAGCTTATTGATTTCGTAAAAAAAATCTAATACAAAACTGTTCTTATATTTTTCTTAGAAAATAATTAAAAAAATTGAGTAATAAAACAAATACATGTGTAGGAAGAAGGTACAAAAATTAAATGTAAATCTTTGCCCCAAGAAGGTTGTTTCTAAGCACAAACAAAACGCCAAAGCTGAGGGTACGAGTTAAACAATTCTTTGGCCTCAAGCCAACTTAATGGGTCATCACACACTGGCTCAATTTTGAGCTGAACTATATCCAGCCCATGGTATAAGGAATACAAGTTATGCTGGATATGAGATGATAGTTCGCCATATTGTATTCGTGTGACGTCATTGCGAGTGACAGTCGGTTTTGATTGGTAGATTTCGTTTGCTAAAGCAAATATGTGTGCTTTCTTTCCTTTTTTTTCTTTCCATCTGAAAATTAAGTCCAAAGAATACTTTGATTGAGAACGTTCACTCGCGATAACGTCACGACTCAGTCGACCAGAACTGTCAAGCATACCTTGTATTCTTTATACCATGTGTCCATCCTAACTTTTACTTCAATCGCACACTGGGTGAGCAAAGCTGGCTAAAAATTTCTGTGTACATGAACTGGCTTTAATTATTGTAGTAGTACTTTTCAGTTTAGGAACAGATTTATTTATTTTGCCTAGAAACAAACAACTGTTTAGGTGTGTATGTATTAGTAATTCGACTTTGATAGTCCGCTCGAAACAAGGATGGACACATCACCTCCCTTGCCTACAAACATTATTTTCCCAAGTTTAGTCCAGTCCAAATTGAGCCAGTTCGTGATAGCTCTATGAACATAAGATTTTGAAATAAGTTAAATGTCAGAAAGTCATCATTTAAACAGAAGGATTTTAAAAAGTAATAGGTTAGGTATAAGATTTTGGATGCCTCATGAACATAAATGAACTTGTCGTAGAAATAACCTTATGCGGATGTTATTAGTACATACCAACAGTACATATAGCTTTGTATATACATATGTATAAACCTTAATCCAATTAGTTAATTTAAGATTTATTTATGTATATAACACCTCATTATCATTACTATCAATTCAAAAAAAAATTATAAACATACCAAAATGTTTTATAACATTATCAAATAAAAGAAAAGTGAAACACAGATAGTATCATACATATACATACATACCTTCAAATAAATAATGTACATAAATCCATATTACTATGATATTAATAAGATGCAAACAGGTTATATCTATAAACAAAATTAATTCTTTTTTAAATCAGCTAGAAACTTCTAAAAATACACAGAATAGCCTAATTAAGGCTAAATAAAACCATCGTGCAATATTGCGTCATTTGTGTTCTTTGTTTTTTTTTTGTTACTGAAATTGAAACACTCAGTTCGTATATTTTATTTAAAACGAATTGTTTTAGTCACACAACCGTTTTAGTTACCACAACCGATAGATAATATATTTTTTTGTTAGCAAGCATTTATTGTACTCTTCATTTTCGGGTTTGAAAGGTGCAAATGATGCTGACATCGAAAATTTGCGCGATCATGTTGTCAAGTCAAGAAAAGTGATGTCTCACACTTGTTTGGTAAATAAAATATAATATAAGTCAATGGAGAAGCGTTCCAAATAAAAAAAACATTACAAATTGCTATGTATGTACGTACATATATGTGTACATATAAATCAATGAACAGTGAACTCTCACTCGACATGATTTAGGGCCAGTTTCACAGTGAACACTCACCGGAATAAGTTGCACTTAAGTTTTGTAAAACAGTACTTTTTGGTAATTTTTGCAGTCTGAGTTAGTGACACTTAATTGCCCAACACGCGATACTTAAGTGCAACTTGTTCAGGTAGTTAGTGCACTGGAAAATTGGCATTTTGTATCTATCCTATATTTCGCACTTAAGTGCCACTACTATTAATGTGAAAATGGCTCTTAATAGTTTTTAGGACAGTCCGTATAACTTGAAATGAATTTCACCAACTTTGATGAGTTGACTTGGGTTTAACTTTACACCCGCACTGAAAACTCGCCCTTAGTATTTTATTTCAATTGACCTACCCAAGCTTAACGGAAATCTATACCTCTTAGGCTATTAGTTTTCTTCATCTTAATTTCATTTCACTGAGTCATACGTCATTTAAGTGTTTGTATTCTAACAATTAAAGGATTAATGATAGTCGACAATTTTTTCTTTTAGTATATGGTAGCGGATTCAATTTGTATTTGTTTTCTTAAACAAAAATAATCTATAATGTTCCGAGACTATAGGTATAATTAATTAAGACATTGTCAATTTTTAGAGAAGTGTTGATAACTTTATCTGTGAGAATACTTCTTAAATATTTTTGAAATCGGTTTCTTCTTCGTCTTCGAGCTCGGAAGTTAACATCACAGGCGCAACATTTTAAACAACCTATTATTAAGGGCTTAGCAATTTACTAGTAATTAATTTTCTAAATATTTAGCAATTTACTAACTAGTAAATTGCTAATTTCCTTTTATTAAAAACGGTGCATATGAACACGTCTACGCAGTGACAGTTCGTAGCAAACAAAACTAAATCTTGGGAAATGTCATTCAGAAGTCAAATTTGTTGTGTTTGTGATTTAAATTTGGTTTTACTCTCTGAAGAAAATTTTTCTTTAATAAGTTTTATCGAAAATCAATCTATTAAAAGTGAAAAAAAGATATTAAAAAAGTTGCATTCGCCCAAGAGCTCTACAATTCCGGAACCATTCTCACAGTTGAGAGCGACTATTGTGGGAGAGACTAAGTGCTTGCCTGATGCTCCTGAATCGTGTACTGGTGCTGAAGTAACTATAACTATGTTGAGTTTGGATTCAGTTGGACGTGAGGAAGTTGGAAGTGAGTTTAGTTTTGAAATTAAAAATAAAACTGAATCACATTATTTATCGTGTTATTTTCAGATGGAAAATACTCAAGTCTCAATACAAAAAAAAAAGAAGTCAGAGTTTCGAGGAGTAAAATCTGAGAAAATGAAGAAGGTAAACTATTTTTGAAGTGATTGCGAATTCTGTTTTGGATAATTTTGATTTGTTTGCTTTCCTGAAACCGAAGAAGAAGTTTCCAAACCAATTGAAAGGATTAGCCAACAAAATTGCTCAAAAAGAATAATATGCTAGTTCAATTCGACGGAGGAGTTTTTTGTGTAACTTTAGAATAAGAAAAATAAAATAAAAAAAGTTTGTTAAGAAGAAAAAAGAAAAGAATAAAGTGGTGTGAAATTTTCATTTCAATGAACAGGTAATTTTTTTTTTCATTTCATGTATGGAAACGTTTGCTTTATGAAGTTACATTTCTTTACTAGCTGGAGGCAATGGTGTTGATTTAACAAATGTCGTTTTCGATTCGATTTTGGAACAGTACCTACTACACCTTTTTGATTCGAATCTGTAAAAACTTTTGATGCTACTTTTCAAAGTGGAGTGTATCTTTTTAACGTGGACAACGAAAAGCTTTTGAAGTATGTCATTGGAACGGCTTCTCCAATAAGGGCGGTTAAACCTTTTTTGAATCAGAACTTCATACTCTCAAAACAAGCATTAACAGTTTTTTCAAAGAAGTAGTATTAACAAAAAAAAAAAACTCTTGGAATACGTATACCAGATTCCAAATATGCATATTTCAAGTGTGGTTTTTCTTTATAAGCCTTTTATGTAAAAACCTTTGATGCTGGCTTTGAAAGGGTCAAGAGCAGATTCCAAAAAGGTATCAACCTTGATTTTTGGATAACCCGTTAAAAAGATACACTCCAATCCATTTTCAGATTTTACTTTTCAACGTGGACAACGAAAAGCTTTTGAAATATATCTTTGGAACGGCTTCTCCAATAAAGGCGGTTGATACCTTTTTTGAATCAGCACTTCATACTCTCAAAAGCAGCATTTACAATTTTTTCAAAGAAGTAGTTCAGAAAAAAAAAACACTTGGAATGTTTAGGATGTTTAGGTTTTCAACCAAGAACCGAACTGTTGTCTTATCAAACCTATATCTGGAGTAAAATTCTCCATCGTCCAGCTCTACAACAGGATGTGCTCGGGATTTAAAACTTCGCACTTTTCTGCACAACGCTGAATCTTCAAATATTTCGAAGTCTTCGTCTTTCGAAAACATTTTATATTAATTTATTTACTTTAAAAAACAATTATAGCTCATGAATCATATAAAAAACACAATTCACTTTTCCAACTAAAATGGGTAAGGACATTTTTTCGAGGAAAATGACAGATGTCGTATGGATTTAGCAAATTGCTAAAAGTTAAAGTACCCATTTTGTGATTTTAACTTTAGTAAATGGTTAAGAGATAGTAAGATGTTAAAATCGTTTAAAATTAGCAAAATCTTCTTTTAAACTTAGAAACTTACTAAAATGGCCTTAACAATTTACTAAATCGTTTAAAATTTTGCGCAATAGTTTCTTATGGATATAATATGTGTATAAAATAACAATTTCAAGATATCACATTCTTTGCAGCCACATAGTTTGGTTTAGGTACTTTTTTTGTTTAAGTATCTTTTATATTCTTTTTCTTTTATCTTTGACACAAATCACAGAAAAGAAAAGGATCCTTATTTATCCTCGTATACTTTTATTGTTCACCACATACTTCCGGTTCTATCGATGAAGTAAGCTCAATGCAGTTGTTATATATGTACCTTTACATATACATGTATAAAACCTATAGCAAAGAGGATATATGTGGTATAAACAAATAAGAAAAGTCGAGAACTGCGTGGTACAGAAGGAAATATATTATTCTACAACAGCACCAAAGAGTTAGTACAAACAGAAAAATCTATATTATGTACTTAGTCCATTGATTGTACAGTATACTCGTACAATGTTCTGACTGGTGAGGAAGGCCAAAGAGCTTGTTATGTGAAATAAAGTTGAATTGGGACTATCAATGCCACAGAGGCAATTGCACAGAAGCGTTGAGAGCATAAAGGAAGATACATTTATAAGAATAGGGATTAATTTAAAAACACAGGAAAAACGAAGATTGACAACATTATGCCCATTACTAAGGTATCCATCAAACTGTCCATCTAACCTGCCAGTATCCAAGGATTAAATTTTTCTCTAGTAATTCAAGCAACTTTTTGTTGATATTTTTCCACAAGAAGGGAGGTTATGCATTATGTACCTAGATATAAACGACAAATTAAAATACCTACATATCTTTACTGTGAAAGCATAGATTTTACTTGAAAGGGTTTATTATTATAAAGTATTATTATAAAGTATTATCATTTAAAGTAAATATTATTATAAAGTAAAACTGAAACGGTGTATTATTTTTTTTAAACAATTGTTATAATTTATTTATTTTCATTTTAAATCGAAAAACTTACGAGGAAACTTAAATGAAAATGAAATGCTCTTCTTGCAGTTATAATGTGTTGTAGTTATAATGTGTTGTTTAGTTTAGTTGGCTTTGTTACCATTTTGATTACATTAATCTGCCTAATTTATCTTCCCGGCAGCGCTTCCGTTTAAGATATGATCAAACTAGAACAAGTCGTTTAAAAGAAAATTTCCGATTCATATACAAGAAGGCATAATGGAATACTTAAAATTATTTTCTTCGGTACTGTGATGTTTTAGGCGCCAATAAATAAAATAATACCCAACCTCGGATACTCAATAATTATGGAGGTACATATACATCATATGCATGTATGTCCAATACCTAAATAAAATCTAAATAAATTATAATTGAAGTCTATGAATTTGTTGATAGAAAACAAAATATGTAGGGGAAAGGTGCGAGCAGTGAGACACTTTTCTTTTAAATTGGTATATCTCTGAATGTTTTCGAGCAATCTTATTCAAATTTGGAGTATATTTTGAGGGATATTTAAGCTAAATGTTACAATAGAAATTTTAGTGAAACGATCCATGAGAGCATCACAACAAACTGAAACTTAGAAAAAGTCAAACTGTCTCACTGTTTGCGAGTGGTGCGATCAGTGAGACAGTGTAAGGTGAACAAAAAAAAATAGGAAAAAATAATAGAACCTTAAATAAGTAGGTTATTAGTATTTTATTAAATAAATTTAGTAACGTAAATATATTTCTTCGAAAAAAATGTAATAAAGAACAATAAACTAGAAAAAGTAAAAAAAAAAAAATTATAATCACATTGAGATCATTTTAAATTCACAGGTATGGTTTCGAATAAAAAAAATTAATCACTTTAGGCTGATTCCATAGACGTATTTAATTCGTTTTGTAGCAACATCAGTCGCTATGTAATTAAAACTACAATGAAAGTGCAAACATTGAAGCGTGTCTCACTGTTTATTTTTTTGGAAATGTCTCACTGTTCGCTTTTTGTCGTTTCATAAAAAAAAATAAAAATATTACAAAAATGAAATGAGTTCTATGATTTTGTTGTTTTATTATAAAAGAACACATTCTTTATTCTTATATTTATTTATATTATTTCCCGTTGCTATGTTAAATTTAAACACACTCCAAAAAATATTTCGAAGGATTTTTTTGAATGTTTATCCGGTGAAGGTTAACGCGCAACTGAAATTCGTGCGCCATGGAACCAAAACACGTGGAGGGGGAAATAAACGTTTTTACCAATACTGGCATCTGGCATGTCTGTGCATGCTTTCACAAATGAGAAAAATGAGTTGTCTCACTGTTTGCACTGTCTCACTGTTAGCACTTTTCCCCTACAAGTATAAAAACGAACCACAGAAGTATTCATTTTGATTCAGTGTACGTAATTGAAGGAATTGTGTTTATATTATTGTACATATATATATTTAACACAATTCCTTGAATCGAACTCCCATCTGATTATGTTGATAGGTATTTCCGTGCAAAAAATATTTGTTAACTTTAATCTCTCCTAATGGTCAATTGATGTTAAGAAAAAATGCAATATTTACTCTTCGCATCACACTGGGGTTGTCAAAAATGCTTTTTTTTAAGTTATAGATTTTTTTTTCACACAAAACATAGGTACCTATGTTTATATAATAACAAAGTTGAATCAAATCCTATATTTAATAATTTTTGTGAAATATCTCAGTTATTCCTCACTAATCAACACTGAAAGGCCTTGCAGATACGCATTTGCCCCACTTCCAAAGCTCTTAAGGCTTTTAAACAGTATAAAGGAAGCCTAATGGAGATATGGATGTATTTATAGAAATAGGCCTAGGCCATAGCTTTCTTAGTTTAAATAATATCGAAACCAGCTTCCTCTAAAGAACCATCTGATTTCAGTGTTTGGATGAAATAATTAATAAGCTCATTGAAAATCATGATCCAAAATAATAAATTAATTGCATAATATGTACGTTAAATTTTCAATAAATAAGTTTGAAGACAAAAATTTCACTTTCGTTTACATAAATTTGAGATTGAAAATTAATTTTTCAAAAATGATTCACTTAAAAACTAAAATCGATTTCTGGATTTAAAAATTAGGATAATATTGTAATGCCAATTATACGGTGCGGGGTTAAAGTTAAACCCAAGTTAACGCATCAAATTTGATGAGTTGACTCTCAACAAATACTTCAGATATTTTATCTTCCTTGTTTTATAAGACTCTGCATTCACCTTCAACTTTAAAATTGCTTCTTGACAACGTAACTGTAGATACATATATTTCCAGAGGTAACTTACTCGGGTTCAACTTACCGCGGAAAAACTGTGTTTCTTTTGTTTTTTAATTATTATTTTTTGTAGTTTTTGTATAAAATTGACACTCCGACCTGAACGGGGGGGAAAAAGACGCCCTCTCTCACATGCATTTTTGTTTGTCCTGACCTAACATTCACATTATATAGCTTTTTGACACATCTTATGTGAACTAAATACTTTGTGAAGCTAAATACTTTTAGAACAAATAAATAGCCAAGCTAATACTACATTGCTTTAGAAAACTTAACACGAAACTATGATTCATTGTCATTGTATTTATCTTGTTATATTTAATTTTAAAAACATTATTTAATTACTTTTTCGCACAAAATTGTTGACAGAATTAAATTTTTCATCGCTTTAACAAACATTGTATTTCAGGAAGCCGAATGGAAATTTATCGAAGTTATGGGAGACTTTGATTTCTTGTTTTTTGCGTTTTATAAATCTCTAAGAAAAAAACTGATAAGGTTAAATTATATTTTGAGTTCTATTAGCCAGATCACAAAGATTACGGTGTTTTGACTTAAGGAGACCAAGCATCAAAATTTATTAAAAAAATATTAAAGTGCTAGCACCCCTGAAATAAAATTTAGAAAATCTATATATTATACCCCCGCCCCTGCCAAGGGCAGAAAATAAAACCTGCCATATGTTTGGTTTCGGTTTCACAAAATATGCACCTATTAGCCCACATACTCAGTTGCACATCCACTCCCAAACTTGCTTGTCGACTCTTGTACTAATATCTTTTCTGCTGAGTCCAGCAATACCTCAGTGAATTTAAAGTAAAAGAAATAAAGGTATTAGAAAATCTAGAACATACGTCTAAAAACCGAGTAAATAATCGTCTCTTAAATGCATTACATGCAATTCTGATTTAAAATTTGCACTATAAGACCTCTATAAAACTTCGAATTCTATCGTGTAACAAAATAAGGTACCCAAGAAATAGCTTTAACATATCCTGCTTTCTACACAAGCTCAAGTGCAACTTTACCAAATAATTAACACTTCAAAGTATACTTTAAAAATTTAATCTTATCTCTAGCCCCCATATTAATAAACGGAGCTAGCGGCGGCGAGTTATATTTAACTCGTGGATTAGGAATTAGATTTCTGCCACTTACGAGCTAGCTAAACCAACAAAGAAGGTGGTTCAGCGAAGGGTTAACTAAGAAAAGTAAATAAACGTTTTAATTCACGAGTTATCTCTTAATCCATGCCTACGCTAGCGCTGGCAGTTTTTATTAATATGGCTGTAGGTAAATAAAACCTTCCTGGGAATGTTTCCCACCTTAGAAAATTGAAAACATGAATGATACTGAATTAATTATTGATGAAGAATTTATTAGTACGAGTATAACGAATAATTTCTTTTCCAGGAGTATTAAGATGTCATTTCATTGGAAACGAAGGGGTTAATTTATTCCGAGAGCAGACAAATTTTCTGAGGAAATAAAATTCTATTGAAAACTCGAGTAGGTAATATTTTTTTAACGGAATATTTAACTTGGCTATAAAGTGTATAAGTTACTGTAAAACTCCGAAATTAGGAAGTTCTATAATTTACCCGGAAGACATTGAATTTTCCCATTTCAGGGTTAATCATCAGTGATATAAACACGACGCGACGTAATCCCAAGAAGGGAAGGCCTAAAAGCACCACCCTTAAACTCTTTTAAGTTAAATTACTTTTTCCTGAGGTATCTACAATGTTACGCACAAAAACATTGTTTAAATCTTTTGTGGTTAAAAAATAAGAAGGTTTTCTTAAATGGTAGTGGGCGCTGATGCCAACTTTAATTATAGAAACAATATTATTTCCAAAGAATCTCTTAACACCATTTATGAAGTAACCCGCTTCAAAGACTTAAGCTGTACTGTAAGTCGTGTGGCAAACAGAAAAATGCACAGTATTTATAATTATTTGTCTTTGTAGTTTTGTGTTCTTCTAAAATTGTTGGTTAATTTTTTTTTTGAGATGTAAAATATTATGTAACATTAACTTTAAAAACATTTTAACCTATAATCCAATACATCTAAGACTTGTCAACTATATTGTGGTCTTATAAAGTAAATTGACCCATTTGTATGAAATGTTTGTATATGGCAAACAAAAACCTTCCTCAAAGTAAACAAAATTTATATCATTTCGCCACTCCAAGTTAATCCATCCCATATACAAGTACAAGTAGGTATATGAATAGGTATACTTTTGAGGTTATAAGAAAAATATTCCACCTACTTATGTATGAATTACGCATTCATAATGCCTAGGTTTGGATATTTGAACTTCCTTCCGAAAATAAAGCTCTTCAAATCCTTGACTAGAATACAAAAAAAAAAAAAAAAATGAAATGAAATGAATACTTTTTTCCGTCCAACTTTCATGAGAATCCATCGTATAGACATACAAATATAAAGACAAACTTTGGATCAATTTTCCATTAGCTATTCACAAAAAAACTTCTATAAGTATTATCATCAAAATTCATGAATTCAAAAAGAGTATATCTTTTCTCATCGTTAGAAAGTCCGCTTCATTCTTTCATAATGCTCCAGCTCATATATCATCCTTACTTAAAACAAAAAGAAACTAACAAAAAAGTCGGTTATCTTCACAATCAGAATCTCCATCTAAATAGATTTTAAGCTTTCTTTAATCTGCGAAAATTTTCATTAAAAAAGAGACAACAAAAATTATCTTATCTGAGCGTGAAGCCTTTTATGTAACGACATCGTTCTATCACAATAAACAAAAGCTTGCATCACGTATACTTACGTCAGGATAAAGGACAATGGTATTATCCATTTACAGCATATCCTGCTGCTGGAACCAGAACACGGGATGAATGAGGCTCGATATGCTTTATATAGCTATAATCCAAAATCTTAAGGAGCACAAATTTCTATCTCAACTGAACTAAAATTGAAATTATTATTATTGGAGATGCAAACGAAGCTTAATATGCACTTAAGAGGTTGCACTGCACAGGCACATACACAAAGGAGGATGGGATGGAGATACGTTACCCAGTGTATCTTACTGTCGTAGCAGGGCGGAGATGGAGATACTACAATTTACAAGCCACTTAATGCACAATTTTCTACCGTCGTCGTTGTCGCGTCGCGACGCGTTGACGTGGCTCGTCCTCGTTGCACATAAATTTCTATATTTTATGCAATTATCTGCAACTGTTATCGTAAACGAAGAACAATTCTCCGATTTACCGACACGATCCACTATACACAGCAGGGATGCGCGATTTTGTGCTTCACGGAGATTGCATCAGGAAGTGCATACTCAAGTAATAGGATGAAAATGTATCTATTCTTTTCTTTGGCTGTTGTTGTTGTTGTTGTTTGTTTAAAAATGGGTATCAGATTCAAGACAACAACCCAGTGACACGCTTCTAGGAGGACGCACTGCAACCCAATGAATCTCGGTTCAATAATGCGGAGATATAATATGGTGCAGCAAGCCCGGCGCGGAGAGAGTATTCCACAACTGCAGTGATAATCTCGAGCTATGGTTATCTATTTTTAGCTGTGTATGGAGGAGGCCAATATATAGATTCCGAGCGGCAAAACCACTATAAACTAGACAGTATGGCACGCTGAAATGAACTGAATTCAAAGTCGGAGAGTGAATTCGGCAAAAGCAAAAACACGCGGTAGCGAACTATTTAAACACCGAAGGCGAAGACTAAAAATTATAGCAATGGCAGTATGGCACTGTGGCAGTGGAGCTCTATAGAAATTCTGGTGAGAACCAATAACAAAAATTGTTCTCACAGATACATTTATGTGTTGGGGGTGTTGAATAATTCTGAACTGAAGCTGGCGGCTTTTTTTGAGTGGGTCATCATTGTGTACAGCGTTTGAGTCTTATCATCTGTACCTATATTGTCTCAAAGTGAAGATGTTTGAACAATTGGCATGGTTTAAAAATAGAGTGTAAATATTGATGAATAATTTTGTATCTTTTGTTTGTCACTCAAGATATCCGCAATCTGATAAAATCACATGTTTTCCTGCTAATACTTTTTTTATGAATATACTTGAGCTATATTTGAGAGGATTTTAATTTGTTGTTAAATAATGTGGTGCGCATGTTAGGAATTTCGGGACGGGTTGCCACAGGTTATTTATTTTGGTTTGTTCTTAGTTAGAGAATATAACTACCTACGAATTGTAAGAGTTTAACAATTTTTAAATATGGTTGACACCTTAAAATAAGAGGTGTAAACATTTATTGCTTCTTATGTTGTATAGTTGAATTAACAAAGAAACTTTTAAGGAAATTTGTGTGTATTAAATATTTACCTAATTTACAATTACCTTATTTACATTGAAATACCAAGCTATGTTGGTATCATTTTTAAAATGATAACGTCAATTGCTAATCACGATGTATACAATGGTTCATAATAAGTGAGACAGGGGAAACTGGCGTATCTTTGGCACTTAATTTTAATATAGACATATTTCAGGAAAAAGAAAAATATTTCAAAAATTATTTTTTGATTGTGGAACTGTTTATTCAAGATCAAACCTTTAAATAAAAAACGATTTTAATAAACTTTAAAATGAAAAAAAATATGACTCTTTTAATTTAATTAAAAAAACATGACATAAATCAAAACTATTGAACAGTTCATTTTATAAGGCTCCGTCGCTCCGATTAGAGTATCCTCAGTCGCCTGGCGACTTTTTCAATATGAAAAATAGCCCAAAATTTGTGGCCATTTTAAGTTTTTTGCTTTGGCCATACTTCTGGGGCCAAATTTCATATTGCCATTTTAGAATATGAAAATATAAGTTTATAATAAGGAAATTTAGCCTTTGGGCAAAATTCATATGCGCTCCAAAAGATCTTAAAACCTTTTTTTTTTTTAAATTAATTGTTTTTCTCAAAATTGTTTTGTACGTATTAAAATGTTTAAGAATAATTCACCTATGAGAGATTGCATAAAAAATAGTAAAATTGAATTTTAAAAAATCGTACGTACCGGTGGTCAAATATTACATCAGCGATTGCAAAAACACATTAACACTGTTTCTCCTGGGGTTAGAGTTGGGGAAGAACTTTCCAAGATAATGACGAGTATTACGTTCAAACTTCAAACCTAAAAAGTCAAACGTGCCCGTCGTCAAATTAACTCCAGATTACCCTATACGGCTCCCATAGTTAAGAAATATTTTAAGTTGTTTTGATAGTTGGGGTCAAAATTGTTTATTAAACAATTTGCTTTTTTAAGTACGCGACTATGGACAAAAATGTAAAATGAATATGGCAGAAATAATGGCTTTTGTCAGTAGTTTAAATGCAGTTTTATTGCAATAATTGTGTTTTATAACGAAAGAAAAAATATTTTTGGAGTTTTTAATTTGTTTTCCGGGGTTTCGCAAATACATTTGAGGAAGTTGTACTGAAAATTTATAAAAATTATGTACAGTAAAGTCTTTATTAAACATTTAGTTTCTTATACAGGATTTAAAGATACTTTTAAATAGCTAGTATCAAGGGTTCAGTATGATTCTATTTTTTCTAATTTTCAAACAGTTCACTAAAATTAAAAAAAAAAAAAAAACTAAACCAATTTCCTTCAGCTAACACCTCCAAATAAGTGGCAGCATGTGAAAAAAATCGTCATGGATTTAGTGAGATACTAAAAATATAAAATAACCACTTAAAGGGAGCCTGACAATTTCCCCTTGAATTTTGTTGTTATAAAATGTAAAAAGAACCCTTTTTTTATAATCCTTTAAAAATGACTACCTTAGCTGAATTTAAATTCTGCTGACGAAAAAACAAAACAAACGTAGCATTTCTTGGTAGAAAAAAAAAAAGATTATATTTACAATCAATGACAAAAATATTTACAATTTATATAATTTTAAAATTTCGCAAGCAAATTTTTTAATGGTAATCCATTGAGGAATCCATGCCTCCGCCATTTTGAACCATCTGTTGCTGTTGTTGATATAGATGATAGCTATTCCACATATGTTGTTCCTGCAAAGCTGAATGTTGCATGGCCATAACTTCCTCTGGTGTCGGAAAGTACATAGCATAGGGAGTGCTTGGAACTTGGGGGTGGTAGTGATGATGATGATGTTGGTATGGATACTGATTTCCAGCCATTGAATCTCCTCGTCGTAGGCGTCCGGTAGTTGCACCTATTGTGACATCTTCGGCAGATGGGTCCAGTGTCCAGTAGTGACCTCGTCCAGGATCGTCCATTGGTCTAGGCACTTTCACAAAGCACTGATTAATACTCAGGTTGTGGCGTATTGAGTTCTGCCAAGTGCTTTTGTTTTTTTGATAATATGGAAAATTATCCGCAATCCATGCGCAAATTTCATTGAGTGTAAGAAGCCTTTTGTGGCTGTTTCGGATGGCCATCACAATTAGGGCGCTGTAGGTGTATGGTGGTCTTTGATCAGGATCCCCTTCGCTGCTACTGCTGCTGCTGAAATTTTGAGATTCTTGACTTAGCTGGGTGTAGTCTGACTGATGATGATGATGACCGTGGTGTTGAATTGTTTCGTCATCGCTATTACTGCCGCTGCTTGATGATGAATCTGATAGAATCGATCTGATTGAAAAACTCGACTCGAAAACTGGTGCCATTATTCAAAAATGAATTGTTAACGAATTTTATTTAAAAAATATAGCTCGGTTCACTTAGAGCTGAATTCCTACAACTGATGCTTGTATACGGAAGTCCAAATGAAACTGATAATGAATAGCAGAGTTGTGAATGGTTTTATAGTTCAGTAAGTCTATGTGATATTCATTGAGAAGCGCTTAAATATTTTGGAATATCCCAACAATTAGGCTTTGAGCTTGATTCGATACTTTGGCTTACTTGGATATTCATTCACAATTCTAATCCGTTCATTAATGAATTTTCGCAAGTGATGGATTTAATGAATGGCTTACATTCAATACATGTTGTTTGTGTTTTAAGTTCTGTGAGAAAGGTTTCAGGTAAGGAAATTTTAACAAGATTATCAATGAAGTTCTACGATCCTACGCTAACAGTTGAAAACTATATTTTTGTTTGAATTAACAAAATTGCAGATTGAAAACATTTGTATGTATGCAACATCGAATTTCTTATAAATATTTGTAAAAGTGACACATACATAATAGACCTACTTACATCGAAAATTAAATTAATTTTTAAATACATATTTTAAAATAATTTAAAATAATGAAACTTCCTCCTTCAAATCAAAAAAAAAAGTAGAAATAATTCGTTGCTCAGCAAAAAACCTAAAATTGTTTGGTTTATGATCATGATCAACGATTTAAATGTTTTCGTTTTTTGGTTTTCACATAAAATAATTTGATTTTTTGAGAATTATTAGATTTCAGAATACATACATAGTTTTAACAGACATTCAAGTATTTAGAATTAGGTCATATCTTTTCTGTATCTTTTCTGTATCTTTTCTAATAGATCAAGTTACTTAAAATAAATTCTTAAGACATAACACATATTATATCTATACATACATTTGTACATTCGACAATCATACAAAATGTTGCAAAATATATTTTTATATTGCGAAATTAAATATATTGCAAAAATTATGTAAAACAGATTGAAGTTTAAAACAATGATTTTTGAAACCAAAAATAATTATTTTCAAAATTAAAATCTCGGTTCTTGAAAAATTATGTGTTTTTATTTATATTTTTAATTAAAAAAACAGTTATAAAAATGTTTTATCTTGCAATTAAACCAAATACAAATTGAGATTTAAAAACAAATTGATTTTTTTTTTTTCAAAATCCAAAAATTTATTTTTAATATCAATTACAAACTGTCAATAACCTTAAAATCGTCATAAATTAAGTGTCAAAAATACAGGGCAATTTTGAATTTTTGATAATGTTGTTCGGGTTGGTTACAAAATTAAAGTTTTCCAAATCCCCTCACAACCATGACCTCTGCTACCTTGAAAAAAACCTTGTACTTGACTCTGTTTTTGCAAAAATTCTCCTAATGTATTGGTCTGTCAAATAAAAGTTTGTGCACTTTTTTAACTAATTTCAATTATATCATTTTTGAGACCAATACGAAACTTGTAACTGGTTTACTTTCAACGAAAAAAAATATATCGGAAAAATTTTAATTTTCTGTTGGTTTTTCACAAGCTTACAGAGCCTTGAAAACGAAGAAGTAAAATTTATTCGTAATTTTTGGTGTTGAACTTAAATCAAAAAACATTTGTTTTTAATAATTTTATCAGGAATATTCCGATATTATATCCCAGTCAACGAAGACTCAAAATTATAAAATAAATTCAAAAAACAGTGCTCTCTGCATTATTTTTTATATGGTAAGGGATACCCCCAAGTATAACATACCCAAAGTCACCAGCCCAGGGCCGCGAGCTAAACTCAGGAGGGGGCGTTAAAGGTACCCCTTTTTAGATTTTCGTGATTATTTCCACAACCTAGCATGCTAGTGGAAAATATATACATATTACAATATAAGAGACAATTAAATTGAGATGCGGGGGTTTTCTATATTGAATGAAAAATAAAAAAAAAAAAAACTACATATAATCATCAAATCTTCGATGATTAAAATGTAGTTTGTTTTTTTTTATTTTTTATTCAATTTAGTTAAAATCTTTAAAAAAACGTTTAAGTAAGTTGTTTTATATTTGAATATTAAAATATTGAATATAAAACAATTTGCTTTAACGTCTTTTTAAAGATTTAAACTAAATTGAATAAAAATAAAAAAAACAAACTACATATGTTTAATCATCAAATCTTACAGAAAATCTTAAATAACCAAGCTGTCTGAAGAAGGTTGTAATCACAACAAAAACAAACCTTAACCTAAAGCCCACTAGAGGGATCCCTTATTTAGCAAAAACGGTCACAAAAAATGAATTAGTTTAATAATAACAAAAATTATAAAAAAAAAATCAAAAATATTGTCGTCGTAACTTTCAATTTTCTCAAAAACTAGGAAACATAGAACCATTTAGTTTTCAGTTTTTAATTAAGAATTAATAGAGGTAGTGAACAATAAAAGCCAATTCTGCATTTTATTTCACAATTTAAATAAAAAAATCAAAAACGAAATTTTGAAAGTTTTTTTTTTTTTTAATTTTGAGTTTGAAAGTAATTTTTACAAAAACTATGGATATCATTAACTTGATATGAAAATAAAATAAGAGAATAGAATTCTGGTGGTCCTCCTCCCTAAAGAGGGGAAAGAGAACCCCCTTCTACGGTAAAAATTGTTTGTATTGTTCTCCTTTAAAAAAAAACGTTTGGCGCCGTACGAAACGCACTCTTTTGCTAATTAAATTTAGCCTAACTTAGCATACATCAACTTTTTCATAGTTTCGGATGTATAGAAAAAAAAATATATTTTTTTTTTGAAGATTATTTTACATCTGAAATATTCTGCCCATTAGAATTAATAAAAATTTGCATCAAACCTTTGAAATTTTACTTGTCATTGTTTAACTTATTCTTACAGAAAGTTTTACCATTCGGCAACACTAACAATATTAAGTCATATTTTTTCTTAAAGCCAGAAATCCATTATTTAATTTTATTTTATTTTGTAATTTTAGTTCAACATTTTTTAATAATAAGTATTTAAACTAAACATTTTGAAATTTTTTTTTTCGAACTGTTTATTTTGTTTAAATTCTTTTAGTAAGTACTACTCTTTTCGATTTAAGTCAATGGTCTAAGTCAAACACTGAAAAGCAGATTGTTCTAGGTTAAGTAACAAATTTTTCATAAAAATAAGAAGAATCCGGATGAGCTTGATTTTTCTCTTTTTTGTTTCAAGTTGGTTCTTTATATTTTAATATTTTGAAAAGTGAAAGTTCTAAGCCCAGAGTTTAATTTCAATCATTAAGAACCGATTTTTCAATCATCAGTTAAGCTCAGAGGATTCAATACTATAACAACAGGACCACATTTTTTTTAATTCGAAGAATAAAGGTTTAATTGGCTATTGAAAAATTGGCCCGAAGAGCATTGAATTTTTAAATCGAAAAACGGAAATATTTAATTACGTAGGTACCTACATCCTACAATAAAAAAAAATAGTCTGACAAATTTTATTTTTATCACGTCTGATCAGGAGAAATATCCCCTCCTCACATACTCCTGTACAGTCCTATCTCAACATTTTTTCTCAAGCATTTTGTCGCTTATTATATGGGAATCACAATATTACAATATTAAAAATATTTGTCCTTTAGTTCATTCAAAAATATGTTTTATTATTTATATGTACATATTTATATATTTATTATGTTTTATAAAATGTTCGATGTCTTCAAGCTTAAGCACGCGTTACATTTTAGAACGCAGTTCGAGTCATAAAATCGTTTTATGATGATGAAAAACTATGAAAAACCCACATTCAAGGTGCAATCTTATACATTCTTGCATTATGCTGAACCTCAAAAGATCTTGTCCTGAACTTGAAACTATACGTATAGTTTAAAGTATATAAGTACATACTCCATACATGCATGTATATACCAAATTATATAGTAGACAGGATTATAATGAATGAAATTTTGACCTGTAACTAAACCACACAAAATTATTTATTGTTTCATAAAATTCGCGGAATCCCTAAACAAACATTTTAAATGCAGACATTTATTTATTTATTACTTCTTTTGTTTCCGGTAATAAAATTTCACTTGAATTAGCGGTAGGACATTGTTTGAATTGTCAAAGAAAGAATAGTTTTATTGCTTAGGTAGACATAAAGTCGCACTCACCATCATCAATAAATCAACTGTTTGTAGGTGTATTTATATTTCAAATGTAGTAAGTAGTGCAATTGATTAATAAATATTTTAAACTTAACAGTGTTGTAAGGAGGTAGGTGTGTATAATACTATCCATATTGTTACTGTCACCCGTCAAAGCTTCAATGTGTTTATTGAGCTATTGCATTTATGCGAGGGAATTGCAAAAGCCAATAAAAAACATATGTACATTGGTCAGGCTTGAAAATTAGCGTTGATGATACACCGTTATTAAAATTGAATTGCAAAAACTGTCAGCAAACTGAATCAGCGATACTTTAACCTTTATTGTCAGCTGAAAAAAAAATTTGTTAACTTGTTATACAACTATGTATCAATCATTGATCTGTCGTTGTTTTATTAAAATATTTCATTTATTAAACAAGGCTTTTAACGTTTGCAATTTTGTTAACTATTCGGCTGTGTTTGGGGGCGATTCGATATGCTCTGCAATGTACCTCAAGATCCGGAGAGTGAGTAAGTGATAAGCCCAAACTTGAGTGTAAATGTTATATCCCGGTATAGTTCTTAGTTTAGAATGCGTAGATGAATTAATTTCATGGAAAAAAAGATTGAATTTGCCACACAATTAATTTTAATTTTTTTCCTCTCATATCTCTGTAGTAGTCCCTAGAGTAATGGTAAGTGCGTTGGACTGTCACGGTGGAGGTCTGGGTTCACTTCCCAGCCTCGTCCATCTTGAAACTAAAAAGTTTTTTTCCAGGGCTACTGCCTCTTGCGAGGAATTGACAAATTCTCCAAGAGTCTCACTTGTCATGAATAAGTGCTTTTCGTCTAGTCATTAGGATTCGGCATAAAATTGTAGGTCCCGTCCATTCCTGTCGAGACGTGCACACAGGAATGATTGCAAGTTTTTAGTCACTAGGCCCTGATTCTTCACGAGCCGTTGAGCTACCCAATTTATTTATTTTATTCATATTCATATCTCTCTCTACTTGCTTGTTTTTATATCCAAGTGATTAAAATGGGGAAATTTCAGTACATTCAATTTTTCAAATCAATTTTTTTTAAACAAATCCATAACAGTACACTTTGAGTCGACTTTTGCACTTAACACTTTGCAATAATTACATATGTATATCGAATCTGATCTAAGGATAAGAGAAGTTTAAACAGCAACTGTAAGGTATGTGCTTGTTTAAATTAAGTTGAGAAACGGTAATATTCATCAGGTAACTATCAACTGCGTGAAATAATAATATATATATGTTCATAGGTACCTATTCTTAGTCGCAGTTTTTCAGTGGTGAGTTAAATCAGCTCTGGATTTAAATTTGTCTTTAGTTAACTTTAAGTCGAATATTTTCAGCAGATGATCCGGCGCACCTGCTGAGTTAATCCAGAGTTATTTCACAAAAGTTGGCAATTTAGCTCGCGGTTTTAACTTTAATCCCGCACTAAAAAATTGGTTCTAAAAGAAACTCAAATCTGGATCAAGACATACAATATGTACATATATTCCTTTATTTAGATGTTTAAACATGCTATTTAGATGTTTAAACATGCTTTTTAACCATTTACAGCGAAATTTTTTCTACCTAATTAAAAAGATGACTTTAAGGTATGTACATTAGGGTGGTCCTTATAAAAGACGCACCCCCCTTATTTGTTCTAAATGAATTAAAAAAATAAATTAAAAATATAAATTTTAGCTCATTATATTAACGTTAGCCTGGCCCCCAAGACGTCTGAAGTTTAATATCGGAAATCCCCTGTATTTTTGTAAATCCAAATTTGAAAAATCTTAACTATGGTAATTATTGATAAAAAGAATTATATTTTGGAACACATGTAGTCACTTTTGTCATGTTTATAAAAATGTATCAGACAAAATTTTACAACAGTTATTTCCCTACTTATAGCCATTTAAACAAAAATATCTTTTTTTTATTTAAAATTTCAATAAATGTTGTAAGTTTTTTTTTAATATTTTTTGTTAAACAATACAAAAGTTACTAAATGTGTGCTCAAATTCAATTTTCTTTATCAATAATTACTACAGTTATGAATTTTCAAAGTTGGACATCTTGGGGGCCGTTTTAACGTTAATAAAATGAGGTAAAAGTTTAAAGGATTTTTTTTTTAATTATTTAGAACAAATAAGGGGGGTGCGTCATTCAAAATAAGACAAAGACGTTTATAAGTACCACCCTAATGTACATAGTTATTGAATGCCTTATTAAAATTCATCAGTAAATTAGCTTTAAGAAAATTCTCAGACTCATCAAAGTGAACATAATAATTTTTTAAACGAATTGGAACTTATAGAAAACTGAAAAGTGTGTACATAATCAAATGAAATTCTCTAAGCTTTGGAGGTGGGTCCATCAAACCATTATCCAAATACATATAATACATATCGATAAAGGGGTCAAAATGTCGCAACGCCTTGAAGTTCCTGTTCCCAGACATTTATTATGTGTATATCGGCTCATAACCTTTAGCACCTCATATATGGGATATTCGCAAAAAAAGGATGGCATCTAAAAGGTCAGTAAGTGGTCAAAAAAGGTCAACTAGTTTCAGAAATTGGTCAGCCATAGAAAACTTTTATTCAAGGGTTATATTTTTTCAAGGTCACCAATTTTTTTTGGCACCCCATTTATGGGATATTCGCAAAACAAGTATACCGTTCGAAAGGCCACCGGCTCGTGATAAAAGGTCAGCTAGTTTCAGTAATTGGTCAGCCATAGGTTTTTTTTAATGAATTTTTAAAGTTTGGTTCAAGGTCACAGTATAAGACTTTTAGCACCTCATTTATAGAATTTATACAAAATGAGTATGCCATCTAAAAGGTCAGTAATTGGTCAAAAAAGGTCAGCTAGTTTCAGTAATTGGTCAGCCATAGATTTGTATTAATAATTTTTTTTAAAAATTTTCAAGGTCAAAACTACTTTTAGCACCTCATTTATGGGATATTCGAAAAAAATATACACCATCTGAAAAATTACCTAGACCTCATAAGAGGTCAACTAATTTCAGTAATTGGTCAGCCATAGTTTCTGTTTAATTGAATTTTTAAAATTTATTTTTTCAAGGTCGTATAAGACTTTTAGCACCTCATTTGTGGGATATTCGCAAAAGAAGTATACCATTTGAAAGGCCAACGACTCGTGATAAAAGGTCAGCTAGTTTCAGTAATTGGTCAGGCATAGGTTTTTTTTAATGAAGACTCTTATACTGTAACCTTGAAACATTTTTTTAAAAATTCATTAAAAAAAAACTATGGCTGACCAATTTCTGAAACATGTTGACCTTTTATGAAGATTTAATAACCTTTCAAATGGTATCTTTTTTTTGGAAAATTGGGTAAATGAGGTGCTAAAAGTCTTATACGGCCTTGGAAAAACAAAAAATCATATAAATAACCTATGGCTGACCAATTACTGAAACTAGCTGACCTTTTATCACGAGCCGGTGGCCTTTCGAACGGTATACTTGTTTTGCAAATATCCCATAAATGAGGTGCCAAAAAATAGTTGGTGACCTTGAAAAAATATAATCCTTAATTAATAGTTTTCTATGCCTCACCAATTTCTGAAACTAGTTGACCTTTTTTGACCACTTACTGACCTTTTAGATGGCATACTTTTTTTTTGCGAATATCCCATATATGATGTGCTAAAGGTTAGGAGCCGTGTATATCTCCATAACTATAGCAGTATACCCAAAGGCCAAAAAGTGTGATCAATGATCTGCCTTTTAAATTATTGCTCGACTATTTTGTATGAATATTTCTAAACTTGATGAAAATGAAATTGAAATCTACCCTAATAAATATTTAGAAACCAATAACCATCAGGATCAGGAAAACAATATAAATAAGCTTTAAATAATATAAAACATCACTTTCAAGTAAATTATTTTTACAGTGACAGTGAAGCATATTTAAAAAACATATATGTATTTTAAATTAAATTCAAAAATTTATTAAAGAGTAACCGTTTAACCCCAACTGGTTTTACACAATTTTGAAGTTAAACCTTATCAACAATTCATCTACCTACAAAACACCAAACACAAATGCTACCTTAATATTTTTCTCTTTGACCACAAGGAAGTCTATTTATTTTCCTTTTAGCTTATATGTATTTTATTTCAATGATATGAAGCTAAAACTAAAACCACTTACATAGATACAAGAGGCAAACGAATTGTGTACTTTTGGTTTTTCATGCAACACAAAGCAAAAAACATTACTTGCCGAACTTATGTGGTCCAGCACGTTTCCGGTGCTTTGTAGAAGGAGGATTATAGGAGGGGATAGCTACATATAGTCTGCATTAGCTAGCTCACTGGAAAACTCTGGGAGTTATTTTCTTAAATCTCCGTTATAACATTCATCCCTATGCCATTGGCTAAGAGGATTTATCAAAATGAGAATGAATTGCGTGAATGTATTACATATACAATGTATATGTATATTAGCTTGGGTCTTGCTTTCTCTAAATTGCCGGCTTCAACCGTGTGTGCAGATGAGTTTGGCTGTAAAAGCTGTTGTTATCCTACCAAACCATACAACCCACCTTACCCACCTTCGGATTTTTATTTCCTTAGGTTTCTGGTATCAAATTTACCTTTTTTTTACTCAGATATCGGTGTGACGACCTTGATGTAAAAATTCAATATCTATGTGATTTCATTTTTATTTTGTTGTTTTGGTTTAGGAAAGGTTAACGAGCTTAAACTCTCAATCCTTTATGTGTGCTGGTATGAAATTGATCCAGTCTTCATCCGTTCAAGCTTTTGAATTCTTATTTCTGTAACATTGAACTTCATTAATCTTGTATACCAAATCAGGTATACCTAAACTAATCTGAGGTAAAAGTTGCTTCTTTTTTTGAAGTATGAAGGATATTAATTATTTACGTGAGGCATTCATTTTCTGGTAAATTTAATAAAGAAAATAAACATTAGAGATCTTAAGATTGGTCAACTTCGGGAACATGGAAAATAAATATTTACGAACTTTGAACTTTGAATGATTTTAATTTGAAGCGTTTTGCTTTTCGAAATTGTTTAAGGCCTTTTGAATAAATTGTAGAGCTCATAAATAAAAAGTTTATAGTTTTTTTAAATAAAATATTATTCATATTGGGGCATATTCTTAGTCCCAGATAGACCCAGGTTTAACTTAACTACAGTTTAAGACAATTTTGGCTCAATGAATACAGACCATTTTTAATTACAAATTGTTGGTTTTATATTTTTATAAGACAATTACTTTGGTATTCTACACAAATAGCTTCAAATATTTTGAAATGGTAAATTTAAAAAATATAATCAACGTCCGAAAATTCAACTAAACCTTTGTGTAACTTAGACACAGCTTTAAAATGACTATGAATACGCCCCATTATGTTTTTTATTTTGAGAGTATTATTTTGATTATAAAATAAGGAAGTCTTATATTTCATTTAGAAACACAGAATTCTTGCACTTTATGATTAGAATATTTCAGAAATCAGACAGAGTTTGTCCAAGAAATACTGTTGTACAACTTATATTATGGCTACTGTATACACTTTAGTTATACTTTACCGAAACTAATACATTTCCTAAATATTTATTTCTGTTTATTTTTGAAATCTATAGTTTAATATCAAATTGTACATACAAACATTATATAAAATATAGATAAGTACATAATATTCATATATGAAAGAGGTACAAAATATGAAACCTAAATTATATATTTTAACAAAGCCGTGCGTCGTCCGTCATGTGTGAATAATGCTTCATTATTTGTTTAAATCCGTTTTAATCCCTCTCAAGAATGAATGAAGTATAATTTTATCCTATTTACCTAAAAGAAAAAATCATTTAAAAATATTTTGTGAATGAGTAAAAAAAAAAACTAACCACAAAAATAGCATTTTCACTAATTACTATTGTGGCCAATCACTTGCGAGGAAGCCAAATATGCCAACCAATCATGGATTTGCAATCATAGTATATCCTTTTTGCAAATCTGGTATTTTGTGTCTGATCTTGTTTGCGAAGTCCTGTCAAAAAATATTTCATTGTTTATCTCCTTTACCTTATAAATCCACCTGTTAATCTGAGCACGGTGCATATACAGCTAATGAACCACTTACCACTTATGGATGATCTATTAGCTTTGGTTTTAGAAATTCTATTGTGTTCGCAGGATTGCTTTACTTAAGAAGATTTTTGGCCAGAGTATAAATAGAATGATTTGTGTGTTAAGCAGCATCAGTTCAATTTTATCTTCAAGGAGAATCATACTTTAGTGAAATAATAGAAAACAAATTATCCCTACAAAAATGGCTCCAGTTTTCGATTCAAATTTTTCAATCAGATCCATTCTTTCGGACACTTCCAGCAATGGAAGCAATAGTGACGAAGAAAATCAACCACAACAATATGACCATCATCATCATCATCATCACGAAGAACCGCAACCGTTATCCAGCAGTGACGAGGATTGCGACCAGAGACCTCCATACACATACAGCGCCCTAATTGTGATGGCCATCAGGAACAGTCCCAAGAGGCTCCTTACTCTTAATGAAATTTGCACATGGGTCGCAGACAATTTTCCATACTACCAACAAAATAAGAGCACTTGGCAAAACTCAATCCGCCACAACCTCAGCATAAACCAGTGTTTTGTTAAGGTACCAAGGCCCATGGATGATCCAGGTAGGGGTCACTACTGGACATTGGACGCATCGGCGGAAGATGTCACCATTGGAGCAACGACTGGTCGACTTAGAAGAGGAGATCCTGGATCAGGACACCAATATCCATACCAGCACTACCATCATCATCACCAGCATAAGCATGTGTCATCTGGTCCGTATGCCGTATACTTTCCAACACCAGAAGAAGTGATGGCCATGCAACAGACGGCATTGCAGGAACAACAAATGTGGAACAACTATCACCTCTACCAACAGCAGCAACATATGATGCAAAGTTGTGGGGCTTCAATGGACTATCATTGACAGATAGTCGTTTAGTTTATTTTTTGATTGTACATACCTACATACTTAAAATTAATTTATTTCAATAATAATTGTAAATAGTGCCTAGCTTTAAGAAATTATTTATTTAAATTTAAAATATCATAAAATAAATTAAAAATTCAATTATTTGATTTGTACAAACTACATCATACAAATTTTGTTTTGTATTCCTTTGAATCTTGCATAAAACATCAATTTCTTAATTCTTCACTTAGAAGATATGGTCTAACCAATTTGAAAAGTCCGCTGTCAAAGTATTTGTACCTTCAAATATCAACTCAATGATGTTTTCCATTGGTAACAAAAATCAATTTAATTTTAACTTGGATCTGTCAAAATACAGATTTTGACAATTCTTGGTTTCCATTGGGAAAATAAATTGATATTTTTTTTTATTTAAAATCAATTTTTCAGATCTAAGTTTTTCGGCAGATTTATTCCGCATTTTAACCAATACAATTTAAAGCTGTCAGTTTTCAAATTTCTTTTCTGATTATTTGACGGTTTTCACATTCGACTGACTCCTCCGACTTTGTTTGACTTTTACAAAAGAAAACGTCAAAAAAAATCCATAAATTGTTCAAAAATGTACTGCTTTCTCTCTCTTTCTAACTTTGACGTGGGAGTGACAGAGAGCTAAAATTCAGAGAAGTAAAAAATAGTCGGAAGAGTCAGTACAATGTGAAGACCGTTTTTGAATTTATTTCGATTGTGAAAATTATGTACAAAACTATACTAATAACTTTCTAGCATAATTTTTGTCAATTTGTATTTGAGACTTGAAATGAAATTCAAAAAGGTGGATAGGTCTTTTTTGAGCGATTTTTGCATCCTTTCAAAAAGTTAGCTTTGATAGATTGATTAAAATTCGATAAATTTCCTGTTTAACTTACATGCAAAACTTCAGGGCTCTGATGGTGGTACCTTTTAAAATTTAAATATTGCTTAAATAATTTGTTTTTAATTATTTGAACCATTAAAGCACATAAATATACATAGAAAAATTGTAGAATATAATGCTAGAACTAACCATTTATAAAAATGTGTATATTTCAAAATGAATTAATTACATTTGATGGACAAAATTGATTGAAATCTGGCCATTCTTAATCCATTCATGTATAACTCTAGATATCCTTATTGTTTAAGATAAATAGTCCTTTGGAAATCGTTCTTTTCAAACATTTATTTCTTTAATCACCGGAAACATGTCTAGCGTTTTATAGCACGCGATTTTGTTAGGCAATTGAGCTGTCTGACACGAAGCCTACAACAACAAAAAAAAAGAAGGAATTTCTGTTTTCCACAACAAACACAATGTCAATGTCGAGAAATTTTCAAAGGCAAAGCCATGGACAAAATTTTGTATATTTGATCCTATAGTGGATTTTGTAAGGGTTCATCGGCTTCAATTAATCTTCACCTTAGCCACAGTCGCTCTACGTGCCGCACCGCTGTTATAGTATGGGTGATAATATCCATTGTTTGTATGTATGTACACACATAACATACATATTGTAGAGACTCGTCATTTGTTACTTTAACATTAATTATTGTAAAAAGCAATAAAGCAGTTTAGGAAGATAATGAAAAAAGAACATAATGAATTACCTACACATTATATGGATAAGAAATGTCGCAAATTAATTAATTTTGTTACGTTATAATAGTCACATAAGGTTTATTGCATTCAAATTCAAAGCATTTTTATATACATATGAACATACAATTACATATAATATAACAATGTACATACAAATGATAGGTGACAAAAATATAACGGAAGCATTCTCAACTCTCGAGCACCGCCGCAATGTTTCATGTCTTTTGTTGTTTTACCGTTATTTTCATAAGCAGTGCTCTACTGAAATAGCCAGTTGCATTCCTCCCCTAAAAGAATTTAACCGTAATACTCGTACTTCCAGCAATGCACATTAGTTTACCCTTGAGCCCAACTTCAGACGTACTGTCAAGTGTAGAGATTCTGTTTTTAGCCCAACTACCCGAATTTGGAATGATTTAACCGGCTCTATTTTTCCCTTCCATTTTGATATTAAAATGTTCAAAACCAATGTGCATCGGCATCTCCTCTTTAAACCTTCCCTGTTTTCCTAACGCCCGCACTGTGTTTAATTTAACATTTTCTATCAAAAACTCCTTGAGTGCGCGTACAAAAAAAACATACATACGCATTTACATATTTCAAGAATTGATTCTTGAAATATGTAAATGCGTATGTTAGATTTTAAAATTTAAGACATGGCAGAAAGAGTTAAACATCATTAAAGAGCACCTTTATTTCTTTTTATCATGCTCTTTTGCTAAGAAGGCAAGAAATTAATGGTACCTCACTCTAAAATTTAATATTTCATAGATTCGCACAGTACATATTTATATATGTATGTTACAATTAAATGGAATTCTTGTCTAAAATGTATTCGACTGGAATGATATTCTTTGTTTAAAATTTTCCAAATCATTTTTAAAAACAACAAAATTCAGGCACAACGTCGGCCATCCGCATTGTAATTGAAAAATTCGAAACATTCCTTCCTTTTGTGTAGGATGGTTTTCCTCGTCGCTGTCGAATTACCTGCCATCAAGCTTTTAAGTTTGATTTTTTTATTTCCCTTACTCATTTTTTGTTTTCGTGTTTTTTTTTTTTTAATAAAACCTTGAATATGTTAAAAAGCTATTTTTGTTTACATTTTATTTAGGAAACACAAAGAACTGTACGATTAGTTGAAAACTTTAAGTTGAATGAAAATTAAAATTGCCTTTTGAAAGTGCGGAAACATCAACACGGTAGGTGGTTGGAATAACAATGGGTGGTTTGGTTTGAAGAAGCAATGCCACATTTTGGCTGCCCCCAATTGGGAGTACAATTCTTATAGCATGTGAAGTAAAGTGTTTTTTGGAATTAAAACAGCAAATGAACAACAGGGTGGAATGTTGTTGGAATACAAATTACTCACACCAACATTTTTGATAGCGATCGAATATAATAACATGCAATATTCTATAATAGGACAGAATGACAAGTTACTGTAAAGTTGGAAAGGACAATATAGGAAAAGGAATTTCAAGTTTTGTCAATATCAAATATCAATTTCACAGTAGTGGACTGACTTCTACTTTTTCTTCTTATTTTACTTCTACTCTTGTTTTTGAAAGATAAATATGTAGTGTTTTTATTTTTTTGTACCACGGTTTTGTTTGTCTTTGCGATTGTCAGATAAATAGAATAAATAATGTTCGTATTTAAACAATTTTTAAGCGGAAGATTAAGAATTTTTAGAGAATCCTGATATTTACACTGCAAAACTTTCTAACTCTTTTTAGTTGAAAGTTTATGTACCTATGTATATTACGATACTGATAAATTCATAAATATTGAAACATGGTATTTTAAAGCTCAAATAAATTTTCTTTTATTCACTATGATAATCTGCGTCATTTTCTGTGATCAAACACAATTTTGTTGTTAAATAACGGGTGATTTTTTAGCTGGTTTGTTTTGGCAACACTGGTTTTGACAGCTGACGTGTGTTTAGTACCTTGTGTCACTGTCAGACAGCTTCAGTTTGGTTTGCAATTTAACCATGGATCGTCTTACAAATGAACAACGCTTGCAAATTATTGAATTTTACTATCAAAATTCGTGCTCGGTTCGAAATGTTCATCGCGCGCTGCTTCCATTTTATGGTCGGCATTCTCGACCTTCTGAGCAGTCTATTCGGAAGATTGTGACCAAATTTCGCACCAAATTTACTTTGTTGGACATTAAACCACCAACACGTTTACGTACTGTGCGTAATGAAGAAAATATTGCGGCCGTATCAGCTAGTGTGACAGAAGACCGCGAAATGTCGATTCGGCGCCGTTCCCAGCAGTTAGGCCTTTGTTACAGCACTACGTGGAAAATTTTGCGGAAGGATTTGGGCGTAAAGCCTTTTAAGATACAGCTGGTGCAAGAACTAAAGCCAGCCGACCTACCACAACGCCGAATTTTTGGTGAATGGGCTCTTGGAAAGCTGGCCGAGGATCCGCTTTTTTATCGAAAAATTGTGTTCAGCGATGAGGCTCATTTTTGGTTGAATGGGTACGTAAATAAGCAAAATTGCCGCATTCGGAGTGAAGGTCAGCCAGAAGCATTGCAACAGCTACCAATGCATCCCGAAAAAGCCAATGTTTGGTGCGGTTTATGGGCCGGCGGCATTATTGGGCCATATTTCTTCAAAGATGATGCGAATCGCAGCGTTACTGTCAATGGTGAACGCTACCGAGCGATGATAACAAACTTTTTTTTGCCCGAAATGGAAGTTCTTGACTTGCATGATATGTGGTTTCAACAAGACGGTGCCACATGCCACACAGCACGCGAAACAATGGCGCAATTGCGAGGCGAGTTCGGTGAACAGTTAATTTCACGTTTCGGGCCGGTCAATTGGCCGCCTAGATCGTGCGATTTGACACAATTAGACTATTTTTTGTGGGGGTATGTCAAGGCTAATGTCTAAAGGGACAAGCCCGCTTCGATTGACGCACTGGAAGCCAACATCCATGCATTCATTCGTGAGATACCGGCCGATATGTGTGAAAGAGTATGCCAAAATTGGACTCAGCGGATGGGCTACCTGAGACGCAGCCACGGTCAACATTTGCATAAAATTATCTTTAAACATTAAATTGCAAGGTTCAAACTATCGATTCAAATAAATATTTCATTAATTTTTTCGAATTTTTTGTGTTTTTTTTTTTTAAGTCCTAAACCTCTTAAAAAATCACCCATTATATAAATTAAATTTGTATTCAATTATTATCAATTGATAATATTGACAATCGTAATATGAGGCAGCAACTCATACAGATATGGGTCCAAGACTTTTGTAGAGAATTATTTAGGTGCTTTCTATAATGCGGATTTTCAGGAGCTATTATGAGTAAAATTTACAAGGATACTACTTCAAAAATTAGAAACTTCAATATTTGTGTTTTAATAGTAGTAGCCCGTAGCGTAATGGTTAGTGCGTTCAACTGTCACGCTGGAGGTCTGGGTTCGCTTCCCAGCCTCGTCCACCTAAAAACTAAAAAGTTTTTTTCAGGGCTACTGCCTCTTGCGAGGAATTGACAAATCCACCAAGAGTATCACTTGTCACGAATAAGTGCTTCTCGTCTAGCCGTTCGGATTCGGCATAAAATTGTAGGTCCCTTCCATTCCTGTCGATAGGCACACACAGGAATGGTTGCGAGTTGTTAGTCACTAGGCCCTGGTTCTTCATGAGCTGTTGTGCCACCCGATTTATTTTTTTTTGTCAATATTTTTTCAATGCTCCCTTAAGCTTAATCTGGACCTTTTAAAATGACAGAGAAATTTGTATGGAAAATTGATTTCAGATAACAATAAGTTCGAAACATCGACATCACAATCACTCCCAATATTCGAAAGAGGGAAACATTCCCTGGGAAACTTTATTCGAGATAATCTGTGTGTACCGATGATTCGTCACACTTTAAAGACTAAGCTTTAAATCTCTGTAGCAAAGTGACCCACGACTGTTCCGGTCCTTTTGTATAAGTTTTTCATAAAGAAGTTATAAAAGAATATACTCTATGGTCTGGACCTCTCTGTAGTAGCCCGTAGCGTAATGGTTCGTGCGTTGGACTGTCACGATAGGTCTGGGTTGATGCTACTGCCTCTTGCGAGGAATTGACAAATCCTCCAAGAGTATCACTTGTCATGAATAAGTGCTTTCATGACCTAAAATTGTAGGTCCCTTCCACTTCTGTCCACAAACGCACACAGGAATACTTTATAATATCCCAGTAGGAAATTTCAAAAAATTCATGAGGGAATCACCAGCTTTTTCATCAATGAGTGGAAGCTACAACCTATGAATTTGGTATAAAAACATCGATGAATTTAACATGGGGCTGTCATAGGCGGTCACCAATTGATTTTCTAGGTGAATATTTACCAGTGAAATCACGAAGTAGGAGTAACTATTTTATTCATAAGCGAATTATATGTGATGAAAAATATAATGAATGTTAAGCTGTGAAATCACTCGATAACTTAGAGTTGCTTATTCAACAGGTGAAAAATGGCATGAATGCTCACCCATTAATTCAGTTTGTTAATGTAACTCGTTTAATCTTATCTGAATTGTATTTGATGAAAAAACCCATGAATATTTACCAGTGGTACCACTAGATACAGGTAATTAGAAGTTTCTTGTTCACTAGACCGTTCCCCTTAGCTGAAAAATGTCGTGCGTGTATAATCAGAATATCAGATAGGGTGGTCTTAACATTTATTTTCGAAAAAAAAAACAAACAGCATGCGTCAAAGACTCAAATTTTGGTCGATGTTTACCGAATGTTATAGAAATCACAGCATGAAGATACTGTGAATTTTATTATTCTAAATTCAAACATTCCAACTTAACGTAGAAGAGCTAATTGAGATCACAAACTCATGACACTCTGCATTACCGTTCATCGTGGAAATCATCGTATTTCTGTAGGCAGGTAGAGGAAGGGTATTGTTTATGATCGAAACCAAAAACCAAGCACCGCAATCCAAAAGAGGTCACACACATGACATCGTTGAAATCCTCGTACTTCCGGCACAGGTATAGAGCAAGGCAATGCTTTTGATTTTTGTTTTTTTCTTTCTCAGGAATCATCGTATGATTTTTTTTTAGTGAATAGTACTCTGAGCTGGAAGCATTGATTTGAGTTGAATTTGTGTACTTAGTAAAAGAAAGTGTAGATGGTATGAAGTGAGGAAAAAAGGCAATACCCATATTTAATAAAATCATAGCACGATGCTCCTGCATGAAAGTACTAGGTGACTTCAATGGTGTTTTCACCTAAATTTTTCATTGAAGAGCATATTTCCTACTGGGAGGCCCTGGTTCTTCACGAGCTTTTGCGCCAGCCGATTTATTTGTATTTGTCTAGTCCTCTCTTAGGGGATAACTTTTAATTGTTTTTAGTTCATTATTAAAATAGTTTATGACCAGCATATCAAACAGTGATGTGTAAATTATGTGCCGTGTTCCAATGTATCTAGGCAGGCTGCGTTCCTATTATGAATTCCTCCTACGTCGCAACACAGTACACGCGTTGTACTGGCGTAGATAAGGGCTATTTTAAAGTTTTAAGGATTTTTATTCGAGAATACCTCACAAAAGTATATAAGATAAAACAAAAAATGGTGGTTTCAATTATAAAAGATTAGCTGTTTTGAATAAAATCGGTAACATTAGGAGTGTTTTGTTTTTATAATCTAAGCAGGCAAACACAGATTGAGCCTGTAAAACAATCGGTAAATTGTATATATTCAATAAATGTCATTGATTGGAAAGATATTTTCTATGATTTTACGAGACTGTATAGGTTATGGGAATAAAAACACGCCTATTATAATGTTGGTGAGATTATTCCTACTTATATAATTAAGAGTCGATTTGTCATGATCAGTTAATCTGTAAGAGGAATAAAAACTATAGCAACACAAACAAATGTTTACTTTATCTGAGGAAAAAGTACTATATAATGTTTAATTGCATTTTGAAAAATTGGCTCTAAATGAATAATCATGTTTTATTTTGTCTATGAATTTAATCGTGTCTTTATTATAAATTTTAAGTAACCTATGTACATATATTTATGTCAATCTTGTTCTCTATACTGGGACTGGGATTTACATAAGTCAAATCTGGTTCAATTTGCTATTGCTGATCGCTTTGAAAAATATAAGTATGTACTATTCAAATTCAGGTCGTCTTAAGCTTTTGACAAAACTAAACTGGTAAGGGAAAACAGTCAGATAATTATGTTGCTTAAATGAATATTCATAAATATATTCCAATATCAAAAGTCCGAAGATCAAGGAATTTTAAAAGCCGTTTGAGACATTCGATGGCAAGAAGCTTATTCTTGTATTATATAAAATACGTAGTTATTTCCTTAAGCAGTATCAGTTCTCATTTGAGATTTTACAGACAACATCATATACTAAATTTGCGCATCATTAAATATGGCACCAATTTTTGAATCAAAATTTTCAATACGATCCATTTTATCAGACGCATCGAGTACTGGAAGCAACAGTGATGAAGAAAACAACTACGCTGTCCACCAATCATCACCATCGAGTAGTCAAACTTCCAGCAGTGAGGAACTTCAAACAAATGAAGATTCAGATCAACGTCCACCATATACTTACAGTGCTTTGATCGTGATGGCTATGCGGAGCAGTCCAAAGAGGCTTCTTACTCTGAACGAAATTTGTTCCTGGATCGCTGACAATTTTCCATATTATCAAAATAAAAGGAATAAATGGCAGAATTCTATTCGTCACAATTTAAGTATAAATCAGTGCTTTCGCAGAGTTCCACGACCCCTTGATGATCCAGGCAGAGGACACTATTGGACCATAGATCCTTCGGCTGAGGATGTGACTATAGGTGAAACTACCGGTCGACTACGCAGGAAGGACTCGATTCCTTTAAACCAATATTCAGGATATCAGCACCACCATCATCATTACCATTCAAATCAGCAACAAGTTCCAACATCTCATTACGCCATCTATTTTCCAACACCAGAACAAATAATTGCTATGCAACATCAATCTGTCATGCAAGACCAACAGATATGGAATACTTACAACAATATCTATCATCAGGGACAGCAACAAGTTTTTCAAGGTGGTCATCATCATCAGTACATGGACACATCAATGCATTAAAATTTAAAATTACCTAGACAGTGATTATAAAATAACATTTAAAAATATGTACCTTAGAGAATTACAGTGAATAAGAATAATAATAATAAAAAATATTTTTTTAAATTTAAAAACTAAAGAAAATTGTTCAACATTATACATTTTATTTTTCATATTGAATAAACGAATTATTGAACATTCAAATTATTTTTTTTTCTAAAATTATTTTAGTCTACTTTGAGTGGCCAGTTTTTCAGTGTGAGGTTAAAGTTAAACCCGAATTAACTTACCGAAATTGGTAAATCTGGATAAACTCAACAAATGCTTTTGATATTTAATCTTCCCTGTTTTTTAAGTCTTTCTGCATTCATCCCCTCACTTAGGAACTGTTTCTTGACATCAATGTTGGCAGATCTATTCACAGAATTAACTAACTCTGGTTTAATTCACAACTGAACAACTGGGGCTTAAAGGTACAAAAATCAGTTAATTCGAAACGCAGAAAAATTTCGAAAACTAAATTCTGAAAAATTTTAAGATTAATTTACGAAATAAAACCTAAACGTTTCCACCGAACACAAAATTGAGATTAAATTAGATTCACTTCTACGATTACGTTATATATCCAAAATTTCGCGCTTGACATATCCTGACGTGACGTTTGACACAAATGAAACTATATTACTCACTTCCACTTCATAGCAACAAATTAAACAGCATTTGCTTTTTGAAAGTATCTGTCAAATTTAATCTCTAGATTTATTAAATAAAAACTAACTAGTATTTTTTATGCTGCTGGTTCTTATATTTGGTAGCCATTAGAACGAATTTTTTGTTTACGATTTCCTTGGTTTTGTTTATTTCGTTTCGCGCAACCTATCACTGTATTTACTTGTGGCACAATCCATATGTCTTTTTTTATAGTGTGTTTAATCTCAATGATGTTTTTATGAAATGGGTCAAAATTCTGGATTTAAAAATTCTGTTTTTCAAATTTCTGTTTATGCCTAAATTCAGTATTTTAAACACGAATTTTCGACTTTTTAATGTGATCCGTATTTGTTGCCCTTGTCACCTGTGCGTTTGCGAAATCAGACCCGTTTTTAAATTCACTTAACCATATTCTGAAACTCATATTCGACTACAGACCATATATATCCAACTTCACTTCTACTAATATTGAGAAACGCACAACATCGCTCACGACTGTTCATATTTTATTCCTAGTATTAATCCGAATTAAAGTCGTATTTGTGATTTTTATTCGTCGTGTGAAATTTTTCCATCTTCCAACCATCAACTGTTAAAACCGCCGATGCTAGACCTCAACGTTGTTTTGCAACCTTTGAATACTTTCGTTATTTTCTTTGAATTTTCAAAAACAGATCAAAACTCAGCTTAATGTCTTCCCAGTAGGCATATCATTTTAATAAAACCAGACTGCCAGTCTTATAATATTCTAATCTTCAAATTACTCTGCGAAGAAGCGTAGTATTGACTGATCTTACGGCAGCTAAAACAGCCAAGCTTTTTCATAAAAAAATCTTTAGGATTTTTTTTTTTTTAGAATTTTGAAAACCAGAATTTTGAAATACCCAGAGAATTTTGCTCATACAGAATTTTAATCATACAGAATTTTGTGTAACCAGAATTTTGAGAAACAGTATTTTGATTGAAATGCAGAATTTTGACCATACGGAATTTCGACCCCAACCCTACGAAAGGTATCGCATCACTAATTATTTCAAAATATACCAATAAACGACATTGACCATTTAATAAGCCTTCACGAAACTGGCATTATGGTTGTGTTAAAACAAAGCATGATGTCTGTCAAAAGAATTATTAGAATATAACGACCCCTCATAAATAAATCAAGTCAAACATCCGTCCCTCGTAAGCGAACATGTTTATGGCAGTACATTACATGTGCAAATATCTGTGATATTTCTTATTCCCATCAAATGCCAACTACAACGAGTTGCAAATTTACGACCCGGAGCACAAAGTTATGACCATAAAATACACCCACTTCGCCAAACAGCCAGCGCCCGTCTTCATTGTTGCCGGTTGCTGTCCCCATTCCTGTCGTCGTCTTCGGTCGTTTTAAGATCCCACAGCTAAAATTAACATATCAGCTTTTCTTTTCATTGCTCCACCATATCCATGAGGATTAATAATTTATGCACCACCCTCACAACTGATATCCTTTAAGTGGTGGACAGGACGCTGTGCACCGTAAATAAAGCACCGAACTGTATTAAACCGCAAAAGCCACAGGTAATGCATACATGTGAGGTACCTGTGTACATATACATACATACAAATATTATTTGAAGGTTAAGCGATGTAAGCGACAGCAGTCGTAACGTTTCAAATTACTCATAATGAACGTGATTCCGGGACCACGGTTTAGTTAAACCGGATATTTTGACTTTGCGGTCAACCGCCCGACTTCAGTGAATCATCCCCGAACTCATTTCTAATGCCAAGGGTGTACAGCTTGGGGCTACGCTGCACTGAACTTAAGACAAATCAAAAACCCATCCTCTATTTTATGCCAAGTACATACTTTTGGGTACTGCGGCTTCTGCCACCGAGCAAACAGAAAACAAGGAGATTTACAAAACTGAGAAAGAACGACGACAATGGAAAATAAATTCTGAGCACTTTAAAGGCAGAATCGCAAGCACCATGTTTTCACACATTTCGTTTCAACTAAGTTGTCCCCAACTTGAGGTTGAGCCAGCTGACAGAACACAAAACAGAAGCAAAGGTTGAGAAGATGTCAAGCCTTAGCTTTCACTAGTTAAATGTCAGCAGTCGAGAGATGAATATAGGTTAAAGTCTAAGCCAATGTCAGTTAGTCTTAATATTTGGTGTATTAAAAATAAGCATTGACATTTTTGAGGATTTTATATGTTTGCTCCTTGTATTTCTTAAATTCTAATCCTAATCTGGACTCATTTTTGAAAAAAAAAAAAAACAATTTTAATTTTAAAAATTCCTCATAAATACATATGTATGTACCTGTACATATTTTGAAGGGACCTGGATATAGGTTTCTTAAATCCACAGTTTTTGGAAAAAAAAACATTGATTACTTCCCAGGGATAGCATTATTTTCTTAGCTTGAAAATAAATCTACTTTTTAATATTTTGTACAAATAGTCTTGAAATCACTTTGTTTTTTGTCAGAATACCCATATTAAAAGTTATAACATTAGAGTTTTCATTATAGTTCAGTTCTGCGCATCTGTCAAAATTAAAAGAAAATGGCGGTTCCGGTGTCGCTTCATTTTTCAAATGTCAATTTTTTGATCTTAATTAATGTGTTACTTTTAAACAAAAAAGATTCTTTGCGGGGTTTGAATGTTTTTAATTTTAAGGTAAAAACATTTTCTTTTTAAGAATAAAATAATTTCCTACTAACGAGAATGACACCGGCAATCATTCGAACAACTATTTTATTTTCTGATAGTTTCAAATTTGAAAACCTGCGCATTAGTAGGTTTTCGTTTAAGATTTTTGTCGTGTTTGTTTTGTGTTACTTGCAATTTTGATCGTCAAATCACACTTCTAAATCAGAAATGTACATAGGTACATTTATTTACATACATACATATGTACATTATTTGGATGTTAAGCATTGGCCACGCTCGGGTGGTAGACCAGATATGGTATCCGAGAATCGTTAATATCCGATATGTTTTCGAATGAACGAAACCGGATACGTAACATTATCTGTCAAAAACAGCTGGCAAAACAGAATAGACCGAGAGCCCACAACAATTTTTGGATGTGAACGATAAAAGTCTGGCATGTCGGGGTTGGGGCCTTGAAAATTCATTTTTTTCTTAAAGCCCATGGTACCAAGTGTAGGAACTTAAATTTTTTTTAAATTAAAGAGCTGAGCGCCCTAGATATGAATATGGGGTTCAAAACCTTTTCTGCGGGTCCAAATGTCTGCAACACGCACTCAAAGATTGAAGCCTTGACTGGCACTTGCAGCCATTTGGTTCTTCGGAAAATATTTTGGACTCCATAGCCATGTCTCAGCTTTTTTATTAAATTTTTTGAAGTTCCTATACTGCATTTTCAATGCACTGCATTTTAAATGCAGTATTGCATACAAAAGCCCCAACCCCTACATGCCAGACTTTCATATTTGCATATGAATAGTATGGACCTATCTTAAAACAAAAGGAATTTTTGTTATCGCTCACACCCAAAAATTGCTATGGGTCTTAGTCTAGAATACAAAACAAATCAAAACAAAACTCAGTGATTTTATTTTGAAATCTATAGGGTTGAAATTGTTGGCTGCAAATTGTCCTTTGCCAATGAAATTTATACACGAATCGTAAACATGCAGTGCATTATACATTTGATGAAAATGGAGCTGGATTTGAAATTTACTCGCTTGGTCAAGGTTTTTTTTTTTGTTGAAATTTAGCTTTGGTGTTAAGTTAAAACCTTTCGTGACTGCGGGTGGGATTTTTATTTTTAGAATTTTGCCTAAAGTAGGAACGTATAGACTCAACTGATGGTAAAGAGAAGCATATGTTTTAATTTTGCCGAGCATGGAAAAAGTAGAAAAAAAACTCCCTAATGCACTCTTACTTATGCAAATTATGGTGAAGATAGAGTCTAATTAATAAGATTGCTCTACAGCATTTCAAAAAATGGTTCATAGACCATGCAGCGTTTGATATTAAGTGTGCACAAATAAATTATTACTTAAAACCTGTACCTGTTACGCATTTACCTAGTCTCTTTAAAGCCGCAGTCGCATTTCTCACCTACATACATATATTCAGATACTCGAACATTTGCATAGTTTATCCAACTGCTTAGCGTCAAGAATTACTTTAAACAAATTATTTTCCGATTCTCCCATTTAAACACACAAGATGCAAAATGATTTATTAACATAATTAACTTCAATTCAAAGCTAAAAAAAGTTTGTTAAATATGAAAAATACGCTTTTGAAACCTAACCAAAATGATTATGATAAATTAATTGCAACCAATTATGATAAACAAACTATAAAAGCTTGCATTCTTTGTCTTCCTAAAGAACTCATAAATTATATTTTATTCAGCAGAAAAATATCCTTAAACAGAGCAAGATTAATGAATAGGTTAGGTAGTAAAGAGAGGGAAAATTATAAAAACTGAAGAGAATATTTTTCGAATTAGGTTCTTATTTTTTTTTTTTATATTTGAAGACGATGTTATTTTTCCATTTCCTTCGGCTCCTTTGCAGTTGGTATTAAATAGAAATCATTCGGAAATGAAACTAAAACTTCTGATGGAGCGATGGTATGGAAGGAAAACACGTTAGGTATATCTACGTATGTTCTTATCAAATCTTAGATTTCATGGAATCCATACTATTGTGATATTGAAAATTACCTTTAATTTTTTTTTTGATTCGTTAAACACTTCTATTTTGCATAAACTATATGGCTGATGCCTTGGGTATTATTATTGGTTATTATATGTTGTTAGAATAATTGAAAAAATGGACTCAGCCATTAAGTCCAGGAAAAGTTAAAAAATAACAACAGCTTAGAAAGAAATCTCTTTAAAAAACTTAAGACACTAATTTTTCACAATATTATAAGACTATACCCTTTTAACATGCGCAAACTAGAAAAAAAACTGCAAAGAGCCATAAAATATGTAAATTTCTGAGCCGAATTTGAAGGAAATCCGGTCATCCTATTGGACTCTAACTTACAGCAAAGGTACACCCGTAACTAGAGACCCACTTGAAATAATGGACACCGAATTTTAAGACCTCTCCATCAGAATAATGTAAGGTTTTATAAAACCAACATTTTCCAATTAGAAAAAAAAAAAAATGAGAATGAAAAATAAATCAAAATTCAAATCATTAAAGTGAATTATTGAACGCATAAATGCATTACCAAAATAGAATTGAGAGAAAGGTGTCGTATTTCGTACGTGAAAGTACTGACCGTATAAATTCGATCAAAGTCTATCTGTTTTAAAGATTACACAAAGTGAAAAAAAGTCTCGAAACGAGCTTTCTTTTTTACGCCATTAAGCTTATCTTAACAAAAAAATATAAAAGGAAAAAGAAATCAATAAAAACTGCTGTCAATTTCACACACCATTAAAACCAGATTTATACAAAAACTTTTACATACTGAACAGTCAGTGTCTCAAACAAAAAAAAAAAATTTGCACACAATCGACGTCTTTTTTTATTGCAAAATGGTTATGTCATCTTTTTCCCAAACTGCTCATCAGAGCTTGTAATGACTATTTCTTCTCCTTCATCATCATCATCTTAAAGGATTCCTTTGAATAACTTAATGATTTAACTTAAGGATAATAATGTCACAAAGACATATTTTTTTTGCGTGAGTTTTAGGTTTCGAAAAAGAGTGATTATTGTATTTTGTTGTTCCTATGCTTAAAAAGACATTGCTATATCAACAAACATAAGCCAAAGCTAAAGAAGATGGATTTAAAATGGCATGACATGGGTGTATGAGTCCTTTAGAGTAGGTATCCTTTTGTCCCTTTAATATTATTATACACATAATCGTCAAAGGAAATTATATTTTGTATTCATTTAAAAATAAATTCGTAGACATTGCAAAATGAATTTTTGAGGAAGAGTTAAAACTGAGCCAAAGTCAGAAAGGGCTTCAAAATCATCATAGGAATTCGTTTATTTTTCTGCTTATTTCGTACTCTTTTTGTATAGCTATGGTTGTTATATAATTGTACAAATGTAAAAGAGTCATCATAAATTTAATGGAAATTGTTAACATAAAACTTGGTAAGTACTTTTCGTTGAGATAAAGATGGACTTTAGAGTTAATACTTGAAAATATTTTATTCTTGATTTTTGAAGTGCCTGTTATTTTTATGAAGACACTTAGTTTGAAGAGAATAAATTAAAATACAAATGGAATTGAGAAACGTTTCACTATAGAAAGTTAAACTCAAGTACTTTTTAAGTATTTTTATATAACTACTTAATTTCCATAGAGAATATAAAAACCATGACTATTGCAAAGTTTTACTACGCTCTCGCTTAGACTACAGCCTTAAATATCATTTCGTTATTAACTCAAAACTATCAATGAGCCAATGAACCTTTAAATATCACTTGCAGACTCATATACTATACGCATACAGTGCATGATTATGTCTACTTCATCTTTAACCATTATAGATCTCCATAAAAGTCTCCAGAAGTCGAGAGGCTGCAGATCTAAATGACAAGTCCATATTTTCTACTTTCATATGGCATTTTTATTTTTCTCTATTAAGCACTAATGAAAATTTACGATCTTACCTAAAATCGTTGGGCTCAAGATCAAAACAAATTTATCTTTTTGAACAATTATGTATTTAAATAAGTATTTCTTGAAAATTCTACTTTTTAAAAATATATATGAGATTTCTACATAGTATGTACATATATTATAATACTCGTACATACAATTCAATTTGCTCAAGAAAGAAATACTATATTTGTATACATACCTACTTAGTTTGTAGGTATAGGTATATAAAACTTATAGTACAATTTTAATTGCGAACGGCACCTATAGTGTTCTCACCAAATACACTGATTGATTATGAAAGATTATAAAAAAAATTAATTTATCAATATAATGGTAGTAAATAATTGAGATCCTATTTTATTTTATTGAACAAAACTCTGCCAGTAAACCTCTTTTTACTCAAACACTTTCACTACACCCCCTTTATAGTGTAATGTTAATAAATTAAACATTTATTTACATTGCACTATAAAGGGCGCAGAGGTTACACATCATGCACATTCCATATCTACTGATATTCATTGTAGAAAAGTTCAGTGTTTTTGTTTTCATTGTTTTATTAAAACCCACTCATCTTTTTTAACGAATTTTTTTATTTGAATATAGATATTTTCAACGGAATGACAATTGTCTTAGGTGTCAACACTTATTTCTATTTCTTTTAATGTTTGATTTTGTTTGAAAACATACACCTTTGAGATCATACTTAGATTAATATTTATACTCGATTATTATTAATTTATTTAAAATTAATATTATTAATACTCTTAACAACGAACACCTCAATAATGTGTACATACATATGTACGTACAAGTATTTGTTTTTGGTTCGATGAACTTATATCAAATGAGTTGTTTTATTTATTTTGTAAACAACAACATTTTTTTTAGAATCAAGGGCGTCAATGTTTCCTTTCCTCAACGATTTATTTTTAAGAAAATAAGTATTCAATTAAAAAAAAAAAAATATTTGTGGATTTATTTCTATTTTTAAAAGTACTATCTACAAAATAAACAAGGTGATTTCGCATTTCCTGATGGCAAAGTTCTTTAAGCAAAAGGACATAAAGCATATTTTTCATTTGAATCTTAAACAAAGAAAACAATATGTATTGACGAAAAATTTTCGAACATCCAGGCTACAGCATTTTATTTTATTTGTCATTAAATTCAATAGAATATTTCGTTTTCATACTAAACTTTTGTTGATTTATAGAATTAGGCACCAGTAGAAACAAAACAAGCCTATTATTTGTTATAAATGGTACGTACTCCGACATACCTACTAAAACTTCTGCAAATTACATACATACATTGAGTTGGTCTACTTTAAACTTCTTAAAACCAACAACATTAAATTCAATTTATTTATTTTTTTGAACTTATTTTTCAACTTTAAAAATTTGTTCTTTTGTTACAATTTAACTAAAACGGTATTATAAACGTCACATAGAAAAGTTTTTGTATAATTTCATTAAGGCCCGCCACTTTTGTCAAAATGACTTTGCGGCAACTGAATGCGTAAGCTTTAATTAATCTTAAATTAATCCATTTCAACAAAATTATGTATTTGTAATCTAAAATAAACTTCCATAGTCTTTAATTAATCATATTTAAGCTTAATTTTAGTTTTTTGTTACTGTATTTTAAGATTCAGCACGTTCATACGCGATCATAATGGATTTTAGCTTGCGATGTTTCTTTGAGTGTAGTAGCAGGTAATTTTAGGTTTACTTATATCCGTTGCGTTTAACTCGCGTTTTAGCAAAACGACAAAAATTAAATGAGATTGAACATCATTTTCAAGTCTTATTATTACAAAAATCCTCGAGGATCAAGGATAATTGTAGTATTTGTCTTTTCGATAATAATACAGCCAGTTTTGGACATGAAAACGCTGAACCGAAAAGTGAAACAAATTGCCCGGAAAAACTACTTTGCAAGAAGTGTAGCAGTTAAGGAATTAAAAAAAAAAACTGATTTATTTTGATTTTATTTATTAATGAATAACCCTAGTTTGTATTTATTGCTGATAAGATGCATCATCTGGTAATGTTTTTGTCGAAAACCAGAATTATTAGGTTAATTTTTTTTTCTAATAATCAAGTAAACGACTTAAGTACTCTATTGATAGGCTTGCAATTGTTTTATTGTGAGGACACTGTGGCGTAAACGTGTTTTTTTTATTTTATTTTATTTTTAAGAGTTTTTGTGGCGATCGATCTGCAAGTTGATTTGCACAACAAACGTCTGAAAGATAAGATTGAAATTAATTTACTGTATACTGTGGCGCGTATACGTATTGTTTTATTTATAGTTTAATGATAACGATCTCTGGTTTGGAAGTTGCAAAAATAAATTTGCAATACTGCGCTCTCTTTTCTTATTTGTAGTCAAGAGAAAAACACTGCAAATCGCTCCCGAATACAGTAATGTGTGTTACATAATCGGTAAAAAATCTCCCCATCACACTTCCTATGAATTCAAGAAATTTAACTCTCCCTTTGTGCTTGAAATTAATTTAAACTCTAATTTCAAATTACATCAAGCCCCATTCTTGAAAATTGTTTACTTCTTTAAATCATGGCATAACTTCATGAGACGGTGCTCCTTCAAAATCAAAACCAAATGGTTCCTTTCCTAGGCTAAACACAATAATTAATAATATAACAATATAAACATATTAAATAACGTTAAAGTATCGGCAATGAGAGATGTATTCTTTAAATTGTTTCCAGGAAAAAACCCCATCTGCTGCCGTCACTCCACTCTACCAAAAACAATCAAAACATGTTCGGCATTAAAGTAATATTAATTACAGAGTGTTGGAATAGAGCAATAATTATTATATTTGCGTTTGTTATACTTTATTGGCAACTAAGTACATTTAAACGCAATTTATCTTCCACACAGATGTGATTTTAAATGAAATACTTTAAGGAATTTATTAAACTAATGGTGAAAACGAAACCCAGATGTTTCACAAAAAGATAATGGAAGTTTGAAGCCCAAAAACCCTACCACTGACTACTTGCTCTAACCGAAAATTTTGTATGTTAATATTGAGGCTGGAGACTAAGAGGCAAAATTAACTACCATCTCCACACATTTCAGCATGATGATGACGATAAGGGAAATATTTAATGCTACACAAGACCCCAGGTAAAGAGGCAAACAAACTGACAGACAAAAAAATAAAAATATAAAAGAAATATATTTATATCTGATGTCTGCAAATGAAGGGAGAAAATGTCAAATCCTTGTGAGCCCTAAGAAATCGGTTTAATATACAAATATAATGGGTATTTTTTTTTTTTGTAGATTGATTAATATTTTGTTAAAATTCTCTTAATTTCTTTTCCGTCAAGTTGTCGTTAGTTTAGAGATTGAACTACCGAGCTTTTTATGGAAAAATAGTCTTTTAACGACGAGGCCCAATGTGATTATTAACTTGTTTATTATGAACAATATAAGACACAGAAGTTTACTGTTTAGTATAATCGTGCAATTTAACAAGACCTTCTTGTTTCTTTTGAGTCTTTGATGTCGTTGTCTAAAAACACATCTACAAAATGTCTTAAAGAATGAGCCGAGATTGAAACAACAAAGCTTAAAAAGACGACTACCTAAAATTTTGCTCAAAACATAAATGATTTTATGTATAAATGTAAATTATAATGAATAACAATTTTTAAATAAACATTTATTCCCTTCGTTTTAAAAGATACCTAGCTTCAATAAGACACCCCCTATGAAATTACAATCTTGTGAAAAAAAAACTCATTTTTGTTCTAAGTATTAATTAACACATTCTTCTTTTTTGAAGGTTTACTTAAATTTACTTTTTTGTTCAAAACCTGCGCTAATTATTCTTTCAGAATTAAGTATGTGTACATACTTATCTAAGCAATTTTATCCAAGACACGATGCAATCCACTTTATATTTTTATTGAAAACCTTGTCCAAAATAAAATAAACATTGATGGGAACTCAGCACTTAATGGCGTGGCTATTAAATTCCAATATTCTGATATCGAAACACATTATTGGAATGTTACCAGAGGCACATAAATAAAAGAGCACTCCCTTAAGAGCATTAAGAGGTCAAAAATTATTATCTTTCCTGAAATAAATAGAAGTCATCCGTCCGAATACCGCCCACCAACCCGCACACTTGCAATCGATGCCAGAGTGTTTATCCAGAAAATCATACAATTTTGCCAAAACCAGCCATCATAATGCCCGCGCTCTTTTATACATAATTCACTTTCGATTCCATCAAGTGCTAAGCTCCAATAAAAATGCCACAAGCTATTTTTCCAGCACGAATTTATTATTAGTCAAGTCGATTGACTGATACAGTAATGGATTCAGTATTTATATAGTTAGAAGTCTTCTGAATTTCCCAGGACACCCACTTTATTTCCATTAAATGCTGTATCAAATAATTTGCTTCAATTTATTGTTGTATAGAAACGTTTAAAAGTCGATTTCAAGTTTATTCAAAAAGGTGCTTTTGATTCGTTTTATGGGTTCAAATAGAAAGTGAACTTCCATTACGTTGTTCGTTGGTTCAAAATCCAACCCCATATCCACGCAATTCGCACAAAATATACACGCTATAATTTCGCTTTTGGACATGACACAATTACATCCTAATGGGTTTTTGGCAGGCGGCTTAACATGAATACAAATTCCGAAAAAGGATTTTTTTTACGAGCGTTGTATTTATGGGCGAAAAGAATTTGAGTTTTCATAGTAATTTACACACTGTATCTTAATCTAAATCCATCTGAAGAAATTTTAACTTGTGGGTGAAGAATTTATTCGAACAAGATAGAGGTTTTAATGGAAATGTAAAATGTGTAAGGAAAAGAAATATAGCAATTTGGTTTGTGTAATTTATATTTGAGGCAGAAAAGGTTTTAATGTATTAAATGTGGAAGAAAATGAAATATGGGTTTAAGATGAATTTGAGTTTGCGGTTACAAGCGTCTTAAAAAAGGGACATAGGATATAGAAGAGTAATATTAATATTGGTTGATACGAAAATTAATCTTACTTAAAATATTGATTATGGTGAACAACTCATCATCAAAATTTGAGTTTAAAAAAAGTAAATCAAAAGGAAAACATGGCTCAAAATATTGTAGACAAGCAATATATGTAAATATACAAACCTATAGCCTGTTATGTTTTAGTTTAGGTAGGTAGTTGTGTTCCCTCAATTAATCAATTTAAATTATATCTACTTTATAAGATATCCCTTTAAAATAATTTCAAAACGTGATAAAATTCACAACTTTTCTCTCTTAATTAAACATTTGTAGAATGAACATTTGTAGTGGCTAGTGGCTAGTAAATAGGCCCTGTTCAAAGAATTGAGATTTAACATAAATCATACAAAATAACAAATTTCCTCAGAAACACTTCACATTTTTTGTCAAAATCAATTTTGTCAATTTCAAGGGGAAGAGATCTGATACTTTCTGAATGTGTATTTCGATTGATAAATTGGCTTTCACATTAATATAATAGGTACATTTAGCCACCACTTTAAAGAAGAAGAAGCAGGAACAAAATACAATTACCAGCCAGAAGCAGTGGCGTGGCTAGGGGGGGGGGATAGAGGCAATCAATCCCCTCAATAAGCGTTCAACTCAAAAAAAAAAAAAAAAAACAATTTGAAGAGCTTAGAATCTGGCTCAATGGTTTGTCACAATATGTAGCTTTGCATGAGGTATTGAATTTTATCTTATAACATTTAATATTTCATACTTTGTGAAATATTACTGTTCATATTAGAAATGTAAAATCTAAAATAGCTTTGACAAAAATATTTCTCAAAATTTTTTCGATTTCCTAGAATTTGGAGCTTTTAAAAATTGTACGGAGATAGACTACCACCTTCCATTATAACGCTTTCATATTCTTTGTTTTGTTAATTATTTTTAAATAAAGATTCGTTTTCTTGTTTTTTTATTTTTTTATTATTTCAGTCGGTCTACACAAGCCGTGTTATAAATTACTATTAAATTTTATCCGATATTAAATATTGATGTTTCTACGCTTCGTTTCCACGTTTTTTATCTTATTCAACATTAAAATTAGGATACAATTTTACGCCTCAGATGATTTTCGTGAATTATTCCCGTTTATCTATGAAACTCTGGATGAATGAACGAGAACCTTGGAAAATGAAGCGGACAAATTTTAAAAACGTTATGAAGCTCCTGACTAGTTTACAGTTTATATTAATCTTCTTTTTGGAATTTTTTAAGGTTCGGACAAAAATTGCTGAAACTTTTTTTGTTTCATTTCACAAAAACACAAACCCATTTCTGAGCTTTTTTACAATTGATCTTGGAGAGAGAATAACTATATTCATGTCTTTTAAGGCAGGCTTCATTGAAATTACTTAACCTGCTGTCTTGTTTTATCAAACATTTCTTCCTGGGCCATCTCAATTTTTGTGTCACATAAACAATTTAAATGAAATTTAATACTACGTCCTTTACGCCATGAACATATGTTCATATATAACGACTATCAAAATACATTTCACTGAAATAAATTTAAGTAAAACAAAACTCTGTCTCTATCTTCTTACCTACATACATTTTTTTTCATATAATTCTTAAAACAAAAAATCACTTGTTTCATTTTTTTCAGGCTAAAATGCTTAAAATTTGCAATTCTAAAACACAATTTCAACAAACAAAGTTTATGCTTACAAGAAATATTTGTAGAGTAAGAGAAGAGGAGGTATGGTGATGTTTTCTGTTGAATGAAACATGAAAAACTCATAACACAACTTCATCTCTGGGCATCAGAACACAGCCACGAATTCAGAAGAGAAAAATGGTAGGTATAAATGTTTAGATTTTTTTTTAACTTTTTGCTGTTTAAAAGTTTTAGAATGTTGTGCTTAAATAAATCACTTTACTAAATGTAGCCCTGTGGGCAATTTAAAAAGTGAATCCCTTTCAAGTGTTCGTACCGATAAATAAATTTTAAACCATTTTGTTCCATACTTTAGATTTTAGTTTGGATTTTAGAAATTTAATTCAGTGTGTCCTCTTTGTGAACAAAAAAGACCTGTGTCTGGGTTTAAGGCTCCCCTAAACAAATGCGAAACATTCGTTGCAGCGAAGAAACATTCGTCAGTCAAAATTAATTCATATGTTTCTCCGCCGCGTTGGTGTGGGCACTCTCATGTATCAACAAGTATGTAAATAAATTTTGACATGCGAATGTTTCTTCGCCGCAACGAATGTTCCGCATTGGTTTGGGAGAGCCTTTATTCGTAAGACAGTTGGTGAACTTTTACGTTTGTTTGATATTTTAAACAAAAGTAAGTTACAGATATCATAACTGGTGGTATTTCAATACACTTTCTAGTAACAAAAAAGTGGAAGGAAGTAAGGTGATAAGCATAATAATTTCATGTTTCTTCATATTAAATTTTGTAGAACAATTTAAAAGTTTTTGTATCTTGTTGAGGTTAAACCCATTAAGCTTTTCGAGAGGAAGATTGATCAGAAAATAAAAATACAATTTTAAATGATGAGTATCAAATTCAATGACAAAACTACTAAGCCACTAAACAAGCTGGAAACCTTGAAGATGTTATAATTTACTATTCAGTTATATGTGAATAAACAAACCAGGTCAAAACATCCATAAAACGTGCCAGGGATGGATGACAGAAGGCATATCAAGAGTATAGAAGATTTAAGATACGAAATTTGACTAAGTAGCAAATTATTAGTCGACCTTTCCAAACAGAAGTTGTAATTAGACCTGTCTTAAATAATACAAAATTGACAAAAACACAAAAAGAAATTTATATCCTTGAAGTTCTTAATTTCCAAATGAAATGTTTTGTTTTTGTAACAAAAAACGTAGCTAACAGTAATATAGTTTTTTACAAATCGGAACAAAAGTTGAAGTATGTAATTTGATTTTCAACTTAATTGTTTATCCGCCCCTTTCTAAAAAATGTCATCAAGAGAATAAGCAAAAGTGTCCCTTCAAATAATTGATTTATAAATGACAGTTGATGAAGGTTTTAAAACAAAAATCTTTCTTATCCAACTCACAGAAAAAGTTCAATCTGGACCTGCATTTTATAATGCAAAAGTTTTAAACTCCAGAAGTATCATTTTCCAACCAAATAAATTATAAATCAATCCCTAGCTGTCACATTGTTTCCTAACAGCATCTACCCACCAACTTTCATATACCCTTGTCAACATTAAGTGAATTTTATTTTAAGTTTCATTTGAAGAAAAACAGATAACACTCATTGGCCCCACTTTTAAATAATAACTTAAGGATGAGTAGATAGATATAGCTAAGCAAAGCACACTATAGTCTTTAGCACTTCACTTCCTCCAAAAACTCCAAGTTAAAGAATTTTAAAGGTGGGAAACGGTGTGAAACACCATCCCAGAAAACTACCTATATTATGTACTCACGTTTTGCTTTTCATGCTTTTGTGTGTCATCTTAACAGGAAGGAAGCTCAGAGTTTTGTCCGGCTTCCGTGATCAGAGTAAATTATAAACTTTTTTCTTTGTCACACTCACTTGATTCGTAGGTATACTTGGAGACATAACAAAAAGAACATTTGCCCAACAAGCGGAGTTCACCTTTTCACATCCGGCTATTAATCTGATTTTACAAAAAAATATACCAAGAACAAGAACAGATGCATACATATAAAGAAACTTCTGCAAAAGCAATAACTATACCATTACAAAAGTTTGTAAACTAAAAAATGGACTAGATTCGCAGTGGAAAAAGGATAATAGACCAATTGTTGTGAAAGTCACAATTATACCGCTCATCGTCGCGTCGACGACGTCATAGTCGTGTCGTTCGTTCTTTTGATTTGCATCTTAAAAGTTTAACCAACAAAAAAAAGTGCCCTACTTTGGGGTGTAACAAAAAGGCTTTTATTCAAAAGAGCGAGTTGTTGGTGTAAAATGAATAGGTATACACCACAAAAATAAGGGCACTATAGTTAAATACCTGCACAAACAGGGTGTGTTTGATATATAATTTGTCTTGGTCATGCATTTATTCGTTTTGTGACACACGCTGGCTGTTTTCAAATTTAATGTCAATGGAAAATGGTTCTCGGGCATATTCTTAGTAGAAAAACAGTTTGGATCTTGAATTTAAGTGATTTTATAAAACATTCACTAGGTTTTGAATTTGAAACTAAACATTTTGATTAATTCAAAAAACTTGATTTATTGATAAAATAAGTTGTGTTATGATGTCGAATTTCTTTCAACAAAGGTTAGACCGCACTAGGCGGAACTGCACTGCAGTGGAACTGCGATCCACAATTATCTGTATGAAATTTTATAAAGTTCAGTTGCCGCTTAGTGTGCCTGAGTTGCCTTGTCGTCGTGAAGTGTAAAGTTCCGCTGCAGTTGAGTGCGGTCTAATTATTAGTATATAAGTCTACGCTTGCAATAAGCTTAATAAATTAATACAACATTAAGAAATCAATTCGTTTTTTTTGTCTTACCTTAAGAAATCAATTCTTTTTTTGTTGTACAAAATTCTTACAAAAATTAAATTTTGTCTGAAATTGTCTGCGCTGTTTGACAGGAATTTTGTCAACAAATTTAAATTAATTTTAGTGAATCGTTCAAAAAACAAACAAAATCATTTATTCATGTATTGAAGTTCCTAAAAACAAACTTTGATTCAACAATGAAAAAAAGGTGAAATCCCGAAGCGTAGCCTTCTTCAAGGAACACAATCGTGACGCTGTACTTACTTTTCATACTTGAAATTGAAACTCTTTGATATTTCTAATAATGCATGCAATGGATTACTGAAATTATTTACTGAAATTTTTTAATTCGACATAAGTATGGCTTAAAAATAAAAATCTAAAATCGTGAAGGGCAGAATAAAGCCTTTTATTTATAAAAAACATAAGTGGAAATTCCAGAACAGCTGATGCTTTTTTTTTTAAATACATTCGAATACGCTTAACTAGAACACCATAATTGCAGAACATTTATTTCAATTAAGTGGAGTTTTCAGTTAACTGAACTTCGGATACTTGAAACTTGTTTAAAATAAGCGGAGTTTTGGCAAAACAAATTAAATATCATTTATCTAGCCTGAAAATAAAAAATAAATGTAGGTATTGTTTTTTTTTTGTATTGTGTCAAAATAATTATATTTCCATATGAAACAATTCAAACAACAAAGGTATTTACATTTTTAATGACAAATATTGCATCAGCCATACGTTTTCTGTCCAAAATGTTTGAGGATAAGTCAAAAAATAAAGAAATTTAAAAGAAACGACTGACACTAGGTGGGAATAACAAGAAGTGAGATTTTGGCATTTCAGATTTGACATTGCAAATTTAAATGGTGTGTTCCATTTAAAATTTGATGGCAGCATTCAACGGTCGTTTCACTTGTGCGGAGTTAAATAAGTGAACAATTTTTATTTTAGGCAAACAATATTGTTGCAATTATCCGCAGTTTGAAATTAAGCGGAGTTCAGTTATGCGAAGCAGTTTGTGTGAAAAATTCTCAAAAAGGCTCCAGAATAAATTTCTTGTTTCACATAACCGATGTTTTCAGTTAAGCGGAGTGCAGTTAAGCGGAGTTGACTGTATCATTAAAAGAAGACAACAAAAAAAACAAATATTCAACAAAATAAAATTTCAACAACAAAGCTCAAAAGTATACACAATTCTATATAATAGGTATATTTGGTAGAGGTACCTAACCACCTACCCTTGCGGTTTTGTTTCAATTTCATTAACATACCATCATAAAAAGCGAACGAGGATTATTTCAATTGCTTTTGAAATACCATCATACCATTAAAAGCTACCCCTGTGTAAAAAAAAACAAATTCCTGTCAGAACAACGCTCCAAATTATCTATCTCGATGATCGATACTGATGGATGAGTTCCTTTTGGTCAATACGTCAATTTCATTCGCGTGGAGCACACACAGTTGCTTTTTTAATTTGCATTTCAAAAACCATTCCATTAATCACACTTGAAAAGTTTTAGTATCCTAAAAATTCCCAACAACAACCATGCATAAATTAAACTGATATACAAGCGTCACCAGTTCTCCACAAATCAATAAAGATTTTTAAGTGACGTTTTCGTCAACACAAGCTTATTCAAAAAAAAAAAAATACACCTATCTATCTATGTACCTACCTACATCTACCCACATACCTATATGAAGGCAATTTACATATACTGTGACTATTATAAATTGTACTGAATATGGTGGCATAAGTTGTTAGGGCAAAATGATAAATCCTCAACATCAGGATGATAAACGATGGAAAAGCCACCTCTGTCAACAAAAAACATCTGTAATTTCTTGGCTTTTAACACATTGTTTTAGACAGTGTACCTAAACCTATTGCTTTGAGGAGTGCCTTCATTTGAATTGTATTATAATTATTAAAATGATAAATATGTGATAACTCTTCAAGGACTTTGAATAAATTCAGACTAGATTAACATAATGTATTTTATATCATTTCGTTAGATTTGATTTCTATGTTCTTCTTTTGGTGTTTTATACATAAATATGTAAAATGATTTTTATTTTAAATTTTACATTTTCTCGTGCGGCTTTTGTATATAAAGATACATATATAAATACAATTTTGCGGTTTTAGATTTATGGTGACAGAGACATTTTAGTTGGGAGATGAGCGTCGTAGTAACCTTTCGTGAAATAGCAAATTAATAGGGGTTAGAAAATCTTTCTAATTTCAAAGCCTTGTGCATAATTTGATGATTAAGATGACCTTCCTTAAATATGTAGATTAAGAATAATAATGAGATTTCCTGGCATCATTAAATGAAAAAAGATTTTGAATTTCATTGGAAAACTTCAGACTTCGAAATTAACACCTATGCACAAGTACATATATATATTACACAGGTTCTAAATGGGTGGTTGAATTTATGCTCATGAAATCATGTACTTAAAACTTCAAATATAATGTTTTATTTTAGATTGGATTAGGTTTTGAATTTTTTAGGGTTAAACTCGAAATAAGTACCTAAATTCGGTGATTTACTAGTAAAATGCTTTTGATATTTTATGGTCCTTAATGTTATAGCCTTAAAGCATTCATACCTATTTCACTTAAAAACTTTTCCTTGGAATTGGAAGAACTGTAGACAAATCCAGAGCCAACTATGAAACGCTGGCTTAACACACACAACTGAAAGAATGAGCCTGGGCTACAATAACATGACACAATTTATTTAAATTAAATTTTCAGAAGATTTGCTTATAATTTAAAACAAAAATCACAATACATAAGTTGAATATGAATATAATATGCAATGCATATTGGTAAAAGGATTCCAAAATTTGTCTGCATGTCAGTTCCTCTTTCAAAAGCAATTTGCATGACTTATTTATAATGAACTTTAAAACAATAACCCTCAAAAACACATCTTATTTACGCCAGTAATTAAACTGTATCCTTGCTTTATATAGGATGCATGCTTCAAGTTAAGATTCACGTTCATAATTCTTAATTTCCTGTCAACTTAAAACGGAAAATAACGATAAAGGTACATGACTTAGTTCCTATCATAAACATACATACATACGTAGTATAAAGGTGCAAATCTAATTATTAACAAATATCCGTTTTACTCGTCTGCTTTTATGCTTTATTGATTAAACCATATTCAACGTGTTCATATAATACGAGAACAAGAGTGAATGGAATCATTTATGCACTTTGATGGTGTGCATATTCTATGCATTTGCATGTAGATAGTGGATATATATTATTTTCTTGTTAGGTAGGTATGTTTTTTCATCATCCTTTAATAGGATTTTCTGAATTTAGAATTTCTTCAACTTCCCAATTAGTGTGATGGAGTTCGTAAAATAAGTCGTTAAAGTAATAATTGAACATGAAATACGCTAAATTATCTTGTTGAGTAATTTTTTCACAATTTATATAATTTTAAATTCTTGTGTAGGTATATTTATTTATATTTATATGAGGAGCTGGTCGAAATGCTGTATTTTAAAATACTATATGGTCAAAATTCTGTATGAATGATACTGTATGGTCATAATACTGTATGGTTAATATTCTGTATTTCAAAATACTGTATGTATGTTCAAAATACTGTATCTCATAAAACCTTATCTCAAAATTATTCATCTCAAAATGCTGTGAGCAAAGTAACTCTTTCTAAACAAAATGCATATCCGTCAACTAATAATTTGTCTTTTCCCTTATTTGACTTCACAATCGATATATTCATTTTAAATAACAAAATAGCACTAAACACTTAGATTTGCACAAGCTCTTAAACATCAACGGAATGCATGAACACGTGGAAGTTTTGACAGATCAATTAGTTTGGTGCAGTTGTTTATGAAATTGTTGATTATGATCAAAACAATTCATGTAAAAATGTGAGCGAGATACGAACAATTAAGCAGAAGAAAATGAGAAAGAGAAAATAAGAAGAAGATACCATTTATTTAATTTTTGTTATAATAAATTCAATGACTTATGAATTATCATAGGTACATGTTATTGTTCAAGGGAAGTATAACAAAATATTATCCGAATGAAAAATTATTATGATATATTCTTAAAAAAAGTATTCTGTTTTCAAAATTCTGTATTTGAAAATGGTAGTAGCCCGTAGCGTAATGGTTAGTGCCATCGACTGTCACGCTGGAGGTCTGGGATCGCTTCCCAGCCTCGTCCACCTAAAAACTAAAAAAAAAGTTTTTTTTCAGGGCTACTGCCTCTTGTGAGGAATTGACAAATCCTCCAAGAGTATCACTTGTCACGAACAATGCTTCTCGTCTAGCCGGATTCGGCATAAAATTGTAGGTCCCTTCCATTCCTGTCGAAAGGCGCACACAGGAATGGTTGCGAGTTGTTAGTCACTAGGCCCTGGTTCTTCATGAGCCGTTGTGCCACCCGATTTATTTATTTATTTTTTATTTGAAAATGCTGTAAATAGTATACAGGATTTTCAAATACAGAATTTTGAGATACAGAATTTTGAAATGCAGAATTTTGACCAACCAGAATTTTGACTTACAGTATTCTGATCATACAGTATTTTGTACATATACAGTATTTTGAGATACAGTATTTTAAATACAGTATTATGACTCATACAGTATTTTGACCCCAACCCATTTATATGGTCAGTTGCAAATTTAATTATATATACAATTCAAGAAAATAAGAAAGGATTTGAGAAGAAAAAAGTGCACAACTGGGAGCCACTTATTTGCCTCGCGGTTCAACGCTATGCTTTGGGAAATGATTCGTGTGCATGTTCTAAGAAAAAAAATAGTTCTACAGGAGGGTAAAATATGCTCCCGTTTATGTGCAAGGGGTGATTTTCTAAAACATTGACTGAAAATGGATTAACAATTCCTATAATGCACCATCTTTTAACCTAAGAGTAGAAACATCAATGGAAAATATGCTTACGGAAAGTACTATTTTAGTAAGTATACAGTTCTTTAGATAAAATCAAGAAATAGGAAGGAGTTTTCTTTGACTTTATTTAAGCCTTTTCCTATTCCTATTAAACCATTCTACTTATAAGCTAATTTAGAGCATTTTGTTTATACGAAATACGTTCAAAATGTTTCTAATGTTCTACTTCTTCCTCATCAAAAAGTATCACATACTCATAAGTTCTTATAATGAACTTAAATACATAAGCTTCCTATACCTTAATGTTTTAACAAAATAGCCAAAACTCATAACTTGATTCTGTGGCGGAAACGGCTTAGCTAAAAGTTGATTGTCGTTTTGACGATTGCATTTTCTACCTTTGTCTATAGAATTGATAGAGACAGCTATCACAAAAACGACAATCAACAAAAATTGATAATCAAATCAGCTTATCCGATTCTACATTTGTTAAGCAAAGCAGAAGCACGTGTAACTGACAAAACGAATGAATAATATTCAAGTCCTAGCTTTTACACAAATGTGTGGTTTAGGTCTCGCCGCTTATCGGAGACATCAATGAAATGAACCGGTCGTTATTTATTAAAGAATTAACTATATGTATTATTAAATTAATCTCACATGTTTACAGGTAAGAAAACTCTTAATTTGGGACACCAAAAATCCTACACCTATCTAAATTAAAATATTTGTTTATAGTTGTCTATTATGTTAAATAGGAACTTAATTAATAAAATTATTTTTATTTAAATACATAATTATGCACATTTAAGCCTAGATAATCTAAGATTCAAAGTGTTAAATCGACTGTAAAACACTTTTAAAAAAACATGCTATCGAAATATTACACATAATATATTTTCCATTCATCCCATTCTTATATACTTTATAGTTCTAACTTGTGTGATGTTGCTATTTTTAAATTATCCTTGAAATCGAAAATATTCAAATTCAAATACAACGTACAAAATATTTCTTCCTAATGCTGTGACAACAAAAATATATTCACAGAAAAGCTATCATCGAAGAGAGATTTTCCGTTCAATAATTTTCAGCACACAACCTGTGTCATGCTGATAGGATAGGAACTCGTGCAAATCGTAGCATCACATTATGCATAACTGTCATTGTTGTTGAATTGTTAAAAAGAGAACACAATAGAAATATTTTGATTTGTATAGTATATTAAATTTGTCTTTTATTCGTAAAATTCTTAAAATAGAATTCGAAAGGATTTTCTGATAAAGAATACCTACCAGAAGGAATGAATTAGGTTGTAAGTACTCGTATGTATATCTATAGCATTGAAACATGTGAAGAATTTTGAAAAATAGACATACCTACCTAAGAGTGTTATTGTGATGTGGATTTTCTAACGAAGTAAATCTGGAAATTGTTTGGATAATTTCGTTTCTCGGTGGAGTAATCTAAGAGAGTGCAATATTATATTTTTTTATATTAATTAGTTTGATTATTTTGAGAAATCAGTTAGTAAGAAGCAAATTTAATAGAACAATTCAATTAAAAAAGGAAAACAAAAACAAATGAGCAAAAATGATGAGCATTGAATTAAATGACTTTTTCTTGTTGACTTGAAACACATAAATAGTGTAACGATAGAAGTTAACATCACACACAAAGACGTCAAAAAAAAAACTAGAAATTGTTTCCCTAAAAACCTCTGTTTAAAAATAAATTATCCATGAAAGAAAAAATTGAAAAAAACTCGAAAATAAATTCATATAAGTTAATTCATATAGCACTACATTCAATAATAGGTACTCTTATTTGTACTGGGATTGAATTTTACAAATAAAATTGGATAGTTAAATGATTGTTAAATCGGAGTGTAATTGAATTTTTGCTTCGAATTCAATTTGTATTATTGATAAATTGAAATAATAACCTGAAACTGGATAACAAACTATACGTAATTTATTTTTTTTGTATAGATTTCCTGGAAAATACAATAACAAACATTTTATATTAAGCAGGAAATTATTCAATTAGGAAGTTAAAATCTAATTAAATTTTCCAGCTTTACGCATCAGCGCCCATTATATTGTTTCGGAATACTTGAATCGGCAAAAGTGATTTGAAAAGGTTTATTTAATTAGAAAAGCGTTAACAAACATAAAATATATAGAGCAAAATATGTTGAAGAAATCGGATACTGTAATTAAACGATTATTTTCAGATGGTTGCGGGATTAGGTCGTTGTTTTTAATTAAATCTTAAATCATACAAATATTCAAATGTGTTTCATTTAAGGTCACAAGTAAGAAATTAAATAGAAAATGTTGTCTTTGCAGTCAAGGTTTAGTTCGTTTAACGTGAAAACGTACCTTTCCTTATACAAATAGACACATACATACATACTTCCATTTTTCGTCTTCCATACAAAAAAGGATTTGAAATTCACAAAACAAGTTGTTTTAGTTTTTTAATAACTTTTTGTTTCACTCAAAAAATTCCATTATGTTCAAGGTCAAATTAATTCAATAAGAACAGAAGGTACATACAATGCTAAGCATACTTAAAGCATTTTAATTTATAGTTCACCTACATCCTCATCGAGCCCAAAATAATTCCTTCACTATTCACCCAAAGAGATTTCTTAAATGGAAATAGAAATATTTCATATTTTTCGAATAAGTTTGGGTACCCGTGTAGGTACTCTAATACAGCGAGCTTTAGTAAGCATATCTCTTTGTTTGTCGGAGGAAACAAAAATTAAATATATTCATGTAGGTACCTACTATGTTTGTAAATATAGCCGTAGAGAACGGAACTAGGAAACATGAAACAAGTATACTTACAAATAAAGTTGGGGCCCTTAACTTTTAGAATTCAAATTACGAAAACGGACAGTCCTGGCAGTTATGTTATGTATCTATGTGCCATAAACAGTAACTAACCAGTGTTATTTGTCAGTCCAGAGTTAACTATATATGATTTAAAACTTGCCATATGGCATCGGTTATCCGTATTCAATACGTATATGCACATTTATATGAAATTATTTCAGTCCCAAGTTTTTTTTCATCATTCTTTCGGGGCTATTGACCGAACCCAACATACGCTTATAAAGTGCCAAATGCATATGGGAAGCAAAGCCCAGCGCAGCGTTATATGTAATAATAATACTATACTAAATACTATAAACCAATATATTTAAATTTAAATATCTGGTCATAACTCTAATACTACGATTTAAGAGGTGAACTATGATACAAGTCGCATAATCGTTTTTTTTAAGTGCTACCAGTAGTTAACAAGAAAACGTTATTAATTTAATTACCTACTGCCGGAATACAAACTTTTAATTTTGACTTTGATTGATTGCCAATATTAAATAAATTTAGCTGTTGGTAAATATAAAGTGATCACTGATCATCATCTTTTACACACTTTATCTGTCGAAATGAGTTGGTTTGTAAACCAACTTATGCTATGTTTCCAAAGGTTCATCTCAATTTACATTCAATAAATCTATGTGGTCTTTCCACCGCACAAACAGATTAAAAAAGATGATTAAATTTGACAGAATATTCAAAATATAAATGATGATCATTGATGTGCGATGTGTTAAACGCGATATGCATAAAGGCCAGTTCGAATCTTCAAACTACTTTTTCTTAAATAATAAGATATAATAAGATTTATTTGAAATCTACTAGATAGGTTAGTTAAATTTTTATGACAAATCTGACTTAATCCCGGTTTAGTGGTTGGTGAAAATGGAGCGTTAATAATTCGTTTTTGTGCAAACGTGGCTGAGCATTTGAACCGTGGATCAAACCGTTGATTAAATATATTCGATCAGGGGTTAGATTACCTATACTCTTTCAGCCATATTTATTAGATTTTTCACTAATACTGGAGTCGAAGCACTTCCCTTCAAGCAAAATCACGGACCCAAATTTCTCGGTTCAATTGGGACTCAAAAAAAAAATGAGTGTCTCACACACAATAACAAATTTTCTGTGTACGCATGTAAAAAGAACGAGAATCGAGAGTATTTTTTTTAAGCATCGAGAAATAAAGAGAGTATAGGCGAAGTATACAATCATTTTGCCTTAATAACGGTTGTTTTTTATCTCTTTTTTCTTGTTAAAACTTTTAAAAATTTCCAATCAGAAATGCAAGTTTCTATTTATTAAATGTAAATTTATATTTGTGGAAATTTGTCATGGTTATTAGTGCGAAATAGTCTTTAGAAAACCTTCAATGATAAATAAAAAAAAAACTCTTGAAATGAAAAAAAACTGTTTGTTTTATTTTTGTAGGCAATGGAGAAAATGGAATAGATGGTATGCCTCAATTCATTAATTTTTTTTGGAACCGTTTTAGATTCCATTTGGTTTCGGTTCTCCGAGTATGGTGAATTGAAAAACTCTCTCTCTCACAATACATTCACATAATGACTTCGTGGTGATTCTAAGACCCCTTTCACACAAGGAAACTGAGTTCCCGGCGATTTTTAGTTTCTAGGCGAGAAGGGCGTAAAAGGAAGACAACAAATTTCCCCTCACACCCTTCTCACCAACAAACTAGCCAGTTTCTGGCAACTCAGTTTTCTTGTATGAAAGCCGTCTTATTTCCATAATAATTTGAGCCGCAAAACGCAGTTTTTCGATCCGTATTTGGATCCGAATGCGAAGTCGTCCATACGTTGGTTGATACGTTTGCGGACCGAAAACGAGCTCGCTTGCTTGAAGGGTTACTCCGGGCTTACGCCAAACTAATCCTTAGACGGCTTTCACACAAGGAAACTGAGTTGCCAGAAACTGGCTAGTTTGTAGGCGAGAAGGGTGTAAGGGGAGATTTTTTGTCTTCCTTTTTCGCACGCCCTTCTCGCCTACAAACTTAAAATCGCCGGCAACTCAGTTTCCTTGTGTGAAAGGGGTCTTATTAATAAAATATTTTCTTATCAATTTTTTTACCAACAAAATAACCAATCTAAAACCCTCCCTTTAAGAAATTTCCAATTAAAAATACAAGTTTACTGTTTATTATATGTATGTATGTATAGTTGTGGAAATATATAATGTACCTTTTATAATTGATAAATAAAAATGTCTTGAAATAAAAAAAAACCCTGTTTGTTTTTTTTCTTGTAGGCAAGATGGGAAAGTTTCTTTTTAATACAATACATTTGGGCATGCCTCGATTCATTAATTTTTTTTGGAACCGTTTTGGATTCCATTTAGGTTCCGTTTTCACTAAGTATGGTGAATTGGAATACTCTCTCTCTCTCTCTCATAATACATTCACATAATGGCTCCGTGGTGATTCTAATTTCCATACTAAGACGGCTTTCACACAAGGAAAGTGAGTTGCCAGAAACTGCCTAGTTTGTAGGCGAGAAGGGTGTGAGGGCAGATTTGTTGTCTTTCTTTTACGCCCTTATCGCCTACAAACTAAAAATCGCCAGCAATTCAGTTTCCTTGTGTGAAAGGGGTCTAATTTGGAATCGTTTTGGATCCGGTTTTGGGTCCGTTTATGAACTGGTTTCGGTTTCAAAACGGACCCGCTTGCTTGAAGGGCTAGTTATTATAAACGTAAGACCCCTTTCACACAAGGACACTGAGTTGTCGGCGATTTTCAGTTTGTAGGTGGGAAGGGCGCCTACAAACTAGCTAGTTTCTGGCAACTCAGTTTCCTTGTGTGAAAGCGGTCTAAGCAAACCCCAACTGATTTCAATTATTATTCATTTTAGTTAACAATTATTGGTAGTGTTATTAATTAAACGCATAATTTTGGTAAAGAAACCAACAAATGGATAATAAAAATAAAAGAATAAAAACAAATACCTATATTTGTTTTTGTCCATAGATATGTCCATTTTATTTAAACGAGTTTTGTACTCCTTTGACCTTCTGCTTTTTCCAGTTAAATGTTAGGTAAATCCTTTAAAGAATTTAAATGATTTATAAATGCACATTAACAGCCGTATCTATAAAATTATTTAAAAATGCCTTTTAGAGGTTATTTAGTTAAGCCTGCTTAAATATTAAAGGTGCCTTTAAATGACGTTACTTAAATTTGTATCTATAATCAATATTCCTTTCATACTTAACTAAACAGCCGAAGGTAACGTAACGCAAGAAAAGTGACATATCTGCTACAAATTTCTAGTACATTTTTCATTCTCAGGCTATTTCTGTCAGATTGCAAAAAAAAAGCATACACAAAATAGCGCACAAACAATAAGACAGAAAGGGAAGCAACTGTTTGTATGTGTGTATGCATCGTCAAACATAGAAGACAGAAGAAATGAAACCATTCCATTTTGGTTTGTTTTTTTTTATTTTCATTTCAGAAATTTCTTTCCTTTATTGGTAAGAAAATATATGTATGTGACATAAACAAATAACTCAATTTATTTAATGGAACCAAACATCATTTCTTATATTATTTTCTTAAAAAAAAAACAATCAAAACAATTAAAACTCGGTCATTTCAATCACAGTGCACACATAAATATTTCTTTACAGAGCCTACGCACAATTTGTTTTCATACAAAACAAAAAAACAATTCCCATGTGTCAAAATATTTTTAAGTTGGCTTTGCGTAGCCTTTAAACGCGGTGGATGGCGTTTAAGTTACGAGGAGTTTAAGTTACTTTGCTTAAATGTGAAAATTGATTATAGATATCAATTTCACACTTAAGTGATATTAAGAGGCAGTTTAAAGATAAGAAGCATTTAAAATCTCTGGATAGATTCGGCCGTAAATATCTACTTTGCCGTAGTAACAAAAAGGAACAAAATTGGTTACACTCCTCTTTGTAAATTTCACACGATGTCATGTCAATAAAAAAAAAAAATACTTAAATGGCTTTACAACATGGTACATAGACTACAATCCTTGTTTTCATTATGACTTTCACCCCTCTTACCATCTCACCGATTTCAAAAACAAAATTTCGTTAATTGGTAGTAAGCAGCCACAATCTAATCTAAATATACTACGTTAGAGGCGAACTGAGGTAGTTTTGGAATTTGACAAAAAAGTGTTTTCATTATCAAATTTGCTTATTTCGTTTGATATCTCATTTCATTTTGAATTTGAAATGGCAGTTAAACGTTTGTTTTTGTTGTTTTCTCTTTGTGTTTTGACATTTTCATGCAAGAGCTTTATAAAGCTTTTGGAATCGACTGCTGATGGATGGATTTACCTCATTTCGAACCTCTTTTCTCGTGCAAATTTGGTTGAAATTAGCTCATTTGAGAACGAGTATTTGTATGAGAAATGAGGTTATTTCGGCTCTGATTTGGAAATCTGCAACGAAATTACATCATTTGACCAGTGAAAACGTAGTATTATGCTGTATTATAATGGCAGATTGGTATTTTTCTGCCAGTATACTGTCCAGTATATTGGCATTCATTTTGTTGCCAGTATAATGGCAGCAATACTGACAATTTTCCAATCGTGTAAATTAGGCATAGTCCCGATCTAGACTGAACGATTTTTCCAGTGCTGAATGGAAAAATCTGTTGAAACTGAAAGGAACATGTTGGCTGTATCACTCAATCGCACACGATTACAACAAATTTTTGTCGGGAAGACAAAAATCGGTCAATGTAGATCGGGACATGGAATAACTTTTTGAATATTCGTGTAGCCAGTGCAGCTCGGGCCAAAAATATTTTTTGTTCGAAAGCTTTCATTTGCTTTTACCATTTCTTACAACACCGCAGCCTTGAATCTATGAAAACCATTAACTGTCACATTTTGACACTGACATTGGAGCTTCAAAGAGAACCACGCACAAAAAATAAACGTTTCATATTTCGCTAATTGGCATTTTTATTCTAGAAATTGATTCTAAATAATTTTTGTACACTTTTTATATAGAAAAATGGCAAAGAGTGAATCTATTAATAGTTCATCTTCCTCATCGAGTGGTTCTGAATCTGATTCTTCAACATCGTCTGAGGAGGAAGAACCAACAACGAAAAATATCCCCAGGAAAAAAAACTATGCCACATCAAATGATGAAAAATCACCATCATCTCCAGTAAAGATAAAAACTGAAGACTCAAAAAAGAAAATTTCGAAGAAAAAGCATCAAAACTCTTCATCATCGGAATCATCGTCTTCGAGTTCTGATGATGAAGATAATGGAAGTAGTTCATCATCATCATCGTCGTTTAAATCTTCTGGCAGCGATACAGAGGAAGGTGAAGTCAAATTATCGAAAGCTAAGCCAATCAAACCGAGATTAGATGAAAAGTGTATGAAAAAGTCTTCTGGCAGCGATACAGAAGAAGGTGAAGTCAAGGTACCGAAAACCAAGCCAATCAAACAGAGAATCGATGAAATGTGTGCTGTGGAAGTTACTGCATCAAAAATTGAACAAGATGAAATAAAACAAGATAATGTGGTAGAGCTAGTAAAGGAGCCGCCTCCAGTTGTCAACAATCCAGAAAGTGAAGAATCAATTCAACCGATAGAAACAGCACCTGTTCCAGAAGCAGTCGGTGAACAAATCAATGCCATGGAAGCCACAGACGAACCCGTAATAGATCAAATTGAACAGGATACCACGGACGTTGTTCCGGAAGAAGTATCTTGGCAACATAAATTAAGGAGAGATACTCCGCCAGTAGAATCAGAACCCGTTAAAGAAGAAAATCTCCAAGATAACAACGCATCCATCAAGACAGATACTTTAATGGAATCAGAAACAACTAAAAGCAATGGGGAACCAGATTCAAAGAAGAAGAAGCTGGAACCGGTGACAGATGAACCAACCACCAAAATCCAGTCTGTTTCTGTTCAACCACCTAAAGATCCTAAATTGAAGGAATCATCAAGAAGAAGAGATCGTAGTAGATCTCACGGAATACGAGACAGGAGGCGATCTCGTGAAAGAGACGAACGTAATCTTCGGCAGAGGAGTCGCAGCAGAGATCGTCGTCGGCGCCGTAGTCGTACACGCAGCCGATCCAAGGACAGAAACCGTGAACGATCCAATGATCGACGACGAGCAGGAGGACGCTCGTCACCGAGAGAGAAAAAAAATGATGCCACTACCAACGAACCAGAGGGAAATCCGAATGAGAGAATCACAGAACGTCAACGTCGCACTGTAGATCTTCTCACTTCTCGCACTGGAGGAGCATATATCCCTCCAGCGAAACTCCGTATGATGCAAGCTGAGATCACCGACAAAGCATCGGCAGCATATCAGCGGATCGCTTGGGAAGCTCTCAAGAAGTCCATTCATGGTTACATCAACAAAGTGAACGTCGACAACATTGGCATCATAACCAGGGAGCTTTTGAAGGAGAACATCGTCAGAGGAAGAGGTCTTCTGTGCAGGTCGATCATTCAAGCTCAAAATGCATCGCCCACATTCACCCATGTCTATGCTGCTCTGGTGGCCATTATCAACTCAAAATTTCCTAACATCGGCGAATTGCTACTCAAGCGCTTGGTAATTCAGTTCAAGAGGGCATTTCGCCGAAACGACAAGGCTGTTTGTCTGTCAGCTTCACGATTCGTTGCTCATCTGGTAAATCAACGGGTGGCTCATGAAATTCTTGCATTAGAAATTTTAACATTGTTGGTAGAGACACCGACAGATGATTCAGTCGAGGTGGCAATTGCGTTTCTTAAGGAATGCGGTATGAAATTGACGGAAGTTTCATCCAAAGGCATCGGCGCTATTTTTGAAATGTTGAAGAACATTCTGCACGAAGGCAAACTGGATAAAAGGGTGCAGTATATGATTGAAGTTGTCTTTCAGGTGCGTAAGGATGGATTTAAAGATCATCAATCGGTTATCGAGTCACTTGAGTTGGTCGAGGAAGACGACCAATTTACACATTTACTAATGTTAGATGAAGCAACAAATACTGAAGATAACTTGAGTGAGTATGATATTTTAATATTTTGCCTGATTATTTAATTCGATACACTTCGAATTTCCATTTTACACTCGCTTGTATACAAATAAATGCTTACAAATCACTTGATTTAAAGTGCAGCCTTAAAATAAAGTATATATCGTTCATTTTGTTTCCATTAGAAGCTATAATTTATATTTTGTTTTTTATAGACGCATTCAAATTCGATGTCCTGTACGCCACCAACGAGGATAAATACAAAGGCCTAAGTAAGGAAATTCTCGGTAGCGATGCAAGTGATTCTGATGCAGAAGATGGCTCAGGAAGTGGAAGTGACGAATCGGATTCCGAAGAAGATGAAGAGGAAAAAACAAAAGCTGAAGCAATTATCGACAGTACCGAAACAAATTTAATAGCACTTCGCAGAACTATTTACTTAACTATCAACTCAAGTTTGGACTATGAAGAATGTGCTCACAAATTGATGAAGATGCAACTTAAACCAGGCCAAGAAATAGAGTTATGCCACATGTTTCTCGATTGCTGTGCCGAGCAGCGAACGTATGAAAAGTTTTATGGTCTTTTAGCTCAAAGATTTTGTTCCATCAATAAGACATATATTGAACCATTTGAAGAGATCTTCAAGGACACATATCAGACAACACATCGCCTGGATACAAATAGATTGCGAAATGTTAGTAAGTTTTTTGCTCATCTTCTCTTCACCGATGCCATTGGTTGGGATGTTCTTGATTGTTTTAAGTTAAATGAAGACGACACGACTAGTTCAAGTCGAATTTTTATAAAGATTCTTTTTCAAGAGCTTGCTGAATATATGGGGCTTTTTAAGCTCAATGATAAAATAAAGGACGGTATACTTACAGAAACTTTGGCTGGTCTTTTTCCAAAGGACAATCCACGAAATACGCGATTCGCAATTAATTTCTTTTCTTCTATTGGTTTGGGTGGTCTGACTGATGATTTACGTCAGTTCTTAAAGAATGCCCCAAAGAACGTGCCCGCAATTAACTCGGAACTGCTAGCAGATAAAATAAATGTATCGAGCTCCTCGTCATCTTCATCGTCGTCGTCATCCTCTTCATCTTCGTCGTCGAGTGAATCATCATCTGAATCCTCTTCGTCGGAGGATGAAAAGAGGAAGAAAAAAAATAAGAAAAAGAAGATCTCAAAGAAGAAAATCATTGAGAAGTCTAAGAAAAAGAACTCTAAGCCAGAACGAAAAAAGAAAACATCAAAAAAGAAACAAGATAGCAGTAGTAGTTCTAATAGCAGCAGTAGCAGTAGTAGTGAAAATTCTAGCAGCAGTAACGAAAGCAGCGATGAAGATGCCAAAAAGAAGTCAAAAAAACACAGCAGCAAAAAAGTCGATGTTGACAAAAAGAACAAGAACGGAAGAGATAAGCCGTTAGAGATTGAAATTGATAGAGATCTCAAAAAGTGTGATGAAAGGTCAAAGCGAAGAGAAAAATCAGATGATAGAATATCTAATGGTAGATCTACCAACGGGCGAGGACGAGACAATGGTGGGGGCAGACGCAATGAAGACGAAAACAATTCTCGTGGAAGAAGTGATCGGAGAGACTATAAGAGAGAAAGGTCTCCTCTTGAAGATCGTCGTCATCGTGATCGCGATCGTGACAACTACAACCACTCTGGGAAAAGTAATCGCGAACTTCGAGCATCAGGTAAGTCACGCAATGGATCAAAGGAAAGGGGATAAAAAAGTTTGTTAAAAAAGAATTTGTATTAAATAAAACAGAAAATAATAATAAATGTAAGATAGATTTGAAAAAGTTTCAAAACGCCTTATTTGTCTTCAACTAAGTTCATGAATTTGGGAATTTTACTATTTTTTTTATTTTACTAAATTTAAATAATAAAGGAGCTTATTTGGAAACTACCTTAAAAACTGTATATTTTATATATTCTCAGTAAACATATAAGAGTTTGAGAAAAATACAGTTATATATTCGATGAAAATAAATCAAATAAAATCGATCTACAAATGTATTCCAAAACTTTAGATTAAAATAAATAAATTAAGAAACATATAGCATCTAAACTGAAAAAAATATTGCTATAAATTTTCAAATTTCAGTAGAATGCTACTCAAAACTAAATTACCATAACAAAGAATATTTCAACTACAAATAAAAAACAAGAAATAACTAAATTTTTCTATTCGTGGTATAAAGTTAAGCAAAAATTACAAAATCGCACTCTAATTTTAAATAACGCGGCTAATGCGAAAATTAATAAATTTTGTCTACTCCGAATTTGTTTTAATTTTGTCCAAAGCATATTTAAATGCCTCAATTGAAACCAACTCTCCAATTGAAGTCCACTGTGATAATGCTAAAGACCAAACCCTTTCAAAATACTTATCATTGTTAAGATCACAAACAGCTTTGCTAAAAATTTTTCTAATTTGATCCTTTGAACGAGGCACAAAAAAATCTCTGTGACTCAATCCAAATTGTAGTGGAATTGTTGGTGATATAAGTTGTTTCACTGTGGTTTCTTCACCAAGGTTCTCAGCAAAAAATTTACATTCACCTTTTCTCGGATATCGGCTATCAGTTTTCCCAGCTGGAATTTTACAATTAACCTGAGAATGTTGAACGTCATTGGCAAATAAACGATAGGTCGTCTCATTTGAGTATTTTGAAGTTTCTTCTGGGGTAACTGAACTTAATAAAAGTTGCTTGACATTAAATTCATCAGGACATGACGCCAATCCAAAAATTGTATCGGGATGGAGATTATAGTTTTGTCTGGTTAAGAATAATTTTAGTAAGGTATTTTTACCAGAGATTACCTTTTTGAATTTACCTTCGCATGGGCTTACCCACCAAGGACTTATGCCGTTCTATATGTGCCTGCTGAAGCTTGCTGACAATGCAAATTTTGAAAGAGTTGGAAAGATCTTGGAGTATACTCTTGACCTGTTTGCCAGAAACGTCTACATTTCTCCTTTCTCCAAAAACCTGTTTTTTATTAAAATTTGAATTGTATCTGTAACGGATGATAGGAAAATAACTTTCTGCATTATTTCTCCTATGATTTCAAGATAATTTACCCTCTGTTAATTTGTTCCGATGGAAAATAGCTTCCATGACTTATTTTGTACTTATCATGCCATTTAACAAACACTTTGAGAACCTCCTTAGGGCTTTTATTCGGCAACGCAATATCATAAACATTCTCTGAATGTACACTGATCTTACCAAAAGACATACTTTCATTTGTTACATGATCAGGCTTTGAGTTCGTTGGGGTGGATTTGCTGAGAGGAACTTTTTTACAATAAAGTTTTTCATAGAATTGATCTTTGAATTCAAGAAAGCGACTTTTATTTAAATCTGGACCTAAAATATCTTTAAGCCGATAGTTTTCAGGAATTATGGGTGATACAGGTTTTATTGGCTTCCATATGTTTAAATTTCGTTTTACTAATTTTTCAGCAAATTCTTCTTGTGGATACTCTTTGAAAATGTCACCAACGGATTCAGATAATTTTGCTTCCTTTCCAGCCTAGGTATTGCAAGAAATTTTACTAATTGTTAGTTAAATTTTGATTCAAATTAAACTTACAGCACAAATAATTGGAAGCCTGTCAATAGGACCCGACTGTTTATGGGGCATTTTGCGTTAAAGGAGTGATCTTAAATTTGAATAAATGTATCTGAAGTTCGATTTAATTTTATATAGTTTTTCTTTTCAGTACGGCTAACTTTAATCAAAGCTACAAAAAAGTATTAGCACGAGTTCTGATATGATTTTTATTAATAGGTTTAGGTTAAGGCAGGCAGGACAAAGTTTCTGTAGATTCGCTAGATCTTTTTCAAAAAGGCATAAAATCTGGGTGGCAGACGAAATCTCTAATCCCGAAATTCCTTTTTCTCTGGTATTTAAAAGCATTTTTTTAGTTTTTAATAAGCTTAGACGTAAAAACTTTTCGATTATTATGCTATAACTACAAAGACTGAAGCCTTAACTACATAGACCTACTTTTGTAGAAAAGTACAAAAGTGAGAAATTAAAATGCTTGCTAAAGAAACATGCTTGCAAAAAACCATACGAAAGTTGTTCTGACACATAAATTAAACCACCATGCACAGTTTTCCATTATTATTTTTCAAGCATGTGTCTCCATAATAGATATTTATTTCTCACTTTTGTACAAAAGTAGGCCTATGTAGTTAAGGCTTTACTTTTTGCACAAAGTACAAAAGTGAGAAATAAATATCTATGTTCTATGCCAAAGAAACCGGCTTGAAAATGAGCAATTGAAAATTGTGTATGGTGGCTTAAATTATTTGATAGAAAATGTATGTTTTTTTGCAAGCAGGTGTCCATGGCATGCAAGTTTATTTGTCACTTTTGTACTTTTTGCAAAAAGTAGGTCTATTTAAGTTAAGCGCCTTATTACTAGAGTCTACTCCGAAAAAATCTAGTCGACTTAACTCGATCAGAAATTATTGATCGACTTTAATTTTGTATCAAATAGAAAAATTCATATAATTTCATAGCAATCTGACAGAAAAACATTAATGAATAGATTTTTGAATTAGTTTTTTTAGCGAACATTTTAATTTCTCACTTTAGTACTTTTTGGCAAAAGTAGGTCTACATATGTAGTTAAGGCTCACGAACTGTTATAGAGAAATAAAATAGAACAATAATTTATCTACGCTAAACAAAATACGACCATTCCACGGTTTAATTTTATTTTGGTCGATTTTTTTTTTTACTACAGCTGACAGCAGATTTTTAGTTCTGTTCCTATAAATGTTTCTTATCCGAAGTTCCATAACAACTTTTATAAAAGATCGAACTCCTGAATACAAATTATAAGAATCTTTTGTGGTGGAGATCTGTTATGCATCATAACAGAAAATTCGTAGCAGAATAACATATATGGCAGAATAGGCCTAATTAAATCTATTATTAAAATGTTATCTATTAGCATCAGCAAATTAGCATGCGACCCTGGTGAACATTTCATGAACCACACAAAATGGGCGCTACCATGAATAAACCGAGGATTCTCATCATTAGAATGGTTTATCTATGGCGGCCATGGACACTAGCGCCGCCATCGGTATTTAATAGTCTATCTATGTTGAGGACAACTGCTTGCAAAAAAAACAATTAAAAATTGTGAATGGTGGCTTAATTTAATATGTGAACAATTTTCGTACGTTTTTTTTGCAAGCATATTTCTTTAGCAAACATTCTTATTTCTCACTTTTGGCAAAAAGTAGGTCTATGTAGTAAAGCTTTAAAAGATATGCAAAAGATGCCTTTGCATGCCACGACATTTAAATGAATTTTTGCCCATCTAAGACTTTTATTAAGCGACTGATGTAACCAGCCCCTCAATATAGAGCGAAGTTTTCGCTCTACACACACCCATTTCACATTTGATTTTGCCTTACCCATACATACTCTCAACAAGTATCGAAAAATGTCGGTCGGTGTATCAAAGTGAAAAGAAAAAATTGTGTGACAAATTGTTTCGAACAAATTCACAACGAATTTCCACACAAAATTGACCAAAAAGTGAACATAAAGTGACAACAAACTACAACGATATCAAATTCATTAAATTAATAACCATTTGCAAGAAGATAAAATCGAAAACATCAAAAAGGTGATGAAAACTTCTAATCAAAGAAAAAAAAAACTAAAGAAAGAAAAATTTAATTTATTGCAGTTGTGCAAAGTGTAGTCAGAAAGGGACAAAAGATGTTTGTTTCAACGAGCAGAAGCGAAAAACCTATAAAGTTTCGCCCCTAATTTTGCGTTCTTGCTTTCCTTTACTCGTTTGGTTCTGGTTCTTTGTGTTGAACACAAACTCCAGTCATCGTTCGCCCTCGCCGCATTTCGCCGTCGTAGCTCACCATCGCCATCATCTATCTGTCTCGCATACATTTCCATTTGATTCTTCACACATCTTTCTTCAGCCCCGTTCATTCATTCATTGTTCCCTTTCTCGCTTTGAAGTGTGATGTGTGCTGCGTCGCAATTCCTTCGCATTGATTATAAAGTGGACTTATTTGTTTCCGAATATAATTTTCTATTTTGTTCTCTTTATTTTCACTTCTTTCCCTGCAAACTATCTGGATAAACCCTTTGGATTAATCGAATTCAACTACCCCCCAGGTGAGTACATCTGTGCTGTGCTGTGCTACTTTGTGTGAAAACTCAAAACTGAAAAGTCTGGAATTTCCCTGAAAACAACGAAGTGAAGAAAAAAAAAATCAGGGCGATGGAGAAAAAGAAAATTGCATTTTTTTGTTGTTGCTTTGAAAACTGCTTTTCTGTCAAAAAAGTGATTTTCTTTGATTGTATGCGTGCGGTTTGTGGCAGTGTTGGGTGCGATGGTATGCGTCACCAGTGACGTATCAGCTGTTTTGCTTCGAGTTTCTTTTTTTTTTTTTTTTGATTTTCATTTAACACGAAAGTTGGAAAATATACCTAAATGATTTTCGTTAATTAATTTTTTGTTTTTTTTTTTTATTATCAGACGATAGGGTTTCTTTTTTTTTTTTTTTTTTTTCAACATCCTCGTTAAACTCGAATACGATGTTGATTTAATTAGGTCCTCCACGTATAATGGACGGCAATATTTTTGTGGAGAGTGGAATTTTCCTCCAGAATTCCAATCCAATTAGTATTGGTCAGCGGAAAAAATAAAGTTTTTCCTGCTGCATTCCTCTGATTGTTCCTAACATAAGCTTTTATCATGTAATTAAATAAAAAGATACTTATTTCAATCACATGATTCGCGAGCTGAGAAAAGTTTATTTAATTTCATTTTGCTATTTTCTGTGTAAATTAATCTGGTTTTGAGATGTTTCTTTACCTAGGTACATATCTGAAATTAATATTAGGGAACAGTGCTACTACTGGTGGGTGACTGAAAGTTTTACAACTCAAGCACAGTGTTAAATTATTTTGTATGATAAAATTAGCAAATATGTAATTTACAAACATCCCCCAGTTAGCTAGACAGATATACAAATATTGCCGACAGTTGTTAAAAAAAAACTAGGTTTTAAGTCGATAAACAATTTGTATTTAGCGAACCAAGCCGTCATTATACCCATCAATCATTGTGGTTGATGTTTTTCTTGTCTATTGTGTTTTGGTCGTCTTTGGTATACCTATGTATATGTACGCAAGCTAGTAAATATTTTAATATTTTTCGTTAGTCCTCTATAACAGGTGCGCTAGTGTTTTTTTTGCATAATTCCAACATCCACTTCTATACGTAGGTTCTTACTTATTATTGTGCTGTTATGACTCAATTGTTTTGCTATGAGCCACTTTTCAGGATGATTATTTATAGCTTTCGAGATGTCTAGCATGGACTTGAAAAATGTGGGTTTTAATTTAATTTTTAATAGGTAAATACCAACACAGGTAATTGCAGTTTACCCTAGAATGCTCTATTAATTAACATAGGTAGAGCTTTTTGCAACTACCTACCCAGGTACTCCGTTGTAAATTTATTCGAGACGCATTAGAGGAAGCCTCCTTTTAGCACTCCTTCAAGATTCCTTTACTTGAAAGAAAGTTAATTATGCAAGTCCTACATAAATTAACATACATCTACCTACCTATATGCAGTAAACATTAATGGCCTTTCTAGTTATCATTCTAAACATACTAGTTACCTACCGAAACTGACTTAACATACCCTAAGTTGACCAGGGCAGAAGAGCCAAAAACAAGTTGGAAATCTGTTGAAAAAAGTCCGGAAAGAATTATGAAACATGTTTGGACTTTTACCAACATCTCTAATAAATAGTTTTACCGGTGAATTCTAGAATTTCCTTATTTCGGAGTTTAACGGTAACAGACGCATACCTAGTTGAAATTTGTAATTATTGCTAAATTTGCTAGGCGAAATTCGAACAAAGCAGATTCAAAAACAGAATGCGAAAAGGCATTCCCATCCTGGGAATTACACTAACCCTACCCTGGGGTCTTGGAGACCCCAAACAATTTTTGGCCTTACACAAAAAATCAAAAACTAATTTATTAAAAATTATTATTTATTGAGATCACACGAAAGTTGTTAAATAATGTATTAAAGGTTGGAGTCTAGGCACGTTTGGCACACAGAGCCACTAAGAGGATTTCGGCAACACATACACCTTATTTTCGTCTTCCGGTCTTTTATGCGTGGACGAATGGCGCATCTTATTTTTTAAAAGCAACAGCAACAGTTGACTCAATCAATGGTCGTTTCTTTATCAAAATTTCTCCAATCAGGACCAGGAGATTTGAAGGCAAAGTTGGCCAAGTGAACCTTCTCCATTTGGGGTTTTATGAGGTCCAGTGCCAATTTTTTTGAGGGTTTTTCATTTCCTTTTTTTTTTTTGATTCGACGCTATTTTCAGATGAACATAATAATTAGCACCCACAATGTTCAAAATCCCTTAAAACACAGACAATGGCCATCGTCTGGTCCGTCTTAAAATTCTTCAAAAACTTGCACTATCCCTACCCTGGGGTCTATGGGACCCTGAAGTTTAAATTTCCGCGACTGTACCACTCAAAAATAAAAAAAAATGACTGATGATTAGGCGGCTACTAAGATATGAGAATACCTTAAGTGGCGCCGGCATGGCTTACTTAGTTTTAAAAATATTCAAATAAATATATTTTTTCAATTGCGCTGGACCCCAGGGTAGGGTTTAAGGGTACCTAGATCAAGTTAGTGAGTCGTGTCAAAGCCTCAGCGGATTTATCAAAGTGTACCTACATTTCTTAGATTGTTGGTCTACGATAAAGAAAATGATAAACAAAATTGGAATAAATGTTAATGTTATATTCAAATTGAAAATTATTGAACACAATACAATTTGTACAAATATTATAACCCGAAAATTTCTGTATTGAAATTTGACAGCTATTATGAAAATGCCAACATGGGTGTGCACTTTTCTGTTCTATCTTTTTCTGTTTTGATTTAGCCTTTCTTCGCTAAAAATTCTTAATATACATATGCATGTAAGTATGTATATGCAAAATATGAAATATTTTCTGTAATAGCGTCGTTAAGACTCGATGTCGAGTTTTTCGTATAATTCCGGACGGACTTGCACAAAAGCATGGGTAGTGCTGCACTATACATTTGTGTTCACTTTTATAACTTATGAATCTTTTCAATCAAGCTTGTTTGATTCTTCTAATTTCTATGCACTTTTGCCATTCTGATTTCCCTGTTAGAAGATAAGATAAAGATAACAGTATCAAAAGTAGTAAAGAATGAGTCATCATAGATAGGTTAATAAACAATAATAATGTACATTTCAAGTTTATTTACATAATTCTCAATAAAAATAGTACTATGCTTATTCATCGTTTTTTTTCATAGATTTAATGGTTTAGCAATTTGTTTGCTATTCTGTATTCTCCCGTTCTTTCTTTTACATAAAGCGTTTTTTGTTGGATAAAGTACATTATTTGAATAGAAATTTAAAGTCACGAATGTTAATTTCAAACGGCGATCGATTTGCAATCTTACCTACATACCTTTTCAATGATTACGTAAGTTTTGTAATTCTATTTTTAAAATGTAGTAGGTATGCAGTAGCCCGTAGCGTAATAGTTAGTGCGTTTGACTGTCACGCTGGAGGTCTTGGTTCACTTCCCAGCCTCTTCCACCAATTAAAAGTTTTTTTTTTTCAAGTACCTGAAGTCTGAGCTGTGATATAAATGTCATTTATTGTCTAATTTGATAGTTTTCTTTTTGTTTTATTTCGTTGTTATGGCACCTATTATGAATCGCGAGTCGCAAGAAATATTAGGCGAATCTGACTTTTGGCACTACCGTTTATGGCTCACCTAACTATATTCAGCTAAAAAGTCAAAAATGTGTTGAATTGAGATGTTGCTCTATACGAACGTTGCAGTTTGCTATTCTTAAAACCACGACATATGTGATTTTAAAAACGTTCGACTTAGTCGAACGTTCGACTCGCGAGTCATAATAGGGCCCTATATTTGTTATTTATTTTCAATTTGTGTCAGTGCCGTTGTCGGGAGGATGCAATACTGGGAGTTTTTAATAAAGTACGATGTAATTTAAAACAAAAATTAAATAAATACAAAAAAAAAAAACCACTGATGAAGTAAGGAATTCTTACGAAACGTTGGGTAAAGAGTGGAATAAAGTCTTTTTATTCGCACTCCAAATTCAAATAGACCAAAAGAGCCTAATTTAATAACCTCAAAAGTTTTTTTTCAGGGTTACTGCGTCTTGCGAGGAATTGACAAATCCTCCAAGAGTATCACTTGTCATGAATAAGTGCTTCTCGTCTAGACGTTCAGATTCCTGTCGACAAGCGCACACAGGAATGGTTGCGAGTTGTTAGTCACTAGGCCCTGGTTCTTCACGAGCCGTTACGTTACCCAATTCATTTATATTTTTAGAAGGTATGAACTATTAGGCGCGTTCACGAAACAGAGATATCGGATAAAGCTAAGCAAGTGAATCCAAAAAATTTTTCCTCGGTATTTTGACAGCTAAACTGAGATTTTTGCTGAGGAATCCTGTTCAGGCAACTGAGGTTGCTGAGGCCCTCCGATATCTTCCTTTCCTGAACACGCTTATTTTGAATAAAAATGGGAGTTATTATTTTGTTTATTTGTCGAAATGAATAAACATTTTACCTCTTAATAACGTCGTAAACGAAAATTAAGTCGATTACAAACGGTGTATGTATGTATTATCCAATTATCAAATGTTTACCGCTGGGTTAAAGGAAATATGCTGATGATTCATGGGAAGGGCATGTTATATTTTTTATTTTGAAATTCGCGCCGCCTTTTTGGGCCTTTGCGATATTTCCTAAAATAAGGACAAGATGTTTATATGGAATATATTTTCTTTCTTTAAAACAAAAATACAATATAAAAGACGTGTTCAAGTTTTTGAAATAAGTTCTCTAACATGACTTGTTTTCTCTATAATAATTCAGACATGTGACTTAAATGGACAGAAACGCAACTAAGTAAAAGTATATGTTAAAATAAACTTTTGCCTACACTACTTCTCAAAGAATATAATTACACATGTGTATGCCACCGCAATTCTTTTATTATACATATACCATATACATACCTACCTCCTTAATGGTTCTTATCTTATTTTTTTTTTTAAATTAACGACGATCTACAATATCCAAACAAAGCAGAGGGAGATAAACAAAACCGACAGAGAATCACAAAATGTGTTTGTTTTTTTAATTTGTTCTTAAGAAATTTTAATTTTGAATAATTTCATGGCCAAAATAGGGTATGCTGACCTCATTTTTAGATATACTCAAATCTTCACAAATTTATTGTACTTTTATTTGATAAGATTAATGTCTCTGTAAAATTTAATAAAAAAGAGATAAATAAAACTAAATAAACTGCATAATATTTGGGTTATACATAACTGGCCCAATCTTTCCTGTTGCACTTTGCAGAATCTGCATGTGGATTTGCTTAGGCTGACTTACTGAAAAATACCCAAGTGTCCCAAAAGATTGGGTTGTAATACCGTTTTTGGCAGTTATGAATTTGGCTTTGCTAGGCTTCACTGCCATTTTAGTAAAACGACAACTGTTTTAAGGTCGATTTTTGAAATTTTATATTATTTTTGGCTGTTATGGTCTAGCAATAGTACGCATTTCATCCCAAATGTTTTATTCTTCTTCTAGTTTGGTCTTTTGATTTTCACCTAAGCCATATGAGGGTCCCATTCATTGAAGATAATTGGCTCTATTTGAATTTAAACTTGACATGGTGCCCAATGATGTGTGACGATAGTCTCATCGATAGTCTACCGTAGTTGTCAAATATCAAACACTTTAAAAAAAGTCTTCTACGTATCTTATGTACTATTACCTTCGTTTTCATATTTCACACTGTTTGAAAGGAATTCATCAATTTCATAAATAGAAGCGTAATATAGCCTTGTGAACCTTGTCAAGCACACAAAAAAAAAAATACTTTTACGAAAACCATAATTGAGGCTGTGAGCACATTATGCTTTTAAAATAGTAATGTTATATTTTTTTTGGGAAAGATTAGATAGTTAAGAATTTAAAACTATGTTTAAAATAATTTATCTCCCTAAGACAAAAAAAAAACAAATTTGCAAATTTTTCAAAATAAGGTTGCGCCACCTTTGCACTCACAGCCTCAATCATAGTTACATATGGCGTTTTTCATTGGTTTCACTAAAAGTTTCACTTATTCTGAAATCCAATGGAACGCTTCATTTTGCTTCTACTCAATTCTTAGTTTTGGTATAGGTGAATCACCAAATAGAAATTATGTAAAACACGACTGTATCAACTCCAAACTTTCAAATAATATTTTTTGTTTAATTTTTTCTTGAATTTTTAATTAATCTTTATCAAATAATTTGATTTTGGATGCAAACAAAAATTAAAATGTTAAGTTAAAAAAAACATGAAGTGCATTGCAATTTGTTGTGACGTTTGAGTTTGAATATATTAGTGCTTCTTGAGTGAATTCTGATTTCAAATCCAGAATCGAATTTCTCTTCTCAGAATTGTCAGAAGCGTATTTTGTGTGCCAATGGAATGGTTTCAGAAGACTTCCGGACGCTTCCGGACGTCCAAAGGAACACGAGATGACCATAATTCCAAGTTCAATAATGAAATCATCAATCACAGCTTTAACTCCAATTTGTCCAATTTATTGCCTCGAAAGTTTACTTGTCTTCCCCAAGGAGTACATTCAAGGGGTTAAACATGTTTTTTTTTTACATGCATGAATAAATGTCTATCGTTTAGTTTTTGCATACGTTTGTTTTTAACTAAGAGTTGCCATGCACGAGAGTGCAGCGTTTAAAGTACATCCATAAATAAATTTAAATGCATATTTTTAAGTCCCATATACTGATAACAACAAGTTCTAGAAAATAATAATAGGGATTCTCTGAATTAGCTATCAACAAATAATTTAAAAATTAATTTGTGTAGACCAAACTGATATATAATATATATATAATATGTTAGTTGTTTTGTTAATATAGTTTTGGCTCAACTTGATACTCTGAAAATAATTTTGTTTACTGAAAATAGGGTGGCCTACTTTCAATATAATGATCTTCCTTAGGATTTCGATGAAGTTTTGTTTTCAATAAACTACTTGGCTGTTATCTCATCCATTTTCTTTAGTAATCAGGTCAACCATAATTTGTCAGGCCTCAGCCCCTAGTTAATAATGTGATAAGTTGTAAAAACCAGCAAATGACTGAAAATTTGTCCGCAAAAAAAAAAAAAAAAAACAAAAAAATAGAGAGATGCAATACGAACACCAACAAAAAGCTTTAACAATAATAATTTGCCATAATATATAACAAACAATGAAACACAATAAAGAAATAATCATAAAGAGTATCAACGCCAGAGAGCAAACACCTTCCAAGCTTGAATTGATATTAATGAAATTATTAATCCTAAAACAAAAAGGAACATACGACGACGACGACAAACAACAAAAATAATGTTAAAGATACACCTCACGAGCTTTAAAGTATCGCCAGCGGTCGGTCGACTTTTAAACTGGGGGCGGTCACATTGTACCTCCAACAACAACAACAACAACAAAATACAAACACAAAATGCGAGATGATGCTACTTTCTCTTTGAGTAATTTTTATTTAGTTTGATTGTGTGTACTGCAGATGAGTGCAGTTCAGTTCAGCTATTGCTTTTGCTTTGCTAAAATGGAATTTTTTCTCTCTCCTGAGTAGAATATCAATTAAGAAACTTGTTAGAGTGGTTATTAAGTGATTTTGCAATCGATTAAAATATATTATGTATGAATAAATATAAATAAAATAAGTTAGTAGAGGAAGTGTGTTCCTTCTTCGTGTTGAAGACATGACGACAAGAGTGAGAAGTGGTGTTCATAGCATAGTTAACATATTTTTTGAATTACAATCACAAAAGTACGGAAACTATCCATGTGGGCCTTGTTTTTATGAAAGTGTTGTTTGGTTGCTTTAAATAAGATTTTTATCGTTGATATCTCCTTTCGGAGTTAATTTAATAATGGAGTTGGTTGGGGCCATTTTTTTTGTAACTATTCTGATAACAGTTGATTTGACCTTGAATTCAATATGTGCATGTGGCTAGAAGATAAAACTAATTGATGAAAGCAATGACCGAGGAGGAGCTAGAGCTTATCTCCATAAAATGGTTGAAGTGACAGGATGTCGCTTTATATTTTCTGCATTACAAATTTAATCATACATACACAAAAAATAATTGTTTTGTTTTTTTTTTTCTGGTTTCGTACGCCTGCTCTGATCAAATAATTCGAATTATTTTTTATGTTGGGGTCAATGGCATTTATTCGTCGTGATAAGGGTTATCATAAATTGGGTGTACTACTAGACACAGTTCTTTTTGGTTTGGAATGTGCATATATATTCATTGACCGGAAAAAATTTGCAAATGTCAATAATTGTGTGAATCAGGTAAAAGCTTAAGAAATTTAAATTGCACAAGTTGTCTATTTGCTGGAACTGGGATTTGTACTGTTTGGAAATAGTTGTGACAGGTTAAACATGCAATTGAGGAGTGTTTTTGTAAAACTCAACAAGTCCATTTTGCTAATTTTTCAGGAGAAGGCAAAAACGCGAAGTACTTTGTTGAGTTATGCAAAAACTCACTGTGTTTTGGTTGAGTTTTGCAAAAACGCTATTTCAAATATTTTTTTTTGTTTTTTGTTTTTTCTTTTCAAATTTTTAAATTTTTAAATTTTTAAATTTTGTATTTAACCATCTTGTGCGTCTGTGAAAGACAAAAATTTATGTATCCATATCTCATTTTCCGATTTTTGGCGTTTGTTGAATTTTGAAAAAACGCTCCTCAATTGTGTCTCGAGAACCATACGTATTTATTAAGAAATCGCTTTTGAGAGTTATGATTATGTAGTTTGTCGACGTTGGGAACTTAAATTTCAAAATTCAATATTTTATGAACTTTGTATAAAATATTCTCGCTGGAATTGTGTAATTTTTATTTTAAAATAGACAAGAGGCGTATATGATTAATTTATTTGAAATTTAAACGTAACGTAACGGGGCTTGAAGTCCCTGGAAGTCCCTTCAAAATGTCAATTTACTTGAACACCTGAAACCAAAGCTGAAGGAATAAAATGAAGATATTCAACTAATGTTCTAATAACTAATTAATTAAATAAAATGAATTGCAAATTCCCTTTCACATCTAGTGTATTAAGCGTCAATTAACTTATATACCTGAAACCAAATCTGAAATAAAATCAATTGGAAATTCCCTTCCACATCCAGCGTATTAAGCGTCTAAATTCGAACAGGAGTTCAAATTGAAAAATTAATTAATTAATTAACCCTGCAAGCTGTTTAAAAACTTGTATTTTGTTTGAATATCAACATATACTTTATTTTTTACATCTATCGAGATTGTTGGATATTTATCTTTTTATATACTTATATATATATATATATATTTATTTTTTACATCTATCGAGATTGTTGGATCTTTTTGTATACAGTGGTGTCAAACTCATTCCGGATTTTGTTGGTCAACCGCATTGAGTGTTGGTTTGTGAGATAAACATGAACAAATTAAATATTTGTAATTTTTCGCCATGTTTATTAAACAATTGTATCATTTTAAACAAAAAAACATGGTAAATTATCCATTAAAACAAAAAATAATAGTCAAAAATTAAGTTGATTCAGAATTTTAATGTGACAAAGTAACCGGATTTTATCTTGTACAATTAATTGTTATTTTGTATTTAATATTTTGTCCAGTAACCCCTATTGTTTATCACAGCTCGACATCGACGAGGCATTGACTGAATTAAATTTTCGAAAATAGAAGCAGGAATATTCTCCCATTCATTTTTCAAGGCTGCAAAAAGAAAAGTTGTTGGCGTGTGCTTTTTTTCCCAACCCGCCTTTTTAAAATGGCCCACAAGTTTTCAATTGGGTTTAGATCGGGTGATTGAGACGGCCATTCTAAAACACGAATATTTTTAGTCGCAAACCACTCTTTTAGCAGCTTTAAAGAATGTTTGGGGTCATTATCCTGCTGAAAAACCCAACGCAAAGGCATTTCTTCCTCTGCATATGGAAGCATTACTGACTCCAATATGTCCTTATATTGAAAACGGTCCATAATTCCTGTGATTTGGTGTATTGGACCGCAGCCTGCACCTGAAAAACAGCCCCAAACCATCACCGAGGCTCCACCGTGCTTAACTGTAGGGAGTACATTTGCAGGCTTTAATCGCGTACCTTTTGAGCGCCTTACTGTCCTTGCACCATCGGAGTAAAACAAGTTGAATTTGCATTCATCACTGAAAAGCACGCTCCTCCATTTGCTTAAAGACCAGTTAAGATGATTTTTTGCAAATTCAACCCTGAGTTAAATATTTTGATTAGGAATTTAAAGTCTTTTCCAAACACCTTTCATGGCTTACCTTTTTCTACAATGTTTAGCAGTAAGAAGAGGTTTCTTCGCTGGTCGAAATGCAAAAAGACCGAAATCTCTTAAACTCTTCCTTACCGTACCGGTAGATTTAGTTCATCACAAATTATCTTTGAAGTTGCAAAAGGGTCTTTAAGCACAAAATTCTTTATGCGCCTATCAGTTTGAACAGTTGTTGATGATTTGCTTTTACTGATTTCCCGCTTCTAAATTTTGTAATGATGTCACAAACCGTTGCCGTTGGAATTTGCAATATTTCAGATATTAAATTTTGTTTTGTACTGGCTTGGAACTTTTCTATTACCTTGTATCGAATCGCGTTGCTATAACGTGTTATAGCCATTTTCTGCACTATAAAATTTCAACTAACACAGCTCTCAACTTGTAAAGTCTGTTTAATCTACGGCGTGAGTCAAAAGACTCGAAAAAACCGCTACTTTAACATCGAGACTCGCAATCTTCCTGCAATCCGGTTAGTTTTGCACAGGCATGTCATTAAATAACTTTATAACATATTTTTTTTTATTGTTCTTGTCATCGTAGCATTATATTTTTAAGGTTATTATTAAATTGTCTCATACCCTTTACAAATTATGGAAAACCTATGGAAAGTTATTAGTTTTCTACTTGATATTAAGAAAAACATTATACTGAGAAAAATCCGGAATGTTTTTGGCAGCACTGTATATATATATATATTTATTTATTTGCTGTAATTCTCTTTCAACTCAAGACTTAGCAAGCGTTCCAAATTGAATTCTGGCATACTACAAACTTTTGATCGACCGATAGTTTGTATAATTGTTTTTTGTTTATTTCATCAATCTGTAATATATTAAAATTAAATAATATCACCCGTATTCATAAAGAAAAATCAGTTATACTTTAGACGATAGTACAATTCCCTTCAAACTATATGAGTCTGATCCTAAACAGACTAAACTATCAAACCTCTGTTTTAAACAAACTTGTTCCTATTATTTCTTTTTTATTTCAACAATTTGTTAGTATTAAAAATAATTTTATACTCTGTTCTAATATCTTATCAAAATCATAATCATTTTGTTGGCGCAGTATCTGAATTTTTACACATATATTCATAGTCATTGTGTCGACAATATTTATTTTTCGTTGAGAATCATGATGACCTTGCCATTAGCGTATACACACAATGACTCAACAATCAGCTGTGCTATTTTTTGTTTTCAACTTCTTTGTACATTTTCTACTTTATATACACAAAAATATGGTATTAATTTAATATTTAATTTTGATTTTCAGATATCACAGCATTTTATAACACTGGCGGACGGACAGTTTAGCATTTAAACTACAGAGACCGTCTGATATTATCTGTTTCTCTTAATTGAAAGAGATTCACACTTGTACACACCAGTGCATAGCTCCCGAAACATATATCAAAAACAAACTCTAAACAAATACCATCAGAATGGCAGCGCAACCCCGTGGCGGTGGTACAGCCCAAAGACCAAATGGAACATCCCAAAACAAAACATGCCAATTTAAATTGGTATTGCTTGGTGAATCGGCTGTTGGTAAATCGTCGTTAGTATTGCGTTTTGTCAAAGGCCAATTCCATGAGTACCAAGAGAGTACGATAGGTGCAGCATTCTTAACACAAACTATCTGTATAGAGGATACTATTGTTAAATTCGAAATATGGGACACAGCTGGCCAGGAAAGGTACATATATTTTCAAAATTTTATTTTTTGTTAAGATTGATGTTTAATAACTTTGTTAAATATTTTAGGTATCACAGCTTAGCTCCAATGTATTATAGAGGTGCGCAGGCCGCAATTGTTGTATACGACATAAAGAATCAAGATAGTTTTCAACGTGCAAAAACTTGGGTTAAGGAACTTCATAAACAAGTAAGTATTCTTCTAACGGAGGGAACCTTATTTCAGCCAGAAATGTAATCGGGACAAAATAACTCAATAAACAGTTTAACACACTAAAAATAATGCAATTCAGATTATAACATGATAGCTTGAAATTATATTTGCGACAAAATGTTTCAGGGGTCCGAGGATCTTAAACATTTTGATGCCACAAAAGTTATGAATGTAAATTTAGTTTGACTAAAAATTTGTGAGCCAATTTATTTTAAACAATACAATACATGAAATTCACTTGTGAAAATTAATCATTGCTATTAGACCAAGAGCCGACAGCAAATTTTGGGAGTGGGTTGATAACCAAAATATGAGTATGATGGTTTGTAGGTGCATATATCGTGGTATCGAAAACAAAAGTCTGGCCGGTTTTTTTTTCTGCCTTTGGCGGGTTTGAAAATAGCGATTTGCCAATTTAATTGTCAGAGGTATTACCACTTCAATAAATTTAAAAAAATTTATGCCATGATGCTCTGTCATTTTCTTTAAGTCCAAACGTCATAATCTTGGCAGTCCGACCAATAGAACTCTAAGCGAACTTTAATCGATTTTTTTGGTGACTTTGTTTTGTTGATTTTTTCTATGTTTACAATTCTCCAAGAAAAAGACGATAAGGTTCTCTTTGTTAGCGTCTAAGTGAAATTAAGAAACTTCTCAAGTAAAAAGTAGAATTTAATAGCTCAACTCTATCTGATATTCTAAAAACATAACTGTGTATAAAATATTTGTACTTCTTTAATTAACTGATGAAAGGCGGTGGTTTAATATTAAGACAAAATATAAAATTGATATAACTGATTTGATGACTCTGTAAGATGTCTTAAAAGCTGGAATATTAGGTTATAAGTTGAATACTATCCCAAGTCGCTAATCCAGCTCCTTCAAAATGTAGTCTTTCGAACATATCTGCGTTCTCAATTATGTTACAATGCCATTTATTTTTGTACAATATTTTAAACCCATATGTATGTACGTCAATATTAAAACAAACCCTTTTTTTTTGCATCTTCCAGGCCTCACCGAACATTGTCATAGCCCTGGCAGGTAACAAAGCGGATTTATCAAACAGTCGAGTCGTAGAATACGAGGAAGCAAGGCAATATGCTGATGAAAATGGTTTGTTATTCATGGAGACATCAGCCAAAACGGGAATGAATGTCAACGATATCTTTTTAGCTATCGGTAAATCTCCTTCATATACAAAATTTAGTCTTCCCAATGCACCGCCTCTAATCTATAATTTTGTTCTATGTGTTCTCAAACAGCTAAAAAACTACCTAAAAACGATGGAGCTAACAATCAAGGTAGCGGGCCTGGAAGGAGGCTTGGTGAAAATGAACAAAGTAGACAGACGAATAACTGCTGCAAGTGATGTCCTTTTGTAGGTAAGATTGTAAAGAGATTGCAAGTAAAAATCATTGCGAAATTACGTCAGCTAGACTATGTAAAATATAAATAATTAAAAACTTAACAACAAAAAAATACAAAATATTACTTTAAAGATTTCCATTTTTTTCTATTTTTGTTAAATAAAACTCTTCCACGCCTCTGCCACTACTGCTATCCAATTACTACTTTTATCACTTTTTGTGTGGACATAAATTACATAATGAAAAATGCAATAAAAAATCTCCTTCGAACAAAAACAAAATAAAGAAAAAATCACACGCAACAGCTTTTTGATTAAGAAAATATTCATCATGTATGCAATTTAAAAAGAAAACAGAAATAAGTAATAAATAGAACTCCAAAACAAAATATTAATTTAAATTTAAACAAAATTTAAAAAAAACTACGCATGAAACTATTGAAGAAAATACAAAAAAAAAAAACAAGTATAGTGGGAGCGTGTGTTGAAAGTAGCAATTGTAAGATTTTCGAGAGGTTAATCGTTAAGAATGAAAAAAAAAAAATATTTAAAAAAGTTTATAAATTTTTTGTTTCTATTTTCTTTATTTGTTTAATTTTTATTATTCAACTTATGTATAAAATTAAATTGATTATTAAAGAAATATATACAATTATATTATATATATGATAAATAAATTACCATTAATTATTATGGATGATACAAAATTTGATTTATTAATAAAAAAAAAAGAAATAAATAAATTCAGCATTTAAATATGACTAAAATCAAAGAAGTATTTTTTGTATGTTTGTCATGAAACAGGCTGATTGATATTTAGAAAATTGACAAAATGGATGAAAAGCTTTTAAAAACCTCTGGCTTATATCGATCTTGGGCTTAGCTTAAATTCCTTTTTTATTTTCTTGAATATGACATCTCATCGTCGGCTGATTGATGAAATTAATTGTCATTATAAATTTGTATAAGATTTTATATCGCCAAACACCCACACATAATCAAGCCAATTTGTGCTTGAACGGGCACTTACGGTTCTTAAAAAATCTTGGTAGTAAAATTTCTAGGAACTCAAATATTCATTCATTTTATAGAGGATATCATTCTCGAAAAAGTTGTAATTTTTGTAAGGAGTTCAGGTTTGGATTCAACGATCCCCAAAAAACAATTTTCCTGGCAAAAAACACATCTTGACTGGAAAAACAAAATTAAACACAATTCAGTTTTACACAGCAATATATGTATGTATAAAACAAAATTCCACACATTAGGATAAATGAAACAATATGGCAAATTATTTGAAGCCAGCATGTCTATTTGCACTATTTAATTTCACAAAATCGATGAAATACACTCAAGTAAATTAACGCCCACATACATATGTATATGTGAAAATAAACGAATTATAAAGGATCCCTATCAGTTAATCTTATAGGGCCTCTATAGATTGATTTGATTTATTTCCTTTGGCTTATACATATATTTATGTTTACAATTATACAATCAATTAAGCATGGAATTGTCGTCTGCATGCGTTGGGCTTTTATAAATTTTGAAATGGTTTGTTTGGTGTAAAATCTTTTGCAGATAATTTGCTACTTTCACTTTGTCGAATGAACATAAATTAAGCGGAGCAACGGAAGTTTTATCGGTGAATTCTTAAATTTCCTTGTCGACGTTTTGCTTACCACAGTCAGCCCTATTGTGAGTTCCGCGTGAAAGAAAATCCGCCCGTAAAAATTAAATTTCACTCTTCCCTTAGGCTTGTTTCACACACATTCGGTTTCATTCGGTTCGGTCTCTATTCGGTTTGTATTCGGCTGCGCCTGATATGTGTGAAACGATAAAACGGCAAAAATAAAAACCTATTAGAAACCGTAGAGCACCGTTTTATCGTTTCACACATATCAGGCACAGCCGAATACAAACCGAATAGAGACCGAACCGAATGAAACCGAATGTGTGTGAAACGAGCCTTATTGTCAGTTTCGGGCGAAAAGATTTCCATTACATTTTTGGTGGCGAACGAGGTTGTAAAATGGAGGGCGAAACTCACAATAGGGCTGAGTAAAACAACAAATTTTTCAAAGAAATTTAAAAATATAGGATGATGTTGGTAACAAAATTTAAATAAATGATTACTATTTATTTTATAAAATTCTAATAAGGTATATTTGCAATAATTAGACAAACGGAAACAAAATAAAATTATTGTTGTTGTTTTTGTTTAAGTGGACTATATTGAATTAAAAATAACTGAAAGTTTTTTTTCGACCAAAATCGTTTCGGCTGGGTAACGATAGTTGGCCTAATATTTGTATGGAGATAATGAAAATTTGATAACCGAGCTCACGGAAAAGACATAGCTTCAAAGTTCATCTTATTGTTTAACATTATATTAAGAAAAATAGAATAAAAAAAAACAAATCATGTTTTTAGTACTTTTCAAAAGTTCCCTATTTGCTTTGTTAGAACACCACATAAAATTTGTATTAAATTTTGCAAATGCAATTAGACACCAACAAACTAGTCGAAATTTTACTTTTCAAGATGTGGCCAGACAACGGGAAATTATAAAAATAATAATAGGTATGCTCGTCGTATTAAAAAGTAAGATACACTTTTCAGAGTGTACTGTCCTCTCATAAGTTAAATTAATAAATATGCACGAATTGGCGTGTAAATAATTTTTAAACAAAAAGATGCTTTAGAGAATAACGCTTTTCAATCGACATTTAAAGACTTAATTTAAAGCAAATCAAGCATTAATTAAATTTTTTGACTGGTTTTGTCCCAAGCGTTTTATTTAAAAATCCTAATAACAGCTTGAAAGTTTTCTTTTGTTTTGCACTAAGAAAAAAAAGTGAAAACTTGGCTAAAGTAAGTTTTACATTGCTTTTACAATAATTTATTTAAAATTTAAAAACACAAAATTATACCATTTAAATATATTTTCATTCTCTTTTTTTCTTTCCAGCAATATCACACAAACTAAAATTACAAAAAATTAATTATAAAAACGTGAAGGAAATTAATTTGTGGGGATTTTCTATTTTCATTTAAAAATGTTAAACTAAAAGAAAAAGTAAATTAAGCAATAAGAATCGTATGGAAATGTTAAAAACAAAATCCAATGAATACAACAATTTAACAATTTTATCCTCATCTAACATAAACTAATTATAACTTTTCTTTTTAATTGTGTAGTCCATCAAATTGTGATGCAAACAAATTATTCATTTCAATAAATGAAAAATAAATAAACATTACAAAATGTATATAATTTCTGTGATTAAAAAATATAAAATTCAACACGAATGGAAAATTTAAGTTCAACTTTAAATGAAAAATAATAACAGTTGATGAGCGATGGTGTTTTATAATAAACAAATTTATGTTTCTGCTACTAAAAAAAGGAAAAAATTAGAAAATATTGTCGATTGTTGAATTTTAGTTATTTTGTACTTTATAATATTTGGTAGTAATTTTAATTTCTAAGGGCCAGTTTTTCAGTGCGGGGTTAAAGTTAAACCCTAGTTAACTCATTTGGTGAGTTAACTCTGGATTAGCTAAACCGATACTTATGTTATTTTATCTTCTTTGTTTTTTAAGACTTTCACAGTCCACTTAAAAACTACCCACGAGGGCGGAGTGTTGAAAACAGTGATTTTCTAAATTTCTTATCAGGGGTATTATCACTTCAATTATTTTTTTTTTTAAATAAATCATGATGCTCTGTTATTTTCCCTAAGTCCGAGCCAGTTAATCTAGGTGATCCGTGTAATAGACCTCAAGATATAAGCTTTTTAATGGAACCTTATCGGTTTTTTCTTGGAGATTTATAAAACGCAAAAAATCAACAAAACAAAGTCTCCAAAAGAAGACGATTAAGGTTCACATAAAAAACAAACATATCTAGAAGTCTATTGGTCAAATCACCAAGATTATGGTGTTTGGGCTTAGGGAAAATCACAAGGCATCATGATTTATTTTTTAAAAAATAATTGAAGTGATAATATCCCTGATAAGAAACTCTATTTTCTACAACCCGCCCCCACCAAAGGCTGATAAAAAAAACCTGCCAGACTTTTGATTTCGATATCTCAAACTAAGCACCTATACCATCATACTCGATTTTGGTTATACATCCGCTCCCAAATTTTGCTGTCGGCTTTTGTACTATATATGAGTTATGTAGGTTTTACACATTTCTTTCGAAGTGTTTAAACAAAATGTTATTTTCTCAGTTAAACCTCAGATAGTATTATTCTTATTCTTCGAATAAAGCAACAAATTATTCCTGTGCTTTAGTATTTATAATAAGATAGTTTAACTGATTTTACAAAAATCGGCTCTTATCTTAACTTTCAAATTGTTACCTCTTTGGGTGGTATCTATGAATAAATTAAAGTCGGCTCAAAACTCATCTTGTCAGAATAGGCATTCCATTTGGTATGACAAAAAAATCCAATTTACCTACATAGATTTTCATAAGCACCTGTTTTGATTTATAACGGAGCACGTGCTCTGAGAATTGCTCCGTTTTCTTCATACCACCTTATTTTTCAGAGGTACTTAACCAACACGATATATGTCAACAAAAGAGAGGCTTCATTCCCGGTTCTGGCGAAGAATTTTTGCAGTTTTTTTTATTACAATTATACTGCTAACATTAAAATTCTATATATCGGGGAAATAAAAGTTGTTTTCTATTTGTCGTCCAAAAGTTTGCTTTGTTTCAATTCTAAAATATTAAACAAGAAGAATTTTTTTCTATTCTAATACAAAGTGTAATTTTGCGGGGTTGAGAAAAGGGTGGAGGACGAATGTGAGTCGCCCTTAGTGCCACAGGTTTATCATTTCATTCGTTAAAATATTATGAAAGACATAACTTATTTAGTTACATTAGATAAATATAAAAAGATGATAATAAAACATATGCAATGCAAAAGAACAAAAACTTAGATTCTTATTCCAAATTTTAAATAGTAGAATGATGAACAAAAGAAAACCAATACAAATTGTACAATTATGCAAGAAATAAAAATTAGTATTCAAAAAACATGTTTATATTGTTTATTATATTTAATCTGACAGATTTTTGGATACTTAAAATGTATTACGTATCTATTTTAGTCTTCAAAAATAGAAAACCCACTCTGAAACTTAGAATGAATTATCTTATTGTATAATCTAAATTTTGAAATCTAAAAAAAATATATGAAAATATCCGAAAATACTTAAAATTTGACTTGAAATGTTAGCATCTGTTTTTCTTCCCAAAAAAAGATTTATTTCCGGTTTTGTATTATTTTTTTTTAAATTTCTTTATTAACAATACATTCCATTAGGGCCCTATCCCATTATATCCATTCGAACGTTATTTTCAATGATTATTTAAAGTGGTACTACGGATGTTAATATTTCTGACTTTTTGCCACCTCCAATAAACACTGTTTTATTTAAGTTTTAAAGTACATGGTATAGAATTAGCCAGTTGATTTTGATTCCGGGTCGCGAAGGGTACAAATCTGGACCGTAGTTTTTCCGTTTATTAAATCAAAAAAAAAAAAAAATTGTACGAACATTCAAGATACATTTAATAACAACTTACTAAAATCTTCATATTTGCTCATAATATGCCTTAGCGAGGTATCCGTCCGGCGGAGGTTCATATTAGATTCAAGGTATGTAATTCGGAACGGCAAAATACAAAATGGGACCACATGAGTTTCGTTCTACATCGGGTTTTTTTCAAAAGCACTTCAACTGTTAAAATGGGCCTTAACATGGATGTTTTGCGATATCATGCAATTTGAAGCTACTGCAATAAATCTAATACGCATGGTTCATTGTGGTATGTTTTATTGTGCAAACTTTTATATTTAAGCTTAAATATTAATTATTGATTTATATACATGCCGAGCTTTCGATTTATTTTCCATTTGCAAATCGTGAGAGAACTGAAGAAGTGTCTATGCAGTAAACTAATAACAATTGACAGCCATTGAAATTTTACACTGGGGATAAGAGTTAATCAAGCAGAAGAGCCATATCACCAGAGGGATTGGAGAAAGCCATCATTTTTTGGAATAGATTAATAGTCATATAATATCGTTGATCAAGTCTTCATAAAATACTAAATTGCATTTCAGCATAAATAATACGCATACGCCATGTTGTACTTCACTTACAACTATGTGTTGTCATGCACAGCTGGACACTGCCCATTTATGCCACGACGAAGTTCTTGATTTACCTCATAGAATATGGTGCCCTTATTTCCGTTCTATAAAACTCCCAGATGGCTTCAACAAAGAAGAAAATAAAACATCAACCCTTATTATAACTAAAATGATTTTATTATCTCATTTAAAATATCATCTTGTCTTTAGAACGAACTTACATTTGTAAATACTTATGAAAACATAAAACAAATACAGCATTTGAATCTTTTGAAATAAAGACATGTTTTCAAAAAGATTTTTTGTTAACAAAACAAACTTTAAAAGAACACAACAATAAAAGAGGACAGTATTTAGGGCAGTTGTTTGGTTTTATTAAAAAATTAAAAACGAACATAAATGGCGGAATATAACTAACTATTTTATTTCATTTTTTCATTAGGGTTTATAACGTCCTCTCCTCAAATAATAAGTTCTATATGTATTTTTATTTAGGTGTTTACTGTAGCTGAACAAACTAATTTTTAATTCCATTACTATTTGTTTTTGTTTAATTTTTTTGTTTTTAATTTGTTATACTTTGCTTTCATTAAGGAATCAATATAATTTTCCTTTTAACTTGTAAACATTTTACTTTCGGTTTTTTTTTTTAAATTTTTATTAATAATTCAATGTAAATTGTTTTGGTGTGATTAAAATTTAAAGGATAAATATTAAGTTTTAAACTCATCTTTATTTCATCATTATATCAATATCAATTTTTTTATTCAGTTTGTATTTATATTTTTGTCATATCTTTTTGTTTTTATTTTTATTTATACTTTTTTTTAATTTTTAAATAGTCTCTAATATTTCTAAAAAATTTACAAAAATTTTCTTTTCTTTTATTTTAATTACTTTTTGTTTGTTTTCTTTTTAAATTCTTATATATTAAGAATTTCATTTATTTTGTTTCATGTTTTTTTCTTTATTTTTCGGAAACCAACATCATTTGCTCGTTTTATCGCTTTATTTCAATTTATATTTGTTTTTGTTAAAACAAAATTAATTTTATCCCATTCTTTTTTGTTTTGGTTTTGTTTTTATTCTAAGATAATTCAAAATTCTTCATTATATTCCTTTGGTTAATGAATAATAATAATAAGGGTATAATCAATAAATTTTTCCTTATTCTTATAAGTACATAATTTTCTATACAACTGGATCATCTCCATGTAAGTCACATGAGCCGATGTTCTCTCCTTGATAGGAAGAGAAGTCGGTTATTATTGAATTTGGTTCCGGGCCGAATTGAATATCTTGCAGACAGCCTTTGAATGGTTGGTCAAAGCGTTCTTTGGTGCGTTCACTTACAGATTCTGCATTGGGCAAACCACCTGTTAAAAAAATAAAATAATATTTAAATTATAAATCTTTCTTTTTTTTCTTTTTCTTGATGTTCTTTGTGATGTGATCCAAAACTATTTATATAAAACCTTTCCAGTTTCATACCACATGTTCTTACAAAAAACTGAACAGAGATTATAATGTCATTTTAATTTATTAGTTAGAATACTGAATTTAAAAAGTATATATGTATCTGTTGCATAGCGGATGTTAATTTAGAAAACTGTCATTTGTTCATACAATTTTGCATATATGAATTGGCCACTAATCTCTTATTTTTATTGTTTTCCCTTTCATGAGGATTTCCATAAGTAAAAATCAATTTTTATTTGAGTCATAACTGCCAACAACCGACTTTGACTATTTTTAACTTTCATTTATAATATTTAAAATTTTAATGAATTGATTTGGCTTCTTATCAGTAGAACAAACACATTTTATATAGCCACTACTGTATATATTTCTGTTTATACCTGTCAGCAAAGACAACAACCAGCCACCTGTTCATTATAACCAATAGACGTGTTCTCTCTTTCCTCCCACTGTACAGAGCGAGAACGCAATATTTCCACGTTTGACAGTTCCCCTGCCATTCAGCTGTGAGAAAGTTAACTTTTTTTTTTAATTTTATTTGTTTTTTGTTTCTTTGTCGGTGTCTCCATCGGATCATCTTTTGTGATCATTTATCGTTGGTTTTATTGGAGTTTTAAGTGTTTTTTTGTGCAAAGTTCATCTTGTACGTAACAGAAGGCATAATCTTACTACTTGTGTAATCTTCTGCTTTACTTCGGATGTGTTTTCTTTGATTGTTTCATTTATAAAAAGTAAGTACCTTACTTATCTACATTATATTTTATTAAATTGCTATAACTATTCCCTTGCCCTACTTACCCAAATAAAATGAATCTTCATAAGTGATGGAGGGCTCTTTGCCTCGCCTAAATGTCATTGGTTGTGTTGAGGACAACTTCTCACTAAATATCACTTCACCATCAACATCCAATTCGAATCTACTTCGATCCAAGATGATTTTCGCTATGTGCCAGCCACCATCGGCCATAAATCCACCCGAGGGCGCTTCAATTGTATCATTGCTACTGCCCAGTAGATTGCTCGCAATCTTCATATGTCCATCTTCTAATCCCAGACCCAAAAACTTGGCACCACGTTCACGTTCGCTCCACAATAACAGACCATCAGGAACGATTGTTGAGAAATTGAGTGAAATTTGGAAAGCTTCTCGTGGTCGCATATACATCGATGGTCCCTTTCGCTTGTCTTTCATTGGGATTCTTGGTGGCGGAAGAATTAAATAACTGTTGCCACGGAAACTCGGGGTCGTGGGTTTACTCATAGCTGCAAAAGAATAAAAAAAACGATAGTTTCAATTAGCTTCGGGGGAATAGTTCTTATTTTTTTTTGTTTATTTTATGTTCTCATAAAAAGTTGATTTAATTAAATGAAAACGTTTGTGGGAATCGTGTCATGGTAATTAACACTTACCAATTTCGCAGTAGAAACCGCCCCAACCATTTGGACAACTACAACGTCCGCTGCGCAGACACCGTCCATTGTTTTTGCATGGAATTAATTTGCACGTCTCCGAGTACTCGCACCGCTCTCCTTTGGCATATTCTGGACAAATGCAGTGTGGTTGGAGTTTTTCATCCAACCAACAATGACCTCCAGCCTCGCAAGAGTCTCCTCCACATGCAGTGCCATCACAGTCTCTAATGTTACGAGATTCTTTAAATACAAAAAAATTATTATGAACTGAGCGCTCAAGGATAAATGTAAGTCTTACCTAGGATATTAGTTTCGTTTAGGACAATTCTGGTTCCACTTACAACCAGACCCCTGACACATCCTCGGAATGGAATTGGGAATCCAGAGATTGCATTGTGAGGAAGTTTGGAAAGATCTTTCAAGCCTCCGAGATAAAGGAGAGAGTCGGGCTCGACGAGTACCTCCGCAGAGGGTGCCAAAGCTGAGGAGGCGCTGCCTTCCACCCACAGCGTCAGCCATCGACCTCTTTGTGCCATCTTTATCTTGTGCCATTCACCAATCGCTAGCATTCTGACACTCCTCACCACAGTCACATGATTGCTAGGACCAGAAATTCGGAATTCCACAACCCCTCCCTGCAAAGAAAGACTCACGAAACCAATTTTCTTGTCCTGGTTGTTGTTAAGTGTTCCGAAATAAAGTAAAAGTCCTCTCTCTGAGAGTGGTCTGAGCTGGAATTCGATGAAGAAGAATTGAACTCGGTGGTGTTCTTCGAAAGACTTTGAACCCATCAACGGAACTGGGGAGAAACTTCTTTGCTTTTCAACTTCATTCAGAAGTTTCATCACAAAGTGCTGGCTGGGTGATGAGATTGGCCTGGGCGGCATAACTTTCTTGGTGAAGTTGCGGTAGCTGACAATTTGTGATCGTTTGGAGCCTATTTTGTCTGACCGATCGACACCCAAATACGGCCATCGGACGGCTAAATAGGAACGTCTTCCGGTGAGCGAGACGTCACTCAACGAATGAATATCTAAATGAAACGTAATTTAACTTAAAAATTGTGTAGACTTCTGAAACTTACTTTCATCGCAATTCTTGCCAGTCATGCCAACGGGACAGTCACATTCGTAGCCATTGACGAGTGGAACACAGGTTGATTCTTCGTCGCATTTGTTATTGAATGAATCACATGGGTTTGATGCTTGTGCGCATAAAGGTCCATACCAGCCCTCCTGGCAAATACATCTATAGATAGAAACAAAATTTATCAATGCAACCCTCATCTTATTTATTTGATCCATACGTGAAAGTTGCTCCATGTTGAAGGCAGGCACCATCATGTTGACAAGCATGTCTATGGCATTCTCTGGTGCCACATTGGCCAACTCCACGCCCCCTTACGCCGCGTGTCTCTTGCAGAGGCACTGTCACCTGACCAGCCTTCAGGTTAACATCGTATATACAGCCTTGGAATCCGGAGTGCAATGGTAAGTCATGTGGCAGGGTATTGAAGTTCGAAATCTCGTGTCCTCCTAGATAGAGAATCGGAACTACATCCATTCGAGTGACACTTCCTGGAGAACGTCCGGTGATGTTGAATTTTCCATCGACCGACAGCCAAGCCTGTCGTCCGATACGTCCAACTTTGACCTCGTATGGAACTCGTGGAGCATCTAACCGGAAATCAATGGGTTTTTGTGTGAATATTCGTCGGGGTCCTCCACCAAGATTCCAAGTTAGCATTATATAACCCTGGATGAAACTAACCGCTAGATGATCACTCTTTTCGTCATGATATCCTGATTGGCCGAGGAATGCAAGAAGAGATATTTGTGACATCGTCTGTGGCAGAATCTTGAAGCTCAGTTCAACAGAGTACTCTAGTGGAATGGGCACTGTGTATGCCACAAATGACGATAGTCCATTGACACTGCCAGAAAACGATGGCAGAGCCACTTCCAAATCTGAAAATTCTTTAATGTAGCAGGATGCAATTGGAAAAAAAGGGGGAGAAAAAAGAAACAAAACGTTTAACACAAAGGTCAGACAGATGCACGCTATGTCAACAAACCATCTACTTGACTGAGACTGAGTGAATTTTAGATGTAAGAGTCAATGTTCAATGTTCACAGCAACAACAACATCAACTGCAACACCTCTAGAAGCATTCTACACGATGAGAGTGTTTTTGAGTTTAATTTTTTTTTAAAGATATTTTGGTTTTTTGAAAAATGACTGACGAACAAAGTGTTTTCTGTCTATCTGTCTGTCTATCTGTATTTTTGATGTTTTATTCTGGGATAGTTGTCTACTTACTGTGCTCGCAATAGTGTCCATGCTTGCCCAATGGACACAAACATAGATAGCCACTACCAGGGAATTGGACACAAGTGCCACCATACTGACAGGGATTATCCTCGCAAACGGATATCTCGCACGTTGGTCCCATATATCCGGTGGGACATTTGCATTTCCATTTTTCGGCTTTCTCGCCATTCTCATCGATTTCATTTGATTCGATTTTAATGCAAGCGGCTCCATTCCGACACGGACTTGATAGACAAGCCAATGACCCACATTCTGTGATGCCAAAACCATCAAGAGCGTCTCTGGAGAATATAAGCAAAAGGTTACAAAATTGGGTAAATACTATATATGGCGCTATGTGAAAATTATAATCTTTTTTATTGATATGTCAATACATCAATGTTGCCAATTAATAAAATGTATTTTCAGAATAACTGAATATTGCGGAGAGTATTAATGTACATATGTATGTAATTTTTCCTCCTTAATTTAAAATAAAGGCAATGAGTGGCATGAAATAAAGATAAATATAATTATGTTGTTATGTGGCGCATGTTTATATGTATAAAAAGTTACAGCTTGAGAGTTTTACATTCAGCTTACAAGCAGTTTTATTGATTATTTTAAATCATTGTGCATTCACTTAAATTTATAATAATTAAACAACTACATAAAACAAGAACAAGAGGGAACACTCCTAGTTGAACGAACGATATTAACGGCGAGTTATGCATTTTCAAAAAGCTCGAGATTTTGATATTACTTGTTATACGACTTTGTACAGTTGAGTTTTAAAGAAATGGTGCAAACTAGTGCTTGAAAGCATCCGGATATCCGGATCGGATCCAAAAATGCAAATCAGATCGGATCCAGGATCCGATATCCGAAATATCCGGATAGTGTCGGATCCTCGGATCCGGATCCGAGGATCCGACACTATCCGGATCAAGATCCGGATCTGGATCCGAGGATCCAGATCTATCCGGATATTTCCGGTATCGGATCCTGGATCCGGATCTAATTCGCATTTTCGGATCCGATTCGTACATCCGGATATCGGGATAGTTTGAGGATCCGGAACTGATTTTAAGCTCTAGTGCAAAACCTTATTCTTATTCTTCTAAAAAAAAAAACGGAAAAAGAGCCCATCAAGTTAGGAGCTGTTTTAGCAATTTAAAGAACAAATTTGTAGGAGTCATTTTAGAGTTCTATGACCCTAAATGTTAATTTGTTCACCGGGGGTTAAATTTAGAATATGACTTACAAGTTCCAATTAAGAAACACTAATCAACAAAAATTGGTTGATAAGCAATTTATGTAATTAGCAACTCAAGTTTTGGATTTGTTGATTTAAAATTTGGTTAACAAACACATTTGATAATTGATCAGTTCAGCCCTTACTGCAAGTGTCGTTTGATTTTCGATGTACGACTTTTGTATAAAGCGAACAAAATGTCGCCAGTGAGAGCCATACGTATTTACAGAATTCAAGAAATTAAAACTATCAATGGTCATGGACAGGTTTGTGATTCCTAAAAACTTAACATGAACACTCGCTGCCAAGTTCAGTCCATTGAAGAAGAATTCCATTCACTTTGATATTAAATATTTGACAATTCTTTTACCACATCAAAGTCATTTCAATTAAACCACCGAAAATCTCATTTAAATTAGACTTTATTTTCAAGCCACCGAACTTCCCGAACCATTCTGAGCAATAACATTTTGTGTACATTAGGTACATTTAATCCTTGCAAATTTTACAACCCGAATCATTGCTTGAAAACCTAATTAAAACTTCTCATTGTCCTTTACCTTGTTCCAATACTCAATGCATCATCCGTTAAGTAACAAAATCCGTAAAAAATAAATTAAATCTTGTCCCTATTGTGTCTTAATGAATAATAAGGAAGAAGAAACCATCCATCCATTGCCATCAATTCATCCATCCACATCCACCAACACAAAAAAGGATCATTCGATGGAAAATAATTCCAAAACCGACAGAGTGTTTGTCTTTTCATTGCTCACCCGAGCAATCCTTTGTTTTGATAGAAAACTTTGACGGTAATAAGGACTCTGTGTGTTTTAAAGTCATCATCATCATCAACCGTACCACCAACCAAGTTCAACGTTAATTTGTCGCAGTATACAACTTCATTATTGGCATTTATGTCGAGCTATCTTCGTTTCAGTTTCGAAATTTCGAAAAATAACAAAGGATATTAACAGTATCTCAATCATCTCAGCCCAAGTCGACATCATTCAATGCCATTTAGGTCGTTGTTAAATTAAGTAATTAAAAAGTTGATCATGGGAAAGTTTCTTCCCTTTCATCATAGACGGCGGCGGCGTGGGGGAGGGGAAGGCGTTCTAGAAAACTCCGACAACCCTCTTCCCGTCAATAAAATACCTAATTTAAATGTCAATATTAACTGGAGATGAGGTCCGTCGTGTGTCCTCGCGGGTAAAATTGATGAATCAACTGTGTACGAGTTTTTGTGTTTTTTTTTGTTTAATTCTTTTTTAATTCCAGATAGACAGATGGATGTGGCATGGCGGCCGGATGGACTTGACTGTATGTTCATTTCCGTCTCGTGAAATGTCCCCATAGTCGTATAGCACTGATGTTTACTGATGAAACTTGTTTCGTTTATTTCAAAAAGTCACTCATTGCAAGAACAGAACTATATAATACATACATATATATATACCGGCTACTAGCAGCCATTTTAATGGGTAATTAAAACGAAAATTCTCTGGCGAAGGACATAAAAACAGGATGAACTGTGTGGGTGTGTTGGGTGCGGAGGCCGACACTCACTGATGCTACATCCGTTTTTGCTGTGTCTATAAAAAGCGCTGAACTCAGTTTCAATTTTAAAGCAATTAACTTTGGTAATCCGAGGACTCGTCTGAGTTGGCGTTTTAGCCAATGGCATCATTTTCAATAGGTTTCCTGCGTTGCAAATTAATCCTGAGACACAATCAGAACAATGTGAATTGCGAATTTTGTTGTTGTTTTTGTTTAAGGAAATTAATTATTTATTTTTATATTATATTGTAAGCAAGTGTGTTGTGTGTGTGTAAGTTGTTGATTTGTTCAATACGCCTATCTGGTTTTATATTTAAATTGCTCCATAAATAAGCACTGCTTGTTCATGAGGAATTTAATGCGATTTTTAGGTAACAACTCTACAAAGTTGGTACTTACAGCTGTAGTTAAGAAGTAGAAATAACAAAAAAGCAGAAGAACCTGCTCAAGCTTTATTTAAATGGGTCTCAAAATTTATAGCAAATTCGCGTCGAGCTTATTGTACACAACAACACCTAGTCCATCAAGTTAAAAGTTCTTCGACAACTTCAAAAACTTACCCGAATATCTCACGGCTGGCTCCATTGATTCGAAGTGAATGTAAACATCCTGTAAATCCTGTACCACTTTGTGCTGGTGGCAGTTCGATTATAAGACCGATTGGAGCTTGTGGTGCTCCACCCAAATGTAACCATGTATTTAGTATAACATCGGGTGTGTGCAATCTTGATGGCAGTAATTTGAGCCATGTTGGTTGATCGCCAGACATGGCCAATGTATCATTGACTAGCAGTGAAGCATTGCAGTGTGTGAAGTTGCGGCTGAAGTCCAATCTGTGAAATAGAATTTTTTTTTTTGAAAAATGAAAGTCGATATTTGGTTTAAGTCGATAAATTTAATGATGTGAATTGATGGTGGTTTTGTGATGAATGCGATTAGAAGGTATCCTGCTATGTATTCTAATTATTTTGTATGGGTAGTTTATGATGCAACTGACCGAATTGATAAGCGATTCAAAGTATGACTGTGAATTTATTAGATTTATTGTTTGAATTTTATGACATCATTAAGTTATTCTTATGTATGTTATGTGATTGGTTAGTTTTAAAAGTTCAACCACATAATAAATCAGGTCAATTTTTATACTATGCCGTAAATGTTAGATTTAGGAGTTTTTGTTTGTTCTTTACACTTAATTGTTTAATTTAAAATTTAGCATTTAAATACCTATTGAAAAGGTGTTAGCTGATGTTTGCATAAATACATAGTTCAGCAAAAATGTCATTTCGAAATTTAAAAAAATGAGTGTCAAACATCATGTCGTGGGCTTGTCATCTACAGTGTTTATTAGGTTGACCCATGTGTATTTTAGAAAAAAAAACTATCTAACTCCCACGATGGTTAAAAATATAAGGCCTAGATTGGACCTGGGATCTGTTTCACCAAACACTTTTCGCTTTTCACTTTGCAAATTTTCACTTTTACTTTGCAAATTTCGTTTCATCAAACGCAAATATGCAAAGAGGAAATTATTTAAATGAAAAGTTTTCCTCTGTGCAAATTAAGTTTCACCAAACGCAAATTTGCAAAGTGAAAAGTTGTTTTCTGCAAAGTGAAATGTTTTGTTAGTTTGCAAAGTATAAGTCCTTTTTGTTTCATCAAACAAATAAACTTTACAAATTATATTTAGATTTTTGAAAAGCTTTTCAGTTATATGCAAAGAGAAATTTTCATTTGCAAATAAGCATTTTTGTGAAAAGTTGTCGAAAAATAATAATAGTTAAAAATGAAACGTTTTGAAATCGAGGAAGTTAATGATAGTGACCAAAGAGTAATAAAGTTAAGAATTAACAAGAAGATGAAGAAATTTAAATATTAAAATATTGAAATTACTTCTGTTTTAAGTGGAGTGAATGAATAAAATTCAATTAAAAAGTACAAGTGACCTCAACTCAAGAGCCCGCTGTTGTATCTTGGGCGAAACACAATTATTTGTGGAGTTGAGGTCACTTGTACTTTTTAGTTGAATGTTAAGAATTAACTTTGATATTGGAAACAAATTTTCGACAAAAGAGTGTTTTCGGTTAACAAAAACAACCATCGAATTTATTTTGTCCAAAATTGAAATAAACCATTCAAAAGTCAAAGGAATATGTGTTTAAGTCCTTAGCAACAACTTTTGTGCACAGCCCCCTCCAATGGAGCCCCATATAACGGTTTTGTACCTATGCACGGACTGAGCAAAGCAACCGTGTGCAGAGTAGTTCATCGAGTGTCGAATGTAATCATTGATGAATTTCTCCCAAAAATTACTTTGTTGGCCACAAAATTCTTCAGAAATAGCTATACCCTAATGCAGTTGTTTGCAATTTAAATATTAAATGCTTATTTGTTGTGGTGTAGTCTCCATGTTGTGTATTATTGGGAAATATGTTAAAATAAATAAAATAAAAATAAAATTTTTTACTAAACTAAATTTTTCTTTATTTAATTTTTAGACTTTATTTATCTCACAACATAAATTGATTTATATTTGGCGACGCGTTTCCGATTTATATATTATTTGAATACATTTTTTATCAAAAAATCTTCTAGGAAAGTTTTGGTATGGTAGTGCTAGACTTATTGAAAAAAATGCGGTTTTAGAGGATAAAAGAGTTTTATTTGTTTTTTCTTAGAAAATAAAAGTGGAATAACATTTTTCTTTCATGACAAATTTACGACAATTATTGGCATTTTCATTTTTTTTTTAGAAAATTTTGTTTGAGGGTGGGTTCTGCTAACTTGACTGTCTTGTTAGCATTACCCAGGGTTAATTTTTAAAAAATAAACACGACAAATTTTTTACTTGCACGACAAATTTAATTCGTTCAACACTTAAACCATCTTTTCCGTCTTCTAATTTATTTAATTTATCTGTACATTCTTTAATTTGCAACGTCAATAATACTGTCACTGATTTTTTTTTTAATGCATAATTGGCCAAATTGATATAATTTAAGTTTACTTTGCAAAATACGAATTCAAACGCAAAGTTCCATTTTAAATTGGTGAAACACTTACTTTTCACTTTGCAAAAATAGTCTGAAAACTGATAAGTGAAAAGTCTTTTCACTTTGCAAATTTTGTGAAACACTTTGCACTTTTACTTTGCCAGAAAATATTAGTTTGCAAATTTGCAAAGTGAAAGGTGAAAAGTGATTGGTGAAATGGGCCCCTGATTTTTTAAATTTGCTTTATATTTTATATTTTTGTGTCATTGAGTTTGTTTTTGTGTGAGATGAATGAAACAGACCTTAAAACAAGTCGAAATAGCTAGTCCAATGTAAACACAATCACAGAACAAAAAATCTGACTCACTCCGTATTATCATTTATTTTCTTGCAAAAACAAAGATTTTTTAAATAATCACATAAACATAAAACACATGTCTCAAACTCTCCTTCCATACGATTATGTTCTGAACTAGTCAATACGGGTTTGAAGCAATTAATTAATCTGACCCACCCTAATAACCCTGCACGTGAAAAGCTTTTGAGATACAGTAAGCAGCATGTTTTTTTGACTTTTATTTGTCATTAAATTAGACAGAATCTTTAACTTATTTATCCCTTTTACAAATTTTACAATATCCTACTGCAAGACCGGTCTCTTCAGATTGAATTTAAACATCATAAGTAAACATTCCGATTATATGTTATATATAAGCGTAAATTTAATCGGTCTAACGATTTTAAATAAAATAAATGAATCTTTTGCTAAATAAATTTCTAAATGCATTTTCTAATTGTGTTTTTCTTTCACAATTCACTTATGTACATATTTTTCAAATATCTGAAACCTTCGTCATAATGAACACCTCTTCCTGTCATCCACAGTCTCTATACATCCGATATTGATTTTCCTCCCTACTGAACCAAAAATAAACCAACTGTAGACAAAAAAAAGCAAAAAATAACAAAAATGATAAATAATTCAAATTTACCTTTTCTATTTTTGGCCATAAAAGCCCCACTCTTACTCCTACTTGATGGTGATGGCTGTTTTTCGGTACTATCATGTGGTCCTGTATGACTGCGATATAGCCGAAGCAGGAGGCATTTTGTTTATGAACATTATTGACCTCTTTACTAATTTTCCTCTCAAATTGACGTCAATAGAAATCTAAAAAGCGATAAATATTAAAGCAAAGAGCACCGGTCACCGTCACCGGTAGGTACTTCATATTCGTAATTGCTTTGCGCGCTATACAATCAAAGTGCTAACCAAAGCACAAGCCCTCAATTTAATGGACATTAATGGCTGCAACTTTATACATGCACATATGTATACATACATATGTGTGTTGTATAGTAAAAGGAACCCTCTCTCTTGGGCTTAAATGACAGGGCCATTAAATACACGATACGATACTCCAATAATATGAGAAAAAACGTAAATTCGATTCGATTGCCATGACACATATTTTTTTCGTTAACTTGCAGGAATGTATACATACGCAATCGATTTTGTTTTTATTTTCATTTTTTTTTTGCCATGTTGTTTGGCAGAACCAAAATGAGAGTGTGGTTCAATGGGGAACCAACATTGTCCCCAATGATTTATTGTGAACTTATGTAATAGAAACCGACCACAAAAGCCAAAACACTTAAACCCACCCACAGACTCAAGCTAGAGTCCAACATTTAAAATAAGAAAATAAACAAAATTCCAACCCTTAGAATAAAAGAATAAAAGAAAAAATAAATGAAAATACCAACATCATACTACAAGAAGAACTTGAACAAAAAAAAAGCAATAAAAGAAAATATACTTACTCAGCTCTAATTGTGATTTCGTTGCCAGTGTTTACGGGTGTTTCGAGTTCACTTAACAGCATCGTTTGTAAGCCGCACGAGAATTGGAATTGCAACAATCCCTTCTGCAGGAATAGGGCCATGTAGTGGCCGCCTTTTGTGCCCTGTGCTGCGGCCAACATAATGAGACCATTTGTTGCACGCGTTCGCACTTTCAATTGCACATGCATTGGCAGAACTGAGTCCAAGCTGTCGTGAGTCGAAATGTCCTTGTAGATGCGATGACTTACATAAGAGTCACCAGAGAATGCAGCATTCTTAATTACAATTGCACTCTCACAGAGTGGTCCTTGACGGTCAAAACGGCAAACACACTGTATACAGACACAAACAAATATAAAATAAAATAATAATTAAGTTTGAGTTTCAAATACAGATTTTTTTTGAAAACAGAAAAATGATAAAGAAAAAATTATATTATTGACTGACGGCACTTGCATAGTTTCTCAAATCTTTGATATTGTTTCCATTTCAAAAGGGGTTTCTCTATAACTAATTTTTAAGCGGATAAAAGTTTTTCAGATAGTATGTTTCCCTGAACTTATAATCCCCGTGCAAAGGTTAAATTTGTATGAACTTTTAAATAGAAAAACAAACTTCTTCTTGTAAGAGAAGTCAACGCTTTTTAAATCATAGAAGTCATCGAAGTTGTTATTTAAAAATTTTTTTGACATAAAAGTTTTATAAAGAAAGACAAAACCTAAACAAAAGAAGTATAAAAAGTATAAATCCAAAATAGAAAGGAGAATGGGCAAAAATGTATGGGAGCTGGTCTACCAACTCAACATTAATGTATCATACATCGTTGAAAAGGTAATGACGTGTTGATCAATTAAAAAAAGCTCTAAACCATGGGGTTCGAAAGATATTGCGTTTCAAAGCACTGAAAAAGACAGAAATGCAACTCTTCATTTGCAGACTGTCTTACCACCCACAGAAAAGTGTCATACCTTGTTTAAAGATTATTACTGTACTTCATTTTGTTAAAGAGCCGTTTAGATGTAGATAATGGGGCTCAAAAGATATTAAGCCATCAAAAACGGCGAAAATAAAATAATGCAATTCTTCATTGGCAACTGGTCTACCAACTCAACAGTAATCTGTCATACATCGTTGTAAAGGTTATTACATGTGCTTCATTTCATTACATTGCCATTAAGCTTTTAACCATGGGGTTGGAGGTATTTGGTTTAAAAACATACAAAAAAAAAACAATAATGCAATTCCTCATTGATAAATGGTCTACCAACTCAATGATGCAATTCCGCATTGGAAGCTGCTGCACCTAGTCAACAGAAATGTACATATATCGTTAAAAAATATAAAGCATGTTATTTATTTTTTTTTAAAGCCGTTAATATGAAGACCATGGGGTTCGAGAGGTATTTGGGCCTAAAAATCGGCAAATAGAATAACAGTGCAATTCTTCATTAGAAATGGTCTACCGACTCAACAGTAACGTGTCAAACGTTTTTGATAAGGTAATTGCAATTGAATCGTTTTATTTTATGGCTGATAAGCTCTAGGTCATTGGATTCAAGAAATATTTGGCTTCGAAGAACCAACAACTTCAATAATGCATTTCTTCATTATGTACTCTTCTAAAAACTCTACAGCAATAAGTCATACATTTTCGAAAAGATTATTGCGTTTTCTTTATTTTATTACAAAGTCATTAAGCTGGAAAGCGTGGGGTTGAAAAGATATTTGGAAAAAACGCAAAATAGCGCAATAACTTTTTCCAGAACAAATAAAGGCTCTCCCAAACCAATGCGAAACATTCGTTGCGGCGAAGAAACATTCGTCAGTGAAAATTATTTTATGTTTCTCCGCCGCGTTGGCGTGGGTACTCTCATATATCACCATGTAAATAAATTTTGACATGCGAATGTTTCTTCGCCGCAATGAATGTTCCGCATTGGTTTGGGAGAGCCTTAAAGCCGTTATATTAACAGAGGCTTAAGTCCAGTGCCAAAAGTAAAACAACTGAAGCAATACGGGGTTGTACGTTTTATTTTTAAAATTAAATAAAAACTCCAAAAACAGTATACGTCTTACTGAAATATTTATTGTCCGTTTTACAAATATCCCTTTGAAATATTATATACAGAAATAGATTTTGTTTTAAGTCCAAAGAAATTATTTATAATGTTTAAAGCCTGATTTTCGTTGAAATCAGCAAATTCTTAAAAAAACATTTTAAAAACCGCTTTAAAGAATACCAAAAGTCCACCCAGCTGTAGCTCTTTGTGAGACAGACAGACAAAAAAAGTTGAATGAAGAAAATCTGCTTAATTAACCAAATGATCACTTTTCAATATTTTTTTTTGGTAGAAATCGAAAACTGCTGAATTTGGGAATTTAACTTTAAAGATTCTTGGTAGTTTAAAAAGATTTCAGCAGAAAAAGTAAAAAAAAATCGTAGATTTTAGATATACTTACATGTCAAAAAATTTATTAGTACAGCCTTTAAAATAAAAAAAATTGGTAAAAAAGTTGAAAATAAAAAAATAATGAATTTTCTCTTCGATTTTTTTTTTGCGTAAAATAATTATTCATACAAATTTTGATTGCAATATTTTTTGACTAACTTAGATGAACTGAATTGCATAATTATGAAAAATTACGAAATATTCGGAAACATCTAAAAATGAGTAAAAACGGCAATTTACTAAAAAAAAAACTTTATGGTAGATTTACATGTATCTGCATTTTGTATTTGTATTTGCATTTTGTATATGCCAAATGTATATTTTTGTAAGATAGAGAGAAAAGATCAAAATGCAGAAGAACTTTGTTTCTGCATTAAAGGAAAGTGCCATAATGATCATTCGCTCGCTCGGATATTTTGTATACATCGGTCCTGCTCTACTTTTCTGCACTAGGCAGATGCAGATACGTGTAAATGCACCATTATTTCCGTTATTCGAATTTTTTTTGGATAAAACTGTTCTATTTTATAAAGTTAAATACTTAAGTTCGTTTCCAGTTATACCAAATATATCGAAAAGTGACCGTGTGACACTTCTTTAAATTTCAATAATACATGTAAATAAATAAATAAATGCTAAGGTAAATAATTAAACCCCTTTCTAAACCTCATATTCTGTTATATTTAATAGCCTATTAGACTGACATGAAGCGATAAAGTGAATAGGAATGATTGATAAACGAGCGAGTTCACTTTTCTGAGAATTTAAAAATTTTTTTTAAACATTTGTTTTTGTTTTACTGAAAAATTGCTTATTTTGTAAAAATGCCTGGAATCACTGAGATCTATATGTACATACCCTGAACTGGTTAATTTTTGTTGACAGATTCTTTATAATTATTTCTGTTGTATATTTTGTATTAGTTGTTATCCACTTGCTTCGCTAGGTCTACTTTAACCCTTTTCTTTACGACTTCTATGCCAAATTTCATCAGAATCCGTCCAGAAGTTAGGGTGCAATTGAAGGATAAAAACATGCAACATGTTTTAGGGCGGGGCTAACTTCGGAAATGTTCAATTTCTTCCGTCTCCTCCTATAAAAGTGATCATAATAATACAACCAAAATCTGCCCAAAATTTCATAAAAATCGCTTAACGTTAACATGACCCAACGAGCAGTTAAAACTTCCATAGAAAATGCACCTATGGACGTTTCACAGTCTTTTTTTTTTTTTTAATTCGCTAACAATCTAAAAGTTGATGAACATAGTTTTTAAATTTAGCAACCTTAAAGACACAACAAAAAATTTGTTTACTTTATATTATATTTTATTATTTTTTAGTATATTTCCTAATTGATGGATATAGTTTTTTAAAATTAGCGACCTTAAGGACTATCAAACAAAAAATTACTAATTTTTTTTAAACTTTTAAAGTACCTACTATGTTTTAAAATACTTTCCCTCAACTTTTATAATTTTACGGATTTTACGGATAATGGTAATCTTCATGTATTTTGTATGGAAAATTTCATATGCTCGTAGAACGCATGATTTTAGTTAAATTTTGCAGTACATTTTTTTGAAATTATTATGACGAAAGTAACTCGAACATTTTCAAAATAAACCCCACCCTATTGTGTATAGCCATATCAAGACTCTGATGACTAGTCTCAGTATTAATTTTGAATACAAAAAATTAAGTTATTTCCTCTCTTTCGATTCCTCTACTTCGATTCCTTCCGTGCAATTTAGATTGCATTTAAAAGGACCTTATAGGTCTTACGGGAATATACGAGTATGTATAGTTAAAATTATTAAAAAAAAAAAACTGAATAATTTCCTTCCTCAAACTTAAAAATTTTAACTTAGTTTATTTATAAAAAAAATGTGTAAAAAAGGTCTTTTATCACTTCCAAAATAATGGGTCTTATCTATGTATATTTATATTTATATATATATATATATACAATATGTATATATATATATATTTAATATATAAAAGAGAAATGCCGTCCGTGTGTGCACGTATAACTCGAGAATGGATCGTTTGATTTTCACGATTTTGGTCTTGATGAATTTGTATTGGCTCAAGGAAGGACATAGGCTGTAGGAAAATCCCGAAAAATTTTCAGGAAAATTAAAAATCCCGGAACATCGTTCTTCGATTTTCAAGATTTTGGGATTGATGGATTCGTGCGATGGCCTAAAGAAAAAATATAAGGTGTCCTTTTCGTCTTATTTGTGATTTCTTGAATTCCCATGTTTCTCATATGGTCAATTGTATTGATCGTGCTCACATTTCGGCAAACCTACCGCTTGTAATGTGTGCGTGCCTGAAAATAAAACGACAAATGTAGTGTACCATAAAGCTCTTCAGTAAAAAAGCGGAAGGTTGGCCGACACGTCAATCATTGCGGTTTCATTGAAACAGATCGATATTTTTAATTTAGTTATTTGTATTGTATTAAATAAAACTTTAGAATAAATGATTTTAATTGACCGAATTACATAAACACCAGCATTGTGCTTGCTCGGAATTATTTTTTTCCTTACATAAATGAATTAATGCGGAACGAAGTTCGCCGGCTGAGCTAATTGCTATATAATACATTTTATCATTTCTATTACAACTAATAAATTCAAATTTAAATAAAAGCCTTTACAACTCTCAATGAAACATGTATGTAGGTATATTAAATGTTTCCTTAATCTTAATCTGACTTAGCATAAACTGCTATTTTGAATAGCATGATGAATGATATTTTTACAAAATATTGCCTGTTAACTAACTTTCATCAACCCAAGCGAAAAAAATATAATGTCCTTCGTTTTCAATTTCTGTCAAAGCAAAGTTATATAAACCTACACTGCTAACGTGCCGCTTACCACAAGTCCTTATCAAATATCTCCGGCTCTTAAACCACTCGCTGGTAAAGGAGTGGAATAATAATAATAATAATCATTATTATTATAGAACCACCGGAATCACAACGGCAACTAGCAACTATACCACCGTCGTCCTCATCGTCCTTTAAGTATGAGATAATCTTCTTCTTTCTTTATTCTCCCTCCCTCCCTATTCATATTTAGCAAGGACAATTAAAGATTTATGAGGCAATAGTAAAATAAAGACAAAGGACCAACGAACAAAAGCAAACAAAAAAAAAGAATCTAACTACGAGAGTAAAATTAGCGCTTGACTTTAATTAGAGTTTCCTATGTCATAAGGACTTAATAACCGTCACGTAAACGTGATCATATTTCTGCACGCACACAATTTCACCATATACCTATATAAATGTTCATATAGACAAAAAAAACTACTTAAAATATGTAATAAGTATATATATTTATATATCTATAAATATAAAAAATATTCATCATCGTCGTCGTCGTCGTCGTCGTTCGTTGGACTAAAACACACACAAACTTTTACCCCAACTTTGATGGAAAAGTAAATATTATAGTATGAAATATATTCGCAATGACAGTGAATATGATGACGGTAGGAGAGGGGGTGTGTGGATATTGTCTCACTATGCCACTAGGCGCCTGCAGCAACATCCAAGAAGAGCATATTTAACTCTAGCAGAGAGAGAGAGTCTCGTTGCATGCAAATTACCTTCATAGGAATCAAATTGCGAACGAGAAAGTTTGACTTCACCAACAATGATGACGACGACGACGTCGACGGCTATGACGATGGCATGGCGGTGGCAATGACTGTAACATTGTTGATGATGATGACGATATAAGGTTCGATGATACTAAATCCCCATATACACGATCCTATCGACTTTAATGAGGATATATGAGATACTTTTGTGTTCTGGGATGTTCTCTAAAGAATTTCAATAATATTTCGTATGCAGTGACCAGATTGTTAAAAAATAAAATTTTGTCATACATAATTGAATTAAAAGGAAATTTTTGAAAGCTTAATTGATGACGGATCATATTTTCTCATTAATACCCAAGAAGAAGTATTGCACATTTTGGGTCCCATGTGAATTAAAAATGAGTTTAAGCTTAAAACGAGAATTTAAAGATAAAGACTAATTTTTGTCTTCATTAAAATTAAGCCTTTTTTATTCAGAAAAAGCTTTTCAGTAGAAATTGTTTCTTAGAAAAAGTAAAAGCTAGCCTTAAGTAGTAGGCTTAGGTTAACTTTTCAGCGTTAGCTTTAACTTATGTGATTTCTCATTAATATTAATCAAAAAAGCTGAAATTTAAACCAAGTTTTTAATTTTAGTAAACAAGGTTCGCATTGAAAATCGAAGACATTTTTTTTTGTTTAAATCAGTCTAATGAACCATGTACCATTTGATTTCAATAATAACTCCAAACTTAAAAGAAAATAATTTCAGAAAGCTTTGGAGCGGTTTAAAAAAAAAAAACTATTTTCACATACAAATAATTTTAAAACTGTTTAAAGATAACAAATTAGTAGTGAACTTTAAGGAAGTTTCTATTTACAGGCAGTTATAAAATATTTTTTAAAGAAAATTATCATCCTATTTTTGAAAAATCGAGTTCTCAAAAATATTATTTCCGATTTTTTTTGAATCCAATAAAATATGTTTTTTTGAAAATATTTGTACGCAATATTTTTTATTAAAAATTAAAAAAAAATCGACCAAAAATCAAAATGTTTATGTACTTAAGATATACCTTTTGTTAACATAGTTAAATATAAAATTATTTCCTACTAAAATAACATGGTATCTACAGCGTGATTTGCATACGGTGTGACAAAAAGCTTGTTTCTTTATTTTTTAATATTTTAAAAACTAAAATTTCTAGAACTGTCTGGTATTCAGTGTTTAACTAAGAATTGATAAAAACATTGAATTTTGAAAACAGAAATACCATACATTTTGAAAAATATGCGCGTTAATTTTTTTTTAATTGTTCAGTTTAAAAATTATTTTTTCAAAAACTGTTCACCAAAATAATTATATTTAAAAATAAAATAAAAGAATTGTTTTCGGGTTTTACAAAAAAGTATAACATGGCATTGTTAGTTTTACTGTTGTTCTTTAATAATTATTTTTTTTCAGTTTGAAGTCTTCTTTTTAGAAAATTGCCCCTCCATTCCTTAAAGAAATGGAAATAGACCCCCAATCCCGTACGATTTTTCTTGTCTGAATCCAACTTACATGTTTTAGGTTTTTGCCACATTGTATGTGAATCATCCTGTAGGTACGTCCCCACAAACATTTTCTTATCAAAACCATTGTTACCGATTTTGACAAAATGATTTTCCGTAACGGAATTTTCGATGTGTTTTTGAAACTCTAAGAATATTATTTTTTGAAAATTGCACAAGTATATAAATAATTTTTCTGAATACAAAATTTAATCAAAAATTTATTGTTAAAACAAAAACCCTTTGTCCACGTTTATTTTTTCAAATTTATTGCTCTAACAAAAAGTCTGTTGTAATTCCTTTTCTGTAAAATTTTATAAGTTTCAATTTTTGGGAGAGGGTCAAAATTCTATATGACTGCGCATATGTTTACGTCTTATAGGATCAATCCGATCTGGATCTTATAGGATCAATTCAATTGGTTTGTTTTTAAATATGTATACAATTTTGGAAAACAGAATTTTAAATGCAGAATTTTGATCGTACAGATTAAAAAAAAAACATCCGAAATAAAGCTCCACACTCAAATTCAGCCTTACCGGATTATTTTTTGGTAAAGATAATTTTTATTTGTCGTAGAACCACGTTTGATTCCGTTCAAAGGGTATACACTTCCCATCTAAGCAGAGCTGTGGGAAGTTTTGAATTGATGTGGGTGTTCCTTTACTCCGAATTTCTGTGATCTTCAGCGCATTTTAGTCCCAAGTTCTGTCAATTCCATTTTTTTTATAGGAACTTGACAGGACTTTGGACTAAAAATCACAGAAAATCACAGAAACTCAAAGTAAAGGAACAGACCTATTATTAATACTCCAGAACGCTTGTATTGAAACCATTTGATTGCTTATTGTTCCACAAAAATTGATGGTCACCCCAACCCTACACAAAGTAGGAAAAGCGACGACGGGCGGCTTAGGTACCTACATATAATGGTTAAAACTTTTTCATCACAGATTCTGATGGCTATGATAGTTATTGTGTTGCAGTGCAGAGTTGCATCTGAAAATCAATATTTTGTCATTGGTGCTGAATAAAATAAAACCGCCTGAATAACCCAATGCCCATTAAAATTACAACGCCCTGCAAGTTGGGCTTCTGTCTGTTTACTTCAAAGTGGAAATGTACACATTTGGGTTACAACAAGGACTCATAGTCGTGTCGTTGGTCGTTGCTGTCATCGATTGAGTGTTTAAAACAATCCGAGGTATTATTACGCAAACTTTATTTTCCCCATACCAAACAAGCTTGTGTCCTCCGTTTCACCCCCCCCCCCCCAAATAATAGCATTACGGCTGAATGGCTGTTATACACCGTTGTTGATCTGTATGTCTTCTGTTCTCTGTGACAGAGAGGGAGACGTGGGGTGGTTATCAACTTATGGCACTCTGAGAGGGAACTTTGACAAATTTGTTGGGTTTCGAATGAACAAATATGTATTCTATGGACTTTAGGGAATGAATAAAATCAGACCACTTGCACTTTGTGTTTGTCAATATGAGAAAACAATAATAAGGCGATTACAAATACCAAAATAGATAATTGGATGAAAGTCAGCTCAAATTGTTTGTTGCAGGGGTGAGATGTGACACTAATGTGGGTGGGTCGAGGTGGCTCTTCCTTGTATGAACATAGGTTATTGCTTGTATATGAAAGGGTTATTGAGTTATTTAACAGCTTGTGGTTTTGATTGATGAAATGATAGAATGATAAACTTGTCTGCTGCTGCATAGTCATCATGAATCAACCAAATGGAATAAAATATCGTATAAAGACCGACTGACATTGAAAGACATGGTTTTACAGATGATTTGTTCTATTTGAAGTGTTCATAAATTGTAAATTGTTCATAAATTGTATATGATTTTGTGTGTACCTACTGTATGCAGCATGTAAACTACATAACTACCTGTACTTGTTTTCGAATTTGTTTACCTAGTTACCACATCAACTTTAAATTTTCTATGGGGACACTGTGTCGTATACTTGTTTTTTTTTTCGTATACAAATAATTGTAAGGAATCATATTTTAATTTTATTAAATACAAAAGTTTTTCTTATTTGTGAATCAGATAAGCAAGCTTAAATGTTATTGAAAGGATCGCTTAAGCCTTGAAAGTGTCCATAGAAACAGCATCATTATTAAAAAAAAGCCTCGAGACAAGTGATGTTAAATGAAATCCAAGCTCAGTAAAATTTTCTTAAGATCTGAACGAGTCGAACAGCGTATGTATTTATATACTGGAAGTGCTATTATTTGCACTTAAAAGAGTTCGCTTAATGAGTAGTAAAATAAGCTTTTCACGCATTAGATAACCTGGCATAGTTTTATAATTTCTGATAAAAGAAAAAAAGCAAACAAACAACCTTAAAGACAATTTACGAAACCGACTGCAAATAGACACTTCCCGCATTGAATGTACCGATAGTCCGAAACAATCCTTGCTAAATAAGCAGTTAATGAATTTTGTTTGACTTTGAGCTTCTCTTTTTGAAATATTATATTTTTTTAGAATTTTTTAATGATGTCCCAGTTTTTGTTGAGTATTTTTGTTTGATTTAAAATTATTAATATCGGTTTTCAAATATGTACTCATATTTGTGTCAAAATCATCAAGTAAAAACATGTGTTTCCTAATAAATCCATTCAAATCACACCCTAATATAAAGGATGAGATAATTCTTTTCACTTAATTCTAACTTATTACACTTATTTTTGAGCATTTGAAGACCGATTATGGCAACAGTTTGCTGTATTCATAACGCTATTAAAAGTGATTATAATTAACTTTATTCCATTAAATTCATTAAAAAATGAAGAATTTCCTTAAATTGCAATTAAATTTCTCCTATCATTTTTGCCTTATAAAGCAAACAAAATTCCGGAAACTAAGTAATTCTCAGATAAAGTTTGATCTGGAAGGGTGTGTCAAATGAAGGACTCAGATAGAACAAAAAAGACATTCTAACAGTCCAATCTGTGAAAAGTCCCTATTACAATGCAAATATGTTATTGTGTCAAAATGACCCAGAACCCGCGCCCTTCTTGCTTCCCCCTTGTGAAAACTACTAATCTTATTTTGAATAACATTAACTTATTTCCAGGTGTAGAGAAAATTTAGAAATTTTATTTCATAAGCTCTACGCATTTTTAAAGTTTTATACACCATCACAGCAGAATATCTCATATCCTTGTTGGAAACTTTACTTCTGATTTCAAACTTATATAATTATTCGGAAAATTTCTCTTAATTTATAATTTTTAACTTTTTAGCGTTCAGACCTCGATTTATAGATCTCTTCGAATTTTGAGTGTAATAGGCTATTGAATAGACCGGAATTTTAAGGGAAGAAAGGAACAATTGCGTTCACGGGTTTTTATTATTGAAAACGAGTGTGCTTAAATTCACCCATGCATTTCTGAGAGAATGGTCACAATGGTCATTTTTTAATATTGTTGGTATAACTCGAAAACTAAGCCGAATTTGTGAATTAAACTAAAAAAACTCATTGTAGGACCCTTCAAGCAAGCGAGCTTGTTTTCGGTCCGCAAACGTATCAAACAACGTATGGACGACTTCGCATTCGGATCCAAATACGGATCGAAAAACTGCGTTTTGCGGCTCAAATTAGTATGGAAATTAGAATCACCACGGAGCCATTATGTGAATGTATTGTGAGAGAGAGAGTTTTTCTATTCACCATACTCGGAGAACCAAAACCAAATGGAATCTAAAACGGTTCCAAAAAAAATGAATGAATTGAGGCATACCATCTATTCCAGTTTCTCCATTGCCTACAAAAATAAAACAAACAGAATTTTTTCATTTCAAGAGTTTTTTTTTTATTTTTAATTCATTAAAGGATTTCTAAAGACTATTTCGCACTTATAAACATGACATATTTCCACAAATATAAATTTACATTTAATAAATAGAAACTTTCATTTCTGATTGGAAATTTTTAAAAGTTTTAACAAAAAAAAAAGATGAAAAAGCAACCGTCTTCGCCACGCTACCTACAAAATTGAACTAAAAAAAAAGTGGTGGAAATTAAGGCAAAATGATTGTATACTTCGCCTATACTCTCTCTATTTCTCAATGCTTGAAAAAAATACTCTCGATTCTCGTTCTTTCTACATGCGTGCACAGAAAATTTGTTATTGTGTGTGAGACACTCATTTTTTTGGAGTCCGAATTGAACCGAGAAATTTGGGTCCGTGATTTAGCTTGAAGGGGAAATTAGATTTTCTGTCAAAATTGGTTGTTTAAAAAATTTTATAAAAAAATTAAGCAGGGAAATTTAACAAAAACTGACCTTAAAAAATCTTCTTGTTTAAAATGGAATAAACAAGAAGATATAAGAAACGTAGGTAGTTTTTTTCTAAGGAAAATAATTTTTTGAAGCTAACCATTTTTTAAAAAAGTTCTTGATACGTCATATTTAAATATAAACGTTAATTATAGTAAAAAAAACAAGTTTAAAAATAAATCATGGACATCTTTTTTAAATATTAAATAAAATAATAAAATAATTTTTTTTTAGAATCAAAATTTTAGTATGCAATATTACTTATGTTATTTAAAAGCTACCATTATTTTTGGTCCATAAACAAAAAATTCAATTAAACATATTAAATACATCTAAAAAAACAGAAAGTACCAAATTTATACAAATCGATCCATCCGTTCAGTCTGTAGGCCTAGGTGTTACGAATTGACAGACGGACAGATAAAACTGAGGGGCCTACTATTTTCGAATTCTCTATATTATCGTAATGACATATTTGATCAAAATCTCGACTTCAAGTTATTTCAAAAATGGGAAACTTGCCATATAGTACCAATGAATTACAATTCAAGAAGATACTTACGTTCAAAAACTGCAAGCAAATACAAAAAAGGTTATTTTTAAAAGGCTATACTTTTGCCAATTTTCATCCAAAAAAGTTTTTCGATCCGTCATATTAAAGGCTACTTTGTTTCATTCTGATATGTTTTACGCAAAAAAAAAATAACATCAGTGATTATTCGATTTTTTAGGTCAGTTTTAGTTAAATTTCCCTGCTTAATTTTTTTTATATTTAAACAACCAATTTTGACAGAAAAACTAATCTTCTACAAAAAGTTTCTAACGTTTATTTCACAAATTTGGCTTAGTTTTTGAGTCATACCAACAATATTAAAAAATAACCAGTGTGACCATTCTCTCAGAAATGCATGGGTGAATTTAAGCGAGTTTTGTGTTTTGGGTAAGCTCAATTTGAAAAATCCTTTGATTTAAGCTAAAACCAAATCCTTACGGACTTTTACCTTACTTAAGAACTATTATTTGGTCCATGAAATATGATATTGATAAAGAGCTGTATCTCGTGTTGTTGTTGTTGTTGTTGTTGTTGTAATCGTTTTTTTTTATGATCTACATGGATCATTTTTGATTCTGAAATCTGACGATTACACCAACAACTGAATGCTGACATTACATCCGATTGGTGTTGGTTAAATTTAGTTTTTTACGATAGTATTTCTCATTGTTAGAACTCGATATGCTAAACCTATAATTAAGTCCAGTCCTATTGGTCAGGGGTTCTTAATTTGTTTCTTTGAAATTTCGTAATATTTTCTGTCCCTGCCATAACGAAACAATTATCTAGGAAACCCATCTTTAGCCAACCACCAACTTAACTTGCATTGATTTCTATAAACAGTAGATTTATTTTAATTTATGTTAATAACAAATTATTCAAGGAATATTCATCCAGGAAAACCCTTATGTCTTACTACGCAATCAGAAGCATCAATTTAAAAGAATCATACGTCTGCCGAAATCATATATGAGAAAAGTGGAATAGAACCCATCATGAGCTAAAATTGAACATGCCCAAACTATCATAATATTACCTCAAGAAAGAAAACAATACCATCCATCCATTTAACTTCAGTTATTATAACCATTTTCCCTTAAACCATAATATCGCATTCACTCATAGGTACGCTGTGATGGAAAAATAAACATTTCTTCTTCGAAAAATAAGTTTTTCCACCCTCCGTTCTTATCTTAATAAACTCTGTTTATTGAAAGCTAGATTAATTTGTTCAAAAGCGTCTTCAACTATATAAATATCTATGCATATATGAGTCATGTATGGTGTTATCATTATATTGGCAAGTTAACCCAAAGTTAGTTTTAGTGTGTGAAAATTACCACCCTTCGTCTTCAATTTTAATTTTCAGTCTAAAGACACAGGAGGTGGTAAATTCCATAGAGGAAATATATCTATCGATTTCATATACTATAGGAACTGGTATTATATGAAATGTAACTCCTGTTCACCTATAGCACTCAAGTGGAAAGCGCTGAATAGATCTCAGCTGGAATGGGAAATAAACTTCAAATAGGAACTGGCAAAGGTGCCACGCCATATACATATATAAGCTAGGAGCGATTTTCCAATATCTATACTCTATTCGTATATTATTATACTTAAAAGATACGTAACAAAGAAAACGAAAATTTATATTAAAAGAGAGAACGTTTGCCATTACTCACCCTGGAGCCCTCCGAAGTGGTGACACAAGTACCTCCATTATAGCAACCCAATTTGATGCAATCTGGAATGCCGGTGGTGAAGTTGTCCACTCCTCCCGATGCTCCACCGCCCGCTCCAACTGATTCTGTACTCTCCTCTGACGAAGACGACGATGATGAGGACGATGAGGATGATGAAATCGATGAATCTGTAGTCAGGACCGGCAGCGTTGGTGGAGGGGGTGGCGGTTGTGTTGGTGCTGGAGTGGTCGTTGTTGGTGGAGGTGGTGGCGATGTTGGCGGTGGAGGTGGGGGTGTGGGTTCTGGTGTCGTCGGTGGTGGAACGTATTCTGTGGTGGTGGTCGGAGCCGCTGTTGTCGGATATGTGACCAAGTCATCTGTGTAGAGTGTTTTAGTCGAATGCTCCGAGAAGGGTGGCGGTGTTGGCCTAAAGGATGGTGGAATTGGCTGCGAGGTGCTGCTAGCTGGCCAGTAGGGTGAAATAGATGGATGGGGTGAAATGGGTGCACCTATTTTTCCAGACGTTGATGTCGCTATGTCAATACTGACTCCCGAAGATTCATAGTCATGTGACGATGCAGTCGACGAAGGGAAGTATGGCGTACGTGGTTTGTACGTCGTAAACCTTCCACCATACTCCTTGGTGTATTCAGTAACCTTAGTGGTAACAAAGACCTCAGGGTATTCAGTGAAGAATGGTGCAACTGTCGTTGTTATTCCAAAAGAAGGCGGTCGACGAGTGGTTGCAGTGTATCCATTCTCCGATGGGTCATAGTCGGTGTATTCAGTTTGTATACTTGTGCTGAAAGTAGTCGTCTCTGGGGGATAATATCTTGATGAAGTGGGACGTTTTTCTGGAATCTCGGTTATATAAACTGGAGTCGTTGGCCACTTTGGAGTCGGAGGTCTATGGGTGGAGTATTCGTAGGGGAATGACGCCGTCTTAATTGTTGTCCGATGATGTATTATTGTCGGATGTGCTGTGATTGTTATCTCTTCAGATTCCTCACTGCTGCTAGAGCCTTTCGGTGATTCAGCTGTGGTGATATCGGAAACATCGAACCTGGAAACTGTGGTGTATTGATTTTCCTCCGATTCGGCCGTTTCGGATGACGAACTTCCTTCCGAAGTAAGAGATTCCCCAGTTTCCCCACTTTCACTGCTGCTACTACTACTACTACTACTGCTGCTCGATGATCCTGCGGTTGTGAAAACTGGTGGCGAGGGAGTTGTACCCTCCTCAGAACTGGGCTCTTCTGTGGTGGTTGTTGTAGTTGACGATGTAAGCGGTGCCGTATAATTGCAGTCCAATGAGTCCTCGCCCGTCATTAAGCATTCGCAAAGCATTCCCGTCAGCATCGGTGGGCAGGAACATGTAAAGGTGTCAACTCCATCTATACAAACGCCGCCATTCATACATTTTGGTCCCAATTGACATTCGTCATATTGGAATTCACATTTTTCTCCATGATAATCGGGCACACAATAGCATGTGGGCACTCCCTCTTCCATCAGGCACAACGCATTATTCTGACACGGACTGTCAGCACAAATGAGAATTTCTTCCTCACAGTTGGTTCCGGTGTAGCCCATGGGACAAGCACAAACATAGGCAGCTAGTTTGTCCACACAAACGCCACCATTTTGACATGGTGCAGATTCGCACTCGTTTATTTCGTCTTGACAAATGCGCCCGCTCCAACCCGGCGGACAATCGCAGGTAAAGTCTAAGCCGCGACCTTCTATACACTCACCACCATTGTGACATCTGGCGCCCGTACCTGTTAATATATAATGTAGCATGCATTGAAGTTAAAAAAAATTCAATCGCAACGTTTTGCTACAGAATTGCCACCTTCATTCAAATTTTTTGAGAAATTTCGATAAGTACAAATTTCGTAGTATAGTGAAATATTGAGTGAATATTATAACTTAAAAAAAAAATTGATAATGACCAAATGTTCCACATTGCTTTAGAGTTTAAGCTTAGAACACAATATTAGTGCAAATTAAATATTCACACAAAGTCACCGGCGTGAAATTTTTAATTTTCACAACTTCTATTTGAAACCAAAGCTAATTAATTTTCAGAGATAAAGTTTGTCTTCACTGAGGACACAGTTTTCCTTCTTATCCCATACTCAACAATTTAAAATATGACCATTTGAAGATTGTAGATTCTGTTCATTTTTCATTCCACGAGAGGTGAGCTAAAGTCAAAAACATGTCGTTAGATAATAAATAACTTTACATTCCACAATCTCTGTTCGATTTAAAAATGTCAGTCTCACGCAGTAGATTTCAAAATAAGGCGTAAAAAATGTTGTGGAACGTATTTATAAATATCGTAGAACATGTTAATTTCTGATTTCATGACATATTCATTTATACTTATCCTGAAATTGCACGCAGTGGACGTTAAAATAAAGTGTGAAATATGTTGTGGCACTTATGTATATATTTTCTTTTCCAAAGTTTTAGTGACAATGCTGTTTGGGAGTTTTATTAGATTCTTTTTCCAAATAATGATTGTAGAACTTACTAATTTTCAATTTCATTAGATGTTAGGTTTATGGACAAAATTAATTTATGTCTGATTGATAGACGTTAAGCGTGGCTTAAGAAGATTTTCTTACAGAAACTATGATTGAACTTAAAGCTAAATCCCAATACACAGTTCGAGTGAAAATAAAATATTCATACAAAATCGCCATCGTGCAATTTTTAACTTTATATTCCACAGCTTCTTTTTGAAATCAAATCCAATTAAATGTCACATGTAAAATTGGACTTTACTACAAAAGCTTTTTACCTTGTTATACCATACTTAAAAATTCAGAACATGGGTATTACAAGATTGTGGAATGTGAAAATTTTTCATTTCACGAGGCTTAAAGTGAAACACTAGGCTTTAAGTGAAACTTTAAAATGTCATATCAGTTAAATAAGTTGAAGGTAAGCTAAGTAGGATTTTATATTCCGTGAAATCATAAATAAACATACAACACAATATTTATAAATACGTTCCACATTATTTACACGCTTTATTTTCAATTCTTCTGAGTAAGACTGTAATCTAAGTAGGAGTTCATTTCTCGTTAAAATACAAATCAACACATTTGACATTTCACAATATTTTTGTAAAGTCCACAATGTTTTTTCACGACTGTAAGCTTAGTATGAATAAAAATCCCGGGAAATCAAAAATTTACACATTTCGCAATATATTGTACCTTATATTTTGAAGTGCTTAAGACCCGACTTATTCAAAATTAATACTTCTTTTTCCTACAAAAAAAAAAAAAATGGATCACAGTATGTGTATTTTCACGCGAAGCAAAAGCCGTGGAATGTAAAGTGTGTAACTAAGTGGATTTTACGCGCGGTATTAAAAAATTAAAAAAAAGTCCGACAGCGCTATTAATTAAGTCTTGTTGAAGATTGAAGTTGTATAATCAAAATGGATTCTATGAATATTTTATAAAACAAAAAATAAAACCGCATTTTTGTTATCATCTAAATTCTAAACCAAGTGGCAACAACTGTTAACTCATTTTGCAAAACTAATTCCCTTCACGTTCTGCTATAATATGCTAGACAAAAATCCACTCTTACCTGTTTCACAGACGGCCACATCAATCTCACAATGTAAACCCAAATATCCTGGTTGACAAGTGCATACATATCCGTTATCTCTGTCCCGACAAACGCCAGCATTTTGGCATGGGTTGGACATACATTCGTCTACATTATCCTGGCAATTTGTTCCTGAAAAAAAAAAAAAAATTGTTTCAAAGACGGATTATGGATAAAGCTTGTCTAGGGTAAGAGGATAAACCCTAAGTATACAACACAAACACAACTGATGAGTCGACGACCGACGGACGTATGCAAATACAACGCAGTAGTACCCAGTTACCTTTGTATATCAATTCGAGCTATATTTGACCTATTTTCTTTGTAGTTTTTCCTTTTGTTTTTTTTTCTATTTTTTTTTAGTTAAGGATATTAGATTTTTTTCTGTTTTTCATTTCGACTGTTATTCTTTGCCCTTTGGTTAATTTGCACTGCCAGATGAGTGTAAATGAGTCTGTGGGGAAAGATCAAGTGAATAGAGCAATTTAACTGAGCAAATATTAGTGTTTTGTTTGTTGAGCTTTGATGTTGTTTTTGTTTAGCAACGGATGTTCTGTATATACTAGATACATAAGTCGAAAAGGATTGATGTTCGTGATAATTGGGTTCATCCGAAAGGAATTCCTCAAACGGATATTCAATTCACGAAAGAAAATAAAAAAAAAAAAAAAAAAAACTTTTACAAAAAATAAGAGTAAATAAGCTATGATGGTTAGGGTGAGGAAAAAAAATATAATAGGGGAGAGTTAAATGGGTTTCTGTGTCAATGTGTTACTTAATGTTGTTAAATCGATATATGTCCTTGCCAAATGGCATCACTATGCCCCTTAAGTTTACGAATGAGGATTACACGATGACAAATGATGGTTATTAAGCTGAGAAAGAAATTATTTTCTGAAATTAATCTTTTCGGGGTTCGTTTCTGTTTTAGATGACATGACAGACATGATGTTTTGATTTTTTTCTAAACCTTTCTAATTAACAGATCCTCACTGTAATTACTGTCTTAAAGAAAATGACGCTTGTAAGGATGACTGGTCAATTTTTTAACTGTTTTTTTTTATATCTCAGGTATTGAATTCATGGAAAAATGTCCAATATTAAAGCGAAGGTATTATTTGTAGCCTTGTTTTTTGATGCCAAAGTAACAGTAGGTAAGAACATGTCCTGAATGCGTTGTAATTTTAAAATTGACATCAGGTTTTTTTCTTAAAAATTAGCCATTTAATTTGGTTCAATACTCTTATCATTAGGGTCATTGTCGTATTTTGAGTGACGCACACCCCTAACTTGTTGTAAATAAATACAATTTTAGCTCATTTTAACAACGTTAACCCGGCCCCCAAGATGTCTGAAGTTTTATATGGGAAATCCCATGTATTTTTGTACATCCAAGTTTAAAAATTCATAACTTAAGTAATGATTGATAAAGAAAATTAAATTTTTGCACACATGTAGTAATATTTGTCATGTTTAAAAAAATGTATTAAAATAAATTTTACAACATTTATTAAAATGAAAATTAAATACAAATTTTTTTTTTGTTCAAATGGCTAAAGGTAGGGATATAACTGTTGTACATTTTTTTCTGAAACCTTTTTATAACTATGAGAAAAAATTACTACATGTGTTCCAAAATAAAATTTTTTTTTTATCAATCATTACCAAAGTTAAGATTTTTCAAATATTGATTTACAAAAATACATGGAATTTCCCATATAAAACTTCAGACGTCTTAGGGGCCGGGTTAACGTTAATATAATTATACGTAGCTAAAGTCTTACAGGATTTTTTTTTTATTTATTTAGAACAAATTATGGGTGTGCGTCATTCAAAATAAGACAATGATCCTCATAAGGACCACCCTATTAGACATACATAATAATTTTGTTCAAAAATGCCTTTTTTAAAATATAAGTTTTCGACTTGAAAAATATTTGAGCCCACTCTCCTTCTCATGGCCTAATTTCAAGTTCCCCATATTAAAAATCCTTCTTAAGGATAAAATTCTGGATACCATTTGTTGATCATTCATTGAATGAACTCCTTTGTTTTAATTTTCTATAAACTAAATAAGTTTTTGAAAAATTTTATGCTACCCAGTCGTGCATTCTATTTTAATTTATGTGTACTTTTATTCCCGACTAAGACGACGACACGACCCAAACGTTCATTTCTTATTCCTAAAATTTTCATTTTTATGTAAGGTACGAGTTCCACTTCAGACTAGCTGAATAATAAATGAAAAAAAGCTTCATTTTCTTCACTGATGGGGCTGGGCGGCCACCGCCCCTTCAAACTCCAGACCATTTCTTCGTATTTAAGGCTGACGGAAATTAACGTGAGGAAACGAGAAAATACCCAAAACAAAACACATATTGAAACCCAAATGGAGAAAAAAAAAAAAAAACAAACACGGCCATGAAAAATTCAACCATTTTATGAGAGTGCCGCGGGAATTTCTTTATAGCCTAAGGCTTAAAGAGCTCCATGCTCCATTGCTTGTTTGTTGGTTTTGATATTGAAGGCACAAAAACGTACCGTGGAGTTATTTTGTTTTTTTTTTGTTGTATTGTTGTATGTGGCTTGGAAGTGGCAGTGGCAACGGAAGCGGATACATTTTTAATGGCGCTCGTTCGCGTTTTTATTTGAATGTCCAGGGTACCTGCAAAGTTTTACATCTTTATGTGAATGTGTACATAGTATACAGGTGGTGTTGGGTGTTGTTGGTGCTGTTGTTGTATAACTCACATGTGTTTATCAAAAGCATATTGGGGAAATATCGATCGTAAATTGGTGGGGGTAGTTAACTGTGTTGCGTTGCACTACTATCTTAAGGGTACCCACCTACATATTTTATTGCTTATTCCATTTTGTTCATTTTCAAGATGGCAGTTAAAAGAGTGTAAAAGCACATTGCGTTCTGGAAGTGTTTTGTGCCCTTTTCTTTTCTTTTTTTATTTTTTTTTATTTGTTCACTTAATGTACGCGTAAAATAGTCGTTTGTGCTGGGAATACCATTTTGTTTTTTAAATGCCATTAAAGCGATAACGCATAGATATACAAATACTCGTTCATACAAGAAAAGTACTTAAGAGCTATATATGTTGTTCGTGGAACTTTTTCAAACACATTAAAAGTTTAAATGCATGGAGGTGACAGAAATACATAAACTTTAGTTCAGCTGAAAGTTTTTTTTTTTTTACTCGCAGTGATAGTTTTTTAAGTTCCTTTATGCGCTTTTTAATTTTTCTAGTGACTTTTGCATGTGCACTCTAAAAGTAGTTACATTGCGTTAGGTGCAAATTAAAATAATTAAAACTAAAGGTCGAAGGTTAAACGTTTTAAATTAAACGGGGAAGCGCTAATATAAATTTATTTTTAAATGAGCAGTTTTAATAACGTTTTATATACATAGGTACAGTACATGACGCGTTCTGAGATACGATTGAACAAAATCAAATGCACTTGTCGTACACTCCAGCTAGGAGTCTTAGGTCTTATATTTAAAAAAAAAATTAAAAATCAGAACCTCATCGGCCGAACCAGAGTGGCAGACTGTGATTTTAGTATCTTACATCCCATAATATTTTTGTGAAGAAAGTTTCAACCTTTTATGAAGTGGGTTATGTAAGACCGCTTACTTTCTTAATAGACCAATTGCTAGAGAAACGGATTTACTTAATTTAAAAATTATCAAACGTCATAGAAATATAAAAGTCGAGCGAAAGAAGTTCGCCCGATGGCGTAAGTTTTTTAATAATATTTTAGTTTAAGAATAAATAATATACAGGCTGATTGGTATAAGGTGCACCAAAATGCTGTAACGAGTAGTTTGGGTTAAGACAAGAAAAACATGGAATGGCAATGGGGTCTTTTTCCTTCGTTTTTGCGGGAGGGGCAATTTTCTAAAAAAAATTGACTTAAAAGAGAAAAAAAATTATTTAAAAACAACAGTAAAACTTGCAATGCCCTGCCATACCTGTTTGGAAAGCAGAAATCTCTTCTTTAATTTTCGTTTTAAATTAGATTGCGTTTGTGTATAGTTTTTAAAAAATTAATTTTTAAACTAAAAATCTGAAAAAGAAATAAAAAAAAAACTCAAACTATTTTTTTTTTTCAAAATTTTACGTTATTAAGTACTATTTTTGTTTTCAAAATTCAAAGCTCTTATTAATTTTTAGTCAAACACTGAAAACCACATGGGTCTAGGACTTTTACTTTTCAAGATATGACGAAATAAATAAAGCAACTTTATCTCATTAAACTAAGAAGAATCCGGCTAAATGATCATTTCAGCAACCAGTTGATTTATCATCAACCTCGTTTTTTCTTGTTTTTACTATAAGATTCTGGTTTCTTTATTTTTTAATATCTTGTAAAGTCAAAGTCCTAGAACCATGCGGTTTTAAGTGTTTGACCAAAAATTGAAAATTATGCTTAATTACATACAATTTTGGAAAAAAATTAGTTTAAAATTAAAAAAAAAAAAAATTATTTTTTCAAAATTTCGAGTTGAAAAATTAATTTTTTAAAAACTATTCACATATGCAACTTATTTTAAAATGGAAATTAAACAAGAGATTTCTGGCTTTGTAAAAATGTATGGCAGGGCATTTCAAGCTTTACCGTTGTTTTTAAATATTTTGTTTTCTGTTTTTAGTCAATTTTTTAGAAAATTGGCCCTCCCGCCTAAACGGAGGGAAATAAACCCTATCCCATACGATTTTTTTCTTGTCTTAATCCAACCTACTCGCTACAGCTTTTTGGTGCACCTTATACCATTCACCATGTATAATTAAATAAGTCCCAAAAGTGCGTGTAAATATCTCATATGATCACGATTTTTTAAGACAGAAAATCTCATGTGCGAACCTAGCCTTAGCTTAAAATGAAGACTGACGTTGAAATGAAGCTTTGCCAAAATGAAACAAAATAAACTTCAAACTGCATTAAATCCCTGTAACAACTCCGAGTTTATGAAACAAATCATAAAACTCGTCCTTAAAGGTTTTATATCCTTATCGCTTAGTTAACATTTTAAAACAATTATCCGATGATGATAACGACATAATAAAAATTACATTAAACTTTAAACAACATAAAAAGAATATTAATACTCTGAAAAACCTTAAGGTGTTGTGTGTTTTCAAAATGGGATAAGAATTCTCGTAATTATGATAGCAACAAGCGCTTAACCATCTCCCTTGACTCGTTAAGGATATTAACAGCTGCTGCTGTCTATCTATGCGCTATTATGCCTTTTTTATGACACTACTCAACTGCTTGTCCTTGGTCGTTTAATTTCATTAGGAATTGATTATACATACAACACGAATCCACGAATCCTTTAAAAAGCAAACAAATTTTATTCATTTCCTTTGCTCGTTTTTTATATATTTTGTTTTAAATGCTCTTCCTGGCCCATATTTTTCTGCATGGCAGAATACCCAAGTATATGCAGCGCTTTGAAAACGGCTTAAGACCTGTCCTAGGTCGAAGCCATCCTACTTTTTTACTTTTTTTTTTGTTTTGCTATAATTGACACACAAAATCAGAGAGCGTGATTTTTTAATCTTGAAAAGCATTAAAGAAGGATATGCAAAAGCACAAGACATAACGATTTCCAAAGAATAGAGGAATAGGTGTACAGGGAAAGGGAAAGAGCGTACAAAAAAATAACCTTGCCAAGAGATTACTACCCTAAGTAGCAAGCAAAAAAGTAAAATAAAATATACGAAAGGGTCGCAAGGTCTTGCACAATGGCTACTGTCTTAATATATACTTGGTTTTAGTGCCGTGAAAATGACAACAAGGATTATTGAAAAGCTTAGTTGTTTTTGATCGATTCCGCCAAAGAGAACTGAATGAAATTTGGCAAAAATAAAATGCCGAATGGGCTGAATATCTAAACCTCCTTTTTGTTAAGTTTACTAAAAATTTTTACCAGAAAATTAAAAAAAAAAAAATCCATGAAACCAGACTCTGCCTTAAGATAAAGTTGAAAAGGAATAAAGATAGGATTTGCGTGAGCTACGCTATGGCATTGTCTTTGAAGGCCGAAATGGATAATTTTTTGTTTCTAATGGTAGGTAGACTTGTCTTAATTTTAAAAAGAGGATAAGAGATGAAAAAAAAAAAGAAAATTGCGATAAATTAGCGTGTCCGAGTTTTATTCTCCAAAGAAAGACATAGCCAATTTCAAGGCATCTGCTTTATTCACCCTCTTCATAGTCGAGTAGCTATGCATGTACAAGTACATACTTTGTATTAAAGAAATAAGATTTTCCAGTGAAGTGTGTTAATTAAATTAAGAAAACGATGGAGATTTAGCTTAAAACAAATAATAACAACAACAACGAACACAAACAAAAAATCGTGAATTACGACGATTACTTTCAACTTTTAATCAATGTTTCTTATATAGAAAGAAAGTTTCTTGTTTACAGAAATGCTTTTAAGTGGGTCAACATTTTGGTGGTTTGATTTTTTGCTTAGCTTATTTGATCGCATTTGAGAGTATATCGTTATACCTAGTTGATTTTTTGTTTGAAATTACTGTTTGTCGATAAGCCGACAAGGAATATAAAGTATTTTATTGGATAAGGGTGAAAACAAATTCAGATTGGAAAAGTTTGCATTTGAAATAATTAATGTTGCGAAGTTTTTTTGTTTTTGTTTTATTTTGTTGTTTGGCCTCTTTTAAACTTGGAGTAAAATTAAATTGACCTTACATTTTTAAAAGATCAATAGAAATAAGCCTTGAACTTGGAATGATTTAAATGAAAATTAATTTTAAAGCATAGTTTTTAATTGCGGGTAAATAACAGTTGGACATTTTGACGGGTCATTAAATATTTACACAAATACATATTTCGTAGAATCCGTAATGGAGGCATAAATTAATGACTAATGTTATTTTAATGAAGTTGAAGAGTTCTAAATTTCTGGAGATTTATTATTTGACAATCTTAATCGACGGCTAAACACTCTCCATTAAATTTTAATTCACCATTAAAATGGATAAATATATTTGTAATTTATTTACCTTTGAAATGAGGTGCCTTGCTTTCTTTGACTAATTTTGACACCAGGTTTTAAACCAGGTTTAAGCTAAAATGACAAAATCCACCATTTAAGAGAGATTTTAAGTCTTAATAGAGATTTAATGAAGGGTTTATTTGTATTTGTTTTTTTTTTTGCTTTTTTTCAGTTAAAGTAAAGTATTCACGTTGGGCGCCAATTAACAAAAAACAAAATTTTAAACAAGTTTGCACTTTTTCACTTCTGCAATTAAAACATTTCGCGCTATGGAAAAGTCCACAGAGGATTTCAATTATTCAATTTAAAAAAAGCTTTCTCATTTTTTGGTTATTTCTGTTCACTTTTATTCCATATAAACTTTCATTTTTTATTTTCAGTGAAAATGCTTTCAGACTAAACTTAACCACATAAATTGTGGCTCTTTTGGTCAGTCAGTTGTGGGAATAGTATTTTATTTAGATAGATATAAAGGAGAAAATAGTTCGAAAAAAAAATCACAGATGGAATACAGGAATAGTAGAAGTTTTAATATTGAGTCTAAGGCTTCAAAGTCAGCTAAAACAACAATTTAAAAAAAAATTGAATACTTTATGCATGTTTAAAAAAAAATAAACTTTGGATTTAATCTTTTGCAGATCTAACCCCTTGTTTGTTTAATATTTTCATTTTTTGCCCTTTACTTGTGTACAAGTATTAAAATTGTATTGCAAACATATATTTCAAAAGCCAACCTCCCATCGTCCTGGATGGGATGACTTCCTCATCCACATAGCAACATGCCGACCGACTGTAAGTGCTGGTTCGCGCGATAGAGTGATAAATGCATAAACTATAAAGGCAAACGACACAACACATAAAAAAAATAGAAGCGAAACAAATTGAAATTCTGGATTCAATTTAATCCCGGTTAAAATGTAACCAAAAGAAAGCAAACTATTTTCATCTAAATTGAAAGAAAGAAAAAAATAAAAAAAAAAAAAAACATACAAATAGGTAGAAATAGACATAACGTAGGAACAAAAAATTAAATCAAACAAAATAAAGTATTGTCATTGGATATAAAGTCAGAGAAAAGGATGCAGAAAAATATAGGAGAATACTAGAATACCGAGTATGCTGGTGCTGCTGCTGGGCTGAAGCTTAAGCTGGATATGGTTCAAAAAAAAAAAAAAAAAAAAACAAATTGAAAATATCGCAGATACGAGGAACAAATGCTGAAAGTAATTATTTTTCTTTGGCGTGTTCGCACGCTCGGCTTCGCATTGTCCTTTGTGTAGGTAGAATTGATATGTAGTGTATGCTTCTTTGGTAAGCACTGGGGCAGATACAAATGAAAAATGTATGCCCTTTTATATCGGTTGCAAGAGGAAAAACCATTGAATGTATGGAAGCAAAGTTTGGCGGATGGATTTTTTATTTCTTTTTGTTGAGAGAAAAAGTGGTCGATTTATATTGTGAGAACTTTGTTTTTTGTATTTCAAAATACAGATTCTTTCTTATGTCGCTTAAACTGCTTTTAAAAAAATCGGAAATTTTGAAATAAATAAAAACAAGAATCGAAATATTGAATCGATTTGTTATAGCTAAGCTACGGAGGGTACAATATTCAACTGAAATTAAAACACAAAAAGACTCAAAGGCAAATCATAGTTGCATAAGGCTGAACATTTGAATATTAGTGAAATATATTTGAACTGGAAATAATTTGAAGAACAAACAAAAGGAAGAATTTTTGTTAGTGATATCTAAACAACTATATTGTTCCCTGAAGAACAAGGTAACTGGATTTTCCACTTTTAAAATATCCCAGCAAATACTTTTTGTCTAATAAATTAAATAGTAAGTAAGTAAAGCTTAGCTTTTCTTAAAGTAAACAAGAGATAAATAAAAATTTCCATTGTTTACCAGTACCTTGATGTCGAAGAAAGTTGCTATCTCCAAAATCTTAAAAATCAAGTAATTTAGTTCTTGCACTCATGTGACGATATAAGGACAAAATAATTATTTTGTATGTCCCAGAACAATCTCAAAAAGTATTTAATTGATCTATGTGAAACAAATTTATTTATATTTATACATTAATTATTTCTTCTTCTTCATCATTTAACCGGCGATTGTCATGATCTCGAGGGGGACCACAACTCTCCGACTCAACTGCTTCACCTATAAGGTTCTACTTGTAGGCTTCGCCGGGTTGACCTCAGAAAACATCGACAGGCCTCCCGGTTTTGGATTGTTCCACGTCTGAGGCCAACTTAATGCAGGTGTCGTTGCATTTGTTTCATCCAGGAGTTTTTGCGCCTGCCTTTCTTTCGCAATAGTGTTGGAACGTCTTGTGCTATTGCCTTTTGAACTGGGTTCTCATGGCATCTTCTCTGTACATGACAGTACCAGCTAAGTTGGTCATGCTGTATTTTGTCCAAGATGGTATTTTTGACGTGTAGGCTTCCTCGGATTCTCTTGCTTCTTATTCAATCGCGCTTTGTCACTCCTGTCAATTTACTCTCATTCTTCTTGTACATTATCCAACACTGTGAACCGTATGTAAGCGATGGACGAACAACTGCCGTGTAGGGCTTTCCTTTCAGCTTAGGGGCATTTTTCTATCACAGAAGATGGCAGAGTTTTCCCGCCACTTCATCCACCCTTCGCTTACGCGATGGTTGATGTCGTCATCACAAGATCCTTCGTTATTGATCATTGATTCAAGATATTTAAACTTTTCGCACTTGGGAAGCACTGTTCCATTCAAATAGATGTCCGGAATAGGCCTGTGCGGATCAGAACATTGACAGCATAGGTATTCGGTCTTTCGCGCTAATGGGGTATCCATTTCCCTCTAGAACGCTTCCCTGGTGCACACCTACTCTAATTGGGAACTCTTCGGTGATTCCCTTTGTTATAACTTGGTTTTAACTTGATTATTTCTTAATTTGTTTAATTTTTAAGAATATTAGTTTTTTTTCAACTTTTTTTCTTTGAGATTGACCCATTTGAGACTGATTCACTCATAAACTAAAACCGGTTTGTTATTTATGAAAAAATAGAATTTTTTAGATAACGCTAATATTCTAACGATTATTTCGAGCCCTATATCTTTTCTCAACTATACAACTACAACACTGAATCAAGTATATGCTACGATGCAGATCCTATAAAATCTTTTCCCTAAAAAAAAAATCAATACCCAAAAAATAAGCTTCAAAAGGTATGTTTTAAAAAAATAACTTCAAAAGTGTATTTTGTTAGTCACTTTTACCAGGGGCTTATAAATTGTAGGTAACTTTTTCTGTTATTTTAATGAATAACATTAGACGCCTAGGAATCCCTTAGGCTTAATGTATTAATCTGATGACTTTGTAAACAAATTGTTGAAGATAAATAAGGGGCGTTGGTCGAGAGGTAAAACGACAATTTAATATAATTAATAGTCTTTACAAAATAAAAATGAATAATCATAAATAAAGCAATCATGAAATTATCAATAATTCCTGAGAAAACATAAAATTATTCTTTTATTAATTTTATATATCTGTTCCTAATAAGCAACAAGCGTTTAGAACGCAAACGTGTTAATTATGTTCACAAAAATGGGTACCTAAATTACAAATAATTGGGCCTCCTTATCGTGATTATTACATTGAAATTTCCTCCATCAATAAACAACAAAAAAGAGGCAACTATGTTTAACCAAAAAGAAACATAAGCAATAACCCACGAACAAAAATCCATCAACCCCCACTTACACTTATAAACTATAATATACCTAATTGTACCCACCTTTCTCACGCTTCATGGTGTCTTTATTCCTAATATGGCTTCTAAGTGATTTCCCGCTTCCTCGGACAAAATCAAAGCAATTTTCCATCTTCACGAGTGCAAACAAAAATATTTATATATACTATGTATATAAACAAAAATCGTATAAGTAAGTTTTCCTTGATGTCATAACTGAATTACCTCGTTCGACAGTCGATAATAGCACGAAAAACACAACAAATCGCTTGGAAACCATATAAACTCTGCTTATGTTCCTTCTTCCACCTCACTCACACACAAAGAAGGAGAAATAAAAAAATATATATAAAAGAAAATATAAGTCAGGAAAAATTATGCCAAAGAATAGAAAAAAGATCGAACATCTTTAACCACTTTCGTTTTCATGACTTGATGTGTATATGTGCACACAAGAGACCTACTTTTTGAACAGGCCCTGACAAAAAGTCAAAATAAAAAAAAAACAAAAAAAAAAACGGCATAGGTATGGTCACTTTATTGATTTAACCAAGTCCTGTTCATGTCGATATATGTATGTATGTATACCTGTACCTACAGTGCTGCCAAAAACATTCCGGATTTTTCCTCAGTATAATGTTTTTCTTAATATCAAATAGAAAACTAATAACTTTCCATAGGTTTTCCATAATTTTTAAAGGGTATGATACAATTTAATAATAACCTTAAAAATATAATGCTACGATGAGAAGAACAATAAAAAAAAATATTTTATAAAGTTATTCAATGACATGCCTATGCAAAACTAACCGGATTGCAGGAAGATTGCGAGTCTCGATGTTAAAGTAGCGGTTTTTTCGAGTCTTTCGACTCACGCCGTAGATTAAACAGACTTCACAAGTTGAGAGCTGTGTTAGTTGAAATTTTATAGTGCAGAAAATGGCTATAACACGTTATAGCAACGCGATTCGATACAAGGTAATAGAAAAGTTCCAAGCCAGTACAAAACAAAATTTAATATCTGAAATATTACAAATTCCAACGTCAACGGTTTGTGACATCATTACAAAATTTAGAAGCGGGAAATCAGTAAAAGCAGATCATTTTGGTGGACGCCCTCGCAAAACAACTGTTCAAACTGATAGGCGCATAAAGAATTTTGTGCTTAAAGACCCTTTTGCAACTTCAAAGATAATTTGTGATGAACTAAATCTACCGGTACGGTAAGGAAGAGTTTAAGAGATTTCGGTCTTTTTGCATTTCGACCAGCGAAGAAACCTCTTCTTACTGCTAAACATCGTAGAAAAAGGTGAGCCATGAAAGGTGTTTGGAAAAGACTTTAAATTCCCAATCAAAACATTTAACTCAGGGTTGAATTTGCAAAAAATCATCTTAACTGGTCTTTAAGCAAATGGAGGAGCGTGCTTTTCAGTGATGAATGCAAATTCAACTTGTTTTACTCCGATGGTGCAAGGACAGTAAGGCGCTCAAAAGGTACGCGATTAAAGCCTGCAAATGTACTCCCTACAGTTAAGCACGGTGGAGCCTCGGTGATGGTTTGGGGCTGTTTTTCAGGTGCAGGCTGCGGTCCAATACACCAAATCACAGGAATTATGGACCGTTTTCAATATAAGGACATTTTGGAGTCAGTAATGCTTCCATATGCAGAGGAAGAAATGCCTTTGCGTTGGGTTTTTCAGCAGGATAATGACCCCAAACATTCTTCAAAGCTGCTAAAAGAGTGGTTTGCGACTAAAAATATTCGTGTTTTAGAATGGCCGTCTCAATCACCCGATCCAAACCCAATTGAAAACTTGTGGGCCATTTTAAAAAGGCGGGTTGGGAAAAAAAGCACACGCCAACAACTTTTCTTTTTGCAGCCTTGAAAAATGAATGGGAGAATATTCCTGCTTCTATTCTCGAAAATTTAATTCAGTCAATGCCTCGTCGATGTCGAGCTGTGATAAAAAATAGGGGTTACTGGAGAATATTCCTGCTTCTATTTTCGAAAATTTAATTCAGTCAATGCCTCGTCGATGTCGAGCTGTGATAAAAAATAGGGGTTACTGGACAAAATATTAAATACAAAATAACAATTAATCGTACAAGATAAAATCCGGTTAGTTTGTCACATTAAAATTCTGAATCAACTTTAATTTTTGACTATTTTTTTTTTGTTTTAATGGATAATTTACCATGTTTTTTGTTTAAAATGATACAATTGTTTAATAAAAATGGCGAAAAATTACAAATATTTGATTTGTTCATTTTTATCTCACAAACCAACACTCAATGCAGTTGACCAAAAAAATCCGGAATGTTTTTGACACCACTGTATGTGTTCCTAAGCATAAGAAGTAGGTAAGATGAAAAGCCAACAAAAAGTGGGTGGTCGCATATTATAGTCACAGATGCCAGGCCAACATATAGCAGCAAGGGGTTTGAAGATTTTTGGCTTAGTTTGAGTAATTAGTGGTATTTTTGTTCTTTGCCCAAGAGAAATAGAATAGGATTAGAATGGAATGAGAAATCATAAAGGAAAACCGAGATAGCTTTTAGCAAAAATTATTTCGTTTATTTTTCTTTTCCTTTTAAATATGAGGATACCTTTTCTATTTAGAAATTCAAAAACGGAATATGAAAGCGGTTTGAAATGTCACCTCAAGGCAAACATTTCATATAGAGACCGACTAACAAAATTATCAAGATCATGTCTAGTATTCAAGAAAAAATTATATTTTAAAAATTTGGTAAAGCTATCATTCGAAACCATCATTGAAAATATTAATTGTCAATTTTGAGAGATTTTGAAGACAAAATAAATGATTATTTTGATGCAAAAGTAAAGCTAATTGACTAAATAATTATTTCTAGGTAAATCAAAATTCAATTTGGCTCAACTTTTCTCATAAAATGACTTTTAATTTTTCAATGATGAACTACCTTACCAATGATCATTGAAAAAATTAAAAGTTACTTTATGAGGAAGATATAGGTCAAAATTATTTTTTTTTGGAGGAGAAATAATTTTGAAGTTGTAAGTTATATTTCTGCATTTAAATATTCAATGATTACACAATCAAAGGCTCTCAAAATCAACAGCTAACTTTTTCAATGATGGTTTTCAATGATAGCTATAACTGGGGCCTAAGCTAAATTAAAACGCCAACCTTAAAAAAAAATATATTTTTATAAACAAAACGGGTTTTGGTGACAAAAATATAACTACTGATTAATATGTATTTAAAGGTTTATTTTTAGTTCCAAGTTGATTTTTACTTGACAGTTTGTAATGGGGAATTGTGAAAAGGTAGAAAGTTATACCTTAAATGAAAAATACAGATTTTCTTGTGGTGTGGTAAATATCACATTAATACAAAAACACTCTTTTGTTCACGTTTTCTCCATATCCTTGCCTCAAATGAAAAAAAGTGTTTCGATCAGTTTTGTGTAGAATTTAAAGAGCTTGATTTTTTAATAAAACATGTCTTGAAAAAAACTGATGGTTTTCGAGATATTTGCAAAGAACTGTATTTTTTATTTTCATGGCATAAAATCGAAAGTGCTTGTAAAAATGTACAGTATTTCCTAAAAATTGCTTGGGACATTAGATTGAAGGTCTCCATCAAAATTCAGTTTTTCGAAATTATTATTTAAGTGAAAGCGTCATTTAACTAGCCGTGGTTTTTTGAGTGAGTGTATAGGAACTCAGCAAAATTTTAACACGCGAAACAAACACAAAATTGCTTATAATAATTTTGTTTGCATATACAAAACTTACACTATCTCAAAAAAACAGGGCTATTGTTGTAATATTTGAAAAAAATATGCTAATTTATGTTTGATTTTCCACCATGTTTGATTGGGTTCAAATGGTTATAAATTTCCAGCTAAGCTTAGTTTTGGCAAGTTTAATACCTATGTAGAACCTACAGGAACATAAAAAATGTTTTAAATTAAAATTTGTTACGGGGACTGTTCAAAAGATTAAGGTAAAAAATTAAGTTTGGCCAAAATTATTGTATACAAAAATGTATTAAATAAAATAATAACATTCATTGAACAATTTTTGAGCGCAAAAATTAAAAAAAAAACAAAAATCAGCTATGTCATGGTGGCCAAAAAAAAAAAAAATGTTCAAAGATACTCAAAAACCGATATGATTCAATATGGGCAAGTTACCAAATTCTGATAGGTCATGACCTGGCCTTTTACCAGTTTCAGTTTGGACCATTGATAATTGGACACCCATGTCGGTTCCCCAACTAATGGTAAAACCCTATTTTCGTATATGGATTTTATCTGTCTAAAGTCTTATTACCAATACCTTAAAAGTTACAAGCACTTCGCCAACTTTCCATTGAAATTAAAATAACCATTAAATATGTTTTTTTTTATTACATTATTACCCATTTTTCATGGGGATTTTACATTTAACAGAGAGTGGATAAATTGCTACTTGGTTAAATAAAAATCGATAGAATCGATTTCTATACATTAAAAAAAGGAACAAACCAGCCAAAGATAGGGTGATACAAATTATGCATTTAACATTACATATTAAGTTTTTGGAAACTGATTGCGTTACTGTTTTAAAAAATTTAATTTGGAAGCAAATATTTGCAAAATCTTGCTTTTCTAAAATCAGTTTTAGTTAAAACTTAATTAATTTTGTGTGTTTTTTTTTTTAATGCAGAACAAAAATATTTACTGCCTTAAGATTGTTAGATTTGTTGAGAAACTGGTAAAAAAACTGACTTATTTCAATACCTACGCTAGAAAACATATTTAAAAAAAAAAATTAACTTTCTAAGAAATTCACAAGACAATAATATTGCACAAGTCTACTTTACAAAATTGCAGTTTGGTTAGAAAATTTTAAAATCAAAGAAAATGTGGTATAAACTTTTTCTTATGCTCCACCTTCTTTGAATAAGAAGTCCCACACCAAAAAAGTACATATAAAGCAAAAATAAAGCATCAACACCTACACAGATGTCCTATCTCTCAAAGCCCACAAACTTATCTTAAAAGAAAACCTTTACCAATTAAAATTCCACTTTCTCGTATATTTATTTTTTTAACGATTTAAAACAAACGCGAAGACAACTGAGAAAACTGCCATCGTGCAAATACCACAAACGAATAAATATGACAAATCACTTTTTATTTTTGTTTGCTGCCAAGCCATATATGCCAGCCTCAAAATCTTTCATTAAAAAATATTTATGTATAGCTACGAGTAGGTATAAAAATCTTCTGAAGGTGTTATAAGAGTAGGTATGGATGCGTACCTATAAGCTTTTGCTTTCGATGTCAGATTAAAGGTTCTTGAAAAATGCTTCTGTCATATTAGTGGAAACAGGGTGACTCCGAAGTTTGGACTAAAAAAAGTGATTTAATTGAAGACTTTACGTGCGTGAAGCTAGCACCAGCATTTTGAAAAAAAGTAAACATGTTGTACCGCAGTGCCTTACTTACGATGCCTTGTGCTGAACTAAAAAAAAAAACGGCACTTATTGTTTGGTTGTTTAGACGGTAACAATTTTGTTAAGCGGTTTTCTCGAATTTCGAAAAAAATCAAAGATGGCAGCACCATTTTTCAATTTCGAAAATTCAAAGATTGTACTGCAATTTACCCAACTTGTGCCATAAATATTTAAAAAAAAAATTAAATAAATTGGTAAATTTGCTAACGATTATTTTCTTGCAATTTTTCGAAAAAAAACGTGCTGTCAAGGAATCAAGGGAAAAAAAAAACAGCACAGCATGTTTTTTTTTGAAATTCAAAAATGACGTTGGAAACTTCGTTTTTTAGATGTAAAAGCTGCAAATATGCGATTTTTTACCCCGTCGGCAAGCTAAGCAACAAATTCTCATCCTTGAAAAAAATGTAAAAAATAAAGAAAAAAAAAACGTAAGCATAATTTGCAAATTTGCGAATTTTGTTTACGAACACACATTTCAGCAGAAATTAATTTATTTTTTCAAGATTCGAAAATGATGCCCCTGACTTCACGCACATGCAGTTAAATCCGGTTTAATCCTTAAATTTCGATACCTACCCTCGCAATGAAAAGCATTTTTTTTAAGCTTATTTTTTCACTTTTAATGGTTTTTAAGTCTAATTAAATTTGTACTCTCCTAATAGTACTCGAGGCGACCGTAAGTTTACCTATCCCATCGCGGCTTCAGAAAAGAATGATGCCAATTCAGAGCTTTGGTCTTAACATTAACAAAACCGCTGGTCGGACAAGGTTTTTCAGGTGCCAATGGGTAGAAAACGCACTTTTTCGGTTGCATTTTTGACTCAGGATACCTAAACCATGATGGATTTTTGTAAATGGGGTATCAAATGAAAGCTTAGACTGCCCTCTTTACAGAACCAGTGGTCGGACAGACTTTCGTTGGTTTTTGTGGCGAGTCGACCACTTTTTTAAAAATAGTTAGTTTTGTATCCATTGCGTTTAACAGGTGGACAACTATGCAAAACTATATCAAAAAGCCTAGAAAAACGCTTTAACCACCTTAATGCATTTTAAATGCAAATTAAAAAAATAGCTCTTTTTACAAAGGTGGTCGAACTCGCCGCAACAATCAGCAAAAGTTTGTCCGACCACTGGTTTTGCAAAGAGAGCAGTCTAAGCTTTCATTTGATACACCATTTATAAAAATCCATCATAGTTTAGGTACCCTAAGCCAAAAATGCAACCGAAAAAGTGCGTTTTCTACCCATTGGCACTTGAAAAACCCTGTCTGACCAGCGGTTTTGTTAATGTTAAGACTAAATCTATGAATTGGCATCATTCTTTTATGAAGCCGCGGCGATATAGGCAAACCTAAGGTCGCCTCCCGTCCTATAAGTAGAAGTTCAATATACAAGAAATTTAATACCAAATTAGCGTCTTTTGAATTGACAACCAAAAACAATTTGTGTCAAGGTCATTTCAAGCTTTTTAAGACTTTTTGTAAATAGTCGTGTTTTAATGAGAGTTAGTATAGCCAGCCAACAGAAACAAGAAAAAGTGTAAAAAACATTATAAAGCCCGTATGATACTACATTTTTTTCTCATTTTTAAGGCATTCAAAATGAAACTAGAGTAGTTCAAACAATTTATAATTGAAAATACCGATATGAGTGAGTGCGTACACAATAACCACATTAATGTAAAGAAGTCACAAAAAATTTATTAAAAATGAACATATTTCAGATTCTGATTTTTGACTTTTTAGAAATTGAAAATTAAAAATTATTTCAAAGTACACTGTGACTACAAAAAAAGTATACACTGGACTCATGAGAACACTAGTTTTTTGTGTATATTTACTTTTGTGGACATTGTAATTGTCAAAACATAATGTCGTTCTTTTCATAAAAAATACTATTTTCTCTTTTCCTCTTTGCTGACAATAAGTCATGATTTAATGAATTAAAAATGAGAAAAAAATGTAGTATCATACGGGCTTAGCAAAACAAAAACATAATGGGGCATATTCATAGTCGCAGATAGACCCAGGTTTAACTAAACTACAGTTTAAGACAATTTTGGCTCAATGAATACAGACCGATTTTAATTACAACTTTTGGTTTTATATTTTTATAAGATAATTAACTTGTTATACTACACAAATAGCTTCAAATATTTTGAAATGATAAACTTAAAAAAATAGAAATCAACGTCCGAAAATTCAACCAAAGCTATGTTTAACTTAGAACCAGGTCTAAAATGACTATGAATATGCCCCAATTTGTTATTGTTTAGTTAAACAAATGTATTATACCCTCTCAATATTATGAATATTATTTTATTTTATCATAGAACATTTAACTAAAATCATAAAATCTCCTAACTAGATTTCGGTCTCAGACAAAAGAGTTTAAAGTTGGTCAACTTAAGAGCCACCCCGTATATAATGCCTATTCCTACTACTCGTATAAATGTATGTTCGAACATTCCGGTATAGTCCTTCTATATGAACAGAACACGTCGTCTTTTTATTCCAATCCGATGACAAATTTAGATTTATGGAATAAAATCGAACCGTAATCAATTTTTGCTTTGGCAGACGTGTTTTCAAAGTAATTTTCAGCATAAAGTTGCCTATAAGACAGAGGCAGGATTATCTATATACATATGTATGTAGAATCTTTCGGCATCCAGCCATTTGGGCCAACAAAATTTTCTGATTACTCTGATTTGGAAACGAGTTTTGCTTTAGCTTTTGTTTTTTTTTTCTGTTGTTGGCCCTTAAGGGATTTTCCTTCTATCTTGCAGAATATACCTGGCTACTGGCTACAAAGATAAAATGTTATTGCTTTCTTGGTTGGGTAATGTTCTGGAAGGATTTTCTCTGAAAATTATTATCTTATATTTGTATTGAATGAGGGTTGATAATCCAATATACTGAAATTAGAATACCATTTACTCGAAAGTAAGAACAAACAAAAAAATAATGCAATTATAAAATTCAATTTATTTAAGGCCAACATTTTTGTTAAGGTAAATATTTATAGTCTATTAATAAAATGAATAAAGATGGTGAGAAAATTAAAGCTGAAATATACATAATAATTTATCAATTATATTCCATTTAAATTTCCCTTTTCAACTGTTTAGTATGAGAGAGAGTCATTGAATCTATGAAAAAATTATTACACAAATGTCACTTGGAAAATATCAAAGAGCCACATTTGGACGTTAAGGTGGCATTTACCAAAATATGAAATTTATTTGAACCATATGTCAATGATTTATGATAAGGGTATAGAAATAGAAAATATGAAAACCAATAAATAGAATTGTCAAGTTTGAATGGCAGGACATTTAAATTGAGTCATGGTTAAATGGTTGTAGAGTATTACTTGAGTTGACAGAATCAAAGGACAAGGATTTTAATCGGAATCCGGGTGCATCCTATGAGTATTTTTATTTCATGGAAACATTTTCCAATAGGTTGGAATGTACGTAGGAATATTATTGATGTTAATGATAATGATCTTTCAAACATCTCAACAAAAATATAATTGATCTAGGTTATGAAAAGCTTCAACAAACTTTAACCTTTTCCATCAGTTGTGTTTGATTGAAATCGGTAGACACAAATACAAAACAAAAATTCTCTTTGCTTCAAAACTCACCTGAAAATCCATCTTCGCATGTACAATTGTAATATGCTACTCCATCAATACAAGTTCCTCCATTCTGACAAGGCCCCGACCAACATTCATCCCAATTCGTTTGACACTGTATCCCTGTGTATCCATCTATGCAATAACAGGAATATGAGCTAAAACGAAGAAAAAAGTTTCATTTAAAGCCTTTAATCAGACAAAAATTTGTATAGTTTTTTTTTTTTGGAAAAGATTTCTAAACGCATAGGATTATACAAAAAAAAAAAAAAAAAAGAAAAAGTTTTATGTATTAACAACCCCTCAAACTAAAAGGAGAATAAATTAAAATTCCGACGGGGAACCATCATCAGATCGACGGGTTTTTAAAGTGCTTTTAGCATTAGGCAAATCGAAACCAAGTGAAAATCTGTAGTCGGTTAAGTTGGAACAAACCAGGAACAAGCATTTTCTAATAAAACATTCATCGCTAACAGCAGACCTCGTCCAGTGAAGTGTGTGTTTTCGCATGGAAAAAAAAAAAAAATAAACTAAAATTAGGTTGCCAGTGATGTTATATTTTCCGAATTTTAACTCCAGAATTTTTATGAGAACCAACTTTTTCGTGTAGTTGTTTTTTTTTGAGTTTTTTTTGACTCACTTTTACGAATTGCAATTTAAAACCTTGAAAACAATACCCATTTTTATTCTGATAAATGAGATACAAATTGATATTTTTGTTTTAGAGATGATTTTGAAATCAAAAATATTATTTAAAAGCCAATATTTGTATTTTTTAAAAATTAAGGGCCAGTTTGTTCACAGCTTATTATCTTTAATCCATGATTAGTGGAGCTGCGAAATCCTCAAATGTGTTTGTTGATAAAATTTTGTTTAAACAATTCAAAGTATGAGTTGCTAATCATGGATTTCACTAATCAGCCAATTTTGGTTGATTAGCGTTAGTTAATTAAAGCCTATGGAAGTCTCCTACTAAATTTAACCCGCTGTGAACAAACTGGCCCTAAAAACTACAAAAAACGCTTTTTGCATAAAATTGATGCTCGCGACCCCTAAACATTATTTGAAAAATCTAAAAATACTGGGGTAGCGTGTTGAGGGTTCAAAAAACTTAGCACCAAGAAATGGTTTAAATCGAGGGAAAAGTATTCAAAATATTAAAAAAACAATGAAAATAGAGAATTGTTAACCTAAAACTCATTTTATTCAAAATTAAATAACTTCCGTCACACAGTGAATTTGGACATGCGCTTAATTGATAATGAATGTATACATATGTAGGTACCTACACGATATAAAGGCCGTTCTTATTGATGCTGGACCACTGCTCCATATATCTTTGCTATTGTCCTTTGGTGTCATCAGGAAAATAAGATATCAGAGGTTTTGGGCCGTCAACAGCTGAGAAAGCTGTTGCTGACGCCCTCTGAAATCTCCTTTTCCTGAATATCCCTATTTTGGTTTTTCATTTTTAAAACAAAATCCACTCAATTTGACATTTGATTTGAGTGACCATTCTACAACAATTATCTTGTTCCCAAGATTTCGAAAAAAAAAAAAAAATAATGCGGATTTTTTTTTTTTTTAATATAGCGGCCAAATCCCAGCTGAGAATGTTTTGGGATCTATTGTGAATATATCTTAGGGAATTGTTTTGAACTATATCCACCAAATTTCAGCTTGTATGAAATGTTGTATGAGTCGGAGGTGAATTTTGTCTGATTGCACTAGAACAGAAGAAATTCATCGATACAAAATGCACGTATTTTTGAGCAAGGGTATTGTTGAACATTAACGTAGACGACGCCGATGTAGTCGTGAACAATTTCCCAACACTACTTTGGGATATTTTGTAATATTATTTCCGATCATGCTAAAATTTAAATTCGTCGAATGTGACCTTTATAGATCTTATTGGCTTCTTAAACCTCTTTGGCTTTATAACATCGGATAAATTCCTTCATTGTTGTTTCAAATTTCTTTAATATTTCCGACTTTGTTTTTGTTTTACCATCCCTGTCTTCTAATGGTCAGAATCAGAAAACGAACAAAGAAAAAAAAAAAAAAGAAAGAAAAATCAAAAAGAAAAATGCATCAAAAGCCCACCCAACTTACCTATTTAATCCATCAATGCAAACGCCAAACACACAAGGATTGCTGAGGCAGGCGAATCCAGCCTGTCCGCCCCTCAAAATGGCCAACATCCAAAGGAGGCCAAATAGCCATGAGTAGGACTTTAGAACTGACAACGCTGATGTTGATTTTGTTGCAATTGTTGGAGTCCTTTGGGGATGTTTCACATGATGTTTCTGTTTCTGTTCCTGCTCCTCTGGCTCCTCTTGATTGGTATAAGAATAGCGTAAGGATGCCAGTGGCGACGACGGTGGAGTTGGTGATGATGGTGGTGTTGGTGTAGCTGATGTAGATTGTTCTACTTTCTGCTGCTGCTGTTGTTGCTGATGATTGTTGTGATGGTCAAAGTGACGACGGTGGTGCTTGTAATCAGGTGGTTTTTCAATAGTTAGGTGTCTACATTGATTGCTGTTGTTGTTGTTATTATTGGAGTCAAATTCAGAATAGGAGTATCGCCTGTGTCTGCTTCTAAACCTATAACTAATATAACTGGCTAAAGTGCCCATCGTTTTGTCATCGGATGACACCGATGTTGACTCTTCTGCTGATGCCTCTTTTTCTGTTGTTGCTTTTGCTATTTCTGATGCTGGTGTTAAGGTTCCTTTTCTGGTTCTACTATCACTGATCCTGTTGCGGTTGATGGACTTGCATCCTCTGTGAGTGCCACCATCGTCGTCATCGGCTGCCGCCCTATTGGCAGTCATTGTGTTGGAATTTCTTCTTCTTCAGGTTTTCTCGTTTGGTGATGCTGGCCGAAAGAAAATCCTTCAATGAAATCAGGATACACAAAGAAAAATAAATGCTGAAAGAAGCTCGTATATCCTTCTCTGTGATGCTATCAGCAAGAGGCTAAATAATGGGCTGGTCTGCTACTGCTGCTGTTGCTGCTGCTGGTGTTGTTTACTCTAAATGCAATTGTGTTGCTGATGCAGTTCTTTGTATACGGTGGCATTGATTGATGGTTATTTGTTGCGATGCGGTTGTGTTAAACAGATAGAAGGTGAAGACCTTACAATCAGTCAGAGTGAGTTGTAGTTTTTTGTTATTATGTTGTTGTGTGAGGTGTACGTGTACTCTTAGACTCCGTTCAAGGATTGGCAATTTATTGTAGTTATTTTTTTTAAATTTGTTTTTTAAAGAGAGGAGAGGTTCCTGTAATGAAATAAAAGAAAATTAACTTAAAACGAATAGTCTGTAGGGAGAAATAGGAAGTGTGCTTTTTTTGGTACAAAATAAATTTTAACAATGATGAGTTGATGAGTGACCATTTGTCTAATTTAAACAATGAATATATTTAGGTTAGGTAGAGAATTAAGTTTCGGTAAAAATAGTCTTCAAACAGCGGAACTTATTTTGAAGATGTATATTACAACTTTTGAATAATGTTACAGCCTGTTGCAAAAAAAAATAACTTCAAAACCGAAAATCCTTCTTTTTTGAACCAATTCACAAAAGTGAATATCACCATTGAAATCAGCATACCTGAATAATCTTTTATAGGTATTTACGTAGTTTGTCGAAAAAACTAAACAAGAATCAAGAAAAAGAGAGAATAGCTGGTATAAGTAGATCGTCAAAATGGATAAAAAAAAATAAACATTGAAAAGCACACAGACTCCAAGGACCTTAGAGGTGCAATATATTTTTTGTTCAGCATAAACATTCGCTGCTGGAAATGAATAAATGGAAATGAATTCGTGAAATAACTGACAACATAGTATTTAGAAAAGATAGTCGTTGTTTTTTCTTTTCTTTAGGGGTTAATGAAAATAAAGTCATTTCGATTTCCATGACATGACATCAAACAAACAACCTTAAACAATTCAATCGGCAGACTCTTACTTCTAGGAATGCACATCAGTTTACCTCTGAGCCTAGCTTCTGACGTACCATCAAGTGCAGTGAGTCTTTTTTTAGACACACTACACGAATGTGAAATGCTTTATACGGCACTATTTTTTCCAGATATTTTGATATTCAGAGCTTCAAAACCAATGGGTATCGGTATCAACTCTTAAACCCTTCTTTATTTTCCTAACGCTCACACTGCGTTTATTCATTTTAGGAGAAGTAAAAAGTCCTCTAATTCTTAAAATTTGAGCCCATATAACTTAGTTCTACTGCATTTCTAGACCCTTAGTTCCTCTTTTCCATCTACCTCATTTTTCTCATTTTAATTAGTGCTACCCATTTAAAAAAAAAACTATTAGAACATTGAAAAATTAAAACATTTAATTTTTAATAGTTTGGACATTGCATACCTACATTGTTCCGTAATTTTTTTTGTAAAGTATCTCATAGTTTAACTGGAGGACACCTTTACAAATTGATAAAAAACAAAACTGGAAAATCGTTTATAATCCCCCCCCCCCTATTGTTCCTTTCAATTGATTGATATAACTGTAAATCGACATGCCTGGGGTCTATTAAAAACTAAAAAAATAAATAAATAAATCGGGCGGCACAACGGCTCATGAAGAACCAGGGCCTAGTGACTAACAACTCGCAACCATTCCTGTGTGCGCCTATCGACAGGAATGGAAGGGACCTACAATTTTATGCCGAATCCGAACGGCTAGACGAGAAGCACTTATTCGGGACAAGTGATACTCTTGGAGGATTTGTCATTTCCTCGCAAGAGGCAGTAGCCCTGAAAAAAAACTTTAGTTTTTAGGTGGTTAGTTTTTTAAAAACTAAAATATACTTAAAATACCAAACATACTTTAAGCTTCAAGTGTCTTTAAGTTTCTTATATTTGTCACTTCATATTTATCGATTCCCTTGTATTTATTCTTAGATATTTAATCGTAACAAACTATAGAAACCTCCTTTATTTCGTTCTAAACTCAGAGCGGAGCCTAAAAAAGATAAGCTTTAAAGTGATTCTTTGGTATAATTTCATATACTAAACGAATTTGTATAACGATTTATCATGTGTGTACCTGCAAGTAGTTCCAAAAATTAAACCCATAAAAAAAGCATTTTTTGCATCCTCTCATAAGCATGCATGACCGCAAAATATATACTTTCTGTTTCAAAGCCCCACCTCCGTCTATACTTAGTGTGTATCCTACGCAACTTTATTCCCCCATAAACATAACAACACTCATATATGGATGTATGTATGTATGTATGTATGCATGTATGTATGTACATATTTGAAGCTTGACTACAAGTTCTTTATTTTCCAGTGCACAACTTAGGGCTTGAATGGACCGATAACAATGAACACACTTTGCCATGCAGCCAGTTGGTGCAGAGAGAATACACCTCAGTAGATACTAGGGTTGCCGCTGAGAAAAATAAAATCAATAATAAATATTGCAGTTTATTAACTTATATCATTTTAAAATGTATGATAACAAGAACATAAATTACAAATTGAAAAGGCCCCCAGTAGTCAACTGATTAGTCCAAGTGAGGTCGCCCGTACAAAGCGACAATTTTTATTAGCTAAAGGCCGTTAAAAGCCGTTTCGAATCAATAATTCAACAAGTCCAATTAAATAATACCAAGTCTTCTAATTGCGGCTGATTAAATTCAGTACTCGATAGATTATGTATTATAAAAGAACTTTCAGAATAAAGAAAATCTGTAATTTCTACAAAATTTCATTTAAATAATCATTTTTCCTATGAATGACAAGCATAAATAAACATGTCCAACACAATATTATAATATAAATTAAATACTATTTTAATGCAATTTTATTTCATTACCAAAAAGCATTGACATACATTTCTAACCATTTACCCAAGCCAAAATGTAAACACTAAATTTCTATGGAAAAAAATAAATAGCATAGTTAAACAAAAGTTTTAATAGTGAAAATATTTAAAAGGTCATCGTCTTATTGTCTCTGTTGCATGAAAAAAAAATTGCAACAAAAGTCTCACGGTGGCAACCGTTGGTAGACGCAAGAAGGTGGAAACTTCCCAATCCTTGCACTGCACTGGTAGAATGTACAAAATCTATATTGTACAATGTACACACACAAATACAAAAAAAAAAAAAAACAGCACACACAAGGACTGCTCTACTGCACAGACAACAACAAATAGAAGAATTAAATGAAAGAAGAAAAAAAAAATAAATTTTAAAGTTTATCCTTCTGTGAATTTGCCGTTGTAGTAATTTTCACTACGTGTTTCGAGTCCTGTTCTTATTTTGTTTTCATTTTTTTTCGCCTGTCCCTTAATGAGATGTTCACAATTTCACATAGTGGATATTAGACTTTTAGGTACTATTATATGGCTACGGCCGACCGACGACGACGCGATGATATGACGACGGCTCTCTGTATCTTCATGTTGAAATGTTGAGCTTTTAAACAGCAATTTACACTTTACGTGAACTGCCACTCGCACTTGTATATATTTCTTGCGAAAGAATGATTAATAATAATAAGACCGATACACATATAAGCGAAATAAAAATGAAGCAGAAAATGTGGTACGAGAAAATTTCAAGTTTCTAATGTAACGCCTAGGTATTGTTATCACAAGAATCTAAGGAGGTTTTGCAACTTCATAAGTTATACCTATTTTAAATTTAAAACCTAATATTTTTGCGTGGGCCTTGGCAATTGAAAATTATTTTGGCACAATAGTGTCTTATGGGACCTCTCCTATTTAAAGATATTATTTAATAATGCTGAATATGATTTTTTTTTTAATTAATTTTATTGTCATCTGAAAGTACAAATCCTCCCCTTAATAATTTTTCATATCTATTTGATCCTCTTTTAAAGATCGATAATAATTAATTGTTAGTCTTCACCTAACCGTAGCTACTATGCGAAACTCATAACCCAAACAAAATACGATTCCTTGACTTTTAAATTTAAATGATAGAGCAATTCTAAAGCTAGATAATTAAAATGGGCGTTTATCTGTTTTAGCTCCGAGCTTAACCTGAGTTGTCAAATAAAAGTTTCTTTTATTTTAGCTCAAAGCGCTCCTATCTTAATTAGTTTCATTTTACAATCAGAGCATGGTCCGAGCATGGTCAGAACATGTTTAAATTTTGCTCTACGAGCTCAGAAAAAAAAATTTAAAAAAAGATTGAGTAGCAGCCGAAATTCGAAGAGCTAGATAAAAACAATTAATTAGAAGATGAAGAAATTTAAATATTAAAATATTGAAACTACTTCACTTGTACTTTTTAATTGAATAAAAACAATTAAGACTAGGCCTGATCTGAAAAAATTTAATTTTTGAAATAACGCCCTACGAAACAAGGCTCAATTATGTTACTAAGTAGAATGATACTAATGTTCGATGAGGCATGTAAAGATTTGGGACATAAGCCCGAATCCCAAAATCCAGAACGCAAAAATATCAGATTCCAAAACCTGGAATGAACAAAATCTCGAATACATTCGGTATTCATCCCGAATTTATTTTTTTTTTAATACGATTTCAATATTTTTTTGAGTGTAATTTGAATACTTTTTTTAGAAAATTTTTAATATTACTTTTTTTAAACAAGCCATGCATAGCTCGTTTTATAAAAATGGTTAATTGATATAAATACTATTTTAAAAAATTGATTCAATATAGCCTTTAACGGCCTTTAGTCCATCAAAATTGGCGTTTCGTCCCGGCGTTCTCACTTCGACTCTTCAGTTGACAGTGAGGGCCTTGACAAGACGCAATTTTTAATAAGTTCAGTCCAGCTTACATCAATTTTACAGCGAAAATCAGTTGCGAACTGTATCCAACCCAATTAGAATTTCTAATCAAGAATTGTTGGAAATTTTGTTACCCGTGGCCTGGCATTGTTTACATATGAGTGTTTCTTATAATACAAATTTTATATACTGCTGAAATACATCAGCCAAGTAGAAGTCTTAGCATTATTTAATTGGACATGTTGAATTATTGATTCAATATAGCTTTTAACGGCCTTAAGTCCATACAAATTGGCGTTTCGTCCCGGCGTTCTCACTTGGACACTTCAGTCCAAGTCCAATTAAATAATGCTAAGTCTTCTACTTGACTGATGTATTTCAGCAGTATGTAGAATTTGTATTATAAGAAACACTCATGTTTTAAAAAATGACTTTTGTAATGCCTAGGCCCAATTTTTCTGTTTATTAACTCTGAAAGAATTTTGTCTTCAGTTACGTTAGTCTTCAGTTTTTTAGTTGAGGACGAATGCAGAAAGTCTTAAAAAATATAGAAGAAACAAAATCAAAAGCATTTGTTGAATTTGTCACTTAATTTTGTGAGAAAACGGGTTAAACTTTTACACTGCGCTGAAAAACTTGCCCCTAAGACAAGTGTCTAGGTTTAAGCAAAAGAAAAACATTTTTTGAATGCGACAAACCGAATCTGCTAAACCATTCCGGATTTTGGGCTTCGAAATGTTGGACATTCGAGATTGCAATTCGAGTTCTTGGCATTCGATATTTCGTCCACAACCTATTATGTTGTCTTATTTCAATAAATTCTGCGTATTAAGGCCAACAAATGAAATTAAAAAGAACATCCCGTCATGTTATACCATCCTTATACCACGAAAGGCAACTAGTATCAGCATTGTATCAAAACTTGGGTTTTAACCGTAGTATACGTTGCCTTATAACGATACTAGCACGTTTTAACAAAAGTGACAAGCACACGAACTACAATCAAAATCTTTTTTTTATAAATTTTAAAATTGAATTCAAAATAAAATGGTCAGAACTTAAAAAATAAAACAAAACCAAAATGAATAAAGGAGCCGTCACACACGGAAAGGAAAATATTTTCAGAAAGTGTTTCGAAAATTCCGATTTTGAAATTTTCCTGAAAGTGCTTTCAAACACTATGAAAGCGAAAGCGTTTTCTGAAAATCTTTTCTGAAATTGTTTTGTGTGTAAACGGTTGAGTAGCTACAAAATGCAGTTCGCTGAAGAAGTTTTGGAATATAGGCAAATAACTATAATGGAAATTATCCTACGGATTTCGCAGCATGTTACTGAGCAAAATGCGGGTAATCGTAGGTCAATTTGGGTGCGACCGTTTTGGGAACGTGGTGTTGAAAATCAGTACCATGCAACGCTCAGGAGAGATTTGCGCTTAGAAGGAGCAGTTTAATTTCTTGTGTGACAAAGTACGCCCGTTTGTTGAAAACAAAATACACCACGGCGTGTGCCCATCAGCGTAGAGAAAAGAATAGCTGTGAAATTGAAACAACTTGCAAATAGCGATAATTACAACACACTGTCGCAAGTATTTCGTATTTCCCGGCCACAAGATGATGTGCTGGAGAAGAGTTCACTCTCCGCCAAGACAAGTCTGGCTGATTCGGTCATTGAATCTGCCAACATTAGTTGTATCCGCGCTTTCGCACATTTGACAATATTTTCCTGGCGAATATTGTTGAGCACACTCACAATCTCCATAACGTGTTTTCGAGAGCACCTCATAGAGAGGACCTAATACAGATGCCAGGTAATACAGATAGCCTCGCTTTGGACTTTTTTGGTGCGGAAGATACCAGGTCATTATCTCCTCGTTTTTGACGTTCCAACGCTCGTGGCACAAGTCCCTGCATACCAGAAACTGTAGATATCAACTGATTTCAATTCCAGCTGCCATCATTTGTTTTATTGGTTGCATCCTTGGAGGGAGTTAAAATCCTTTGAATCCGATAAGCGGAGTGGGCCAGCTAAGATACTGTTTTCCAAGGAAAGCTGTTGACATTGGTGTCTGCCTAGCGAATATACTACCACAATTTTACGCCTATCACAAAAACAGTTGTGGACTTATGACTAACTTCCTTTGTCATACTAAGAACATTGTAGATTTTTGGTTTAAAGTTCACAACTGATTTAATTAGCCAACAGAAGATTAATTCTGTGTAAAACATACGTTCGCTTTCAAGAAAACAAAAAACTTTCATAAACAGTTTCTAAAAGCAGAAAGCATTTTCTAAAAGTGATTTGCTTTCTTGAAAACGTTTTCAGGAACTAGTCACACTGTAAACGTTTTTTTTTTCTGAAAGCGTTTTCAAGAAAACAAAACATTTTCAAAAACACTTTCAGGAAAGTACTTTTCGGGTTTTGTTTTGCTTTCAGAAAGCTTCTTTCTTTCTTAAAGTACTTTCCTTTCAATGTGTGACGACACCTTAGGTTAGGTTAGGTTATAGTGGCTGCCAGCAAAGAAGCCGACACACTTAGACCATCGATTGGTCCGTTGTGATACCACATGAATCTAAGATTTTCTCCGCACTCGCTAAAACCAATTGGAGCTTTTTACAAAGCGCATGAGACTGTTAATGTCCGAGCTTTCTAGATCTGTTGGATCATCGAAGAAGAAATCCCCAAGATGGAGTTTACGTCTTTGAGATAGGGCGGGACATGTACAGAGAAGATGAGGAATAGATTCTTCTTAATCTTCATCCATACAGCTTCTGCAAAAATCATTTGCGAATACTCCAAGCCGCGTGGCGTGATTGCCTATAAGGCAGTGTCCAGTAATGACACCAATTATGGAGCTGATCTGCAGTCTGCTTAAAGATAACAAACACTTAGAGCGCCTCGTGTGTGGCAAGTGGTGATGTTATTCCACCTAAGGCTTGTTCTCCTTATAGCATCTTGCTTCAGCATAAGTTTGCAAGTAGCGATAGGTATACCGGTATCTACCTTGTCTGGTAGAATATGTAGTGTTGTTCCACTTTTGGCGAGTTCGTCAGCTTTGCAATTTCCCAGAATGTCCCTATGGCCTGGCACCCAACAAAGGTGAATATTGACGACACCTTAACAGAAAAAGAAATATAATGAGTTCTTCAGAAATAACTCTCAATAATTCCATTTTATTTATTTGTAGGCAAATATCAAAAAAGTATAGGTCTCCCAATTGAAACCATACAAGGATATGTGTGTCAAACATCATGGTATCGTCAATGCCATAGTATCTGAACTATAGTATGTAAACCCCATGTTAATTAGGTAATGATTGTTTGTTTTAGCTTTTTCTGAGAGTTCACAAGAATGTAGATTTGTAAATAAATAAGCAGGTTCGTACAACCCATAATGTATTGAAGATGTTAGGTACAGTAGTTATACATATTTTGTCTTAAGTTAGTTCTTGAGGAAAAACAATGAACTGTGTGGAATCAAAATACAAATGCAGACAAGATACCTATCTACAACTATATATGTACGACCACGCAGTGTCGGGAAATTTATCTTGTCACTTGAAGTTTGTGTCATCATTCTGTATTCTAAATTCAAAACTTTTGACGAAATACTACTTCCTTGTATTTTAGTGTTAGCTTTTATTTTATACTTTTGTTGTGTGTTTCGCTTTGTTTCTTTGTACTCGTTGTATCGCGATTTTCATCGTCAAATTTATTTTAAGACTCGCCCTTCCCAATCTCAATGCCCAAGTGAGTTCCTAGTATATATTTAACAACGTCGTCGCCGTTGTAGTCATATTCATCCTTGTAGACTTTGGTCGATGTGCATAGCAATAATGTAAAGTGAAAGAAGAATTTACAATTTGAAAATAAGAAGAAGCCGCCAACACCACTACACTATACAATATACACCCTTAGTTTCCTTAGGCGTTTAATGTTACCTCTATACCTCGCATTCTCTGATAGCGTTCTATTCTAATAACACCAACTAAGCTCACAAATTGTAAGCTGCACTGCACACACAATTGCTAAAGTCTTAGCACACAAGTTCCATAAGAATACAAGCTCTTGGTGAACAATGAACTGAGCACGAATTCTCCCTAGGGGTGTCTTTCAAGGAAAAGAGGTTAAATCATATCCCCAACCTGGGCGTCGACAACGACTACGCCAAACGCTAGCACGAACGAAAACGCCAACATCGACGTTGTCGTCGTCGTCATCCTTCGCGTAACGTAATGCGGATGTAGATTGTAGTTGTAGATTCTATGGAAGAATCACAACGTTAAGTGCGAGCTGCTAGAAGGGCACGAGTAGTTGCGTGTTTAGAGATTCTTCGAAGTTCAGGACCAACTATTATTGTCCTCCTACTCGTTGTCGTCAATTTGTCCTTGTCGCAACCAACCACAAAACTGAATTTTCTTTGTAAAATGTTCGCCTTGTTTGGCTGATATCTGCTTCAAGAAAATGCTTGCCAGGGAGCTACTTTTGGTAACAAAACAATAAAACCCAAATGGATGCCAGTGCTCTATATTTACACTGTGTGTAATGTCTTAACTAAACAGACAGTTATTTTTAATGAGAAGTTATGCGCGGCACAAAAGAAACGCGTACAAATAATTTATTATAGTAGGTACGTACTTTTTGTTTTTTAGGGAGAGATTTCCCCTCGTCCTTCGTCCAGCGAAACAGTAAAAAAGACCTAAAACATTTTAGTCTAATTAAAGTCCACCATACAACGTTAACGAAATGTAATGAAATCACGAGAAGGCATCGAGTATAGCAACATGAAATCGATTTTGGTGTTTGAATACGACGAATTGAAGTTTCAACGAGGCTCTGCATGGTTTATGTGTTGTGTTAGGTAAACATTAGATATTGATTGTCAAGTGGAACGCATTGAGGACATATTCTGTAGGATTGTTGATGTTGATTTCTCTGGTTGTACTTGGTGACGATGTTTACAAAATCTGTTGATTTTTTTTAGGATCTGAAAACAGACCTATTCTTGATGTTGTTCAGTTCGATTCTTTTTTAGTGTTGTTGAATTTGGTACTCCTGATAATGGTTTTGCTGCGGTGAAATGAAGTACCCTTTTCATTAAGTTTGTTTGTATCGTGCATTTTGTTGCAGAATTCAATTCGTTTTACAGGTACAAATTTGAACAAATACTATTACACTTGAAAAAGAGGAAAATGAAAGCTTTTCGGAGGAGATTATTTGTACAGTACTTCAATTTATATGTATTTATACAGTATGTAGTGAAAAGCGTAGAAAATGTACCTATCACAATCAAAATATTTAGGCTCTTCATTTGTGTGATAGATACATATTTATTCAAGTTGTGGATGTGGCAAAATCGGTTTCTATATTGGATTGATTATAAATCAAGGTTAAAATTCAATTCACTTGAAAATTGATGCTATATTTGATTAATGTGTGTATTTTATCAAGTATTGTAACTGTAGATTAATCGTTTTCCAGCAAAAAAATTCATCTTCAATTTCGTTTTGTTAAATAAAATTTAAAAGAACAATATTTTCGACGCAGGAAAAAAAAGCAGAAACTTAAAAGCCTTAAAATTGAGTAAGTGCTTTATTTGTGTTTGAAGCTTATTTACAGTAACATTTTCAACTGCAAAAATGGATTAAATTACTGAAACTTATGTTTTTTACATATGAGTGTGTTTTATAATACAAATTCTATATACTACCGAAATACATCAGCCAAGTAGAAGACTTAGCATTATTTAATTGGACTTGTTGAATTATTGATTCAATATAGCTTTTAACGGCCTTTAGTCCATACAAATTGGCGTTTCGTTCCGGCGTTCTCACTTGGACTCTTCAGTTGACTGTGAGGGCCTTGTCAAGACGCAATTTGTATTAAGTTCAGTCCAGCTTACATCAATTTTACTGCGAAAATCAATTGTGAACTGTATCCAACCCAATTAGAATTTCTAATCAAGAATTGTTGGAATGTTTTTATGTTTTTTATTAAATTAAAAAAAATGAGTTTTGTACAACTATTTAATTTGAAGGCACGAAGAGCAAATCGCATTAAAATGCATTTATATAAAAACTAATAAAATGGAAATATGCCTTTTTTTCTAAGGACTGTGCTGAATACCAACAAGTGGCAATAAATTGTATGCTTTTCAGTGTTCTGTGTAGGTGTTGAAAAAAATATTATTTCATTTTCAATATTGAGTTTTCAGATAAATGCTTGAAAATGTTGGTATACCTATAAAACTATTGAAACTTCTGAAAAACTTTTCTATTTTTATCAAACGATTTCTTTCTTGCGATAAACATGTGTATATAGGATAGACAGTTTTGGGTTCGTTAAAAAAAATCTTACTCGAAATAGTAATTTTACATCCCATTACGATGATAAAGAAAGCTAAAAAAGTGGGTCTCGCAACTCTGTCTGTCTGTTTGCCTGCCAGTTCGTACCTCAACCTGCAGCCTAAACCAATGAAGCGATTTTCTTCAAACTTTGGACTTTCGGCTTTTAGGGAATTCTCTAGAGGAGAAATTGAAATAAGGAAATATAGCTCAAAGAGTAACGATACCTGCCATTCAACCAATATACAAAAAATTAGTATTCTTAAAAACGGCTCTAACGATTTTGATAGAAAAAAAAAAAATATTACATACATTAAGATATGCACGTAAAAAAAGTTCATCCGATAACAGTTATTAGGGGTACCAGTACCTGTCATAAAACCGATTTTTTGATTTTCAAACTTCTCTTTAACAGTTTCACCGATTTCGACCAAATTAGTTGAGTTTTCTGCATAAATTTTAATTTTGAATATTTTTTTTATATTTCAAAATCTAGTTTTTATGTAAATGTTGATATACAATACTTAAGTTCATATTTCACATACTTTGAAAACCTGAAAATGAAACTTATTTTCTTGAAAAGAAAAATAAAAACTGAAGCCATTTTTATGAAGTAGTTTCTGACTAGTCGTATTCTTCAATTTTAAAAAGAAAACAATTTTTCTACAAATATACGAGTATGTACATATATATAATAGTCTAACAAATTGAATAAAAAAGCATTTGTTTCAATTTTGTTAAGTGTTTTTTGACAAGCTGTATTTGCACAAATATTTATAAGAAATACAAGACGCCAACATTTTTTTTAATTTTTGACACCCAATATTCTTGGAAATTTTGTTTGGGTGAACCAAATGTATTGCTCAGATGTCGTGATTATTGAGCTTTGATTGCATTTATTTTTGGGTTTTTCTAAAAATTTTCAAAGAGCCATAACACTTACAATTTTTTAAAATTTAATTTAATTCTATTCCTTTTTGGGCTTTCTAAAATTTTTCAAAGAGCCATTAAACTAACAATTTTTTTGGACGATTCTTTATTCTTCCTTTATCTTTATACTCATAAGATTTGTCATAATTATTGAAGGTTGTAGAGAAATTGTAAAAAGTAAAAAAAAAATCTGTATCTGAGGACTAGGAGTGTATCTGTATTTGAAATAAAAATATATTTTTATAAATCATCATAAATATCTCAGCAAATACCGATGCTACAAAAAAAAGTTGTTTTTAAAAAATGAGTTAACTTCCTACAAGGTCTTTCAAGATTTTACTTCAAACTTTTCCGTTAGTTTCAGAAAAGTAAAAAAAAAAACTTGTTCTTTTTTTGAATTGATTTATTGAATCATTATTTTATACCGAATGCTCAACGTTAGACAATTCAACTGAAAGAAATTTTTTTTTTCGCAATTTGATTGTTTGCATTAATAATTTTCCAACAAAAATCAAAAATTCGAATTTTCAATTTCTTAACAAAACTAATTTTTTTTTGCATTATTCCGGCAATACATTTTTTCTTTTGACTTAAAAAAACTACGTCATTTGATTGCGAAAATCAGTGTTTTATTTGTGTTCAATTTAAAAGTGCACTAGGGCGAATGTGGAATATTTATGTATTTATTTATATTACAAACATTGAAGCACCTCAAAATACATTCAAACAACAACAACGTCAACAACTTCCTAACAAAGCAGACTCACGAGGCCGGTTTTTATATTTTCTACATGCTTACCCCGCACTTCTCTTACCTATAAACTGGCGTGAGTCCGTACCCAAACTTCCCAATCTAAACAGGGTCTAACGTACTTATACACATCGAATTTTTACTATTTTGTGTAATTTTAAGAAAAAAAAAAAAAGGGTACAAAGTCAAATCGATTCAAAGCACAAAACAGTTTCAGACTTTTATTCAGTGAAATTTTCATAAAAGAGTTGAGATATTTAAAAATATTATTCATTAAACTTATATCTAAAAATAAAACAATAAGAATTATATCCCACTGTTGGTTAAAATGTGGGTTAAACCACAATTTGTTTTACGGACCCAATTATAAAAACGAAATATTTTATTCAAGGCAAAACTCACCGATACTTTTACTACTCCCATAAGTTTAAAAGCCATTAATAAGAGCCTTAAAAAATTGTTTCACTGAAGCGTATATTTTTCTGTTGTTTAAAGAAAAAGTAATTATAAATATTTTTTTTTGATGTAATATCATATTCCTGTGGTGTCCTAATGCACTTTTCATGAAGGCCAGTGTTGGTGTTCAAATTCATTATAATTTCACAGCACGATTTTTAATTTAGTATTAACAGAACCACAACGCGACGGCGATGATGAAAAGATAGGACTCAAATGTTTTTTTTTTTAACTTTCCGTGTCGCCATTTTATATACAACAAGAGTAATTAAATCCCAATGTTCATGGTTTTGTCGGTATCCCTTAATTGGCTTTCATTTGCTCCATTGGACATGACAAGATATATAAAAACACAAAAGTAAAAACAAATAAAGTTACACCCCAGTCACCTGCCGCAAGCTTTATATGTAGATGGGCATTTAAGATTGAAGTAGGCTTCACTAAAAAATATAATATCTGCACCTGTGATAACCTATTTAATCACACTCCTGTGTACTATATAGACGTACAAAAAATCAGCTCATATACGTTCATGACACGCAATCAACATATCACTTCAGCAGAACTACACAGCATTCCAGCACAGCGTTATCCTTTGACACGTATGTCGTCTGTACGAGTAGTATGCATATAGCCAGTCATTCGGAATATTTTGAACACAAGTATACCTTTATACATGCTTATGTATCTCACTCAGTAAAATGAAATTATTTCACAAAGGACCTATAGATCGACCAACCTCACCTTCACCCTCATCCAATGCTCCTTGGCCCATCTAGTGCTCTAATTAAAAATCACAATGAGTACTTCTGGCAGGCACGCATTTCTGAATCCCGTACCAGGACCCTTGCATGGTACCCCCACCAACCCCTTTCCCCTCGTCTTCCTTCCCTTCCCTTCTTCCCATGGACACGATGGTAGGTGAGCTAACGGGCTCCGTGGATTTGTTTCGCTCCTTTTGTATTCCTATTTTATTTATAGAATGTTATTTTTCAAACAAAGTGGGCTCTATTTGTACATCCTTTCATCGTTATGTTCAAGCATAAAATGGAGGTGGGTTCGGTTTTATTTTCCAGAGGCACGGGAAGTTTGATCAATGTTGCTAGCCCGAGCATAATTTATGGATATGTAATATTTTTGAACGCAATTTTGTTTACATTAAAGTGGCGACGAGGACGACAACAGCGACGAAGGAATTTTTGTTGCTGTTGTTATTTTTTGAAACTTTGGCGTTGATAATAGTTTTTGTTTTTCAGTTTAGCTTTTTCTGTGTATAACAAGGACTATAATAAACAATACAAGTATTGTTTTTTTTCTATTTTGAAAGCGATATTTACCAAAGAGCTCGGCATTGTCATTAGCACGAGTATCAAAAACAAAGGAACATGGACGTAATTTATTTTTATTTTGGGCACATGTTTCAGCAACTAATACGCTGACATTTAATATTTACCATCATTTTATAATATTTTGCTAAGAAAATTATCGCCCCTAGTGAGGTATAAGTTGATTTCTTTCGGGTCCCGCCCCTTAAAGTAACCAAGGTAGAAAAATAAAAATGGCGCATGTTAACGTCAACCGATTTTAACAAAATTTTGCACAGAATTTTATTTTTCTACTGCCCGAAAGAAATCCCAACTTTGCCGAAATAAGCGCCACTCTAAGCGATATGCTTTTGTTCTAGTTCATATATTTCTTAAATTTAATTTTACTGCATTAAATTTTACACTTTTTGAATGTACTAAAAAAATGAAATAAAAAAATGTAATAAAAGAGAATGGATACTCAAACTATATAGTTTTCGAATGCAAGTATTTGTACTTTAAGTGTTATATGTTAAGCTTTGACCTTAGAGCAGCGAAAAAATATTTTATAAAATAAATAAATAAATAAATCGGGTGGCACAACGGCTCATGAAGAACCAGGGCCTAGTGACTAACAACTCGCAACCATTTCTGTGTGCGCCTTCCGACAGGAATGGAAGGGACCTACAATTTTATGCCGAATCCGAACGGCTAGACGAGAAGCACTTATACGTGACAAGTGATACTCTTGGAGGATTTGTCAGTTCCTCGCAAGAGGCAGTAGCCCTGAAAAAAAACTTTTTAGTTTTTAGGTGGACGAGGCTGGGAAGCGATCCCAGACCTCCAGCGTGACAGTCGAACGCACTAACCATTACGCTACGGGCTACTACAATACCTTAGCTAGGTAAATTTTGGCTTTAAGGAATTTGCAAATTTTATTGTAAAGTTCACCAAAGATTTTTAGACTAGAGCTCTGGATGTCCGATTTTAATTTAGTACAAGAATATATTCTTGTAACTTTACACACTGTTGACGAATAGTGAGGATGATTAAAAATAAAATAGACTGAAAATTATGATAGAATTTAGATACAAGCTACGACTTAGTTCTACATGAATTATATATAATTACACGTGTTATACACAGTTAAATACACATGTACAACTAAATACACTCGTTGAACTTAATACACGTGTAAATATATTTAATCTATTTGGGTTACTATTACTCTAATTTTGTTACGAGTGGATGTTCAAATATTGGCAACATTTGAAATGTAATAGAGGTAAAATCTGTCTCAAAAAATTACATAAAGCGATAACTTCGTGAAAGTAGAGTTATTACCTTAAAATCAAATTAAAGACATTTGTGTACATTCATTTAATTTTAGTTTTAAGAGGCTTTTACTTCAATAAGATTTAAAATATTCATTTTTTCAAAGTCTTCATTGTTCGTTCTTTAAATCTTTCAAATTTGGTCTCTAAATTGAAAACTTCTTATTTCTTTGTGATATCCTTCAAAAATATTAATCTATTAACATAAAATTAAATACAAATCTTTAGTGCTTTTTTTAAAATTAAATTTAAAATCTATTTTGCTTAAATGTTTGTTAGAAATACTGGGGCATATAATAATAATTATGTCAAAATGTTTAGATGTTGCATAGGCTTTTGAAAAACAATTTTGTGTTTAATCTATTGAGTAAAAAACAATATAGATATTAACAAATCATCAATTCAATTTATATTGAATTCATTGCCCACTTTGCGATGGTAAATCAATTCGAGCCACTTTCGAAACTTTGAAAACATTGCAATATTTATAAATATTTGATTACGTGCTGTAGTTATATACACTGCCTATATTTTATTTACCTGCGTTGTTTCACGTTTGAAGTAAATCAGCAGGTTGTAGTCGGACACATCTACAATATTCAATTTCAAACTGTCAAATGTCAACCTTTTACACAAAAATAAAAATTTAAATAAATAATGAAATGAAATGAACAAAGCTCATCGTACAACACTTTCAAATACATTTTTAAGCAATTTATGAAGGTATTTCAAAAACAAATATTACTTTTTCAATACACAAAAAAAAACGTATATCCTTTCATTCCTGAAAAAGGTCAAATGCACGTTAAAAAGTCAAACCTTTAATCTCACAAAAACACAGTCTCACATTAATCACAGACATTTCATTTTTTTTGTTCATGTTTTGGTATTTCGTTTCAGTACTTTCATATACAGTCAGTGAAATCCCTTTGGAAATCAAATATCAGAACATTTCGTATACGAGTATATTATTATTTGTATTATACATCTGCGTATATTTGTAAACAGCCCAAAGTTTATCGATTAGTTTGATAGTAGTGCTAATCGAAGTAAAATGACAGCGCATTTGTCTTGGAAATTAATTTCGGTTCGTTGAATTCTCTGAGTACATTAATCTATCGTAGGTTAATTCAGGAAAAGATAGGTATGGATTTACGATTCACAAAACATAATGACTTGGAATTAATTAAGAGGAAAGACATGATTAACTCTTGTGTGACCAGGAACGAAAACAAAAAAAAAAATATATTACCTATATTATGTCTATTATTATAGTCGTTTATGTAGTCATTGCTTTTGTGTGGCTAATAATATTTGAGAAGACAGTAGGTAATTTTTGGGAATAAAAAAATAAATAATATTCAGAATAATTTATGGGCCATGACAGAAGCTTAGGAAAAATACTTGTCTTTCAACTATATTATGTAGTAGCCCGTAGCGTAATGGTTAGTGAGTTCGACGGTCACGCTGGAGGTCTAAGTTCGCTTCCCAGCCTCGTCCACCTTAAAACTAAAAAGTTTTTTTTAGGGCTACTGCCTCTTGCGAGGCATTGACCAATCCTTCAAGAGTATCACTTGTCACGAATAAGTGCTTCTCGTCTAGCCGTTCGGATTCGGCATAAAATTGTAGGTCCCTTCCATTCCTGTCGACAGGCGCACACAAGAATGGTTGCGAGTTGTTAGTCACTAGGCCCTGGTTCTTCACGAGCTGTTGTGCCACCCAATTTATTTATTTATTCAACTACATTATTCTTTATTTTAGTAATAAAGCTGAACTATTTAATCTAAATATTAATTTCTTTTAATGTAACGAGAAAATATCCTAGAAACAATATGATATTTTTATTTTATAAAAATAACTCACTTTATAAATTTTAAAAATTAAAAAAAAAATCTCTTTAAAATTTTCCAATTTGGATTTCCTCTTCTAAGTGCACATTAACATATCCTTTACAGTTATAAAAAAAATAATAAAATAAATATTGATGAGAAGGTTCCTTTTTTTTGTTCAACATTATTATTTCTTCTATAAAACAATTTTTATAAAATCATTATTTACATCCATCAAAGTCTAAAAAATATTTCTGATATGTATTTGTTGCTAAAATAAATGCATACAATACAATTGGGTTGTATCTCAGGACAACTAAGTTATGTGCACTAAGTTGATAATTTTTTGAACCTATTTGGTATCGATCTGATAAGACTTTTATAGCTTTCTTTAAATTAAGCATCATGAAACCATACCTGTATTTCACTTGTCATTTGTAGTACTTCAATCTTTCTTTTAAAAATAGTTTTTGCAAAATTGACAATGGATTTCGATGGAGTTTAAATAAAGCAAGCTTCCTGACCATTTCAAGATTTCCATGTTTGTTATTTTTTAATTCAGGCACTACTTCAGTTATAGAGGTGTGACAAAGTGTGGACATTATGCTGAAGAGCGCCATCAGAAGAAAGGGTTTATCTTTTTTAAGAACAGATGATTAATGCAATGATCCCTTAAGCTCATACAAGTCCCGTAAAAAACTAAATTAAATCAAATGGTTCACTGGGGCGTATACGTAATTTTATTGCAAGAGTTTATTATACTTTTTATTTAATTTACCTATATAGTTTGTTACAATTAATATCTATAGCACTTGAAGAATGTCCATTATGCTTTATGTTTAATTGAAGCTCAATATTTACTTTGAACTTTTAAAATATTACAGTAAATAATAATTTCCGTTTAGCTTTTCTAACAAAAATAAAATGCAATCTTGCATCGCAAAAAACTCCCAATGAAACTAAGAATTGTAGACATAAAGTAGTTTTATACTTTTTTCAAACATTGCATAGTTCTGGAAAAGTATAAAAATAAGTCAAAAGTAATAAATAAGTCAAAAATTAAAAAATAATTTTTCTCTGATTAAAAAAAAATGTTTTTTTGTATATGATAGAGAAGCCAAAAAAGAAAAAGATAATGTTCCCATTTTGTTCCTATTTTCGTTTAGTGATTTTTTTGCAAAAACTTGAAATGCAGTTGTTTTAATAACCTTAAACATTGTATAACATCAGAACGCGGTCACTGAAGGGATTTTCTTCAATCTTCGGACTTAAAGTTTTTCTTTCAATATTTTCTATAGGAAAAGGGGAAATTAATTTGTTTAGCTCCAAAAATAACAGTAGTTGACATCATACAACTAATATACTACAAATTATTTGTCTCAAAAACAGCTCCAACCATTTTAATAAAGGAATAACCAATTACTGTTGAGATAATTTGAATATTTTGGTTAAAAAAAAATATACCAATAACGCTTACTAAAGATAAGTAAGTATTTAGCTTAATAGAAGTTCTATTGACTTCTATTAAGCCGAACCGAAGCTGAAATGTTAGTGAGGATACCTGTCATTCAACTGATTTTTTGACTTTTAAAACTCTTGTATATTCTTACCGATTTCGACAAAATTTTGAATACAGGAGGTCTTGTCCAATCTTAGCAATTTCGAAGAAAATAATGTTTAAATTAAACATATCTTATTGTTGTAAGTTGGCAAATTTTATATATAAAAATAATTTTAAGAAGGAAAACTACTGAAATTTTTGATTTTTTTTTTTTCATAATTTACTAATTTTCAAACAAATCAGATGGCATAATTTATTTTTAGCTCTAGCTATTTTAAATGTTTTATTTAGCTATTGAAATAAAACAAATAAAACATAACATATGGTAATTTATTAACTTGTTTTTAAGACTTTTATTTTAACAATATCTTAATACTCTAGAACCAATAACATACATTGCCAATTTTTAGCTGCATTAAAGTCGAATAGAATAGTAATAGAAATTGCACGCACCAAACGAGGGAAAGTTTGTTTTTAATATTTTGTTTGGTATGTTTTAAATACCCGTGCTTGTTTTGCATCTTATTCGAATCACCCTGTAGGTACATACCTTAACCGGAAAAAAACTAAATTTGAAACCGTTCCAAATAATTTAATGACAACAAACAAAGCATATTATAATGATGACCTTAACTGCTGAATCGATTTTATGATACTTGTAACTAAAGGTTTTTAGCTGATTGAGCAGAATTTTTCTTAATTTCATTCATTCATAATAGTAAAATGTCATGTTTTACTCATTATTCCAGGTCTGGCCTACATTCAGAGAAGAAAATAATTAACCAAAAACTGTTACTACCGGTACCTACCATAGAATAGTTATTTACTTTCAACTTTTTCGTAATCGCCTTCACCAGTTGTCATCAATATTTTTTCAATCAAAGGTCTTTTAAAATTGAAGTATGTAATAGGTTTTGCAAAATTTTTTATACAAAGCATATTTTGGATTTAAAAAATCATTCCAATGATCTTGTAAACATAAAAAAAACTTAAAAAAATTCATTTTTTTGGATTAAAGACATTTTTATTTTTGAAATGTAAGTATCTTAAAAAACCATCGACGCAGATATTTTTCACAATAAGGTTTTTAAGTTTATATTAATAAATACTATGCTCTACACCTAATGTACCTATAGAATCGTTCAAAGAAAAATTCGATCAATTTGTAATATATTTTTTTGTCTTCCTTTCTACTGTCAACACAAAGAATAAATTTGAAAAAAAAAGAAACATCACAGTTTGTCAAGGGTATTTCACTTTTAACTAAGCTAATCTTCTTTGTGCAGTGTTTTCTTTGAGATCCGATCATTTTAAAAAATCTTTTTACTATTGTTTTTCATTCCGTTTTAAATTGAAAACTAAGAATAATATAAAAACTCACTAATTAGTTGACATTCAAATACATACCACTAAGTCCTCACTTAAATTAATTAAATTTGTCTTAGTCCGAAAAGACATTCCAATCGACTAACAACTTTCAAATAAAACAAAAAACTTATATACCTTACTTATACCCACCTAACCTTTTTCCTTAATTAACCTTACCCATTAATCGCTCAAAACAAAAAAGAAAATAAACTCAAGCTGTCTGTCATTTTCCATCTTGGATAAATACTAAATACCTCTAACTCAAAATCCACCCGGATGGATGACATATTTACCACCAACAAAAAAACACAGCTAGTAAGGTCCCAATTCAAATCACAAAAAATAACATTTATCTCACAAAAAGAACCTTCGTCAACGTGTCATATCATAAACCATCAACAAATTCAATATATGAAAAACACTGTATGGTATCCTTTCCACCGTCATCAATCAGAGGAAAATGATTTCCTATGGACACTTTGCGATAACTGCTAAGCAACAACAAAACGCATACACAGCCACACCACACATACAAATATACACAATCTGGCTTTGATCCCGAAACACACTGTGTATGCTAGTTTCCAGGATATACCATACCTAGAGCTAGATAGCCACCCAATAAAATAAAATAGAACTAAAAGGGAGGTATGTCTGAACTGACTCCCTATAGAGCAAGCAACAAAAGTAAAACTGATTTGCATATTAATTGGAAGAAGACCACCACATTACCAACCCCTTTGAACGAACTCCACATATAATACTCTAGGGGCTGAGGCAAATAAGCAGCAAGCAAACCGAACCACACATCGACGAGAAAATACCGATTGGGGTTTTTGGGGGATAGGGTTAGGGGTTCGTTTGGTTGAAAAATAAAGAAATTTGTAAGTTGTAATTGGATTTGTGGGGTCCAGGGGTCTAATAGTAATGACAACATACCGTCTCTTGTTGGCAGAAGCACGACTTTTCAGTGAATTGTAATCCTTGTTGTTTGTTTTGTTTTTTTATAACTATTTTTTGTAGTTTTTTTTCTTATGAATCTTTAAGTTTAACACTTCACACAAACACTCTTAAGGAATTTTCTTTCCCAATATATTTATTTTTCATTATTTATCTTTTTTTTTTTTAATTTTAAATTCCATTAATTATATCTGCATTCATCTAACAAAGGACAAATATAAATGTGATTAATTGTAAATCCTTGTTAAAACAATTTATCCTTGTGCTATAAAATATAAATAAGTACCAAAAATAAAGGACACACAAAAAACACCGACACACTTCAATGATTCAAGTATAATACATATTTTTTTTGTTTTGTCGAGGATATTTTCCCGCAAAAGCTAAACACTCTCATAAGAACCATACCGCAAATACAAAAAAAAAAAAAAAAAAAAAAAAAAAAACAACAGAAAATAGACACACACATACACTCATATAATTATTTATGGTGTATATCATGTGATGGCTTCAACCGACCGAGACTAAGAGTGAAATAATTCACAAATAAAACACTTTACACTTTATTATTTTTGTTGTCGTTGTTGTTGTTGTTATGTTTCCAGTTGTTTTATTTTCTGGCAGCAGGTCCTGGCATGTTTTTCATTTCTTTAGATTTTGGCGTTGCTATTGCTTGCTTGCTGCGCTATGTTAGTATATGGATCCTTATAGTTATAACGCGCGGGAATGTGGCGGCGGCGATTAAGCTCCCCATAAAGGATGAACAGAATACATTTGGGTTGGCTTTCGCATCACAATGACTTGGATGGGTTTTGTTGAAGATTGTTGGGTACACAAAGGACGAAATAAGTACCTACTAGTACTTCTATACGTATAGTATATCTTCATAAATATTTATTCGGTGTAAATATGAGAGGAAAAATGAAAGAAAACAAACTTTAAAAAAATATGAAAAATTCGCTTTGATGTTGTTGATCACAAAAAGGATGAAATCGTCGACAAAGTCCACGATATGGCGGCCACCAATGTATAAAAGGCAGTCATTCATCCATCTATCGATCCATCTACCACCTGTCTGTGTCCTGTCCACCTCTGTTCGTGTTTTCCAACATCCAAATTAAATTATGCACAAGGATAATCATCTTTTTCATCTCTGATGGTCGTGGGCATTGAAACTGTCTTTCAAGGAAATAATTTTAAAAAAATAAACTATCTACAAAAAAAAAAAACGCCTTCTGTTCATCCTTGATGTAGGATAATCCTTAGTCTAACATTGCGGTTCCTCTTGTTTCGTAGTAGAAAAAAAAAAAAAAAAAAACTGAATCGTGACCATAGAAACATACTCAGCCAAGGAGCGCACAAACTCAAGGTTCTCCCCTTTTTCTACCTTTCATTGTTATATGAATATTATATCCTTTTTTTATATAGTTGTTTTTTTTTTTGTTGTTTTTTTTGAAATTATTGTTTTACACGAATGTGTCCTTATATTAGCACACAAGAGACTTTTTGATCAATACGCGGTCACGTTCGGCCGGTAAAAGCATTAGAAGCCACGCTGTCGCTTTGTTCTTATACAAATGACGATGATTAACTTAAATAATTAAAAAAAAAATTAATAAATCTTTAATTCAATATTTAAATGTTGTTATAGTAATTCAACAATATTTATATAGAGACCAACGATATGAAATAACATATAACAAACAAAAATTATTGACCGCAGCACTTTTCCAGCTGGACCGTTTACAACCAAAGCTCGCACTCTACTAGAGAGTCGAGGGTGCATTACGCGGTGTTCAACCCTCTTGGCAAAAAGTCGGTTTCTTCAAGTTGCGGCGATGATATAATCGCATCTGTTTTTGTTGTTGTTATTGCAGTTTTTGTTTTTGTTTCTATTCCCCCTTCCCTAACATTGAGGGGGAGGATATTAAGAAAGATATTGTAGAAGAAAAGGTGACTTTTAGGTGAAAAATGCAATATTTTGGTGAGATTGCGCAGAGCAAAAATGGGGTGATTAATGTGCATCAGGATGAAAAGTCGGCGAATTCAAAGGAGAATATCTATAAGAAGAAACAGGTGGAATGTGTTGTATTTATTTTTGTATTCGCTTAGGGTTGTAATTAGTGAGAGCGTGAATTTTGTTTTGTTTTGTTTTAAGGAATGATAATCACGTAACATCAGACAATAAAAGAGTCTCTTAGTTGCTTTGTTTTCAAATTCTGGTGGGGGAGTATGCATGTACGACACTCGATTGAATTAGGACTGAAAAAATTGATTTAAAATTAGTTCACTAAGAGAAAAACACAAGATAATTTTGCTAGAAATAGCCTTGTTAAAAATACAGGTGTTCTTTACATATGCACTTGCAGAAAACTCAGCATTTTTACATGCCTTCAATTACATTTTATCACAGCATTATTTTGATAAAATTGAAGATGATTAAAGGTAAGATACCCCGAAAGAATCACCGAAGAGTTCCCAATTAAAGAAGGTGTGCACCAGGGAAGCGTCTTGAGTCCTTCGCTCTTTATTATTGTCCTTGACTTTCTGTTTGAGGATAAGGTGACGGGTCCCAAAGTGAATCAGTTATTCTTTGCTGACGATGGAGCCATCATAAGTGAAGATCCTGTGTCCTTGCCACGAGCACTTGATGTATGGGTGGATGTTCTGGATGGAAATGGGTACCGCATTAGCGCGAAAAAGACCGAATACCTATGCCGTCCATATTCTGATCCACACAGGCCTATTCCAGACATCTATTTGAATGGAACAGTGCTTCCCAAGTGCGAAAAGTTTAAATACCTTGGATCAATGATCAATAACGAAGGATATTGTGATGACGACATCAAACATCGCGTAAGCGTAGGGTGGATGAAGTGGCGGGAAAACTCTGCCATCTTCTGTGATAGAAAAATGCCCCCTAAGCTGAAAGGAAAGCTCTACACGGCAGTTGTTCGTCCATCGCTTACATACTCACAGTGTTGGACAATGTACAAGAAGTAAGAGAGTAAATTGACGGCAGCTGAAATGAAGATGCTTTGCATGACAGAAAGAGTGAAGGACGAGGAAGCCTACACGTCAAAAATACCATCTTGGACAAAATACAGCATGACCAACTTAGCTGGTACTATCATGTACAAAGAAGATGCGATGAGAACCCAGTTCAAGAGGCAATAGCACAAGACGTTCCAACACTATCGCAGAAGAAAGACAGGCGCAAAAACTCCTGGATGAAACAAATGCAACGACACCTGCATTTAGTTGGCCTAAGACATTGAACAATCCAAAATTGGGAGGCCTCTCGACGTTTTCTGAGGTCAACCCGGCGAACCCAACAAGTGGAACCTTAGGTGAAGCAGTTGAGTGGGAGAGTTGTAGTCCTCCTCGAGATCATGACAATCGCCGGTTAATGAAGAAGAAGAAGTAGATGGTTAAAGAAGATGTCATGTTGTTTCGAATTGAAATTCTTGAAAGTGATTTTGATGATTTGATGAAAGTGTTAATTTTTACGAAGATCGTGCTATTCTAAAGTTGTCCTTTTTAAGATTCAATTTTACTTAATGCACGTTCTGTTGATTTAAAGTTTCTTACTTGACAACTTAGAGCCAGATTCACAGTGCACACTTACCGGAATAAGTTGCCCTTAAGCTTTCTATATTGGAACTTTATGGTAGTTTTCTCATTATGAGGGACATTTAAGTGCCTATAACTTTGAGGATTTAAGTGAAATTTATTCAGGCAAAAATGTACTGCAAATTTGTTTTTTTGTATCCTATTTTGCTCCTGTAACTAGCATCTAGTTGAATCTTGCATTAGCTTAGCTCTGTGCCTATTCATCTATATAAATAAATTAAATAGTAACTTGCTTTGCGTTGTCCGTGCACCATCACGCAAAAACTATTGGGTATATTGAGACACGGTTTCTAAAACTGTATTGCTTATATGTCATCGGTTGTCATAGGAGGTATTTTAAAACAAAGTAACAGTTGGAAATGCACTCAATATGGATTTAATAAAATGACAAATTTTTCAAATTTAAAAACTGAGCGAAGCAGCGCAAGCTTGGGTCTACTAGTTTAAATGTGTGTTATTGTTCTACAATTAAATGTGTCTAAGGCCGAGTTTGAAAGTGACGAGATTAATGTTTAACTCGAGTTAACTTACCAAATCCGAAGGCTTAACTTACCAAACTTGAATGCCTAAGGGCCAGTTTTTTCACAGTGCAGTGGTTTAAATTTGTGTGTTTATCAACAGAAATCGCATAGACTGATTAGCGACTTTTGGACTGTTTTGAAACGGTCCATTAAGCGGACAGATCCCTTAAACCGACTCATTTTCCCGACTGTGTACGATATAATTATCATTACTTTGGAAAGAATTCACAGAAATTCAGAGTAAAAGAACAGGCATACAATTTTTTTTCATCATTTCGCTGGACGGACAACTCCATTAAACGGACAAAAATGTCCGTGGCTTACCGCTTGCCAAATAATGGGTGATTTTTTAAGAGGTTTAGAACTTAAAAAAAAAAAAAAACACAAAAAATTCGAAAAAATGAATGAAATATTTATTTGAATCGATAGTTTGAACCTTGCAATTTAATGTTTAAAGATAATTTCATGCAAATGTTGACCGCGGCTGCGTCTCAGGTAGCCCATCCGCTGAGTCCAATTTTGGCATACTCTTCCACACATATCGGCCGGTATCTCACGAATGAATGCATGGATGTTGGCTTCCAGTGCGTCAGTCGAAGCGGGCTTGTCCCTATAGACATTAGCCTTGACATACCCCCACAAAAAATAGTCTAATGGTGTCAAATCGCACGATCTAGGCGGCCAATTGACCGGCCCGAAACGTGAAATTAACTGTTCACCAAACTCGCCTCGCAAATGCGCCATTGTTTCGCGTGCTGTGTGGCATGTGGCACCGTCTTGTTGAAACCACATATCATGCAAGTCAAGAACTTCCATTTCGGGCAAAAAAAAGTTTGTTATCATCGCTCGGTAGCGTTCACCATTGACAGTAACGCTGCGATTCGCATCATCTTTGAAGAAATATGGCCCAATAATGCCGCCGGCCCATAAACCGCACCAAACAGTGGCTTTTTCGGGATGCATTGGTAGCTGTTGCAATGCTTCTGGCTGATCTTCTCTCCAAATGCGGCAATTTTGCTTATTTACGTACCCATTCAACCAAAAATGAGCCTCATCGCTGAACACAATTGTTCGATAAAAAAGCGGTTCCTCGGCCAGCTTTCCAAGAGCCCATTCATCAAAAATTCAGCGTTGTGGTAGGTCGGCTGGCTTTTATTCTTGCACCAGCTGTATCTTAAAAGGCTTTACGCCCAAATCCTTCCGCAAAATTTTCCACGTAGTGCTGTAACAAAGGCCTAACTGCTGGGAACGGCTCCGAATCGACATTTCGCGGTCTTCTGTCACACTAGCTGATACGGCCGCAATATTTTCTTCACTACGCACAGTACGTAAACGTGTTGGTGGTTTAATGTCCAACAAAGTAAATTTGGTGCGAAATTTGGTCACAATCTTCCGAATAGACTGCTCAGAAGGTCGAGAATGCCGACCATAAAATGGAAGCAGCGCGCGATGAACATTTCCAACCGAGCACGAATTTTGATAGTAAAATTCAATAATTTGCAAGCGTTGTTCATTTGTAAGACGATCCATGGTTAAATTGCAAACCAAACTGAAGCTGTTAGACAGTGACACAAGGTACTAAACACACGTCAGCTGTCAAAACCAGTGTTGCCAAAACAAACCAGATAAAAAATCACCCGTTAGAACAAGTAAAATCACTGCTTAAAGCATTCCTTGCAAGAATTGTTTTAGTATATAAAATTAAAGGTTAATGTAAACCAAAAAAAAAAAAAAAACAATCTTCAAAAACCATTGCCCTCAACTTCCTTTTTTTACAACTTCACTTTAATGTAAGCAGGTTCAAGTTTCCAGATACATATCAGTGCCAAAAAACTATTATTATTTATTTATGGAAACGAGGTTGTTTCGAAATGCACCTTCTTCTACAAATTGCAATTACCCTTTTTTTCAAACCAAAACTCACACCCGTATTTATTTATTCATCATTTAATACTTTCAGGTTATGTTATCCACAACAAAAACAACACCAACAACAACGATGGCGCGGACGACGACTACTAAGAATACAACCACTGTTACTTCAGATCCGGGTATCCTGTGCTTCCATCACTGTTCCGTTAAAGTTTTCTGTTTCAACTTGCCAAATGTTTGTCCGAATTGCAATTGTGAGATGGACAGGACAATGCCAAAGTTTATGCCATTTCGACTGCCGTATCCTTTCATTAGAGCATCACAATACCCTTGTGGCATAGTCCTTCGACCAACAACCGGTGATTTTTTGAAGTAAGTTTGTGTTTGCGTCCTATAACGATATACTCTATACCCCTGGTGCCAGGATTTTCAGAGTCCGCACTCACCATAACCACAAGCTCCATCATCTTTTGTGTCCTTCAGGACTCACTGTGTGGGGTGCCTTGGTGTGTGTTTGTGTATATAGTATAATGTTATTTCTGACCCTTTGGCAAAACAGCAGAAGGCCCTTATACATAACTCGATGTTTTTATTTGTTTGTTTCCTATATTTTTCGAAATCATTCACCTCTATTTGGACGGTTCGTTGCTTGGTTGCCTTCAATTTCTAAAGCGACTACAATAACTCCATGGACCTGCACATAGGAGTAACCACATCACACGGCAGCATTGTTGAATTCGACCGGAACGGCCTTCAGCGTAGATCCGACAACAATGCATGGCGGCAATGTCTGCTCGTTGGAGACGTTCCTGATCCTTGGCACGACCTCTGGGATAGTGTCCTTATGCAGGTAAGCATCAAATAGATACAGTATCGCTATCGACACATCTAAATCTGTCGAGGTATCCCGAATACCCATACCCAGGTATCCAATGAAATTCATTTGCAATATACATAATCATTTGAAATTCGACATGTAATCGTTGCCGGATTTTCCAGATTTGTAAACAGCCCCACTGGACCATTGACCACTATAACGAGGAGACGTACAATTGCTATACGTTTGTATTAAAGTTTCTCGAGGCACTTGGTTATGCGGGACTTAGTGAGGCTGCCCAAAGCAAGACTGTGTTTTGTGAAAAGTATATTGTTCCTAGGACCACAACGGCTGGTAAATACATATCCCTCTACCGGAAGTTGATAGAGAGTGGTCTATATATGCATCACGTGAAAGACGGAAGTGGCAATGGAACTGGAACTTTGAACAGCAAAACCATGGAACGACATCAAAAGTTGTTTACCATCAACGAGTAGGATTTGAATGCCGACCGACAATGAACGCTGAGTATTAATACCACATTATACATATCAGAATCATAGCAACCAACCTCTTTTTCCTCAGATGAGATCTCTATAATTAATTTATTATTTTTAACATTTAAGCTAGAAGTAGGTCAGAAATTCCTATATAAATGTTACTATATAAATTTTACTCGTACAACGAATGTAGTTTTGTTTAAATATACATTTTAAATAAAAAGTAAATTATTAAATATAATATCTTTAGTTTTAAAAGATTTATGTTGGAATACATACGAATATGTTGTGTAAATGTATCTAATTGCTTATTCTGACAATTTGTGCTTGCTTAACTTAAATTTGCCGACGTTTTATTAGAAAAGTTGTTCATCATGTTAAAAATTAGAAAAAAAAAGTTAGATGAGGGTTCGCATCTAAATGGATGCGTTAACAATAGCCAGTTTGCAATGTTTGAGACATTTCTGCCAGTGTTTTTAGTAAATTAAACACATATTTTTGTCAAGGTATTTAAAAAAAATATCGAAATGATGATACATAATACAAAAAAATATTCCACATACGCCACAGTTACCCTCAATAATAAAAAAAACCTCATTTTTATAAATAGATTTGGTAGATGGAGGGCGGGGGGGGGGTAGCGGTGTGGGGATGTACTTATCTTATGTTTTGAATGTTTATGAACAAAAACTCAGAAAGGACAGTTTTAAGTACTGATTGCATACGCAAAACTTTGAACAAAAATTAAGTTAACATTTACAAAAAAAATTCAAAATTTTGAGTTTCTTACTGTAAAATATTAATGTGTACAATTTTGAAAATATTTTTATGAAAAAGATCTGGAATGTCAACTTAAAGAAATAACTACTGTGCAGATGAAAATTAATATTCAAAAAATGTCAATGCGTTTTGAAAAATTAAATTTTCGATAAAAAAAAACATAAAAAAAAACAAAATTGAATCGGGTTATCATAAAATAAGAAAATTGAATTATAAAAAATATTTTGTAACTGATTGAATTGAAGATTGCAATAATTAAAAAAACACATATTTTTAAAACAAAATTCTTGAAGCCGTTTTCGAAATCGAAATATGGGTTTTCAGAATTTGTATAGTATGTACCTACCATTATTTTTGGTTCTATAAACATGAGCTTTTGAAGAATATTAGAAAATGTTAAAAAATCAATTAAAACGGAGTTTCAAAAAATTTAATAAAAGGTTTTCGAAATATGGTGTTTTCTAAAAAAAAAAACAGTTTTTCAAAATTATTGGTGTATAATACTATATATTTTTAGAAACTTCATTTAAAAAACAAATTTAAAAAAAAATTACCCCAAACGTTTTTTAGAAAATCTAATGGCGAATAATTGTAATACTAACGTACCAATAATAACCGATTTTCGAAAAAAGAATATAAGAAAGTAGCCCTCCTCAAACGGACATTAAGTCAAAATGTAAGGTTTTTTAGTAGAGCCATTTAAAGTATATTTTTAAAATAAAACAAAAATATTGCTTAGCATGAAAACGAAACTTCTTCCTAAAGAATTCATCTTTGGAAAGATATACAATTTTGAGGGATGTATTTAGTTTTTTTCCGTACACCTATGCCTATAATTAACTGAATTTTTATTGTCAAAACTGTTAAAACGGTTTTTGAGAAAGATACTATTTTCCTTAATAGTAAAGCAATTGTATGGCAGTCACCATTAGGTTTGATCTTGAAAAACGTGTTGGCTTATTTCCCAAAAAACACGTGGTACTAAGTTTGAAGAAATCCATCCACCAGTTTGGGCTATAGCCGCAAGTACAGATAACAGTAGGTGTAAAGTCAACTAAGGGGATGTTTCCTCAAACTGAGGCCAAAGAAATAGCGAAGGCAGTATCTTCACGAAGGCCAGACCTTCGTCAACAACATCAGACGAACGTTTGGAATTCGGTGTGGCGGTATCTTGGAGAGAAAAACAGTCAGGTGCTTTAAATATAGACTTATTGGTGTAGGGTTAAGTTAAGGATTTAGGTTAAGGTTTAATCTTTTTTTTATATTTTTGTTTGTATTTTCTTCTTATATTTTTTTTTTCATTTTTTTTATTTCAATTTTGGTGAAGGGTTTGGTAATGGTTTTTAAAATTTTTTTTTTTTTTTAGTTTAGTTAGGTTTAGTTAAGTTTAGTTAGGTTTAGTTTTTTTAATTTTTTTACCTCCATTCGAAGCACCAATCTTAATTGTCTCTTAGATATTGTCAATAATCCCTAGATTTGTGTTAAGCTAAGTAACTTCAGCTACCTAAGGCACGATAAATAACATGTTTAGTCGAGCAGGAGGTTCTCTGGGAGTGGCAAGAACCACCCTATAGGACGAGCTAAGCCGTGAAACCACCAGCGTGCCGTAGGGTACTAAAGAAAGTCCTCTGGGAAACCTAGCTCCTAACAATGGCGTTTTTCAAGTCAAGCTTAACGAGGAGAAGCGGGTTCTTTTCCTTAATGAGTACAAGAATTGTTATACAATGAAAGTTCTATTAGAGCCTTGGTTAAATTGATCTCTTTCAACCTTAAGGGCAACTTGTACAATTTATGGTACTAAAGAAAGTCCTCTGGGAAACCTAGCTCCTAACAATGGCGATTTTCAAGTCAAGCTTAACGAGGGGAAGCGGGTTCTTTTCCTTAATAAGTACAAGAATTGTTATACAATGAAAGTTCTATTAGAGCCTTGGTTAAGTTGATCTCTTTCAACCTTAAGGGCAACTTGTACAATTTAGTGTAGTATAAATTTAAATACCATCCCAGCTTAACCAATCTTAAGCTTGAAACTCCAAGCATTGGTTTATTTTTTTTTAATTTGAAATACCAAATTTTTAGATAATACCTAGGGCTGGCCACGAGACGAGACTGCCTTTTAAGGATCCGAGACAAGACCGAGATAAGACTGTATATTTTTACAGAAATTTACAGAGAGACTAATAAATACAAAAATCCAATTTCAGTTAAATATTAATTTTCTTCTGCACATATTCAAACTATAATCGAAAATTTTCCTTCCAATAATCAACAGGTTGTCGTATTTTTTTGAGACGAGACCGGGGCGAGGCTTATTTATACGAGACCGAGACGAGACTGAAAATGTTCGATTTTAACGAGACCGAGACGAGATTTACAAAAGTCTCGCCGAGTCTCGTCTCGTGGCCAGCCCTAATAATACCAAATTTTAAGATAACATTTAATTATATTTTTCGTTTAGACAAACATATTCTAGAAACCATAAATATTTTGGGCTTTGCTGGGAAAAAAAGAAACTCCGTCACCTGGTCTAAATGATAAAGAACCGAAACAAAATTCTGAGTCCTCAAAAGTGCAAACACAATTGTATTCTTCGAGCCCTATAGGTACAGCTTTCATTAATCACTGAACAAATCCCTTTGACATCCGTGTACAAAAGCCCTTAGTTGTTCATTTTCAACAAATTGATTTATTTTAACATAGTCATCATCACTCATGAAAAGTGAACTTGGCGGGTTGGGTATGGGTAGGTTAGATACATTCTTAAAATTAAAAAAAGTTTCACGTTTTTATTGGTTTGCTTTAAGCAAGTCACTTAATGTGATTTCCTGTCGAACCGATGGGATTTTGCTGACGCATTCCTTTGTTCCTTTAATTCAACTTAAAAAAAAAAAAATAAAAAGGTAACCATTTATTCAACATAGGCAGTTTCGAACCCTAACGATGATCTGTTATACCTCTACCTACATTAAGCACTGCGACAAAAAGGAATCCTTTCAACAGAGCATCCCTCATTATTTTTTAGTCCTCAACATCAGCGAAGGTAAATAAAACACCCAGGTTTTTTTTTTTTTGTTTGCAAACAGCTTTAAATCCCTAACCGAAGAACTGCAGGTGCAGTGTTCCACGATTTCCCTAGTGGAATATCCATTACCGTCAAGCATCATCTCCGATGACGGCAAATTGTGGAATAAAGTTATTTCCCATTTCCTAACTCCCATTTTTTGTATATTTTTTATTTGAGTCCTGTTTATGGGCTAGAATACGAAAATGTAGACAAAAAAAGTCTATGGCGATGGCAGGCAATGCGAGAAGATAGAAGTTTATGGAAAATAGAATTGTAAATGTTTTGATTCCGAAGGAATTCCGGCGCCGCTAGAGGATTCCCTTCTAAAGGTCCTTCTTTTTATCACAGCAACCGAACCTTGGATTTATTTTATTTTTGTTTCTTTGAGAGTGGAGGCAAAGCGAACAAAGAAAAAGGTTTTTCGCCGGAATACAAATTTAAATGTGAAATGGGAAGTGGAAGGTTTTTTTTTTGCTGTTGTTGTGCTTTGAAATGAGATGAAACACTTTCGCTCAACGGATATCCTTACGAATCTGAATAACAAATCGTTTATTTATTATTAACACATGTGTATCTGGATTATTGAATTGCCAATAAATTCTTTTCATGGCTTTTTGTTCAAGAAAATATGTTGGGAACAAAAAAAAAATGAAGAAATGCGAGATGCTTTATTATATGGATAAAAAAAAATCACTTAACCTCTTGATTTAAATATCATGTTAGATTCAGGATCTATGAGTTGTATTGTTGCTGTTCCGACATCAATTTATCGAAGAATGCAAAAAAAAAAAAAAAAAAAAAAAAAATTGGTTTTGAAGTGAGGATAAATTAGAAAAGGTCCGACAGCCGGGCTTTTGTTTTGTATAGCAGTTGGCTTAAGTTTTATAGCAGTTGTATATTTGCTGGTCAATTATTAATTTAAATGTTTAAATAAGCTATTAGTATAAGGGCTGATTAGTAGACGAGACTCAGCGAGACTTTGTAAGTCTCGTCTCGGGTCGGTCTCGTATAATTAAGTCTCGTCCCGGGCTCGTCTCCGAAAAATAAGATTTCCGGACAACCTGTTGATTATTGGAACAAAATATTTTCGATTATAGTTTGAATGTGCAGAAGAAAATAAATATTTAACTGAAATTGGGTTTCTTTAAATTATTAGACTCTCTGTAAATTTCGGTCCAAATATACAGTCTCGTCTCGGTCTCGTCTGAAATGCTAAAAAGGCAGTCATGTCTCGTCTCGTCTCGTCTCGTCTCGTCTCGTCTCGTCTCGTCTCGTCTCGTCTCGTCTCGTCTCGTCTCGTCTCGTCTCATCTCGTCTCAACTCGTCATGCAAAACCGAGACCGAGACTTTTCTCGTCTCGTGGCCAGCCCAAGTTAGTATTGGTAACATCGTAACCAGTCTTATAGCTGTTTTAGCAATTCTGCTTAGAATACACTTCTGAGGTTAGATTGATCAAATTTTTCATTCTTTAAAATTTATAAAAGAACCATCTACTCTGATTTCTTATGTTTGTTGGAGTCATCCAAAAATATAAATTTACGTTTTATAAATTGTTGGACTTTTATTTCACCTTATTGTCATTTCCGAAGCAAGTCCGAGGTGAAATTTTTTTTTAAGAATGTATGGCAGATTTTTTAAAATCGATACCCAACTGCTTATAGAAAAGAAAAAAAAAGATAGAAAAATATCTTGAAACCCTTGTCCCAAATTAACTTATAACGGTATAGATTCTATAAATCAACGCCATACCTCAACATGTAAAATTTATTTTTCGCACCATCGCTGCTAATAATTTCGACTTTAATTTTCACTTCTATGAACATGAAGGTTTTGGGGCCTTTTTCATTTTTTACATAAACACGTTGGTTGGTGTGGTGTATAATTATTTTGTTTTTTAATATTTAAGAATTTAAGTAGTTGACCCATATTAAACTAATAATTGTTTAAACCTCCCCCAAGTGTTTTGCGTTTGTGTCGCTGTCAGTTTTTCCATTCCATTTAACTTACAACCTATACCAAATTCAATTATTATAAATTCCCCATCGATTCTAATTCCACAGAGGTGAATATACAGGAAAAGTAACATAAATTTAGGCACACAAAAGCCGGCAAACTATAGGCAAGCGATTGAGTTCAGCTGCCACGGTTGCAGCATATGTGTGTTTTGAATTTTAAGACGATTGCCTTAAAGAATTACAACATTGTATGGTAACTAAAACTGCCTTGATGTTTTAGAGAATATTCAAATTTGTAAAATTAAAGCTGTTTTCTATAGATGTTTTGTTACACGACAAGATTCAATTAAAGTTTACTTGTATAGAAGTGTTGCAATACATATGTAATGTACGTACCTCGGGAATTTCATATTTTATACAGTGGGGTGGTCAAGAATTAATGCTTCTTTATTTTAAAATTTTAATTATTATTATTGATAACATTTTGAAACTTTGTGTATCATGCCTGAAACTTTTAATGTAAATTCAATTAAAAAGTATAAGTACCTTACCTCCACTTAACTCCAGAAATGAATGTGTTTCGCCCAGATATGACACTCAACTTTAAAGAGAAGTAATTTTATTAGTTTATTATTTAAATTTTCCTTATCTTCATTCATTACTATAAATATATAGACATTTGTATTTAGTTGTCGAAAAACATGAAATTTGGAAGAAACTAAATAATTTTTCCAAAATAAACACAATTTCCTTGCTCTATTTTTGTGGCATTTGATTTTTATATTTTTGTTTGTTGGTCTTAGGTACAGCTTATCATCTTTAATCCATGATTATTTGAACTGGTAAATCATAGAATGTTTTTTTTTTAATTTTTTTCTTTCTCCAAAAAAGTTTGAGTTGTTAATCATGGATACAGCTGATTTTGATTGATAAGCTTTAGTTAATTAGAACCCGTGAAATTCACATACCAAATTTAACCCAATGTGAAGAAACTGGCCCGCAAGGCTGGCCACTTGAAAATACTCAGCGAGACACTTGTAATTCTTTTGTTAGGCTTCCAGAAAATAAAGCCATAGGAAATTACTCAAATTACTCACAATTTGTAGTGAGCAAAATTTAGAGCGGTAAAATTAAGTTTAAATAAATGTCCGTAAGACCTAGGCTCTTTCAAAAGCAATGCACAGCACTAGTTAGAATGAATAGAAGGTTAGGAAAGTTGTCAATTATCTGATTAACTCCACGGGAGATATCCAGTTGAAACTGGAGAATATAGAAAAGAACGCTAAGTGAGGTTTGAAGTTTAAACCCACATGTTAAGACTAACACTTAGATCCTTGCCTCCTCCGTGAAGCATAGGGCGTCAACTACTGCTACACGTCATCTTGTTCTCTTTTTGGAAATGTATTTGAACACTCCCCAACTTTTTCCCAGCTTCTGAGAATCCTTTTCTGCGTCAATTTTTTCTCTGACCCCCAGTTCTTCTGCCATCTTTGGTAATAAGATCCCACTCTATTGCATGTCTCGCGATAGAGTATTTACCAAGTCTGCCGTACAGTTTAACTAATTCACTGCCACTTCCTTCTGCGAATAACAAAAGTCGATATGATTTTGAACGGTCCTCCGATGGAGTTCTTAGTTGGAGATCTAAAGGATGATTCGAAGACATCTACTCACAAAAGCTATAATTGAAAGTTTTAATTGCCAATTTTGAAGCGTTCAGAAAGCGAAATTAATATGTCTGTTCCCCTACTCTGATTTTCTGCGTGCATTTAAGTTCGAAGTTCTGTCAATTTCATTTTTTTATATGGACTTGACAGGCCTTCGGGCATATGATCACATACAAAATTCAATAAACAAACCTTTTAAAATTTTCCATACCAAAAGGCTGTGACTTCATTATTATTTCGAGCTAAAAAAATGTTTCATTTTGGTCCAATCTTCAACGTAAAAGCAATGTTGTCATTTAAATTATTGAACTACCTTGAAACCTTGAAACCTTGAAAATCATTGTATGTGAAAGTTGTGGGTCAAAATCAACATTTGGTCAAATTGGCTAGAAATATTAATGGAATTTAGGAACACTAAAAATATTTTGTAACAGCTCTGTTCAAATCTTTAACACTCAATTTCATCTAATGTTTCATGTAATCAACCATTATATACATAATGTAAAACACAATCAATTTTGTATGGGTAAATGAACTAAGTAATTGAAATAGGAAAATATTTTCCATTTTTAACATAAACAACTAGGACTCTCAACGTAAGAATTTTTTTTACAAAATAAGTTATGCACATACGTAGTTGCTATAGCTATAGGTATATATTAAATTCGATTATGCTCCCATATCTCAAGTCTTCTTGTGTCAAGTTATCCGTTTGTTAATTTATTAAAAAAAAAAAAAATTCTATATGTGAATGTGTCCTTTTTAAAATAAAATTCGATATCATTTCCAGTAATATAATGAACTGACATCCGTATACCCTCAAGTCATAAACAAATCGACCAATTTGCCACTGAACATTGACATTCGAATAGACAGGTAGTGGTAGGTACACATTGACACAACGCCTCTGTACATTATTCGACATTAAAAGCTGAGAACAACTCGACTGCATCATGAGAGAGTTTATTCATTTATTCAAGAACTCACCTTCTAGCAAAATAACATCACATTGCCATAACAAAATTACAAAATTCGTCTTCTGGGATGACATGGAATCGACAAAATTCAATTTTGAAAAAGCAAACCCAAACTCTGTCCGTTATATTTCCATTCGTTCATTTTTGTTGTGTCTATATCTTCGGGAAATTTGAGAACATAAAACTGAATATTTTTCCACTGAATATAACCCACAGCCACAGCCAGCGCAGCGGGCTCTTCCCCCCAACAACTTCCAGCTCCAGCATCACCACCGTGCTCTTCCTCCATTTATTCTTTATATGTATATGTACTCCCTTCATCTCCGTTATGCAGAAGTTTTTCCATTTGTTTTCCTGTTCCTGTCCCAACAGCACAGAATAGTAGTAGAATGGAAATATTTCGTTGGAGGCGGTTTTCAAATGGGTTGGATAAGGGCTGGAGGCTGGGGGTTGTCGGCCTCTGGTTTCAAATGGAAAAGCATCATGAGTAAGAATGACAGAGCTCTGGCATTCGACATGCTGGCAAAAGTCGCCAGTAAATCCAGCCATTCAACCATCAGCCACCAAACAGTCAAAATAATTTTCAATTTGTAACGAATTCAAATGTGAAATTGTTTCCTGTCTACCTGAGGGATGAATGCGAATGAAAACGAGTGTTTTTGCCTTTTCACAATTTTTTCTTCTTCTATTTTCCATGTCATGTTTGTCAATGCGAAAGAAGAGTAACAGAGCAACGAGCGACGACTCTATTCAAAACATCCTCGGGATATTGATGGATTCGTGCAAGCAAATTGTGTTTAGGTGTTGTAACAAGTTTGACAGCTCGAACGAAAATGTATATAACACAGTTTTTCTGATGGACACATCCCGGTCCCGGTTCTCGGGAAGGGATATTCCCAGCGATTCGACTATAACGGACAACACACCATTCAGACATGCTTTATAATTTTATTAACTGCGAGTTAGAGCTTTGGGGACAAAATAAACACCAGACCGGAATTCGATTTTGAACATGGTGTGACGAATGCTTGGTGGTGGTTAAAAATATTTTCATTCAATTGCTGATTTCACACTTTATTCAGGCAAGAAGGAGTCCACATGGAATGGCTTTTAGATATTCGAAGGAAGGATATATCATAAAATCGTTTATCTAATACATACAATATTTGATTAAAATATTTTTGATTCTATTTGGTATTTGGTGACAGTTTTTCTTCAATTTGGGTTTTTGGAATGACTTTAGCTTTTTTGTTCGAAGAACCTGCGATCTCACTGATATACATATAACAGGTTTAATTGGAAATGGGGTAGCCATTTTATGATTTTAAAGGTAGATTATGAGTAGGTTCCAGTGGCGTGGCGTGAATTATTTGAATTGGGAAGACGAAGCAAAATCAATCAAATTAGTCGCAAATTTAAGAGCTTTAATTTTCTGGCCATGTTCTTATCCGTTTATTTTCAATACTAATTTTGTAAAGTTCCAATCATCACATTAAATAAATATATTTTTGTGCATCATCCGAAATTTTGTTGAATATATGGAAATATCAATAGTTTGATATGCGTTTAATCTAATTTCAAACATCTTATATGTTAGATTTGTCAGTATAAAATTTGTCTCTTAAAAAATTTTCAATAAATTTGTTTTAGGTATAAAATTCGAATTAGATTTTTTTTTCTGAATTATGTTAACATATATGGCAAAATTAAGGCGATATAATAATCTTAAAAAAGTTATGGTCCATTTTATCCAGAGATGACTGTTTTTCAGTAAAACTGGTAAACTATTAAAAAATACCTTGAAAAGAATGGTACATTGATGAAAATATGTTTAAATATTCAATTTGACAAATGAAACATTTTTAATAAATTTCATCCCATCCCTATCCCAAGATAGTTGTTATGATCAAAATTTCATACCTTCTCTTTCCCTTAAGAAAAAAACCCTTTCGTCATAGATATTTTTATGTACACTCTTGATCCTTTATTCTTTGATCCTTCAACAATGTACCATTCTTTTCAAGGTATTTTTTAATAGTTTACCAGTTTTACTGAAAAAAAAGTCATCTCTGGATAAAATGGACCATAACTTTTTTTAAGATATCGCCTTAATTTTGATGTCATTAGATTCAGAATTGAAAAATACCCAAAAATCATGTATCAGATGTCCAAATTGTATCAACATAATTTTTTAATTTCCATAAGTCATACCTCCCCCTTTCCCCCTCCAAAAAGCACCCGCGGGATACAGATATTTTTATGGACTCTTTTGATTCTTTATTCGTTTGGTTAATCCGACATTCCCACCAAGTTTCGAAAATGTAAGAATTTTTTCCGCATGTTTGTCCTATTTTAACTTGTTGCTGAAATAATAATTTAGCCGAATTTGTCTTATTTTTATGAAAAAGCTGGTTCATTTACTTTTTAATATCTTAAAAAGTAAAAGTCCTAGAACCATCCGGTTTTCAGTTTTTGACTACAAATTGATAAGGGCATTGAATTTTGGAAACAAAAATAGTACTTAATTACGTGAAATTTTCCGAAAAAAATATTTTTTACCATTTTTTTAATTTTTTTTCTTTAAAATTTTGAGTTCAAACATTAATATTTCAAAAACTAATCATTGAAAGAACTTTATTTAAAAAGGAAATGAAAAAAGGGACTTCTGGCCTTTCATGAAAATATAACAGGGCATTGTACATGTTACCGTTGTTTTTTAATATTTTTTTTCTGTTTTAAATCAATTTTTTAGAAAATTGCCCCTCCCACCTAACAGCCGCCACCAGGGACTGCAAGACTTGCATTTCCTTTATCAGCCTTAATACACCTTTCGACTCATATAATTTTTTTTGGTTCGCACTTTCGTGCGAATCTGCCGTGGGCTCTTAGTCTAATCCCTTTTTTCATTAGTGTTGTATTATTCCTCTCTTTGTTTAACTACCGCGAACAAAAATAAGACGGAATAACACGGTGGTCGCTGTGTTCTTTTAGGTAGTTTGTTAAAAATACTGTGAAAAAGGTGATATGAGTCGGGTAAAAAGCATATAGCTTGACTTCCACGGGTCGGATCTTCAAGATTGAGAACTTGAAATGACGATAAAATAGTAGGCTACATTCCAGTTAAAATTGAAGCAGTTTTATGGCGTTTGACGGACATTTTGAAAGGGAAGACGGTAGGTATCGTGTAATATGGACGCCACGCCACTGGTAGGTTCCCCTGGCAAACCAACCTGTCCACGTTTGAGATAGTAAACTAGCTCATAGACTGTATGTATCTTGCAGCTTTGGAATCATTCACCAGCTCTTTGCTCACCCAACCCCCATCAAATTCAACTTGATCAGCTTTATCACTCGCTCTATTTCGAAGTTTTAACCAAATCTACCATAACGATGAAGAAGTCCAAAATAGTGTTCTTCGTGTCTTGACGTCTCCCGTCTTGCGCTGTTTATCAGTGCACCCGTATTTTTTCGTGCGTCTCGGTTCGATTGTACATCGATCTAGAGTCTTAGCGGGTGGACGGATTTGCTTCAAATATGGTGGGAAGTATTTTTTTGTGATTCCCTAGGAGAGAAATAAAAAGCTTTCTTTAAGCTAATCTAGAACGGTAGCTGGTCATACAACAATTTAGGTTTTATCAAGTTTTTCGAAAACGGCTCTAACGATTTTAATTAAACTGCGAACATAATATCCAGACCAGTTTTATTTATACTCTAAATCATGTTTTTGACAAAAAATCGAATAACGAAAGTAAAGTTTTGGTGACTTTGGAGCCAATTTATTTTTTTTGGTATATTCCAAAATATCTTGTCATAAGCTTGGCTGATTTTGTTTTAATTTTGCAATTCAGTACCTCAAGTATTCGAAAAATATTGCATATAACATTTGTATGAATAATTTTTTACTTTATATTTTTAAATTTTCGTATACGCTTAGTTTTGTATAAAGTTAGGAAAATTAAAAAAAAAAACTATTTTAACTTGTTTTGATTATTATTTCTCTTACGATATAAAAATATTATCGAACTTTTACTAAACACCATCACTTTCAGGCTACATTCTAGAGCAAGTTCGTGCGATCCAGTCGTGCATATTATTTTCTTTCCTTGGCCTAGTTCATAGGTAGGTAGAGATGGCGGTCAGAAGCAACCTCGCTCGATGACCCAATTAACGCTGTAATGCGCCGTTTTGATACCATAACTCGTTTGACCTGTGGATTAAAAGAACATTTTTTAAGAAAATGAGTGTATTTGGTGATATACTTCCCAACGGATCATCGCGTACGCCCGAGTTATGCTGCAGTATGCTAAGCTAAGCAATTTACTGATTTGCCCAAGACGCATACGATCTGATCCCTTAGGGTGATCATCTGGTCCCACACACGGATATGGTATTCTCTGTACACCTCCGTCTGCTTACACAGCATGACTTATGGTTACCCGAGAAAATATCACCCGCCTGTATGACCAGACGCTTTTATTGGATTTGGACATGAGATAAAACTCAATAAGGATTTGGACATAGGAAAAAACACCCGACAGGACCAAAGTTCGCAACTAAAAACGATCTATACTGTGCCAACTAGGCAGCTTGTTGACTGGTATTGAAGCGAAGATTGGCACAACCGTGTGATCGTCCGGTGCTCATGCACCCTGAGCCACCTTCAAACACCAGTAGTCTGCTAGCTCACAGTCATAGAAGTTCGAGGAAGAAAATGGTACAAAAATAAACCGAACTTAATTGAAAATTTCTTGGACTTGAACATAGGAAAACACTCAAAGGGGTCGAAGTTCGCATCTGTTTCATATTGCTTCTGGTTATTCTGTCAGCTTTTTTAGAAGTTCTATTATCTCAAAACTTTCTTGGAAAACCTTTTTGCTCAAGGCTCCTGTTATTAGTCCTTAAGTTCAGCCTAAAACAAAAAGCATTTCATAATATTGTAGGTATCATTAACACTTTAATTCTAGTAATTTTCATTTTTGATTCTTATTTTAACTCATTACCACTGTAATGAATGAAATAAAAACATTTCTTCGTTAAGCCTTTGACTTTATTGGTCCTTTTTCGGAAACACCTCTTTTTTCAAAAACAAAAGTACCTACCTAGGTATTTAATTATTTTTAATGGAAGTATTTTAATATAGCTAAAAACAAGTTTTGAGGCACCTCATCATTCAAAGTTGATTATATAACGTTTTTCCATTTTGCAACCCTTTAACTATAACAATAAGCTTTTTCCAACCGTATTACGGACAGTCTCAAACATAGGTTAGAAGCAAAAACCTCATAAAAATATATTTCCACCGGTACGGTGCGGTGGGTGGTGCGGTGCGGCATCATAATATAATCACGACCACACCCTGTTTTATGTTAATCAATTTCAATTCAGCAGCTAATTCAACCCATTTCCTACCGCACTAATTTAATTTATTTAAAAGCCAACAACAACAAAAAAAAAGCAAAATATAAGTAAAGGTAGAGGTACCTACATATATACCAACGAACTTTCCCTGCGGTTATGGTTTATAGTGCGGGAAAGGGGTAGGTAAATAATTATTAACTAAAACCTGAAATGGAAGGCATCGCACAGCATTCGACCTCCAAGGATGATGTAGGACTTAATTAACGACACGTGTACACCGTGTTCATATTATGAAGGTTTTTCGCATCGCTACCCTAATAACGTCCTTGCAGCCAAAAGGACTTAATAATTTATTGTAAGCGAAAAAAAGGGTACCAAAGATGACGCAGACTACCGAACAGTAACGCAATTATATAGATACACGAAAATTAATTTAAACCCCAAAACAGATTGCAACTGCATGAAAATGAAAGACGACAGCAACAAAAAAAACCTTATAAATCTACCTAGTTCGAGCGAATCGGGTCAACTTTCCTGAAAGCCAGTAAAACCATTGTGGCGAAAATAAAAGGCAACATCACCCCAGCACCAGCTTGACATCTCATTACAAACGTCGTCATTTTTATTTAGTGCTGCTGTTGGCCCCAAAGTACAAAGCCACCCTGTTTCTCATATATACTTACTTGACCGCTGCGGGCGGAATGTAAAGTCTGCAGAGGACTGGAACACAGTGATGATGGTGGTACCAAAGAATAACGTTCCCCTGATAATACCTACCTTTTCTGTTGTTATGACATGAATTGCGAAGCCATTCAACGGTGTCTTCCACTGCTCCATTAGCCCACATTCCACTTTAGAGCCAAGGCTGTTCATTGCTTACTGTTGCGGCGACACGGTGTCGTCAGTTTACGAAAACAAAAAACGAGTAGCAAGTTGCGAGTTCCCCCTTTTCAACTAGGCCAAGCCAGGCCAAATAGATAGAAGAATGGTCACGCAGCAAGAATGGTCGAAAAATGTATGGCCGCCATTAAGCGATAATCCTATCTTCTTAGTGGTTCTTAATTGGATTAGCCACGCATTTCCGTTAAGTGACTGTGAAATGTTACAGACACTTGTTGCGGCTTGATTCCTTTCAAGTTAAATATGTGTGTGTCGTGGTGTGCGAGGACTGGAAATGGTGTATAGATGCACTAGCATTTCATACTACTAAACCATCCTCCGAACGAATGCTTGACAACAGAATTTATGAGGCAAACAAGGGACAGTAAAATTTCGCAAAGAGTTGCGTTGGCAAATGAGTTTTCTATTGTTACAGATGCTTACTCAGCACCTACATTTTGCGTCGTGGTGTGCTCTCTTGGGGAAGATATGGTATTTAGTCGAGAAATGTTTTGGATCTGCTAAATGAAATGCTTTTCATCTTGATGGCTCGAAAACCTCGGATATCTAAATTGGTTGAATATGTAATGTTCCCAACGGATTGGGAGTAACAATTTTTTAAAATCAAATCAAATATTTAATAGGGAAATAGCTTTAGAATTCGGAATGCTTTACTTGCTTTCATATTTGACAAAAGAGTAATACTACACCTAAAAAAAGACTTTAAGGCCTGTCTAAATATGTTTTTTTTTTATATATAAATCCGTTTAAATTGCTCTCATCTTGAGAAACAAATGCACTTCGCCCATCAGATATGACATTTCTGATAAAATTTTGTGTGTACCTGGACAAACTATGTAAGACACTAGAAAACATCAATCAGAATGATAATAAGTTGGCATCGGATTATATGTCTATTATAATTCCCCTTGCATTTGTTATAAAAGTATCAAAAACCAATTGAATGCTCGCTTTGTATTCATAGCGATACCAATTTATTTCGACAATCTTCCATATATTATGGTTTTGACCAATAAATCAATAGATTCGCCCTAAAATGTTCTTTTTAATGTTAAGAGGAATTCACTTACAATTTTTACTTTGATGCTCATACGTATGTATGTACAGTACATACGTATAATTACAAATTATACATTTTTTCATAGATTTAATTTTCATTAATTTACAAAATTGAGACTTTCAAAATTTAAATTGTTTACAAAAAAAATGTTTGGCTAAAATTTTTGGCGATGTTTAAATTCAAATTACCTTGTACATATTTATACATAAATTAATTAATAAAAATAATGTCTTCTGAAAATCTGGTTCCTGTAGTTGCCGGAGCTGCTTTGTTAAGCTGCAGCTCCTTTATATTAGGACAACGCAGTCAAAATGCCGAAATCTGTAAAAATCTAACAAATCTCATAGAAGAAAATGCATACGCTTTGTATTTAAAAGAAAAGCTATATGAAGTGGTAAGTAAAATAATATACAAAGATTTTAATGTATGCGGGTCCTTAAAATCCTTTGAGTTTCTTTTTAAAAAAAACCTAATAATTTATTACCTTTAGCAACTATGTAGTCATAATGATTTTTAAAATTTAATTTTTCGTCAAATATAACTCCCAGATCTTTCATTTTGTCAACTTTCTCTAGCTCCATATTATCAAATTTATATGAAAATTGTATGGGTCGAGGAGATCTTGTGAAAGAAATAAATTTGCACTTAGAGATACTTAGATGCAAGCAGTTTATTTCACACCATTTAGATACGTCATTAATGTCTTGCTGAAGGTGGTCGCAGTCGCTGGTAGATTTTATAAGTCTAAAAATCTTAAAATCGTCCGCAAAAAGCAAATTACCAGAATGTTTCACCCAAGAGGAAAGATCGTTTATAAAAAGATCAAAAAATAGAGGTCCAAGGTGGCTTCATTGAGTTTCAGAAGTTTTTAATTTCCTTTGATAAATTGTCACCTATCCTTGCATACTGAATTCGATTAGTAAGATATTGTTCAAACCACTTTAAGATATCAGATTTAAATCCAAAAGCTTTCAGTTTTTCTAACAAAATAACATGTTGCACTCGGTCAAAAGCTTTCGAGAAATCTGTGTAGCCTGCATCAACTTGACCACCACGCTCCATCCCCTTCGTACAAAACTTCGAGAAGAGAGATAAGTTAGTGGTAGTTGACCTACTACTAACAAATCCGTGTTGGTTTTCAGAGATACCATTTCTTATATTCTCATAATTTCGTTTTTTAACTAATGCTTCAAAAATGTTTGGGATTGATTGCAATTTAGAAATAGGTCTATAGTTGGCAATGTCTTGCTTTGAACCCGCTTTGTGTAATGGTGTTATAACCGAAGTTTTCCAATCATCTAGAAATATTCCTTGTTTTAATGATAGATTGAATATCTTCATTAATGCTATAGCTAGACTATCTTTGCACATTTTCAATAACAAAGGAGATATTTTATTAGAGTCCTCTTGTTTGTTTCCATCTTGAGACGATAGCTCTTCTAAAACCTCTTCCTTGGTTAAAATTATATTTCCTAGACTTGTTATTGGTTGAAATTTTAGTTTTGGCGTTTCAAGAATGAAGTTGGACTGAAAGAAGTCAGCAAATAAATTGCAGATTTCACTTTTATCACTTGTAACCTTATCTTCAATTCTCATATTAATCGGTAAACCAAAAGATTGTCTTTTTCCGTTAAGGAATGACCAAAAAGCTTTCCCGTTGGTTTTTATTTTAGATTCCAAGCCCCATAAGAATTGACAATACAAACATTTTGTCAAGGTTTCATATTCCTGTCGAAGCTGTTTAAACCTGTCTTTATAAGCTTCATTGGATCGATATTGTTTTTGAGCCTTTGTCATTTTGTTTTTAAAATTACAGAGTCTTTTATTAAACCAAATTGGTCTGCCATTACTTCTTCTCGTTTTTTAAAGAACTAATCCAACTTTAGCTTCTTCAATTTTTTCTCTGAGACTATGAAAACATAACTTTAAATCATTCGATACAAACAAATTATTCCAGTCCACCTCTTGAAAGAAAGTATTTAAAGCTACATAATCGGCCTTTACATAATCGTATTCAACTTTATTTTCATTTTTATTAAAATTTAGTTTATCAAGATACAAACAATTTAGCTGAATCTCTAATGCCTTATGGTGTACAGAATTATTAAGAATTGGTTCAATTAGTTCATTTACTTCAGCTTCTAAGTCATTACTTAAAAATACTAAATCGATAATTCTTTGATTTTCATTTTTTAAACCATTAATTTGGTTTACATTCATAGATAAAAGCAAATCTAAAGTCTCATATTCAATTTTAGAAGTAACATTGGAAGGATATAAAATTTTATCCTCAACGGAATAAATCCAATTTATATGCGAAAGATTAAAACCTCCTAGTACAACAATATACGAGTTTTTTTCAAGTACATCAAAAACTTTTTTTATATTTTGTATATGTAAAGAATAAATAGTTATATCGCTACCAGGTGGTATATACGAAACAAAGGTAATTAAATTTAGTGATGCAAAAGGCAATTGTAATTTAACACAGATTTGTTCAATATTTTCATTAAATAAAAATATTTGAAAGCTTCTGAGCTTATAACTCACAGATAAAAGCACGCCTCCACCTTTGGATTCACCTTCAGCATAACGATCTCTTCTGTATACATGGTTTAGATTTAAAGTTATCTCATCGCTAATTTTTGTCCAAACAAGGTGTATGAGAATCAAGTGGAAAAAACTATGGAAGTTGAAGTCAAAAAATTGGTTCACATATTTAAATAAAGTATTTATGAAAGTCTGTTTTGTTAAAAATGCAGGGTGATGTCTTCAAAACCCATACAAATATTGGTTGGTTCAACACAAAAACGAAATCGAAAAGTAGGAGTTTTATTTCAACCCGGCGGCAGTAGATTCAATTTTCTAAAAAAAAAAAAAAATACAATATTGTTATATTGCTAATTTACTTCCGATGAAAGGTTCAAGAGAAAGTTTCTGATTCGTAAAAAAAATGGAACTCGACATAACATTATTTTCTAACATTACGGTGGTGGAGAACGCGAAAATGGATTTTCTTCAAATTTTCGACTTAAGGTTTTTAGGTAATTCCCTAGAGGGGATTTTTTTTTAGCTCAAAAAAATTATTACTTGCTATTACAACTTTTATGAAAAATGTTATTGATCTCAAAAATGATATTTTGATGAAAAAAAATGTTTTCCCGATAACGGTTATTAAAGGTCATAGAACCGATTTTCTGATATCCAAATTTCTTGTTTACGGTTTAACAGATTTCGACCAATATTTTTATGCTGGAAATCCTTGAGAATTTCAACTTTTTTTCATAATGAAAAATGTCTCAAAATGAAAAAATGGCCCAAACTTATATATGAAAAATGAATGAATGAAAAATTTCTTCAAAATTAGTTTAAGAAGCAACAACAACAGAAAATTACAATCGTATAAAAAATGTTTTGCGTCGGTTTGGGAGAGCTTTAAAAGTACCTTACCCGGCCTACTTCGCGGAATCAAGGATTTTAACTTCTTTTTTGGGTCCTCTGCGGAGTAGGTATAGCGCTCCATTGCTTGTCTGTTTATGAACTGCAGCTCACACTACACATATCTAAGGTATTATCAGGCGCAGCTTTTCAAATTTCAAGTACCTTGTGTAAGTAGACAATAAACAAAAACAAATTTATGCTGATTGTTTTAAATTCAATTTGTTTTCTATTGATTTTGACAACATGCGCAGAACTGAACAGAAATGAAATCACTAGTGATATAACCTATAGTATACGTATCTTGCTGCAGCTGTCTTGTTCACAAATGTCAAATATGATTGACGTTTGACGCCATTTGCAAATTATATAACAACTTCCGATAGGGTGATTAATTTTGCGCCACCTTGTACGAAAGATCTTTCTGAGATAAAATATTTTTTTTAAATTTTAAAAATTCACGATATCAAAATAAAAGTCAACTTCTTTTACCTGTAGAGGAGATTAAAAATAAAACAGACACTTTTCTTGAATACGCCCTCTCCTTTGCCTACTTTTCAAATTATGTTTAAAGCCACACCTTTTTCCATTGCATAGACAAAAAAATCACCGTACGCGGACAAAATTATGAATGATTGGAAATTTGTTGAAATATACCGAACAGTGCTCTTTATTATGTCCGTATGTTTCGAAAAAAATCCTAACCTTTAATAGACCACCATATTGCCGAAACCAAGGCCATCTTAGATTTGTCAGGTTTTGACTTTATTTGAAGAACTGATTGCCCTTGAGATGTCATTTTAATTTCTAATTCAACAGTTTCGGCTGGAAGTTTGCAAGCACTGTTACCGTTTTGTATTAAAGGTCAATAGCACTGTTGTGAAACTTTTCAGCTTCCACCAAACAAGAAACAGCAGTCTGTTTCGTCTGAGATGAAGCATATATGGTTAAATCAGACTACTATAGGTACCTACAATAATTCAATATTTTCCAATCTCCCTTATTAAGTCCTTGGGCGAATGCAACCTTCTCTCATGTGGATCGTTAAAATTTGAACCAGTTCATATTTAGTAATCAATATCAATTTAATTTAATTTTTTTTTAATTAAAATACTTTAAAATGTTCACAGTTCAAACTATGCTCACCAGATGCTTCCAAACCAATTAATAGAATGACGAAAATCATGTTATACGGGTTTCCAGGCTTAGACAATATTCGAGTCTTCTCCGATCATGTTCTATCGTACGACCGTCGAAATAGAGTAGCCCACTGGGTTCTCGAACATCTCACGGAGCCATGCATCAGCAACAGATATGGAGTTAACCGAAGGATTGCAGTTTTCAGATCCGACATTGCTATCCCTACCATATTCCGATCTACAAACCAAGACTACTACCGTTCGGGCTTTGATAGAGGCCATTTGGCAGCTGCTGCTAATCATAAGTGCGACCAAAATCATATGAACGACACATTCGTATTGACAAACATTGCCCCGCAAGTTGGTGTTGGCTTTAATAGAGATTCATGGAATAATCTAGAAATGTACACCAGGAATTTATTAAACTCTTATCCTGAGATTTATATTTGCACAGGATCAATGTACGAACCAAAATACAAAAATTCGAACTTATGTGTTGAATATAATTTTATTGGTAGCAGCGTTGTTGCAGTGCCCACGCATTTCTTCAAAATAATACTCTGTATAACAAGGGATACTAAATTTGTCTTGGAAGCATATGCCCTACCCAACGAATACATAAGCAACGACATTGATTTGAAGACTTTCCGACGACCGCCGGAAGCCATAGAAAAAATAACTGGCCTTCAATTTTTCGATAAAATTAAAAGAAGTCAATTCGTGTCCATAAATGGCAGTCAAGTTCGGCACGATGAAGATGATCCAGAAGAAATTGCTCCAGATCCATAAAACCTTCTCGGATGTCTTCAATTTCGTCTTGTTTACAATAAACTACCAAATGAAGATATAGCTGTCCGTTTACCACGTGTCATTTGCGATACGTCAACGCTGAGTACTGCATGCTGCTGGTGGATGTGGGATGTGGGTTTATTTATAACATCTCAGTATATCACCACTTGTGAGAATTCAGACATTCACGCAGTGGTTATAAATCATATGGAAGGTATACCTACACATGTATGTATATGGGGTTGTACATTTTCCCAGGACTCTCTCCGCCCACTTATCATCATCGTCGAGTGTGTACTTGCGTGAAGTTCATAAGTGCCCCACATAAATCTCGTCCAAGTATAAACTACGGGGGAGACAAGCCCGGAAGCTGGAGACAAAAGACTTAACAAAACAGATATACATAAATGTCTGATGGAAAAATTCAAAGATTGTTTTTGTTTTTTAGAAGGGACATTTCTTCGGAATCATGCAAAAGAAGATTAAATATATTTTTTTTTTGGTTTTCTTAATAAAATGTGTAGGTTTGCACGAAATATATAAATATACTGTCTAATTTATGTGAATTTGTAGGTTATCTTAGGAAGCTGATGGTGACGGCCCATAACGATATATAAAAGTAAGTAAAAATATACGAAGTTTTAAATTGTTCAAGTATACTTTTAAGGTAGGTTAATTTGGGTAAGAAAATGTTAGCTAAAATCAAAGTTGAAAATGTTATTGAAATTAAAATCAATGAATTTTACAAATAACGTAAACAACAAGAAATTATTTAACGAGCATTATAGCAAAACACACCAGGCTCTATAATTCTTTAAACGACTTTTGAGAAAAAATATAAAATTCTATGATACTAAATAAGACCTAGTTGGATACTATAGTGGCCTTTTATTCCACCACTTAACTAAATGTAACTAAATGCAATTTAATTTTCTTCCACAATTTTATCTTTGACGTTGTGAAAATGGATCTTTCTATAATGTGAAAGTTTTTTTAAGCTGTATTAAGCAAGGATTAAAGTTCATGAGACCAAAACAAACCTTGAGATAAATAACTAAGTGTCCATGAAATTAATCTTCAATAATTTAATAAAGTCTTAAGTGTGTCTGAGTATTTTATAAAATTAACATTTCTATAAGTTGCTTCCTTATAATGCTCCAAAGGATTAAATGAATTTATTTTTCTCTGATGGCTATTAACAAAAACTGTCCATAGACGAAATACCATAGACGAAATACGCATTTCAATTAAATTAATCCCCTTCAACTGAAACACTCGCTACCACACTGGAACTATGTAAGTAAGTTTACCTACTAGACCTGATCGTAAAAACCGTCGCAAAACAAAAAAAAATTATTAGATATCTATGCTTTATTTTTATGCTCGGACCGTTCCTTTTTCCATTACAATTATCAAAATTGTTAAAGTTTTCAAGTCAACTCAAAATTCCCTTATCAAAAAAACTCAACTAAAAAAGTTTAAGTGTGCGTCACAAATTCGAACATTTTCTCTGGTTATATATAAAAAATATCTCATTTAATTTTCTTCTACGGTGCAAAAAGTAGATATATCCTTAGAAAATGTTTCCTTATATAAAAAAAAATATATAACGAAAAACCACAAGGTGAACAAAAAACGCAATTCTCCAAAGCTGCACCTACTTTATGTCTGAAACATCAAATGATGTTAAGCAAACTGAATTAAGGGAACGGAAGTGCAAGTAAAAGGCTTGGTACAGGTAAAACATACACAAAAAATAAAGAAGAAAACTTAAAAGGTGGGTATACCCAACTTAGTGACAATTCACTAAGTAAGCAAAGAAGCTCTCCTGTTTTTTTGTATTCTTTGTGTATTTTGTGATGTCTACTTTCGTTCGTCCTTGGCTTGTGAATAAACAGAACCTAAAATAAATTGTTTTAAAGTTTATTTTTCGTGTTCAAGCAAGGAAGACCGAGAACTCACTTTGCACAGTTAAGTATAGTTCCGCGTGGTGGATGGGGTTTTAAGCAAAGGATTGGTCCCGACGAGATAAGCCTTGAGTAATTATTTGTTGAATTCACTACATTTGCTGATGAGTGGGTATTATGTGTAGTTTAGTAGGTATATGGTTTAGGCGTCAGCCTAATTGATCTTCCACACTCGCTCGCTGTTTAACATTTCAATCCATCATCTCCTCCTTGTAGTATAATAGTACATACATACATATGTACTTGTACGACAGGATGACAAATATTTGTGAAACGTGCAAATTAAATTTCACTGAATAATTTCCTTCAAAGGCACGTATTACCGGACCATGGTTGGGTATAAAAGTACATACCTAAACACACATACATATATATATTTAAGGCACTCCTTGACTTGTTCAAAAGTTTTAATATTGAAAGTTCCGTCAAAGAAGTTCCAGTCCGAGGAGATTATTTATTTTTCCGACCTACTTCCCAAACACCCGCGCAAAATCCCAAACTGAACAAAATAAAGTCCCCTCTTTATATTTATAGTAGGTAGGTAGGTACTTTGGAAAAAAGAGTTTTGTTCTTTGGGGGATTGGAATTTCTAAAGGCTATTTTCTCCACCTTTCGATTTGTACGTCTAGAAAATTCAATTAAACTTTACTAATTGACACGAAAAAGTTATAGCCAAACTATTGCTTCGATCTAAGGAGAGTAGTAAGAGTGTTTAAGGTTACGGAAGTTGCGAAGGGATTGAAGGAAGCTGAGGATTAAAAGCAAGACATACGTCTTTCCAATAGGATTTACACAAATTACTCAAAGTCCAAGAGAAAGTTTTCTCGTTTAGGGATCTAGTTGGTTTTATTCTATAAAACCGATGTAGCTCTTGGGGATGATGTTAAGCTATATAGAGTAATTATTCTATTGAATACTGCGAGGCAAATGTTTAACACGCTAAATTGATGTTTCTTTAGTCAAATACCAGCCCAGCACGAATTATTTTGATATGTGATCAAGGAAGGAATTGTGTGATGTTGTAGGCATTCTTCTAGAGTTTTGTATTTCTATTTTGGATCAAAGTTTGAAAACAATACAAAAGCATCCGCTTATTAGGTAAAAGAAAATTTCGTTTAGATAAATAATTTATTGAGAACTAAACTATTCAAATTCGATAAAAGACTCAAACAGTTATTGAGTAGCCTCTTTTCAGCTAGTATTCCTCTTTAATTGGATTATTAAACATCTACGAACTTATGTGGAACATTTATACTGCAATTCACTTGAATAATCTGCTTAAGATACTTGCAAAACTCAACAAGTCCATTTTGCTAATTTTTTCAGGAGAAGTTTTTTTTATGTCATATTTGAATAAAGAAAATAATATTGAAAAAGTATAAATGCAGAACTCTTCCTTACTGCATCTTTCATCGACAGGTAAATTTTAGTTTTAATTGGTATGAAACAACAACCTAAATTTTGAACCCAAAAATCGTGCGTTTTTTCAAAACTCAACAAATCCATATTTTGTTGAGTTTTGAAAAAAAACTTTGTTATTTTTCTAATAAAATTAATATATTCAAAAATCGAAATAAAAGCTATTCGTTGACAAAAAAAAAATATTTACAGTAGAACTAGTTTTTAAATGAATAAAAGAACATAAATAAGTATGAAGAATGAAAAAATAATAAAAACTAAAAATAATTTAAACGTAAAAACATTGTCAATCTTGGTAGTATTTTTCTGTATCTTACATGGAGTCATTTGCGTTGGATGATAAGATAGTATGGTAAAACTCCTTCGCATCATCAGGGATGACGAAAAACAAATAACATTTTACACGCACAGATAGATTATATAAACAGTTCAAAATACAGATATGGTGTGGGTAAAGGGTTTATGTTTGCAGGTTTTGCAAAAACTCTAACAGCCGTATTCATTAGAATCCGCTGAACAGATGAATAGTTGTGCACTGCATAAGGATTTATGCAGCCACTATATAACGTTGCATAAATTGTTATGCATAAAATATTTTTCATCCCATTATAGTTATAATGAGCTTGTGTCAAAATTAGTACCATAAAGGAGAAATCTATTACGTTTTACTTTCAAAACTGACAAAGGGGACCCAGCTGTGTGGGTGCTGTGTGAAAAATCAATAGAAGTAATTCTGCTGGCGATTGGATTCTTGTTGTTTTTTTATTAATTTCTTTTAATATTTTTATAATAAGCCAGTTACTTTGTTGGTGTTTTGTGTTTGCAAATAAAATTAAAAATATTTGAAACAAAAAAACGTCGTTTTTTATTTATTCCATGAATTATTGTTCCATTCACTCACATCGTGATGTTTTTGTTGAGGAGAAAAATAAAAGGGTGGTGCTTATTTTGTTATGCTTAAAATGTATTTGTATTTTCCCGTGAAAGTGATGAAGGTGAATCTTTGTATAATTTTATTTAAATCACGCATGCCGTGGAGTATTTGCAAAAGTTGTAAGATTTGATGGAAAATCTTTTAATCTTTTACATTTATTAAGTAGATTCTATAAAATAAAGTGTACAAAAAAATATTCTTAATTTTATTTAAACAATATCACAACAAAAATCTACAATAAATTAACAAAACCAACATTATTTATTGTTGTATTTAATTTTATAAAATATTTTGATAGTCAGATTTCAACACCTCAAAGATTACAAAAATAAGCGCCCCCCTAATATCTATCTACATTATTGTTGTGTGTGAGGCAAAGTGACATTCCGATACTAAACAACCCTTATGTTGGCTCTATACAACCCCCAAACTCGTTTAGCTTATGTTGCCTCTATTCAACGTTGAATAAGTTTATGAATAAGGTTTTTGCGTTCAGAGGCATTATAAAGAGTGCATAGCACTATGCACTCGCTAAGTAAGGCTGTAAGTACTTTGTTGAAACTCAGTGTCTTTGTTAAGTTTTGCAAAAACGCTCAGATTTCAGATATTTTTTTAAATTTTTTCTGTTCAATTTTTTAAATTTTTTATTACACCATCTTGTGCGTATGTGAAAGACAAAAATTTATATATCCATAACTCATTTTCGCATTTTTGGCGTTTGTTGAGTTTTGAAAAAACGCTCTTCAATTGTATGTGAAGGTTTTTCTCATTTTCGGTTGCACTGAGGCAAAATGTAATAATATTGAATTATTCGTTTTGGAATATTTTGGCGTTTATTATTATTTTGTTAATACTTTGCACGAGTGGAATTATTAATACCATTAAAATAAAATAAAATATTTATCGAACTCTTTGTGGCTTTTAAGTTGGTTATTTTCCTATGCATTTCTGAGAGAATATTCACACTGGTCACTTTTAATTTTTTTGTTATAACTCGAAAACTAAGCTAAATTTGGAATTCAACAGTTAAGACTTTTTTTTTTGGAAATTTAATTTTCTATTAATATGAAAGGTTTAAAAAATTCTAAAAAAATTAACAAAAAAAATAACACAATCCAATCTTTAATAAATCAAATAAAAAGGACTGCTTTAAATATTTGTTTACTAAACTGATCATTAATTTTTTTGGTGCAAAGTCAGCCGCAAAACCTACTTAAAAAAAGGAAGAGAATTAACCACTTAATACAATGGATCGCAAAAGTTTTTGTGAAATAAAATTGGCGAAAATATATACCCACTCAAAAATAACCATATTTTTGTTTGTGCTTATACGCTTAAAGAGTTTATGAATGGTTTAAATTTTTTTTTTTTAATTTTAGGCTGACTTATAAGGAAATATATTTAAAAATGACGAGCCAGAAACTTTGTTGTAAAATTTATAATACAAAGGCAAAAATAGTTTTGATAACTTATATTTCAATATTTATTTGTTTATGTGTATTACAATATTCAATAGCCGTGTTTTTTGAAAGAGTGACTAGCAACTCAGTAAACGTTTAAACAAACAAAACACAAACAAAATTCTCTATAGCCGTGGTTTTTGAAAGAGTGATTAGCAACTCAGTAAAAATTTTACACGAAAAACACAAACCAAATTCACTATAATAATTTGTTTTGTTATTATTTTGCGTGTAAACATTTTGCTGAGTTGCTAGTCACTCTCTTAAAAAACACGGCTTATAATAATTTGTTTTGTTATTGGTTTGCGTGTAAACATTTTGCTGACCCGGGGCTTAGACAAGCGAGTAGAACTAGTAGCATTTGTATCATAGTGTTAGTTATATGGATGTATGTGTGACTAGTAGCGCTCTGCGCGTTTTGTCAACTAGTATGATTTTTTAAAAATATTTCATACAGAAAAATATACAAATTATGGAAACTATGGAAACAAAACAAATAAATGAAAAAATTACACTACACTAGTAGGATAACTGGCAGGCTACTCGCAGGCAAAAATATTATACTATTTGGGCTACTAGTTGGCTCTCTCCTGTTCTGATACACTAATACACATAAACGCTACTAGTTCTACTCGCTTGTCTAAACCCCGGGTGAGTTGCTAGTCACTTTTTCAAAAAACAAGGCTAATACAAAAAAAAATCATCAACATTCTTAAAATATTTGCGCTTACTGACAAAAAAAAAAAGAAAACAAAAATTATTATTAATTTTTGGATGGGTATATTTTTTTTATCAAAAAATCGTTTTCGATACGCCATATCGAAGGATTGAGCTACTTATGTTTTTCATTTAAAAGTGTCTTGTGTGCATTTGCCACTAAAAAATTAAATTATTGGATTCTAAACTTTAAACGCTCAGTGTTTTTTTTTTTTTGATAGTAAATTTTATTGAGTAAACTCTCAAATTAGGCTTAGGTTTTGAAGTTATAACAAAAAGATTGAAATGTGACCACTGCCACTATACTCTCTCGGGATTTTGGGGGATTTTTTGTTTAAAGAAGCTTAGGTTCCACTCAAACATATTCAATTATAAAAACCCTTTGGACGCATTTATTCCTTACTAAAAGGTTTATTCACTAGCCTATACCTGCCTACTAGAATTAGTTATTCTAAATTTATACTTTTTAATTTTTTAAAAGATTGTTTTTGTATTTCTTTTCAACTTCTTGTTAAAATGTTTGACGACTATGAAATAGAAGTAAAAGATTGAAAATCTTGACTATCAAATAAATACGATGAAATACTAAAATGTCTATGTTTTAAGTTTAATAAACGTCAGTACACAACTAAAAATAAATATCATGGTAAATATGGGATTTCCTTTAATAAAACTTTTGAAATATTTCTATTTAGACAGGTCGCGCCTCGCGCCTCGTGCGTCCTTGAGTTCTTCAGGTGTTTTCATATTGAATATTTAATTTCGTTCTAAATTTCCCTACATAATCAAAACTACATACTTTTCTCAGGGTGAAATTTCGAGTAAGGATACTCTTTATAAAACTAATGACAAACTTATTCATAAGTCTCCAAAATATATGTATTTAGATTTTGAAACCAAGTTTGCTAAACTTCCTTTCAAAACATATTACCTCGTACTAGTATATCCCAGTTTTATTACTGATGTTTAGCAACAAAACAGAGACAAATATTCCAATAAAGTGTCTTCCTCATCATCAAAAAAAAAAAAAAAAAAAAATACCCAGAGATGTCTTGAAATGAAAAAAAAAAAAAACTTAGATCTTCAATGAATTCAGGTTGTAAAATACTTCTCTTTTTTTGATATACCTACTTTGTTTCTTTTTTGGTTAGACAGGATCGTAAAACGAAATATTGTGGGTGTCCTCTTTGGAATATTTCATTAAGAAGGTAGAAGTTCCCGTGATAGAACGAAAAAGAGTAAAAAAACAAAAAAACTGTGTCATAAAATGTGAGACTGGATTCTTTCCTTCAAAGAACTTCTCCTATGATTCATCATATACAACTTTCACATGTTGGAAGCAGGCGGCGCCGGCGTGTGCGGACGGTGGTGGTTGGAGTGAGGCGAGGTGGCTGAGCAATTTATAAAGCTCATGAATGAGTAATGCAACTTTGGTCCCAATGGCCTGTCAGTTGTCTCGTTGTCTTACTCAACAGTTCATCATGATTATGTGGGGGAGATCTTTGGAAAAATGTACCACCTCCCTATATACTTTTTCGGACCAAGGAAGAGAAGCCCAAGTGCAAATACCCCACAAGCAATGGTAGCACACATTCTTGTGAATGAAGCAATTTGAGGGAATGGATCTCTGGGACCGAGATTATCTTAAATTAGATGGATGTGGATATGCTTACGGAGATGGTGCGGTATTGTGGTAAGTACTTTGGTTTTTTGCTTCCCCCCTTCTGCGTAGATTTATCGGTCGTTCGTCATTTTTTTGTTTGTTCTTTTTCTGATAAGTTTGTGTACTCGATAAGGTCCCCCGTGCGTATGTGGAACTTTTTTGTCTTTTTTTATATGTGCGTCGTCATCGTCGTCGTCGTAGTCGGAGAAGGACAAATGTTCTTTAGAAAGTCAAATGAATGAGAAAGAGTATCTGATTGTTCTGATACACGAAGGTACATATGTACAAACGTGTTAAACCTGATGTGTACTTTGTTTGGAGTAATAAAGTTACAAATTACTTAATGAGCAATCTTAGTGATTAGAACTGTCCTAGTTTTAATTTGAGTTACGTCTTTTTAATCATTTCATTTACTTAAAGGAGACTGAAGTATATGATGATGATAACTTTTGTTGTTTGTGGATATAAAAGACTTGTTACCTTGGGTAGCTAAGTAATATTAAAAACTTGGTAGTCCTTCCCTTTGTTTAGTTCTTCTTTTTTTATAACACGGTGAGTATGAATATTGTACGTGCATGTACCTAGCTAATGAGAGAAAGGAATTTTTAATAAAATACACTGAATATGTTATAAAAAGAGTTGTTAACAGGGCTGGCCACGAGACGAGACTCGGCAAAACTTGTGTTAGTCTCGTCTCGGTCTCCTTTAATTAAGTCTTGTTCCGGTCTCGTCTGCGTCTCCGAAAAATACGATTTCCGTACAACCTGTTTATTATTGAAACGAAATATTTTCGATTATAGTTTGAAAAAGTGCAGAGGAAAATAAATACATATTTTACTGAAATTGGATTTTTAATTTATTAGACTCTCTAAATTTATCCTTTAGACAACTCTGTGTCAAGCATGACTGCTTTTGATTAAAGTACACTCTCTGTCACTTGTGTGATGCCACTATTTTCGTAAAAGTTTTTTCTTGATAAATACCTTTCAGCAATATTTTTCCTGGACATTTTTAATACGTTTGAGTAGGATATATTTTGCAATAAAAAAGGATAAAGTTACAGAGTTAACTCGGAAAATTCATAGAAATTTCCCAAATTATGTGAAGGGACTGCAAAAAATGGATATAAACAGTTGCGTCCCTTGATTGAGGTCATTCCAAAAATTGCTTGGCAAAAGTTAACATCGCTTATTTGTTTCAAACAAAAGTTTAAAATATTTAAGAAAGGATAGAAAACTATATTTTATATTAAATTTCAAGTTAAAATGGGCTCTGGAAACACGTCGACAATAGCAGAAAGAGGATCAATAGATGCTTTAAAGGAACTGGGATTCTCAGGTCGAGAAAAAACTAGGAAACCGAACTGAAGTAACACCATTGTCAACAACTATCTATCAGATACTGAAAACTTTGGAAAAAAACAAAAAGGACGCACAGCTCAAGCTACAACATTCCAAAAAAAGCGACTCATTCAGCGGCTAACTTCAAATTCCACACTATCAGAGCCTTAAATAAGGTCAAAAAGTGGGGTATCAGCCAGTATTTCGACGGTTGTAAGGATAATTAAAACCAGTGGTATATCAAGTGTATGAAAATCAAAAAGAAACCGGTTCTACGGCAGCTACATAAAGAACTACGGATGAATTTCACCAGGGAGCATGTTACCTGTAGAAACACATGGAAAAAGGTTGTCTTTTCAGGTGAAAAAAAGTTTAATTTTGACTGGCCCGATGGTTACAATATTAAAGAAAAGAATGACTTATTTTGTCAAGACATCACAGTCATACATCAGGTGTTATGGTGTGGGGAGCTATCACACCTATTATGGAACATTTGAATTGGAATTTATAACTACAACAATGAAGGGAAATAGTTACAAATGCCTGCTGTAACGGGTATTTCCAAAGCTAAAGAATATTCTGGAACCTCTACCTTGGATATTCCAATAAGACAACGCACCTATCGATACCTCCTGTGTAGCTAGTAGCTGGATTCAGTTGGAAATCGTTGGACTTTTACCATGGCCACCCTATTCACCGGACTCAAACATCATCGAAAACGTTTGGGCCTGGCTATCTCGAAAAGTTTCTGATGCTGGTAGACTGTTTGGAGATAAGGACGTCTTGGTCGAAGTTAACTGCGATGCTTGGAGCCAGATTTCACTGGATTATTCCAAAAAACTGTATGATTTAATTCCAAACCATCTAATAGAGCCAATTTTAAAATATTGACAAAAACATAATAAATTAATGTTTAAAAACAAACAAAAGTAAACATTTTTATAGTTTTTTGTACCCATTTTTGCAGTCCATTCTTATAATTTGTGGAATTCCTATTGAATTTCCAAGTTACCCCTTTAAATTTACATTTTTTTATTGCAAAATATATTAACCTACTCACAGGTATCAAACATTTGCAGGAAAAATATTTCCTACAGGTATTTATCGAGAAAAAACTTTTGTGAAAAAAGTGGCCCAAATCAAGTGAAAGGGAGTGTATATATAGCTATGGATCTTTACTGACCTTTCGTCCAGTTTCAAATTCAGCAATAACCACTCACAATTTGTTCAAAAATGTTATTAAATAGACACAGTGTTCCACAGGGAGCTGTTCTTGGTCCGAAACTATTATTTTCGTTTACTTGCAATTTATCTCAAGGAGATGATATAATATTTAATTAAATTCTCAAAACTGATTCTTCTGTTAATAAAATCTACTCGCTAAAAGCTACGCCCACTTTACTTTTTCCTTAGGTTTGTCATCGGAAATGGCTCAAATTTTCAGACTTTGTTCTTATGAGCAAAAAACAAATGTATAAAGTTGTTTTAATAAAATGCGCCCACTGCCACGCTCTCTTATTATATCAAAGGGCACGGTAGTGCCCAGCCAAGTTCTGGCACTACACCTTTTTTACAGGATCAAACTCAGACGATTTTTGACCCCCCCTCTAACTTCAGTATCAATAAAGTCAGAAACTTCAAACTCGCAGAAATTGCTAAACTCACCAGGTTTAGACAACTCACCAAATTTCAATTCCTTAGCATCAGTGGTTCCCGAGATATAAGACTGCAAAAATCGCAAAAACCGTAACTGACTCACTGACACACTCACTCACTGAGAGTTCATCAAAATTATGGAGCACTTCCCGACATCGTAGAATCTTGTAATTTAGCACAACAGTAGGCCTTGTGGGGGTATACAAAGGAAAAAATAAAAAATTAAAGATTTTCCATTCAGGGGCGTGGTACCCGCCCATTTTCATAGAATTGATATAAAATATTTGGAACACTTCTGGCTGTCGTGGAATGATGAAATTTGGTACAGCGGTAGGACTTAAAGTGCAGGCAAAGGGAACATATTAAAATTTGAGATTTGACATTCGAAACTATCAGAGAAATCTGTTATTTAATGATTACTGACTTAAATTGAGTTAGTTTACTTGGCAAGTTTTCTTTAATTACCTAATTACTCAATTTTAAAATGAAAACTTGACTAGTAAACCAACTCAATTTAAGTCAGTAATCATTAAATAACAGATTTCTCTGATAATTTTGAGGTTCTTCAATATTACTCTACTTAAAATATTTGATATTTAACATTAATAAACTTAGAGCTTGGCGTATCTCATTACTTTTTACGGCTGACTTGTTACGCAAAGGTTTTTGTATTTAGAAGAACTTGGCTCCTTTTTTAACATTTACGTTTTTGGTGTGATCCTTTGTTTCTCGAAAACTGCTCTTATGATTTGATGACATTTTCAGAGTAAGAAATAAATTCCACGCCTTATTTCTCTTATTTGTTGCTTTCGCCGAAACGCTTTGGATGAAGTTATCAGAGTTTGTTCTCATAATAATATTTTTAATCGTTTCTTCGATTTTATTTGTTCGTAAAAGAAAACATTTATAAAAGTTTAAAATGCCTTATTTGCTAGCTAACTTAGAAGTACCGGAATCCAAAATTATGAAAAAAAAAAAAAACAAATGAACTATTGCTATTACAAACAAAAATCAAAAAAACCTCAAAACTTTATTTCCGTTATTCGCATTTTTTTATTGCATTAATATAAAAAAGAAGCAAGAGATTTCATGTACAAAGTTTAATAAAAATCGTAAAAACTGTTATTGAGAAATACTGAAAAACTGAAATCGTTGTATGGCCAGCTTCCCGTTCTAGATGTTCTAAAATAATTGATCTGTTTTTTAATTAACACAAGTACATACGTTTATTAGTTTTCAATAAAATTTGTAATTTAACAGTCAGCTCATAGATGTTTAACCAAAATTCTGCCTAAATTCTAGACATTTACTATGAAATAGCAAAAATGTTTAGCTCCATTAAACTCAAACAATAAAAATAAATGACCTTTCATATTGTCATTAAAAGTTTGTTCAAATTTTAGTAATAATTCCACGCCTAATAATATTTAACATGCATATAAATATGTACATATATTTTTAAAACTGATATCAAAATTTTGAATAAATATTTATTTTAAATTACCAATTAACCCCTTCACTACATACGAGTATACACATATTATAGTTTTACTCAAAATCGGAAATTCCATTGGTATCATTATAGAAGGCTGTAAGTTGATCATGCAAAACTAAATATTTGCTAGCAATTACATTAGCAGTAAAATGTTAATAGTCCACCGAATCGGTTTTGCCGCAAATAAACATACCAGCATTTGCATTCAATTATATTTTATAAACATATAGCGAAGCTAAAAAACTGTCGTTTTTGTGGATAAAACACGCACCTATTTGGCGGGTGGACGTGGAAGTGCATATATGCAAATGCATATAGTCACAATTTTATCGACAAATCCACCATTGAACTAAAATTAACACTATGTTTGCATTTGCATACAATGTTCGATTTTACACTCAACGGCATTTGATTGAAGCCGTAGATTTGTAAAGAGCTTTTAGTCAATACGTGTCTACAATAAATATATCTGTTTGAAATAAAATGCACACGTTGTTCTTGTGGTTCAAGTCTTTTTTGTGGCTAAGCAATTATGGAAAGGATTGATAGAAGTTAGCAGAGCTAACAAATTAATTTTCCATCTGTTTCTGCCAGCGGATTTAATTTTTTTAAATCATTTTAACTATATGCCTGTACGACCTAAGGCCTTTTAAATGCAACCTTAATTGCACGACACTCGTAAGAAGCAATAAAAGAAAAGGAAAGAATTTTTAACTGGCACATTGAATTGATATTATTAAATATTTCATGAAACTAATACTTTTGAGAAATAACTGTGTGCAAAATTGGTACAAAATTTGGTCTAGTCGTTTAAGACTTATGCGAGAACAACCCCAATGTAAGGCAATTTCCTCAAATTTACGCAAAACTGTAACGTCGGTAGGAATGCGATTTTTTTAAGGGCAACAAAATGCAGATTGCTTCAAATCACTCTAAGAGCCAGTTTGTTCACAGCTTATCATCTTGTTTCCATGATTATTGGAACTGGGAAATCAAATGTATTTGTTGAACAAATTTTCTTCAAAAATTTCAAAGTATAAGTTGCTAATCATGGATGTCGCTTATCAGCCGATTTTGGTTGATGAGCGTTTAATAATTAGAATCTGTGAAATTCAGATATTTAGTTCAACCCAATGTATTGTGAACAAACTGGCCCTAAGCCATTGAGAGTTTTGACCAAAATAACTGTAACTATTTTCCAAAAAAATAAGAAAAAAAAAATAAAATATTTGTATAGCAGCAAGACGTTCTCCAGTTAAGTTAGAACTACAATTTTGATTCCTCTTTCAAATAATCACATAATGACACTAAACCAATATTTTCCTTATAGAAAGTAATAAATTGTATATGTACCAAAAAAAACGGTTGAAAAACAAGTTAGCTTCAATCAGGTGATCCAGAGTGTATCGAATATACAAGGATCTACTTATTTTAATTAGTTGTTTATTTAATCAGACTCACTCCTGTTTAATGTAATTATATTGATTAGAGTAGTGTCCAGCAAACAAAACACCAATTAACATACATACATAGAAGTAATATTTAAACAGTGCATCGGCCGCGCGGCTGTCGGCGATGCTGTTAATTGCATTTCCCTTAAAGTGTATTATTTTTGTTTAAGCCGCAGGGATACCTACTTTAAAAACTTTTTCATCTACCTTCTATAACATTATATGTATAACCAGGACTTAACAAAAACTGCCAACGACTTAAGGTTTTAAGATCCATTTTTTTTTTGGTTTTTTTCTTATAGGAAAGGGAATTTTCCTTGAGGCTCTATTTTACCTGTGCACTTGAAGTCAGCCGAACAAAAAAAAATAACTTTTTCAAAAGTCATTTTCAAATTATGGTTGTGTCAGCAATTTTTTGTGTGTGTGTGTATTTTTGTTTTGGTTTATGTTATCTTTGAATTACAGAGAAGTCGCTTTAATTGAAGATACTTCGTTTCTTTCAGTTCCTTTCTTTTTTTGGGGTCATCCTAAGTGCTTGAAAAAATTGAACTTATGATTGCGCCCCGAGCAATTATTTCTTGTTTTTTTTTTTGTCTTCGTTTATTTTTTTCACCATACTGAGGCTGGTAATAGTACTTTAGAGTTCAAGAGAAAGAGTGAAAAATGGATTTGTTCTTGTGTGAAGGGTTCGGACATTGGTGAACATTAAAACAAAAAAATAATAACAAATCTCCTTTTTTAAAACGATGATAAAGAGGGTTGTTATTTTTAATAGTGAAGATATGTTTTCCTTAAGCTATGGCATTTATGGGTAATTTAAAAACACTTGATAGCTTTTTATTTTAAATTTTACCGTCTGGTTTAACTAAGAGGAGAGCAAGAAGAAGAAGAAGAAAAGGGAGAAGTTTTCAAGGATTTATGTTAACAAATATAAAAGGGTTTGCTATTTGTTCTTTGTTTTTTTTTGTTGGTCCTGAATAACATCTTGAAAGTGTTCATTTTTGCTTTATTTTAATAAATGAGGGTGAGCAGTTGTTATTTGAACACAATTTAGCCCCTTAACTATAATTAAAATAAATGAAAATTAAATACAAATACATATTTTCTAATTAAACAGATTACAAAAAAAAGTTAAAATAGGCTATTTAAATTAATTGTCAAGCTTTATTTTTTGCTTTTAAAATTGTTGAATTTCTTAAGTTCAGAATAAAACATATGTGTCTAACGCCCTTAAAATACTCTGGTTTTCGTCTGCTTTTTGAGTATTTAAAATAAATTATTGAGAGCAAATAAATTACCCCATTCTGTGTCAAAATAAAGTGATTTTCTAAAAATCAAGGGATTTCTCTGTATCTCTTACGGAATTCATTTTCCCAAAAGGGCAGTTTGTTTCTTATCATTTTTGTTAACGGAAAGCCCAATTGAAAAAAATGAAGCTGCAACGAATTAAAATAATTTCTCTATGAAAAAATGGTGAAGTAGCTATTTTGAAAAGATTTTTCAAGACTTTAATATGCATTTTAATCGACGTGAATTTTTCTAGACGTGATGTTTTTTAGTTCTTTATATCATGTTGCTTAGTATTTTTTATAACCAAAAATGCTTCTTAAAGAAAATTAAATGTCATGAGTAAAATGGTATGAAACAGATTTTTCTGATGTTTTTCTTTTAACACCCATCGCAAGGTTATCGATTTTTTTTATTATTAACTTTTTTATAAAAAAAGAAAATTACATTACATACAACAAAAATGTATTGCAGATAAAAATAAGTGGAAGCTTATGGATTTTGTATGAAGGTTTCTTTCTACCCAACAGTTATGTGTCATACATCGTTGAAAAGGTTATTGCGTGGTCTTTGTTTTGATCTATGGCCGATTGTTCTTAATCCATAAAAAATAACTGCCAATTTAGGATTGCGTGTTAGTAGTTGACAGGTGTTGTAGTGACTAAAAGGTAGTTAAAAATGCTTCGAAGGAGTTATGTGAGTCAAAAAGCGTAGAATAAAATTAAAAGACTCAACATAACGTACATGAGTTAAATATTTTCAGGGAGTTAAAAACTGCGTATAGAGCATTTATTTACTCCACAGTTTTGAATCTTGAATTTGAAGCTTGAAGTTTACAATTGTAGCATTTTTGAAAAAAAAAAAAAATGTCAACGACTATCGCACTATTCAGTTGGAGAAAATACGAACTATTTGAAATGGAGACTAAAAGATACTATAGAAGTTTGAGGCATTACGTGGGGCAGTGGTTTTCTTCCCTGCGCTAAACTCTATTTTGACGTCCTAGGATCTTATTCATTTGTTTGTGGAGAGAAGGAGACACCAGAGATGTGCAATTTAAAGAATTTTTCGTTGATACACAAATGCTAAGTTTTTGAAAAATGCAAACAAAAATTTCTTTGAACATATAAATAAAGGACTAAGAAATGTATTTGTTGTATAAAGGAAATTGGAATCGGGAGGAAATGTGTCTGGTCAAAGTTAGCAAAATCTTGTCCTTGGTCATCACATTTTACTAACTTTGAAACAAAACCCGCCTGATTTATTCATTTTTTTGTAGTCAAACCTCCTCAGAGAAAAATTATCAATATTTATGGGCCAGCCTCAGATAAGAATAATAAAACGGTTATATCAATAATTTTAGGTTCTGCTCTAATACCACCTATCCAATGAAAATATGTTTGAATTGTTCCAAAGTTCAAGCATACAAATTGTATACCTATTCTAAAGCATTTGATAGAGTTTGGCATCAAGCTCTCTTATCGAAAATGCGTGCATTTGGTATCGATGAATCTCTTCTTCGTTGGATTAGAAATTACCTTTCAAGTCTGAAATTCACAAAATAAATGCTGGTGTGCCCCAGGGCTCCGTTCTGTCTCCGACTCTCTTCCTTATATTCATAAACGATCTTTTATCTACAACTTCTAATCCATTAAATTGTTTCGCTGACGACAGTACCCTCAGCTTCTCATATTCGTTTACAGATTCTCATCCATGTCCTTCGGATGTGGAACTTGAACGGCAGCGTATGATAAGCTCACTAAATTCTGATCTCGACAGCATTGTCCATTGGGGAATAAAAAATCGTGTAGAATTTAATGCTTCAAAAACTCAATGCTGTCTACTGTCGTTAAAACGAAACCCACCCCCATGCCACTATCCATGAGTGGCACTTGCATTGAGGAAACCGAAAAGCTTTCAGTCCTCAGTATGTGTGTCACAGACCACCTTTTATGGAACGATCACATATTCGACATCGCCAAAAATGCTGCTAAGTGTTTAGGTTTTCTCCGTCGATGCAAGAAATTTTTCTCCCCTTCTGATCTGACTGTGATCTACAAAGCCTATATTCGTCCAAAACTTGAGTATAACTCTCACATTGGGGCAGGTGCTCCAATAACCCACTTGAGTTTATTTGATAGAATTGAAAAGAGAGCTCTTAAAATGATAGGTGAAAGAACTATAACGGAAACATTCTCATCTCTTGAGCACCGTCGAAATGTTTCATGTCTTTCGTTATTTTACCGTTATTTCCATAAACAATGCTCTAGTGAAATAGCCAGTTGCATTCCTCCCCTTAAACAATTCAACCGTAATACTCGCGCTTCTAGGAATGCCCATCAGTTTACCCTTGAGCCCAATTTCGGACGTACTGTTAAGTACAGAGATTCTTTCTTTAGTCGCACTACTCGAATGTGGAATGCTCTACCCAGCTCAATTTTCCCCTCCCATTGTGATCTACAGACGTTCAAAACCAATGTGCATCGGTATCTCCTTTTAAATCCCCTCCAATCTACCTAATCGCTCGTGCTGTCTATATCATCTTAAGGGTAGTCACAGCCCCTTTTGCACGCGCTCAATATAAAAAAAAAAAAAAAAAATACCTGCCGATTTTTAAATTTAAACTAAATGTATTACGTTTGCTCTCCTTCACTTAAATTTATATTGCAACCGAGGTAGAAATCGATTTGTGCATCAATGTCCAATTGTATTTTACACCATAATTTGCTTAGTGGGTACACTACGATTGCCTTGCAACGGACTCATGCACATATTACACATGTATAGGTTTTGTACGTGGATTCCTAAAACACGTAAAAACAATAAAAGCAATAAAATCCAATATGCTTCAAGCAAAATCATAAAAACTAATTGAAGTTGACGTTGCACAATAGTGATTTTCTATTTTCACACGCGCATGCTGCTGTCGCCCATCCAATTTGTAATCGATTTCATCAAATTTATGTAATGACATGGAAAACTTAATTACACGGTTCGTTAGCACCGCACTTATTTTAATCCACGAGTAATTTATATTTGCAGCTTCTGCTCCTGTTCCTGCTCCAACCATCATCAACCCCGCAACTTCAACATCACCATATACATATATAACATATCACTCGTACTCAAACTTACAATGCGCGTCCTACATATTTGCATATACGAACACTTCGAACACAGTTAAATTGCCAAAAAGTCAACAAAATATTCGCCTTCGTATATAAATCGCTTCAATATAAAGCCTTTTACGCCTCATAACCCTTAGGATCAACGAATGCTTCCCAGATTGTTATAAAGAAACAGTTTACTCTACTCCATATATCGCGGGCAGAGGCACAGTGGCGGGCGTATCCAATGTCATAAAAATCAACGCATATCCTTTTTTAGAATCACGATCATATTCTTAAGTAAATGACAATTTAACGGGCACCATTTTGTATCCTTGCCCAGAATTTATATAACAAAAAAATAAAGAAATGAAACGAAGAACGATTTCGTAGAAGAATGAAAAACTTGCCGATTCGGGTGAATAGCTTGCGAGCTTCGTCCTTCATCACATTCTCTTTAATCCTTGAACACACACTCGGTATTCATTGATGATGATAATAGATGGCTAAAATCGAAAAAGTCTCCTTCATTATTGAGAGGGCGTGAATATTAGGGGTTGGATGACTGCCAAAGTGGATTTCGATTTCAAAGATGGTAGCGGTAGATAGTAGAGAGTTGGCGTTGGGGTTATAATGTTAATTTAATATACAGATTTATTGTTAGTGTCATAAAAACTAACGATTATGAATATTATCCCGATTTCTACGACCTTGCGACTATGTATAGTTTATAGTAGGTTTACGTACGTATATTTGGATGAAGTTAAGTGGAATGAAAAATTCTTTTGATATATGTTCATTCATGTCCGAAGCAGATGTAAGAGTTATGGGAGCCTTTTTCTGTAGAATATAATGTGGGAAAAGTTAACTTTGTTGGGGGTCGGTTTTGTGTCACCATCATCATAATGCCCAAAGTTTTCCATTTACATAAATATCCAGAGATTTAAACAATTCTTCATCTATATGTTATGTATGTAGGTATATGATGTAAATGGGCTATTAAAAAGTTTTTTGTATGAAATAATAATAAACCCAAGTGCTCAGCACCTTGTCGTTTGAAATTTATTATACCCTCATCAAAATGGGTTCTGTGATGTTGCTATTGTGAATATGCGGACATTGGACAGAAATTGCTCTGTTAATGGGGTCATTCAGTAATCAAAAATTTAATCTCCACACAGAAGATTTAAATGTATTTTATATTTAAATTGGAAGTAAGTTTAATTTAATTAAATGTTGCTTAAAAGTTTGAATATAGGTTAGGGAGCTTCCATAGTAGCTTTTATGTATAGAGAACTTCGAAACTAGTTTAACGGAAAATAAAGTTATAATTAAATGTTTCAAAGTGAGTTCATAAATTTTTAGTTACAAATCCCTAGGTGAAAACAATCGAGAGGGTTGGTAAGACGATCTGTAGAAACTATGACGAGCGTTTCATATTTAAGTCCAAAGGTGAATTTAATGATGTTTCTCATTTCATATTTGCCCAAATTAAAAATAGTTTTAACAGACTCTCCACGACAATACTCCAAAGTATAGGTATTTAAGAAGAGAAAGTCTTTTGAACATTAAAATTAAACGGTGTCTTATGAGAAAATCTGTTGAATTTGGCAAAAGGTGGAAATGCCATATCATGAATGTGAAAGTCCCGAATGACCAAAATATCGAATCACCAATAATTCCTGAATGACAAAATCTCGACTCCAAAATTCTAAATTTAATACCAAGAAAGTGCTAAGTCTTTTAGTGTTCTGGCTTTCAAAAAGTTATTTTAGAGTGTTGTATATTTATTTGTGTTGCTTATTCGTACAATGTTGTTAAATGCTCTCTTATTTTTAAAAATAATATTTTGCATGAAATTGTAGTTGTATTATGTGGTAACAGTGTTGTTTTACCGACATTCTGAATGTCGTGCTCCACCCTTATACATCTGCGTTCAAATTAAGTGAGACAAAAATTTTGTCATCAATATTTTCATTCTCAATCAATCGAGCTCTCAGGCGATTCCAAGAATTATTTTTGAACTGCTTTACTTTCATAAAAAGGTCTGATTTCATGACCCCATCAATTCATGCAAGAGGTCTAGTTGTTTCGAAAATAATAACATTTTAAATAATGGTACACTCGGGCGTATACGTACTTTTTTATTGAGTTTTTAATGCTTTGTATACTATGGGGCGTATTCATTTTAGCCTGGGTCTAAGTTAAACTTAGCTTTGGTTGAATTTTCGGACGCTGATTCTATTTTTTTAAGTTTATAATTTCAAAAAATTTGAAGCTATTTGTGTAGTATACTAAGTTAATTATCTTATAAAAATATTAAACCAACAATTTGTAATTAAAATCGGTCTGTATTCATTGAGCCAAAATTGTCTTAAACTGTGGTTTAGTTAAACCTGGGTCTATCTGCGACTATGAATATGCCCCTATGTGTCTATTTTTAAAACCAAATTTTAGTCATTCGAAATTTTCCTAAATAATATGCATAGCACTGTAAATTTGTACATATGTATGTACTTAAAAAGTTAAGTGGGTGATGTTTGGTGTTCCGACCAAGTCCTAAGAGACCATATGTTGCTATGCCATTTGTTTCTTTTAAAAGAGCAAAAGTGTACCTACATATTTTGTGCAAAATTATAGATCCAAAGTCACCTGCAGTCCTGCACGTCGGAAAAAAATCTTAAACCCAATTAAGGGCCCAGTTATAGCTATCATTGGAAACCATCATTGATTAATTGTCAATTTTGAGAGATTTTGAAGAAAAAATATATGGTTATTTTGATGCCAAAGTAAAGCTAATTGAATTAATATTTATTTCTACGTTAAACACACATTACACACACAACGCACAACTTTTCTCATAAAATGACTTTTAATTTTTCAATGATGAACTACCTTACCAATGACCATTGAAAAAATTAAAAGTTAGGTTATGCGGAAGATATAGGTCAAAATGGATTTTTTTTGGGAAGAAATAATTTTGAAGTCGTAAGCTGCTATATTTCTGCATTAAAATATTCAATGATTATACTTTCCAAGGGTCTGAAAATAAACAGCTAACTTTTTCAATTATGATTTCCAATTATGGCTATAACTGGGCCCTAACTAAAACGTATTACTCTGCTGTCAAGTAGATCAATGGACACCATCCGTACCGCAAAATTATTCCATCAGTTTAATGATAGATATTTTAGGATACATGCAGTGATATAAATTGACCTTTCTCTAAAGTACCGAACGCTAAAAAATTAAAAAATAACTCTAAGAAAATCCAAAAAGTAGGTACTACGTTTTGTGCAATTATTATAAAAGCCTGAAGCCTTTAAACTCAACTTTGAATTTTGTTTCGAAGGGAATTGTTCATTGGGTATGGGTGCTCCTGTCCAGATTGAACACCAATAAATTTGTTGTCAAATGAAAGATGGTGTTGATCTTGTTTTATAAGTACAATTTTCAAAAATCCTTTATGTGAGTTTTGAAATATTTCAGCTTAAAGTTGTCAATTGCAAATACAGTATTTAAGATTTGGGTTTCCAAATATCTGTGCATTTCCTGTAATAGAGAGCTTGTAGCTAAAATATTTTAGTATAATATTAAATAGTAAAATTGAATGAAATATATAATAAAGAGTTTTTTCTCCAATTAAAATAAGACTTGTTTCAAATGGCACCCTATATTGCCCATGCATTTTTTTTACATAGTTTAAAAAATGTATCATTGCTCCATTATAATATTCCATCTCTAAGAACTCTCCCCAAACTAGTTAAGAAATCAATCATATTTTTCAGAATGTTATGCAAAAACTCAGACCTTACACTTACTTACTTTACTTGTACGAGTAGTTTTGTGTATTGTGTCGACCATCAATCATTATAAAATGTGTGCGGTACGTTCACACAAAAACAAGATATAGCTATATGTACTATACATTTTATTGCAGTTTATTTTGAAACATTATCAAAAATTCTTGACCAAGTTATCCAACCAGCCAATGAATACTTGAAAGCATTAGCATATCCCTTACAAAAATGCGATATGTTCGTTCATTGGCAGTATACGAACATATTATGAAGAAGTAGATACAGTAAAGCACATACCTACATAAGTCGGATGTGTAGCTATGTTGCTTGGATCAATTCTTCAAACACACAAAATTCATAGACTTCCAGTTTCAGTAACGTGAAATGAACAATACCCTGAAAATGCGGGTAAACCTTTACACACAGTCAGTTCTCATTGTTATTCAAAGTATCTCGATATGAAGGATTTTGGTTTTTTGCACAGGAAACTATCGAAAACAGAGGAAAATTGTTTATCGTTAGAAAAATTTTGTAAAGCTTTTTGATGGATGCCAACATGTAATTTTATCCTCTTTCAACATTATTTTAAAAATGAGAAATGTTAAAAGTTTTAATGTGTTTTAGATTTGGGGAAACATAATTGAATTTATTTTACGATATCCAAACTTTTCCAGTAACCAAAACTCTCCAGTCACTACATTCCTATGCATCAAATTCCCCGCACTGATTGAGGTAATAAACAGTTAAGGCTAGGCTTATATGGTGGACCGTATTATCTGACTTGAATGTCAAAAGATCTATTTCGTGGCCCATGACCATGCATATAGTTCATAAAGTTACAATCAATATAATGTTGTACAATTAGGTAAATTTTATTATTTTGATCCTTTGAATAGTCTTCCTTAGAATTAAAAATTTGATTGTAAACTAACGTAATCGTTTTTCACGGCATCAAGTTTTTCAAGGCCCTTTCTTTCAGGATCCTTTATACTATAAGAACTGTTAAGGAGCTTTTGCATAATACACAACCAAACTATATTTTTCCAGTAGGTTCCTGGTGCCCTTAATTAGAATTTTACTTCCGAATTGATGTCCATGACGTCCAGTTTTCGAAATACCAACACAAAACCGTTTATGAATAATGTTATAATTTCAAACTTTTTCATAAAAAAAAATATACATTCTGCAACAAATAAAACTCTTTTAAATTGAACTCCATTGACGTAAACAGTTTTTGTGTTGATAAAAAGAAATGCTCCGTGATCAGAATTTCTTAAAAAATATATTCATTTTCTGAAGCACCTTCTGTTGCAACACCCTATGCCGCCATATTAGAGAGTAGATTAGAGTATACATAACATAATTTGTATGAAACTTTTTCCCCTTTCCTGAAAAAAATTTCTTCTTTCAAAAAGTCCAAAAGTCAAAAAGAGCACATCACGAAAAACATTTAACACACACACACACACAAAAACTAAAATAATAGAAGTTCTAACTTTCCTGCGAAAAAATCTGCAGCAGACAACACAAATGCTTCCACATCCTTTAGAAAGTTTTTCATAGTTTTCTTTTAATTTTTTTGTTTTTCGTTTTTTTTTTCTTTTCGTGAACTTTTCAGACGGATGTTCCTACAAAGTTTTATGGAACAGTGCAGATATGCACTCCTTGCAAGATAATATGAAGATAAGATTTCGTACGATTTCATTCTTATATGTATATTATTTCATTTTTGTTCTCCCCTGGCTCGACTATGGAAACTAAATTAGAACTTTTCTTGAATACAAGACAAACAATGAGCAAGAGGAGTGAAGAGAACAAAGAGAGGTATAGAGAGAGAGAGAGAGTAGGTATACGTCAGCCAAACGACCTGAATTCTTGCGAAAATTCTTTTCATTGAATTAAAAGATCTCAAAGAATATTTAAACAAAAAAAAAAAAACAACGAACTTCATTCGAATGGATGGAAAACTGATTTCGAAGCAACAATAACCAGAAGAAAAACAAAATACCTCCCTTCAGCTTCAGGGTGTATCCAGCTTCGGTAATTCAGATTTCAACATCAATTGAAATCTTTGTAAGAAACGTTCTCAGCAATTTGTTATTCTTGTTTGCATGATTGCATCCTATGATTGCAGTTTTGAATAAAAAGAAGAGAAATCGAAATCGTTAAAAAAAAAATCTTAGCCGAAGTTGAAATTGTAACGACCAACTAGGGCTGGCTACGAGACGAGAAAATTCTCCGTCTCGCATGAGAAGACCGAGACAAGTCGAGACGATACCTTTAAAGCATCCGCGACGAGACCGAGTCGAGTGTATATTTGGACGGAAATTTACCGAGACTCTAATTGGTTTCGGTTGTCAAAAACAAAGATGCTAATAAATTGAAAAATATTTATTTTCTTCAGCTGGTCGCACTGAAATTGAATTTGAAAGTTGTTATTGGCTTCACAGATGGGAGACAAACTATATTTTGACGTATCGAGAATATTTCGATCCATTAGTCAAGAAGGTGCCCTGAAATAGTTTTTCTGAGTCGAGACCGAGATGAGACGAGACTGAGATGAGAACGAGACGATACCAGGACGAGACGAGACTTACAAAACTCTCGCCGAGTGTCGTCTCGTGGCCAGCCCTACGACCAACCTATTCGGGGGGGAAAAACAAATGAAAACAAATAAAAATATCGAGGCTTCGTTTCCACTTCTCTCCTTGTATCGATATCCTTTTAAGACGAAAGTGAGAAAACTTTTTCAATTTAACTTTCGTCTTTGCGACACACTTTGTCATAGAAGAACACGGTCGTCGCTTGTCGCCATCATCCTACAAAGTTCTCGTCTGTGTCTTACTATGGACACAAATAAAAAAATTTCTCTACCGAATTATATTGCAAAGATTTTCTTCTATAATGGGTTTCCACATAGCGCACTTATGCAGAGTTATGTTGTATAAATTTTGAGATTCTAAGCATCCTATAACAAAACATACGCAGTGTTAATAGCCATATTATGGCTGTAAATGTGTGGGATTATGTAAATGTTACACAAAAAGTTATCCTAGCTCTAAACTTCTTATTTAGATAAACAAAATGAAAATAAAACCGTAGATAAATTTATAGGTGTGTATGTAACATATTTTGATGGTAGATTATGAAGGTTCTATTTTTTTTTTGTTCACAGGTCGAAATTAAAGGTTGATTTAGCAAGTATTAAGGATTTTATATTTAAAGTAAAAAACGATAATAAAATTCATGAGCTTTATAAGTACAAAATCATGTTTTATTCTCATATAACTAACTTATATTATTTCATAATAAGCAATTTGTTTTAAAGTGTGTTTATTTTCTTGGAAATTTTGTTTGAGCACATCAATTGATTATTGGTCAGATATCTTGTTTATTCATATTTATTGCATTTTTACTTATGGCAAGTTATAGATTCGTAAAAAAACTGAACCCGAGATTGTTAGCAAACTTGCTGTGGCCGATGAAAGCAATCCGAAAAAGTGTGTCTCGAAGTCAGTCCGAGCGCTTACACCCTAACAGCCTAAACGGCTGGAAGGATTTCATTCAAACTTGGTATCTAGTGTTTGTTAAGTTATTATGCTCACACGTTTTCTAACGACCAATAACAACGGCAATATTGCCAAACAATTTTTTATACAAAAAACGAAAAATGTATTTGGCTTAAAAATGCCTCCTCTTATGGCCAATTCTTTATTTCGGTAAATTGTTATTTTGATACCTTGAGTAGAAGCATTCATTTCGTTTTTGATATTCTTGAAAAATCATTTTCCTAAAACAAAAAAATAACGATATCTAACAGACAAATGTTGAAAACCGTTGAGAAAAACTTATAAAGGGTTTTTTTAACAGGGACAAAAGTAGAGCAACAGGGACAGCAAACGAAGCCATATTTCTTGCCGCTCTTTTGACATTTCTCTTCAGTAAGGTTTGCCATTTCATGATGGAAAGATATACGAGCCAACAACGAGTCGAAATTATTAAAATTTACTACCGAAATTCGGAGTCAGTGACCTCAACGTTAAGAGCGCTACGTCCAATTTATGGTCGTCATAATCGTCCTAGCAGATCAACAATTGAGCGTCTAGTGGAAAAATTTTAATCCACAGGCACAGTACAAAATGTTTCCGTGCCAGTGAGACAAGGAAGTGCCCGTAGTGTCGAGAATATTGCTGTCGCTGAGCCTTCAGTTGCAGAAAGCCCAAATGTGTCTCTAACACGTCGTTTTCAAGCGTTGGGCATCTCTGTGACGTCGTTGTGGTGAATTTTGCGAAAAGATCTTGGCCTAAATCCTTACAAGATTAAATTGACGCAAGAACTGAAGCCGCTTGACCACCAGAAGCGTGCGTCGTATGTTCGTGAATTGGGCTGAGCAAAAACTTGAAAATGATTCGGATTCTTATCGAAAAATCATCTTCAGCGATGAGGCTCATTTCTGGCTGAATGGCTTCGTTAATAAACAAAATATGCGGTATTGGTCAGGCAGCAATCCACACGTACTCCATGAGTCATCATAGCATCCCGAAAAAATTACGGTTTGGTGTGGTTTATGGGCCGGCGGCGTCATTGGGCCGTACTTCTTCCATGATGATCAAGACCGGCACGTTACTGTGAATGGGGATCGCTACCGTTCAATGATAACCGAATATTTTTGGCCACAATTGGATGATATAGACTTGGAGGACACGTGGTTCCAACAAGACGGCGCCACAAGCCACACAGCGCATGTCACAATCAATTTATTGGAAACCAAGTTTGGAGAACGTGTTATCTCACGAAATGGTCCAGTCGCTTGGCCGCCTCGGTTGTGCGATTTGATGCCGTTAGACTATTACCTGTGGGGCTACGTCAAATCTTTGGTCTATGCCAACAAGCCAGCGACGATTGATGAACTTCGTACGAATATCGAACGTGAAATTGCAGCAGTATCGGCCGATTTATGCTTGAAAACCATCTAAAAATGGGTTCAGCGTCTGGACTTCTGCAATGGTGCCGGTGGTGGCCATGCAAAAGAAATCGATTTCCATACATAATGGCATCAAACGGAAGCATCACAGGAATAAAGAATTTTATTGATATCCAAAACAGTTTTTGTTTTATTTAAAAAAGCTTTTATAGCGCTCTTATTGAAAAACCCGATATATTGCGAAAACAGGCCCAACCGTTTGGAAAAAAAAAAATTATCAGTTCAAACTTCCCATACAAAAACTTTTCATATTTAAGTTTTTCATTATATTGGATGAACCGATTCTTCTAAAAAGTAAACAAAATGTTTTTTTTTTGATTTTTAAAAAAATGTTCAAAATTTGTTTTTGAAAATTCGATCTTTGAAGAAATTTTTCGAATTAGAATTTTGACCTGCCATAGTTCAACCGAGTCGTTAGTTACAAGAGAAAGTTCGTGCGATCCATTCGTTCATTTTATATCTTTCCATTCTAACTTTTTTTTTGCTGATGAAATATCTGAATTAAAATATGAAGTACCTATTTTTCACTCTATTCACAATTTTTTTTTGGCAAATTTTAAATAATAAGCAGCATTTCCGCCATCTTGACTTAAATATAGATATCGAGTTTCCCTATTATCTAAACCATTTGAGGTTATTGAAAGTAGACGCCAAAGAAAAAAAAAGAAAAATACAACACAAATCAGAAAGAGCTTTGATTGTAATGAGATTTATTTTTTTTTTTTTAATTAATAATTGTGTGGCGCAATAGCTCGTGAAGAACCAGGCGGGTCTAGTGACTAACAACTCCCAACCGTTCCTGTGTGCGCTTGTTACAGGAATGGAAGGTACCTACAATTTTATGCCGAATCCGAACGGCTGACGAGAAGCAAATGACAAGTGTCACTCTTGGAGGATTTGTCAATTCCTCCCAAGAGTCAGTAGCCCTTAGTTTTTAGATGGACTAGGATGGGAAGTGAACCCAGTGAACGAATGCACTAACCATTACGCTATGGGCTACTACTTTTTTGTAGAAAGGTAAAAATTAAATATTTTACCAATGTTCGAGGAATTTTTCATCTATGGGTGTATTTTGGCATTTGAAATTTTAAAATTCTGCTTTTCAAAGCCCTATGTATCTTTACAAAAATTCTGTTTTTAAAAACAATTTTTTTTCGGTTCAGTTTTACAAAATTCTGCTTTTCAAAATACTGATAAAAAAAAAATAATAAATAGTCAAATGAATCCGACCGACTAAAACCTGAAGTCGATGATGCTTCAAAAAAGTTCTGTGTTCTTGGAAATGTCTCTTTAGGTGCTTCTGAACTGTCATAAACAGACCAAAACTCCGATGGGCATTTGCAATTCTCGAAGCTAATTATTCACTAAAATACAGTTACAGAATTCTGCTGCAAATAATAAAAACATAATTTTGAAAAGCAGATTTTTCAAAGCATCATTTTGATGAAAATTATAAATTGAGATTCTTGGTACAAAATTTGAATTAACCATTTAATATGTGCCGTTGAGCGTAGAAAATCTAATTCAGTTAAAAAAGTTGGTAAGCTTTAAGTTCGAATTATTTTTCAAAAAAATTCTAAAGATGATTATAAAGAAAAAATTGTTATTTCAGCTTCCGTGTATAGGAAAACTACACCATGGAATTCAAATATTCCGGACTGAAATGAAGAAGTAAGCAAATGTCTTTAGTTTGAGTCCGGAAAATTCGTATTCCATGGTGTAGTTTTCCTAAGCACGTGGAGCTGAAATAACTATTTCTTCTTTATAAGTATTGAGGGGGGGGGGGGGGGCGGGGGTAAATTTACTCAAGAAAAACAAATATTTTTGTGTATCAAAAGTTACATTACAACTGCACAAATTTAATCGCAGTTTGCAATTTATTATAGTCTTAGTTATAGACTTCTAATTGTCATTGAGGACCAGAAATTTCACATCGGATTTTGCCTTGTTACCAAAGAATAAGAATTATTTATAAATGCAATTATACCTTTTACCAATTTCTAGTATCTTCTTAACCATAAATACAAAATACAAAATAAAAAAGCAAACAGTTGTGCCTTTAGATGATGGCAGATAAAATTTATTTTCAGATGAAATATTATTTCTCAGTTAAAATCACACAGATAACGCTTGCATTGAAAAATAATGAAAAATTTAAAATAAGCAACAATAGAGTTTGCTTCCATTAGACAAATGAAAAACTAATTGAAAAACACCCACAGCTCGAAACAGAAACACGTTTGCCTTTCTACATTATGTAGGAGTAGATATACATATAAACGTATTGACGTCAAGGTGTCGAAGAATTCAATTCGGTTTCAGCCAACCGTATTTCACATTGACATAAATAACTACCAACTAAATAAGATGGGTATAGATATAATGTTAGTTGGCGCCAACCTACTGAACGTATTTTGATAAAACACTTCGGGCTCACCCCCAAACACACTTTAATGGTTAGATACTTAGGTGGGTCTCAGGCGATAAATTGACGAAAGACTATAGCAAGTTCTTTTTATATATGTATGTACCATACACTCGAGCTGCTAAGGGTGATGTTTTGTTTTATGTGTTTCTTTTTTGTCCTACCCCATATTTTCTTTGTAGAACAGATTTTTTTTTATTTTGGCCAAGCTAAAGTGGGTTTCCATGGGTGGCAAAACGCATTCTTGTGGTGTTTTTTTCTGTGCAGCCATACATATTTCGTCTCAATGCCTTTACGATTAAATGGTTTTCTTTTGCTGGTACAAAAGATATAGTGGTGCTATAAAGAGGGCCAACTGAAGAGAAGTGCCAGCCAAAGTGAGAGAAGACGTGCAATAGCAAAAAGAAACATTTTTCTGTCTTCCTTCAAATCCATTTAAGTTTTCTTGGAATTTTTTGTTGTTTATTGAAAGAAACAAAAAACATAATAATATCTTGTGTGTGGGTTTTTTTTCTGGCACAAATGTTGCAATAAAGGAAGATATGGTTTGGCTAAAGAGGATTTTTTTTTATTTGGTACTAAAAATAATACCATATGGTATGACATTCAAAAGTGAACTCATACCTATTATAGTTTGAAATTGTTACGCAAGAAAATGGAAATGCAAACAATTTATCTTGAAAACTATATGTATAACTTATACAGATAGGTACAGAAACGGGGCCTTATTTGTATTATTATTATTATTTTTTTTTTTTGAAAAACTCAATGGAAAAGGAATGTAGGAGAACAAAAGCATTCTGAAACACAGAAGCGGTCTTTGTTTGCATAAAGCCTTACATTATTTGGATCTCAGTGAAATTGATGTTAATGCAGACAGAGTAGAAAAATTTTTATGCGATATGAGCATTGAGCAACAGAATGATAATGAAATGTTCTTTGAATGACTCTTTGAAGAATGTTCAATATAGTTTCTTTGAGTTGGAAGGATTATAATAAAACATACGAACACAAATATTTTTGCAAGAATGTATCTACTTAAGTTCAAAATATACATAAGCGTTTTCATTTACAAAATCTTGTATAGCTTTGTTTTGAGTATTTTGATGGGTTTGGATTCTGATTATTGGAATTTGTTTGACTGATATTAAACACTTCTAGTACATAGGATTATGTTACGTATATTAAAGCGAAACGTGAAGAGTAACCTATAGTTAAACAAAAGAGCACTCATAATAGACCGACAGCTAGCAATATTTTGTTTTACTTATCGGCTCATGGATGAAACTTTGGTCACAGAATTATTTATGACCATCGAATCATTCTTACTGTCCGGTTCATGTGCTCAGGTTTTATTTGTTAAAATAAAAATTAAAAATTTTTACCTATAATGGATTGAATCTGACAGTCTAATGTATATTTGTTGGCTGCGTACAATAGGGTGGTCCAATTTTTGTTTCTGTAATTTGTTGGTCTTCCTACCATCGTTACCTGTATCAATTGCGTTGTCTGTGCAAAACTTCAACTTTCTAAATTTTTCCCAGACAATACAATTGAATGCTCTGCTCAAGCGGTATTCTTAAGGTGTTCTATTAAAATGATTAGTTTTAATATTCCTGCTTATATGCCAACAAAAAAAGGCTAGAACAAAATAATATAGAAGGGGGATTTAATTTTCCCTTGCTTAGGCCGGCCGGAAGGAATTTTTTCTAAGAAAAAAATAAAATTATTTTGAAGCTTTTTTTAGAGTCAGAACTGTAACTTTTTATACTTCCTTTAAATAAAGGTATTCCAGTCAATAGTTTTTGAAAAACGATTTTCAAAATTGAAAATTACAAAACAACTGCTGTTTTGTTAGAAAAAAAGTTAACTAGTTTAGTTTTAGTTTAGTTTATTAATAATAATACATATTAACAATCATAGTAAGATAAATCAAGTAATGAAAGTTTATGAATATAGTTAAATCAAATGTTTTTGAAGTGCATGGTAGCTTAAGTGATAACAAATTTTTAAAAATAAATTGAATTAAAAAATAACAAAAAAATGAAAAAAGAGATAATTTAAAAGGTGAATAAAATAGAATGAACAAATTTGCAATGTACAAGAGAACCTTCAGTTCAAACATTTGTATAAATTAATTATTTCATACTCAATTTTGGTTAAAAAATGAAACTAAGAAGGGAATAAATTAGAAGAGAAGAAAAATTGAAGAAAAAAAAGGTAAGAAGAAAAATGTCTGTAAAAAAGAACAAGTTAGTCGCTTTGATTTGAAAAGAAGTCATATAAACGTTTTTGAAATTGTTGAATGTTGTTCAGCTCTGGCAAATAAGCTGGGAGTGAGTTCCATAGGCGACAAGCAGCTATGAAAAATTGTCTCTCAGATGTTAGACACGTGAAACGAGGGAGAATTAAATATGTTGTTCTGCTTGATAGCGGAAGCCGGAGCCTCTCATAGAGATATTTTGGTTGGCGTGTACTTAAGATTTTGAAAAATTGAATAACTGTGCGAAATTTAATTAAATTCTCAAAAGACATTTTAGGTAAGCTACGCTTTAAATGCAAACCATGGTTATATATTTTTAATCCATAAATATGTCTTATGGTATACTATTGAATGCTACATTTAATTTGTTTTTGCTGGTGACGTCGCAATTATGGTAGATTTCACAACCGTACGTAAGAACTGGAATAACCAGAGTCTTTGCCAGTAGCATTCTCGTTTTAATCGGTGTAAAGTCCTGGGCAGTCCATAAAGTTCTTAGAATTCCATAAGATTTTCATACCTACGTGAGGGTCCTATTGAAAACCACACCTAGATTCCTTGAAGTGTTTGGAAATTCTAAGGCAGTGCCGTTAAGCGTGAATGGTGGGAAATAAGACAGAGCCAGTACTTTTTTTTGGAAATCACTAGGCATTTACATTTGTTTAGCTTAAGGGCTAAACTGTTATTAGCTGCCCGTTTTGAAATCCGGTCAAGTTCCTGATTGATTGTGAAGATGCAGTTTTCGAAAAGGCCTAGAGGACAACTTCTATGAATCTGTATGTCATCCACATAAAAGTGCTTTGATGATTCGGGAATGATAGAAGCAATTTCGTAGAGAGAGAATAACAGAGGGGATAAGATGGAACCCTGGGGAACACCTCGAAGTATAGAAAGAAACTCTGACAAACTATTATCCAAACAGACAGCTTGCGTTCTGTTGCTAAGGTAAGATGAAATCAACTTTATTGCTTCTGGAGATACGTTATATCTCTGACGCAGCTTATTAAGGAGAACCAAATGATTTACAATGTCAAAGGCCTTGGAGAAGTCTAAAAGAACTAAAACTGTTACGCTATCTTTGTCAAGTTCAGCCCTAATGTCTTCAATTACTTTAATCAGTGCAGTTGTGCAACTGTGAAGAGCATGAAAACCTGACTGAATTGACACTAAATAATTGTTGCGAGTAATAAAGTTATTTAATTGCTTTTGCATAATGCGCTCACAAAATGGAAGAATGGAGATTGGCCTAAATTCTTCACACAGAGAGTTTTTGGGAATTGGGATGATTTTAGCGAGTTTCCATTTCTGAGGGAAAATTCCTGTTGTCAGAACAGTGTTAAGCATGTGGGTGAAATACGGCAGTAGCATGGGCAAAATAGCTTTTAAAAATACGGGATTTATCTTATCAACTCCTGCAGCATTGGATTTTATTAAAAGAAAACTTTCTAAAACTTTAGTATTGAAACGACTAGATTCCGCTCGGGGACCAGAGTTGAGTCGAAATTTGTGACGAAGAACTCTGATCGAGGAATTGTTTTGATATATAACAATGATAAGATAAAATAAAGACAATGCTGAACTGAATTAAATTTCTTTTTTTTTTCAGTTTATGTGGCTTCTGTATCAAATTATGTTCCAGAACATGCATCTTTCAAAAGTTTTAACACCTCTTGTATGTATGAGATATGTAAGTTAACCTTTCACCATCTCTTTGACTAGTCAAGAGCTGGGAAAGGTATTTACTAACAATGATGAAACTTTGGTCATAGAAAAATGTATGGCCATAAATACAAAAACAACAGTCTACTACTCCGGTTACGTTCATTATGCCCTTATTTTTTTAAGAAGCAAGTAGGACCTAATCATACGAACCGAAGTGTAAAACTGGTGATTTGTTTCAATGGCCATAAATCTCTGCGACTAAAATTTTCACCAATGTACCCGTAAGGTCAAAAATCTCGCGGTCTATAATTGTTGCAGAGGAATGCAGGTTATTTGTGTAATAAAGTTCAAAGCATTACATTACTTTCGTAAATGGTTTGAATGAATTTTCTCCATCGAAAGAGCAAAGCATTCCGAACTTATATTATCTTCAAACATATTATAAGTTTCACATGTACCTATACATGCTACATGCATATATGTACATGTACGTTTTAAGTCCACTAGGACATTTAAATTTAAACTAAATCTAATGTCCACTGTACGACATTTCTCCAAAGCACTCAAGTGCATATTAGATCCTTTTCCTTTGGACCAATACTAATACGAACTGGGACTGCTCATATTGTGTATATTTACCAACCAAATCCATGAGTGCGTTAGACATATTGTGAATTTTATACGTAAAGGCTTGCCTGAGTGCTCTTAATTACACACCTTGGTGTGATGCTGTCGTAAAATAACAGTTTAGGTTTACCGATGGTGATGTTCAGTGAGAAGGTATAGGTTTACCTTTTTTAATGCATCAGACCATATTCCAGTTCAAAGATGAGAAAAGAAGACTTAGCTAGCTTTTGTGTATAGCTCCTGCAATTGACGAGGGGCTAACTGAATGAGCCACAAAAACTTCCATCCTTATACCTTTCCAACCACCCATCTCAGGTAAAGAGATAGAATTAAGTGCGAGCGTGTGTGTATGGCACGTATACGGGTATCCTGCTGGCTCAGTGAATGCTGGTATAATTCTCCCTGGAGGACCCTACAGTGATGCCATTGTATGTTCCTAAAGATAACTCGAATATGTCTCTAGGATAAAACAATGCAATCCTACCCTAAAATCACAACTACTACACTCTGACTCTCATAGAGGATGTGGTGGATCAAAGATGGCCTGTACGATTACGTACATAACCACCTGGCGCTAGTTTCAATGCAAGTGTCTCTCGTCCTGAACTGTATGCCCTAGTTACAGTTCTATTGCCTGAGGTAGGAAATTAATTAAATTGACTAACGAATCGTAACACGTTGGGCTATACATTCCACAATGATTGCTCATTACAGCTTCAGAGCTTAAGAGTTGGTATGAGCATCAGAGCAAGAGCACCCTTTACTATACACATAATATATTTGTGTTCTTTTGACCAATCTCAGTTAAAAAAGCGTGGTTTTTGTACCTAAAAGTACAAATAGTGAATTGCTCAATCAGATGCTGATGATGGTGGTGGTTTATTAGTTCATCAAAAGTGCTTTACTGATGTAGTTATATCGTGGGTTAAATTTGCCATGATTTAAGCACTCGGTAATCAGGTTAATTCCCTGACGTGAGTCGATGCTTCTCGTTAGCGTAAGACTCAAGCGAATTAAATTAACTGATGGTTTTGTGAATATGAAGGTAAATATGCTTTGGTGATTCATGTGAATCATCGTATAGTACGTGTGGAAAGTTTTTTCATTTATAAATTGATAAATAAGGTTAAATGAGAAACTCAATAATTGAGAAGAAGCCTGAGGAAACAAAATCGTCTGGAACCTCCGTATGTCAAATGATAACTGCTGAATCACACAATCGGATTTATTTTATGTAGTTAAGCTGAACGGCTGTCATATCTCAGCATCCTTTAAAAACTCAGCTTTGGAATTTTTGATATTTTATTTTAAAATAATTTGAAAAATCAATAAGTTTGTAACAATCCCTGAAAATGTATCCGACTTCAATAATACGTACCTACACAAAATATTTCTTATATATTTATTGATCAGTACATTATTTGATATTAAGTGAATTATAAATAAACAATTAAGTAACATACATACAATATATAAAAGTTATTTGAACCATTAACCACACAAGCTTATCAATAATTTTTCACTTGGCTCCGATTCAAGGACATGAACAGGCCCTCCGTCACCGCTGGTGGCGACGCCAGCATTGGCGTTGCTGACATTGATGAGTTTAGGGCCGTTGCTTGTACACTGATATATAAAAGCTAAAAGCGATACATAGATACAAATTATGATTTTATCTTTTAAATTCATTTTACGAACAAATATTTAAAATACCAACTTGTAAACGTATTCAGAGATACTGTATATGATATTAGTTAAATTGCTGGTATTTAAAAGAAAATTTATTGATATATTTGTATTATTATTTTTTTCTCGTTCATGAACAAATATTGTATAATCAAACAGTGAAACCAATCGTTTTGTTAAGGTAATTAACAATTAGTTTAGGTTACACACGGGCTTCAAATAAAGGTAACCATATTCAACCTATATTTTGAAAATTTAAATATACAGTGTGACGCACGGAAGACGGACCAATGTTTTACTTTTTTCTGATACACATGTAAGAGGAATTTTAGTTTAAGCTGTTTTAAAAATGTATACGCCAAATGGCGTTCTTCAGCCTCTTAGACTACAAGTGTTGTCTTAACCTTTTTCTAAAGTTTTCATGCACTCTTTTAAGTATTGCTTTATGAATAAGCAGGGTGCGGATTCGAATAATTCGTTTGAAGGTTTTCAGAGCCCTGGGGGCAATCGTTATAAACAAGAGATTAAAGGTATCCCCACAGGAAAAAAAAAACGCAGGGAGCCAAATCAGGAGAACGCGCTGGCCAAATTCAATCGCCATGTTTTCTCTAGCGAGTTGTCTGGATTCAAAATCACTTAGTATCAATTCTTCGACGACAGCCATCTTGTAGGATTGTAAATGAAGATGCCCTTTAACGATTCGTTGCATGGAACGTCTTGAAATGCCAATGATTTCGACGGAACGCCTGCAGTTTGTATCCTTCTGGCACAGAGACCGTTCTCGAGGCCTACTTCTTATCGTGGACACATTTCCGAAACTCTGGAAGGCATTAACTCACGTAAGAATTCGATTTCACATGAGAACTCGACCGAGGGGAGCGATATTGAGATGTGAAATAAAGGCGCAATACATTCGAATGATCGAGCGGGCCTTTGAAAAATAGACTTCCACACAAAAAACACGCTGATGAACAGACAACTCCATATTGGTGACTAAAACTAGAAACAAACAAAAAACAAAATTAAATAAACATTTCCCGTCCCACTCTCTAAAATTTCACCACATTTAACAATATACGACCGTTAAAAGGAAGTTATGACCGATTGAAATCAATCCGTCTTCCGTGCGTCACCCTGCATAAGCTTTTACACCCCTATAAGTAAACGCAAATCAAGCAAGAATCATCTTTAATCATAGAGTTGGGTGCGAAATCTTATCAAGAAGCCAACATTACATTAAACGTAATGCGATTTAATGAGAAAGTATGTGTGCAAAGGTTCACATTTGGTAAAAAGGTGCTTGTTAGAACAGATCAAAAAGTCTTCAGTAACCACAGATTTGTTAATGCATAGACAAATAACGAGAATTAATATTTACTTTTCTATTAATAAGAAATTTTAACTCATGGATTAAATTTTGATTGACTTTGTTGTTAGTTTGTGAATTATATTTTAATATTGCATTTTTTTCAAAAAGGGTTTAAATATTAACATTAAGTTTCAAAATTTTTGAAAACCTGCCAAACAAATAATTGATTCATATCCACTTGCATTTTCATTGCTTATTCTTAAAACATTATTCTATTACATTCCTTTTCAAAGAATCAGCTTCAAATTTAAAACAAACTTTCGAAACTCAACTTTATTCAAGTGGAAATCATTTTAATAATGTTAACACGAAAATATTTATATTAAGACAAACAAAAATTTAGTTCAAACATATTGAGTTCATTATGTTAACTTCTCCACAAAACCTGTATTAAGTACACAAAACTATACGCCAGCCGTTACCTCCAACAACTCAACAGCAAAAAAAAAAAAACCGTAAGACCAAGTTAATTCAATATCCAAAAGTTTTCCATGTACCTTACCTATACTCAACTCATATTACAATATTATATATGAAAAATGTCGGAAAGCTAAATGAAGTGAATATCATAAACCATGACCCCTTGGCACACGGAAAACTTTCCCCCGCACACAAAAGCAACTTGAAATTTCAATTTCCCGTCGAAAAGTTTCTTATATAACCCAGAGAAAATGCCACACATGTAAAACATTACAAAAAGGACTAAAAAAAACTTTACTTGTTTATACTTCTCCTTACCACACAGAAGTTTCCTTTAGCTTTATTCAAAAAACGGTCCAAAATAGTACGATGACTAGCACTATATGACGAGGAAGGAAGATACATCCAACAGATTTCAATTTTATTTCTTTTAATACAGCCAGCGCGCCCAAACTTCCATATGTGACCAAAAGTATTATTGTTCAGCATTGGCATCCTTTGAAAGAGAATGGATCGAGTGACAAAAAAAAATCGCTTATAAAAATGAAAATAGTTTCCCATTTCTACACATTTTATGCCAGCTAAGTTTGCCCACCCTAATCTGGGCTCATTCACCTATACAACCCACACACTCCCCGTTTATTTGCACTCAATTTGTTTTTCTCCGGCAGAAATATCGAGAATGGAATTACTTTTTTGTGAATTACGATGCAATTCTCCCAGATGGAGGAAGGCCGCGTATAGTGGCATAGAAAAACACTCCAACTCCAACGCCCACGCACGCCCACTCCCATCTTACATAAATGTTACCATAAATATCATCACCCCATGACAAAAAAATAATCTTCGTCCATAAAATTTGGCAAAAAAATATAAGAGATTTGTTCGAAAGTATTTATTTATGTACCTACCCAGAGAGAAACTGTGGCATGATGTCCTTGATACCCATACCAAAGCATCTCTGCATCGCGCGTCCTCGTGCACCCAGAGCCAGACCTATAGCCCTTCGGCCAGCATTAAGAATTATTGCTTGGATGAATTCCAGAAAATTTAAATTATATTGCGGCGATATCACAAGGAATATCCCTTAAGCGCGGGAGAATTGTAGAATTTTGGAAATCCCAAGGCTGGTTCTCTCTCGTATTAAACTCGTATGTGGGAGTGGGTGTATGCATTTAACCGTTGGAAAGATAGCAGTATAGAACATAAGCAGATAGAATTCTCTCGCGCAACATTACACCAAAACGATAAGCGACAGCGAGAGCTATTCGAATGATAAACGCAATGACTTTAGAAAGCTTCGACTTCTACAATATATGGGGTTTTTGTCAAGAAGTCTTTATGAAAAGCCTTACGACTTGTACAGTATTCCCATTGTGAGGAATGTGTATACGAGTTGATTTAATAAGTATATTTCAAGTTATTTTATACACAATGCAAGTGTTTGATGTGTATTTTGAAAAGTGAATTTCATAGATTTACAGAATGTTGTTTAGTGACAATAAATTCAAAGAATAAATTGTAGTTTTGTACACAATATCCTGGGGACACATTTTTTTTTATAATTATGTAAATGCAATTAAAAAAAAAAAACAACCACATCAATAACATATTTTGTAATGCATTTAAAAAGTCAAGTGACCCAAACTTAGAATTGCGTTTCGACTAGGCGTGATCGTAGGCTCATCAGCAGGGAAAGGATTTTGCTGACCTAAAAAAATCCAAAAAGGCAAAAGAAGGCATTTTTTAAATAAGGAGAATATAAACATATCTTAACGTCTAATTAAAATAGCATTGAACTACCAACAGCTTTTTGAATTTCCAATGTAACAACCTTCTACGATTGTCTCTTACAAGCGTCTTAAATGAGCTAAATAACCTTTCTACTTGAACAGACAGGAGTGGAGCCCATTTTAAACTCTCTAGTCTCTACATCATTCACTTTAACGTTTTCGGAAAGTGTGGAGATGACGTTGTCATTTATCACAGCATTTGCTCAACAGGTTTAAGTCCACAATTTACATTAAAAACAGTAGTGAACTTTTTCAACACTTCATTTGCAATTATTGGCCATTTTGATTTTTCCAAATTTTCATTGATATTTGCAGTGCAAGGAAATGCACGATCATTCATAGAGAAATGTAAAGATCTAGTTTTTATGAGTAAAAAAAGGACAAGAAATTTTATTTAGAAAACCGCTTTCTTGTTCTTGTATGTTGAGGGCAACCAAATTTGTTTTCTGTGCGCCTTAGATTGTGTTAGGATCATGTTTTTAAGTGAAATAATCTCAACTGGAAATGGAAAAACTACAAACAGTTTGTATTTGTAGAATTTTTTGAAGATTTTTTGGTTTAACTTTGATAAAAAAAAAGCAAGCAAGTCAAAATTGACAAAAAAGACACTAACGGGTAAAAAAGGCAAAAAAAGCACTAACGGGTAAAAAAGGCAAAATAAAATACATATATTTTGAATCAGGAGGACATGAATTGTGTTTGTATAAAGTCGATACTTTCCTACGATCACACAAAAAAAATAGCCAAAGTTAGCAAAATCCTTTCCCTGCTCATAAGTAAGTTGCTGTCATACCCTTTAAAAACTAACTGACATACAAATCTATTGTATTCTTTAAGAAAATTCTTATTTTTCCTTAGAACGGCTCCACAGATGCTTAAATTGAAAATAAAGAATAATAAAGGAGAATGGGCAAAGTGGTCTACCCACTCAACAGTTATGTGTTGTATGTCGTTGAAAAGGTAATTTTACTGACTTCATTTCATTGTATGACCATTAAGCTCTAAACTATGGGGTTCGTGAGATATTCGGAATCAAAGCACCGAAAAAGACAATAATGCATTTCTTCATAGGTAGTGTGTCCGCATACCTACATTAATCTGTGATACATCGTTAAAAAGATAATTTTGTGTACTTTATTTTTGTATATAGCCGTGAAGACGTAGATCATAGGGTGCAAGAGATATGTGGGCATACAAATCGGCAAATATAACAACAACGCAATTCTTCATTTGGTACTGGTCTACCGACTCAACAGTAATGAGTCATACGTCGTTGTAAAGGTTATGGCATTTGCTTCATTTCATTATATGGCAGTGAAGCTCTAAACCATGGGGTTCGTAAGATATTCGGCTCTTAAGCACAAAAAACAGCAATAATGCAATTCTGCATTGGTAACTTATCAACCAAGTCAACACCTATGAGTCATGTGTCGTTGAAAAGGCTGTTGCGTGTACTTCTTTTTATTATATGACCGTTAAAGTGTAAATAATGGGATTCGAGAGATATGTGCCAAAAACGCTGAAAAGTGCAGTAATGCAATTCCGCACTGGTGCTGGTCTTTCAACTCAACAGAAATCTCTCTTATATCTTTGAAAACGCTATTGCATGTACTTCATTTTGCAATATGCCGTTTAGCTGTAGACCGTGGGGTTCAAGAGGTATTTGGCCATCAAAATAGTCAAATATAACAAAAATGCATTATTGCTGTTTTTTGTGCTCAAGAGCCGAATATCTTACGAACCCCATGGTTTAGAGCTTAACTGCCATATAATGAAATGAAGCAAATGCCATAACCTTTTCAACGACGTATGACTCATTACTGTTGAGTCGGTAGACCAGTACCAAATGAAGAATTGCATTGTTGTTATATTTGCCGATTTGTATGCCCACATATCTCTTGCACCCTATGATCTACGTCTTTACGGCTATATACAAAAATAAAGTACACAAAATTATCTTTTCAACGATGTATCACAGATTAATGTAGGTATGAGGACACACTACCAATGAAGAAATGCAGTATTGTCTTTTTCGGTGCTTTGATTCCGAATATCTCATGAACCCCATAGTTTAGAGCTTAATGGTCATACAATGAAATGAAGTAAGTAAAATTACCTTTTTAACGACATACAACACATTGCCGTTGAGTGGGTAGACCAGCTCCCATACATTTTTGCCCATTCTCCATTTACATTATTTAAAACTTTCTCATAACTATTGCTGAACTGATTCAAATAATAATACAATTATATTTAGGCAGAAGATTTTAAAACTTTTAATAGAAATGCAAATCAATATTTTCGAAATAATAGTTTTGGATTGAATTTTAAAAAAATTGGTAATTTCGATATTTCAAAAACAGGAGTAAGAATTTTTTTAATAATTAATTTTTGTCTGTATACAATACCAATTTCTTTTAATTGCTCCTAATTTTAACATTGAAAATGTTTATAGGCTCGTTTTGCACAAATTATGGTTGGTGTTAACACAGAAGCTACCAACAAAATTAAAATGCACATATCTTTGTAAGTCTGCTATTACACCGTGCATCTAGACGCGTGCAACGTTTCGAACATATGTAAGTACAAAAGAGAAAACAAATTCGAAAAGATGAGACGGAAAAAAATCTGCCGTGTGTCGCGTGGGTAAAATATTCGTGCAACAATAAAATTCGAAAAAGTTTGAAGAAGTTGCACGCGTCTAGATGCAATCTAAGGCTGCAAAAGGGCAGAGATAGATTGATCCCCCTTATATTGTTCCAACGATATGAACACTTTAAAAAACAAAACAAAAAAAAAAAGAAAATGAAACCCTAAAAATAAAAAATCCTCGGTTTAAGAAAATGGGCCCTATTGCGGTTGTCGATCAGCGATTGCACTTTCAGCGACCATCACCATCGACTGATTTCTCAATCGGTATTGCGTAACTTGATCGACTAGTATATGAATTATTGTGAATGAAAAAGTATACATTGTGAATAAAAAAGTATAAATTGTGAATTCATACCTTGACGTTTGACAGATTGATTTTTTCAGACTGAATTGTTTATGCATTTATTTCGTTTCGTGAAGTTTGCAATAAAATAGTTTATTTTTATAAAAATATAACTTAAAATAAAAAAAAAAAATACAATCAAATCGTGGTTAAGTGAAAAAGATTCAGAAGAAGATACAAGAAATGGAACTTAAGAGGCCATCAGAAAACGGCGCAATATAAGAGATTCATCTAACCCCTTTAAGTTAGATGATAAATTGTACTGATTAACTTGATTCTGTAGTTTTTTTTTGTTTTCGTTTATTTGTCTTTTGTAGGTTTGTTTACTATTTTTGATTATCCAAACCAGTAGCCAGCTTTTATGAATTTACTTTCTGAAATTGATGGAAAACTTAAGCTGGAAATAAGAAAATCATCGATTCCCAACATCCTTTAATTGTGTACCGCTTTACGCTTCTGTGCCCAAGCACCGTATCAACTAAGTGTTGGAAATTATTTTCGTTCGATTGGCTCGATCTACTGTATCCTTAATCTTAAAAGAAGTGTTAAGTGTAAAAGAAACACACATATATGTATGTCGAAAATAAACGAAAGTAAAATACGCCAAACAAAAATGTATTCCCAGGAGTTATTGGGTGCATTGATGGCTTTTATCTGTTTTTTCATTGAAACTTGTTTCGCACTGCATTAAGAATAATAATTAAATATATTTTACTTTAATTTAAATTATATTTTTTAAATAATTTTGATCCCTACACAATTTAACCCCGTCGATCACAAAAATGCGGTCAACAACGAGCGATCGGATTTTCGATAATTGTCGAACGCAATCGACAACCACAATACCGATTTCTCAATTTGTCGATCATTGATAGCTCGTTAGCGATTATTGATTGACGATCGACAACCGCAATAGGGCCCAATGTCTCTGAAATCAATTGTCAGGGGATCATCGATTGATTCTAGAAAACGTTTACGCGACCAAAGTCTCCCAAAACTGCAGGGTAACTATGGCAACCAAATTTTTAATAATTAAATTAGCCAACTGATTTGTCTAAAAATGACGATACTTGTGCAAACAATCTTTACTCTGTTAAAAATCTAGGTAGGTAAGGTATGCAAAAGTTATTCATATTTTAATTTGAAAATGTGACAGTCACCCGGTTTCACAACAAAAATAATTTTTGTGTTTTTGCTATTTACACTTCACCCTTACCCTAACCCTAAGGTTCCGCGGAACACAGTATGGGAACCGAGGGTTTAAAGAGTGTTGTGGGTAGGAAAGGAACAGATGATACCACGAACCACAGTAGAATTTACAAAAGTTTTGAACCTATTTATTATTATGTATACATATATATAAATAACCTTTGCACAAAAACAAGTAACTTTTCTCCAAAAAAAAATAAAATTTTTACAAAAACAACTAATAACTTATTTGAAAAAAAAACTTACTTTTTTACAAGAAAAAAATAACTTTTTTACAAAGAAAAAAAAAAATAACTTTTTTATATAAAATTTAATTACTTTTTTAAAATTGATTGAAATTGAACCCGTGAAAACCGAAAGCTTTTTTTAATTTGTCAACTAAATTTTATACATATTTGCGCTCAGCCCTGACTAACATAATCAGCCCTATCGAGGTATCCCTTGGGAAAAAGTTGCGAAACGATAGTCCGTTCCGATCGGAACCTAGATCTCGTTCGAGGTATCCACTTCGGAACAAAAACGATAAAGCATACAATCGCATTCATTTGACACATTCGTCCGGATTAGTTCAATAAGTGAAAATATTTGTGATGTTTAAAAGTTTATAAATAGATCCACAAAAATGGATAGTGTTGCTTTATCATCTATTTGTTATTTCAACCAACCTCTCTTGCTGAGTCGTCTTCGTTGTTTATTGCACTAACGAAGCAAAATTATATTTATTTATATATTTTTGCTTACTTTTCTTAAAATATTCCGCAACTATTTTCTGTCGGAGAATTTCGGAAGAAATTTAACGCACCACTGTCAAAAATTCTAGACTGAACGCAATTCATCACTTTGCGATGATAGTCGTTACATTTTGTCGGAAGATTGTCTGATCTGCCAATTCTAACGGATACCTCGGTAGAAAATTCTCCGATTTCGAATAGATCGGAAAAAAAATTTCTCCGAACGGATACCTCGATAGGGCTGTATATGGTGTGAAGCATTGCGATTCCTTAGAGGAGAAATTTTAATTTCTAAAATGAGTAGCTGCAATACAACAATAACCTCTAACGATTTCGAACATATTATTTCAAGAATAGATTCTATAATACCTTTAAGCTTCCTACCAAGCTTCTGCCAAAAAATTCGAATAACGGAAATTTGTTTTTAGATTTGTTTATCAAATTGGCTTTTTTTTGTCTTAATTTTGCGTCCCGGTAAGTCAAAAAATAATTCATTTAGAATGTGTATATAAATATTTTTCTTACCAAAAACTAAAATCAAAGAAAAATTCGTTTTTTTTGTATTAATTTTTGACTTTTGTATAAAATCAAAACAATTCAAAATTTTTACTTTAACATGTTTTTAATATTTCCTCGTTAATAATATAATAATAATATCGAACTATATCTATACACCCTCAGTGTCTATTGTCTAGCTATATCTTAGTATAATTTTTAGCTACAAGAACAGTTTAGTGCGATCCAGTCGTGCATTTTATTTTTATAGTACCTAAATATAAGAACTATTACTAAGTGAAGGGTTATTTTAAAAAAAAAGAGTTCAAGATACAAATTGTGAATGATATCCTTGTGAAGCGAGAAAAAAACATGTCAAACTAATATTTCCACACAATTAAATATGAAATGCCCGACTGGAAATTGTGAAATTACTAAATTTGTACAATTAGAGAATTTCATTTGGAGATTTATCATAATCTTGCTTTATATTTATCAAGATACTCTAAAAACACTTCAAAAGAATACTTAACAAATATTTTAAATTATATTCAAACACTAGCTACTAGTTTAATTTTATTTTTAAATTTCCTTATCTTCGATATTTTAAAATAATTCACTTTATTACGGAATTACATTGTACATACATAATGTACATATATAAAATCGGGATTTGTATTTGAATTCATATAGTTTTCGAACATAGATTCTAAAATACGAAAACTATTTTATTCGTAAAATTCCCCTAGGAAATTAGATTACATAAACATAAAACGTCCTTAAAATGTTTAATAAAACTAATTGTTGGAACCAAGCGAGAAAGTCTTTTTAAGCTCACATAACCTTGCACGAACTGCAATGTAATCCCATTTAAAGTTAAATTATTGCTTTTGGTTTCATTTTGAATTGAATTGTTAAAGGTTTAAGTTTTTTTAAAGCTTAAAAAAACAGAAAGAGGAGACAAAAAAAAATAAAGGCAAACTTTGAACGGACCAGGCGACATACGGCGCGGGTGACACGACGAAGTTGTTGGGTTAGAAGAGAGCTAACATAAACGATAACCCTTTAGAATATCCCATGGATACGGTACATATAGTATGTATGTGCCTCTTGGCCTTGTCTTGCTTAATGTTTAAACTTTCGCTTTATACAAGGAACTTTTCAATGAGTAAATGAATACGGTGAATAAGTAGAGGTGTGTACTTACGTTCTATACAAATGTTCGCTTACCTACTATCCGACAAAATGAATGTCGTTACAGCAAACTGAATTTAAGGACAAACTTTTATCCTTGAAACGATGACTTATCACCTGATTTCAAGAGTTCCGTCGAGTTCGAGTAATAAGATGAAACTTTTCGGTTGAATCCTTTAAAATTATTTAACGACTTTGTTGAATTTTCTAATATTCTTATATACACATATATAGGGAAAGAGATGGAGGTGGATTGAAAATGGAAATATGAGTTTGGGAAGGATGAAAGCATATTCCATAATTTAGGGACACTTCTTGTTATAAGAGATAATAGATATGTATGTGGTATATGTCTGTACTTATTAAATGGAAATTCTTATGAGTCTTTGGGATGGTGGTGTAATTCATTGTGGATTAAGATTTTGTGAAATTTATCATATAGGTAAGGTAAAGTTATAATGGATTAGTTAAATGAAGAGGCTTCAATGTTTGATAAGATGTATCACTCATTCAACTAAAATAATTCGTGTTTGTTAATAGAAACTTAAAGTTGACATAGTTTTTTAGTAAAATTTACCTGAAATTTATAACAAGAGGGAATAATGTTCATTATGATGTTTTAGAGATTGTTTCTGGAAAATGAAACTTATGCCTTCAATTTGTAGATAATATTATATCGGCACAAGTTTTTCTGAGAAAATGTAAGATTGATTGAAAACTTTATGTTTTACACAATAAAATAATCCAAGACAAGTTCTTAGATGTTAAGGTTTATTGTACATACCTTTAATATTATAAGGCCACTAGAAGCAATTGGCAGAAGTGACAGATGTCATCCTGTTCAAATTTCATCCAATTTGTTCTTGATTGTTTTTGAAAATGTTTAAACAAACAAATACATATAAAAATGATAAAAATAAGTCACAGTAAATCACATTAATGATGTAAAGGAATCCCCACTTAATTGCACCTCGCTTAAAAGAACAAACCGCTTAATTGACCGAAAAAATTGCGTTTGAAAATTTTTCGTTTAAGCAGAATAGACTTTCATATGGTTAATTTAACCCGGCTTAATTGAATTATTTGCTTAATTGATCTTAAAAAATGCAGCTGAAAAACTTAAAACATGTAAATTTTTCGGTTAATTTAACGGCCAAAAAAAATCATTATAAAACAAACCTAAAAATAAATTATAGTTACATACTTTGAAGCATTAAAATTGGCACTGAAGTTTGTATAGTTAATTCCTTAAAAAATTAATATTTTATCTTTATATTGGGCGACTCGTGCATTTATACGGGCTTCGCTTAATTGAGGAGGTCAGCCAATAAAGCGGGTTTTCGGTAATTGTGCCATCCACCCGGATAATTAACCGAAAAATCTGACAAAATGGTCAGTGCAATTAATCGGGGAATACTGTACCATATTTTTTGTTTTAATTGGCTCCGAATACAAGCTAAGTTTATAGTTTTCCAAAAGGGCAGCATGCGATACACAAATGACCAGCCTCCTACTTCATTACTCACACTAATCTCTCCGTTTGCTTCCATAATTTTCACATTGAGGATATAAAACTTATTAATAAATTGTTCACAGCGCATTCTATCGGTGAATTCTTTGATTCACACCACATAAAGCAACTTAGCTTTTGCAAACAAAAATGCTTTTTTAATTTTGTTAAAAATTAAATAGAAAAGTGCGTATACGCCCTAGTGCACCTTACAATGTTGTATCGTCTATTTTAGAGGTAATACAAAATGTTCTGTACCTATGCTTTCGATGTAGTCTTTAGTTTGCTTGTTTGAGTCAATTCGTCTCAATTAACATAATATTGTAAAACATGATTGTAAATTGAGTTAGTAACCCTACCACAGCCCCACCCATCGGTTTCGGATTTTGTGATTTTTTGTCTTCTTTTGAAACACCAAAGCATAATTGTAACTTCACAAGTTCTTAAATGTCATTTTGCTCCATACATACATAATTTCGACCTCAGCTCCACCTATGCTATATCTTGTGTTGTTATTACTTCCTTTTTTGACACTAAATAAATTGTTTTCAAATTCAAAATCTATAAATAAAGAATTTGTTTAAAACTGCAGCTACACCTAGCGGATCCAATTTGTGTTTTTAAATTCAATTCGGATCATTACAAACATTTAAATGAAAATGTGAACCAAGGCAGTTTAGCTGTTCACACGAAAAGCAGGCATTAGCTCCTATCTGGCATAGATTGAATTTTATATTCCTCTCCCTGTGTCTACAATTATTATAACTTTTTATCCGACAAAATATTATATTTTAATTCAATGTGTTTTCTAACAACTTTATTAGCTTTGGAGCCAAGAATCTCACATACAAAATAATAAAAATACCACAAACTTTGACAATTCTTTTGTTTTATTAATAAACCCCGTCACATACATATCTACACATGTTTGTAATTAACTCCTTTGCGAAATTAGTAACATACCATGGTGTTGCATTTTGTCACAAATCGTATTAGCTCTCTTTTCTTCACAAGCAGCATAGAAAGACGTGTTCGCACTGTCAATCGAAATGGATTCCAAGGCAGTACGTGTGATTCTGATTCCAATATCATAAACAAACCTAGACGACACGACACGACACGTGACGTCGACGACTGACGACCTACCCCTTTCCCAACAATATTCTGTTCTGATATGTTGTAGCTTGGAGCCCTCACCCCTGCTAACTTAGATAGTATCATAAGCTTTTGCGTTTCATGCAATCACGTCGCGTCTCGTCATGATCCGTTTTTGAACAAACGCGAGAGAAAATTACAATTTAATTATAAATTGAAATCCCGTTGACGTTCAGCTGTAGTATATACCTACCTAACCTACCTACCAACCGCCTTTTTTGTATTCTGCGGTCCTGAATTTTGACACAACTCATCTGTATATTCCAGTAAAACCTGCAAATGTTTAAACACACACACACCACACATTATACACAGAGGGTTTTCTGAAGTGCGGGAGTTTTTAATAAAAGGCTTCATCCACAATAATATTAGCAAGTATGTATGTATGTAGGAGCTGGCAGTAGGTAAGGTAAGAAGAACTCTCTAAATTGACATTGAAAACTTGAAGAAAATGCTAATAACATTCCAAATGGTGTTTCCTTTTTGGAATAAATATGAGTTTTGTGTCTTCAGGTCTGTTGTGTTTACCCCACCCTCTACCTTATATTTATTTTTTTTTTGTGTGTGCAAAAATTATGTCAAAACCATTTTGAGGAACATAATAATAATTATGATGATGAGGTATTAGAAGTGCGGAGGTAGAAATATTATGTTGAACTTCGTTGAGAAAATGTATAATTTCCACATGTTTCATTTTGTGATTCCTTCTTGTAATTGTTTTTATTTAAAACATACATAATCTATGGGGATTAACATCAGGAGGTTAATTTAGGCCTTAAGAAACCATAATTTAAAAAGAAAATCTCATGAGGTGTCTACTAAAAATTGTTTTAATTTAATTTCAATAAACATAAACAACGACACTTAGGTTTTTCTTTACGGACTTCATAATTTTACTACGTTTAAAAAAGTTAAATTATGTCAGCTGGAAAAGAGGTATATATTTACACAGGAAGATAAAATATCTTATTGAATTACATTCAGCCAAAAAAAACTACTTATCCTCGGTTTCATAAAGCCCTTTTGAAAATTTAACAGGCTTTTAAGTCTTAAAATGACGTTTATTCATTTAAAAATTTAAAAGCCAGTTAAATGATTATGAAATTGGCCATTGGTCTTTCAATTGTTTCTTATTATTTTAAACATTTACACCCGTATTCATAAACGCAAAACAAATGTGAATTATCTTTATTCAGTTAGTTAAGTGCAAAAATGTATTCATAAAACAAAATTGAAGTTAATTAACGTTAAAAAATATTAATTTGGAAGGTTATACCACCTATAGTGCAGATGTGTTTCGCTCTGACAACAACAACTGAGCTCTTAAGTAAGAATTGTTGTTGCCTTTCTTAGACATATGTTTTTAGTCAAAAATGCCAGACCACGGGCAATTACAACAACTATCTAGGTGCAAGAATTTAGCAAAATTCCCCTGGAAATTATATAATTTGCAGCACATCAGTGCAGCTTATTTTATAAATACGTCAGTAGCCATCGACTAAAAACATGTGTCTAAGAAAGGCGACAACAATTCTTACTGAAGAGCTCAATTGTTATTGTCAGAGCGAAACACATCTGCACTATTGGTCGTAAAACCTTCCAAATTAATATTTCATATTAAAAAGTGCACTTAACAAAAAACAAAAACAATTTTTATATTTTTATTGTTTAACTTCTTCTTGTTAATTAACGTTGATCGACGTTTAATTAAATAAGTCACCAAAGTAGGTGTATTAACGAGAAATTAAGTTGCATCAGTGTCGAAAATAATTGAAAATTGATATATTTGTTAATATATATTTAAAATGGCATATCGATATTGTGAATTTTTGCATCGAATTGCAATGTTGGATATATTGGAGTCTACATCAACACGTAAAAAAATTTAATTAAGGAGCAAATATAGGTTCTCCAAGAATAACATGGGAAAACTGATTGCTATTGTTAGCGAAGACCTAGGGGACAGACGAGGTGGACACATTCCCGTAAGCTTAAGTAACGTCATTTTCATTTCAGCTATGTACACGAAATTCACGATTTAATGAGGAAGTATGTGTGTAAAATCTCAGAATATGTGAGCAAGTATTTGTGCAAAATAGCTTTTACTTCTTTAGTGACATCAGGGATTTTATTGATTGTAGTAGATTTTCGTTCTTGTTGATTACTAAACGTCAAATAGCTATTGCACGCGGTTTATTTTTTTATTATTAGGAAAGTCTAATTCATGAATTATGTTTTAATCAACGTTTATGTTAATTTCTGAGTAAGAAGACAATTAACAATTTTTTATTATTAGGGGTGTTAGTTTTCATATCCTTTTTCACAGTAAGGGTTGCAGCAACTTTGTTTTCATTCTGATATTTTTATCAGATCCAATTTTGTTTAGGTAATTTTTAATAAGTTATATTTGACTTCTTTAGCTTTTGTGAAATTCGGATCACCACGTACTACCACTAGGCTTATTCATAATTAAAATTGAATATTGTATTTGTTTAATAAAAATGAATGAAAAAAAAAAATATATCAAAAAAAGGGAATTACATACCACATATTTTTTTAAATGTGATATTCTATATTAAAATTATTGGAAGACTTTAATAAGTTTTTTTTTTATAAAATCAATCAGATTTCTTTGTAGTCTTGGGACCGATAGCAAATTTGTGGTCTCAAAGTATAACCAAAATATAAGAATGAGTGTTTATAGGTGCATGTATCGTGATATCAAAACCAAAAGTTACGCAGGTTTATTTTGCTGCTATCTGGTGGTAGGCGTTTAAATAACAATTGTGTCAGGGTTTTAAAAATTATAAAGCTCTGTCATTTATCCAAGTCCTTAATCTTAATCTTGATAATCCAATTACTTAAATCAGGATATAATTTTTTAAGTGAACCTTATCGTCGATCAAAGGGCACGGTAGTGCCCAGCCAAGTTCTGGCACTACACCCCTTTTACAGGATCAAACTCAGGCTATTTTCGACCCCCATCTAACTGGAGTACCAATAAAGTCAGAACGTTCAAACTCGCAGCGTTTCCTAAGGTCTCGAGGCTAAGGCAAATCACTTAATTTCAATTCTTTAGCATTAGTGCTTTCCCAAAATATAAGACTGCAAAAACCGCAAAAACCGTAACTGACTGACTCACTCACTCACTGACAGATCATCAAAATTGTGGAGCACTTCCCGACATCATCGCAGAATCTTCTAATTTCGCACAACGGTAAGCCCTGTGGTGTATAAAAAGTAAAAAAATCGCAATTTTAAGATTTTGGCCTTAGAATGATGAAATTTAATACAGCGGTAGGGTTTAAGGTGCAGGCAGAGGAAACATTTTAAAACTTGAGGTATCCGCCCATTTTCATTGAATTAATATAAATTACTTGGAGCACTTCTGATTGTCGTGGAATGATTAAATTCGGTAAAGCGGTAGGGTTTAAAGTTCAGGCAAATGTAATATTTTTCATTTCAGAGGGCGTGGCATCCACCCATTTTCTCAAAATTGCTAATAATTATATGGATCACTTCGGATTGTTGCTGGATAATAAAATTTTGTAGACTGGTAGAAAATGTGGTCCAGTACAAAAAAGATATTGGAAAATTTTAAATTATCCATTCAGGGGCGTGGCACCCGCCCATTTTCTCAGAATTGATATCAACTATGTAGAGAACCTCTGATTGTCGTAGAATAATGAAATTTGGTAGAACGATAGGACTTGACATGCAAGCAAAGGCAGTTAAAAATTTGAGATTTAACTTTCAGTGGGCGTGACATCCACCCATTTTCACAGAATTAATATTGAATAGATTGGGAGCACTTCCGAATGGTGCCAGGATTATGAAATTTGTTAAAGCGTTTAGTTTTCAGGGAATTTTTCATGCAGGGGCGTTTCATCCACCCACTTCTTATCAAATTATTATCATGTCAATGGAGTACTTCTAACTTATGAAAATTGGTAGAAGGGTAGGACTTGTAGTACATACAAAGGGCATACATTAAAAATTTACTTTTCCTTACGAAGCTCTCATTGGGCATTTATCCCCCCCACTTTTCCTGATAAAAAGAACCTTTGCAAAAAGTAGTGAAATCACACCAAAAACATAAATGTTAAAAAAGTAGCCAAGTTCTTCTATGAACAAAACATCTATGCGTAACACATCAGCCGTAAAAAGGTAGTGAGACTTAAAAGTACGCCAAGTTCTTAATTCATTAATGTTAAATATCAAATATTTTAAGTAGAGTAATATGGAAGAACCTCAAAATTATCAGATAAATCTGTTATTAAATGATAACTGACTTAAACTGAGTTGGTTTACTTGGCAAGTTTTCTTTTATTACCTAATTACTCAATTTTAAAATGAAAACTTGACTAGTAAATCAACTTAATTTAAGTCTGTTATCATTAAATAACAGATTTCTCTGATCATTTTGAGGTTCTTCCATATAACTCTACTTAAAATATTTGATATTTAACATAAATGAACTTAAAACTTGGCGAACTTTTAGATCTTACAGTTTTTATGACTGACTTGTTACGAAAAGGTTTTTGTACATAGAAGAACTTGGCTACTTTTAAACATTTATGTTTTTGGTGTGATTTTTTTAAAATCATCAATCATAAAATCCAGATTTAAACCGAAATTAATAATACGGTTGACGATAATTTTGTATGCGGTTTTTGTCACTTGACCTATAGTTATTATGGAAACGACTAAATGATTGTTAAATATTGGACTAAATTTACATTTCTTTCAGAAAAATTAAACTTGACAGAATAACTGTTCAACTGAAGTATGCTAATGCTCAAATAAAATCGGTCAATTTTTCATACATACATTTCGTCGCTCTAGTTCTTATAACTCTTGTTACCCAGTTTAATAGTAAAAAATGTTGTGAATCTGATAAAAAAAAGCTCAGAAGATATCTTAAAAATATTTTCGTACTTGTAAAAGAGCTACAGCTGAAAATCTTTAAACTTTTTTTTTCAAAACTTAATTGATGTGGTTGGGAACATCTCGTTACCCAGTATAATATTGTGTGGAATCCGTAAAATATCTGGCAAGCTGATAAACTACAAAATAAGTTTTTTGTCTCTTCTGAAAATACGCTTTTTTTGTGTTACGAGGTTATAGAACTACAGTAAAATGTTTAACTTGGAAAGCTCTTTAATAACTTTGTGGTTAGTTAACTAAAGATAGAGAAATAGGGACCAAACATTCGCAATTTGAAAACATTTATTCTTGTTGTTCTCTCAAAAAGAAAAAAAAAAAAATAGCTCGATATTTTTATCAAACTTGAATGATCCTGCTAATCTTTAGTCACTGAGAAAAATAGTTCGTATGATTTTGATAAAAACAAATCAGCTATAGCTACTAAGGTAAATACTACTTTTTTGTGCAAAAATGTTTCGATAATGTTCAATATTTTCAGAAATTGATATTCTTGAAAACGGTTTATTTGATTTTTTTAAATTATTTCATGGAGAACATTTTAAAAAATTTAATAATAAAAAATTCAGTTATTTTAAAGTGAACAAAAATTTTATTTTGCATTAATTTCAACAGAACTTTCTTCCTACAGAACAATTTTTCATGTATACTTTCGAATTTCTTATTATAAAATGAACCTGCTTATTTATTTTTTGTACAGAAACTTCTTAAAACTTTAATAATTTGTATGCATCGACATTTTCAAAAAATATATTTTTTTCTTAATAAATTGCATTTTGAGACAACTAGCATAACATAAACACATAAAGACATAAAGAACATAAAGACTAATCGTGTGGTAGCCATGAAATCGCTTAAATAAATAGGACAACGTCCGAAAATTCAACTAAACCTATGTTTAACTTACCCAGGTCTAAATTGACTATGAATACGCCCCAATATATTTTTTTCATTAAAAAAAAAAATATTCATATATTTTTTTTTGTAAAGTTCGATATTTCATAAATGGGCTAACGAATTTTTTGACTTAGATATGACAGTGGGCTCTTCAGTTAAATTCTGTCATACCCTTAAGACGAAAATTTTGGTCGATGTTTACCGATAAAAATCATAGAATTAAAATGAAGACCCAACTGTCATATGTGGGCGAAAAAGCAATTCTAGAGTTGAGGTAAGTTGTTCGTTTCCGAGTTGTTGAATTATATTCAGTTACTCCACCTAAAACAGAAGTAATTTAAATAAATAATAAATTTCGTCTTTTTTTTTTATTATCAAATTTCTATCCTTGCAAAATGTTACCATAAAATTGTTTTCAAAATCATACACAATTTTTGTTCGCATAATTCATATTAATTCAAAAAAACAAATGGCAATTATAACAAATAATTACATGCTCTGCAACATTTTTCTCTTATATCAATTCTTTTAGGTATCTAATAGTAATATGACTACTCGCATACTTGCATGTCCACCTTCATATCCTCCTAAATATTTCTTACGATATACAAATTACTTCAACTCTTTTCTGATTTAATGCCGTAATAAAAACAAATTTATAACTAAATCAAACAAAAAGCTACTCCATAAACTTACATTCAAATATTCATTTACTCAAAATCATACTCGTTAAAATTATGAAATTACCATTCTTATAATCCATTGTTATGACTTTAACGTTTACCACCCATCCACCCCGCCCACCATTTTCTCAAAACCTCATACAATATCCACTTTTGTGTATACATTTACATACATACCTAACCTATCTAAACTAACCAAGAGTATACAGTATTTTGAATAGAACCTAAACGCCCATTAGGTGCAACGTGAATATAAGTTCAAAATTTATTGAGAGAAATGTTTGTCGATATTAAAATTTATGGTTTTTGTGGGTTCCAAAGTGAATTTGAATTTTACTACCTCACCGCAGGGAGTGCTTTTTCATATACATATACTATACATACACACTTACTCATATATAACTATTTTTGTAAGGAATAAAACGGATTACGGATAAAGGTAAATATAGGTGATTTAGATTTGGAATTCTACGTGTCGAAGAAACTATGAGTTTGTGATGATGATGTATAAACATGCAAACGATGATTCTATTTTGTATTTGTTTTGACTCGGAATGTGTGCTGATGGTTTAGGTTTTTTTTTTTTATTTTGTTATTTCTCTGATGGGTACTGGGTGTAAAATGTGTAAAATGGATCGAGGATCTACAAGCTATACAAAGGATTTCAATATGAAATTTCAGTAAGTTATGCAAAGTCATCTGTATTGTTGGGAAATGTCAAAAGTTAACATCGAAACATTCAATAAAGTTAGTGTGTGCGGTACAAGTACAGGTATATTTCTTCAGGCACACACGTTCAATCAAAATTGTGCCTATCTCAAAAATGGATATTTTTCAAGGCATCATATAGTTTGGGTGCTTGCTGTGTGGAAAAGGTTTCACATTAATAATTCATTTTTGATTAATGTCATACAAAAGTATTTCATGTTTAAAGGATTGCCAAACTATGTCTTAAAGGACCATGAACAAATCGACTCGTATATATTAAAGTTTCAAAAGTACGAGGTAAAGGTAAATGGGGATATCACTTTACCTTTAAGCTTTATGAAAAGAAAAATGGAGCAGAAGTTAGAATAGAGCTATGAGCAATTTATTTAAAATGGTTAAACGTATAGGTATGTATAGGTAAGTAATAGGCAGAATTAAAAAAAAAACTTAATACCTTCAAAAGAACGACCCTAAAATAACCCTTTAATTTCTATACCTACCTATCCTACTTTATAATCAGAAATTCTGAAGGCCTCAAGGTCTGCTCATTTTAAACTACACAGCACACGTTACATTCTCCCACATTCTTCCATCCTTCACATACATTGGTACTATGTCCATATCATTAAAACAACGGATAGTATAGAGCATATACATTATGGTTAATTGTAACTTTGATATTTTATCATCCTAGAGAGACCCCGAAAATTTCAAATTAATGAACAAACTTTTCACATAACACTAATTTTGAGCATCAACCCCTCATAAATAGGAGTTGAGGGTGGCCATTGTATAGGTATACTATAGGAGGTGATTCTCGAAATTATCCACTTAATATATTCTCTCTCCCGCTGTCTCTATGTTTATGCCGACACAAGCACAGGCATCCACATAGAATTTGATATCACTTATTGGTTTCTTCTTGTTGAGATAAGGCAGGCACACTTAGGGGATGCGGATGGTTGGAATTGAAATACCTCTTCATCGGCCCTTCAGAGTGATTTCCCAAATAGATACACCACTTGGGAGGATAATCGATACGTAAAGATACTACAAAAGTCAAGCATTCAAGGATTTTTTTTTTATTTTTGTCTGAGTGTTTGCTGTGCGAGACTAGACGTTGTTTTTTTTTGTAACATCAGAAGGAACAAGTCTTTATTTTCACAATGGAACAAAATCAAGTCAATATGAATGTAATGAAATGGATACACCTCACCGTAATGTAAATCGAAAATATCTACCTACTACCTACACAATACACTCCTGAGAGTCCTTGATTCCAACGAATAATCAGCAATTGATATAAAATTCCATTTCTACTATCAAGTGGTTGGGTGTAATTCCACAATTTGATTTCCAATTACAAATTAAATGGGATAGCTATAAGGAAAGGAATTTCACTAGAACAGCAGCAGCTCAGTACCATCAGCAATAAAAGTCCTCAACAGAGACTAATGCTTTTAGTATTGTTGTGCGATGTGGTTTTTATTTTCAATTTACACAAAAATTCTGCCAGCCATTGAAGCAGCAAATAAAAACAAAAATCCGCGCGGTGCGATTGTCATTATACCATTGCCATTGCCATTGACAAATGACAACTCGGTTGGGTTGGATATTCTTTGTAGTGGTCGGTCATAGCAATTATACTTGTCAGCACTAAGCCACGAACCAAACACTCAGAGAATCCCGGCATTAAATAAATGAATGCATTAATTTAATTCGGCAGAGAGACCACAGTTTTTCAATCGTCCGATATGCATACACATATAATTTCCATTGCACTTTTGAATACAAAAGTGATGGAAGCATTGCAGGCGATATGGGAGGGGGTGTATGCAAAATAACAGGTGAAGTTGGTGGCAGAGTGGTTGCGTTGAAATTGATTGTGGGTTGTGACAGTAAAAGTCGGCACTAATTATATTATTGACACGAAATATATCCTGGAAGACATAAGCGAGTCAAAATAATGCATGATGTCAGGTTAACCCGCACATAAAGGAAGTGACAGATCAGAGATTGAGAGAAATGCAATAAACAGAAGCAAAGTGCATCATATGGAGCTATATGTTAGTGGTATAAGCGTGGTCTAGAAATGTTTGGTTAGGTAGAGAGGCTCATTATTGGAGGCCAAAATTGCACCTCTCCTTATTTGTCATTATAATTAAGAAATTTAATAATAAAACAAATTAATTTTTCTTTTTAATTCAATTTTTTTTTTTAAGAATCAAAATGTTTGTATATGCAATATTACTAAGGTTATTTAAAAGCTCGGTCAAAAAAAATTCATAAAGATCGGTAACGTGGCTACCTCGAAAGACGGAAAGGAAAAAAAAAAATGGTCCTATGAAAGCTACCCTTATTTTTGATTCCAAAATCAAAATTTCAATAATCTTTATAAAACATACCTAAAAAACAGAAAGTACCCAGTTTTCTGTAAATCAATCCCTCCGTTCAGTCTGAAGGCCTGGGTGTTAAAAATTGACAAACGGGCAGATAAAACTGCGAGACTCACCATTTTCGAAATCTATATTATCGTAAGGACATATTTGATCAAAATCTCGACTTCAAGTTATTTCAAGAACGGGAAACTTGACATGAAGTACCAATGAATTGCAGGTCAAAAAGATATTTACGAGCAAAAATTGCAAAATTAAAAATAGAAAAAAAGGTTATTTTATAAAGGATATGTTTTCGCCAATTTTCATCAACATTTTTTTTTTCGATCCATCATATTAAAGGCTAGAGCATGTACTTTGCTTCATTTAGATATGTCTTCCGAAAATCTTTGCTTAATAAAAAGTCTTGAGCAATTTGGTAAAATAAATTAAAATTATTGATTTTTCGATTTTAGTTTAGGTCAGTTTTTGTTATATTGCCCTACTTAACTTATAAATTTTTTTAAACAACTTATTGTGATGGCAAATCTTATTTCCCACAAAATGTGTCTTAAGTTAAATTCTCAAATTCAACTTATTTAGTTTGCGAGTTATGTATTTATATCAACAGTATTGAAAAATTACCAGTGTAACCTTTATCTCAAAAAGGCATGGGTGAATTTTAGCGAATTTTGTGTTTTTAAGTAAGCTTTATCCACACAAACATATTCAATAATAAAAACCTGTAAACGCGATTGTCCTTTTGTTCTTTAAGCCTAACAAAAAAGGATTCATAAGCATGAAATTATTTTTTTTTAATTGCTTATATGTCTAAGCTATAGTTGTTTGAGCTAAGCGAACACAAGTGGAACTTGATTTCTATAATAAATATGAATTTATAAAAAAAAAAAAAATAAATTAAAATCGTTACAACTTATTAAACAAAAAAAATATTTTGTATGTATAAAATTTTTAAATCATTTTTTGGGAAAGAAATTGGAACGCAAAATTAAAATAATTATTAATATTCACATACAAATATAATTTCAAATAATTTTATTTGACAAAGTCGTTTTCAATAAAAATAAAAAAAATGGTTCTACTTGCAGTACTTACCAAAAATAACCATTTTTCGAAAAATATTATTCTCTAAAAGTAACCCTTCCATATTTTGAATAATTGTTTTTCTTGTGTTATCGCAGTTGTAGGTAAGGTTTTTGAGAAAAATAAGAATTCCTCTTTTGGCTAAAAAAAATTGTATAAGTATACCGTTATTTTTGGCCCTAAAAATCAAAAAAAAACTTAAAGCAAATCCACCCGGTGCACAGTGTGAAATTTTCACAATCCAGCGGAACTTAAGTCAAGAAAAAAAGTTGAGCTGTCGAGTACAAAACCAATTTTTATCAGTTCTTAACATAACGGTTGATTCATTTCAGGTAGTAAAAGCTTCATGTTTCCATTATATTTTGTACAGTTAGCTGTCAAAGCCAAACACCGTGTGACAAAAAATTAAAGGCATTGTACAGGGGATGAGCTGAGCTCTGCTGTTTTTACATGTTTTTTGTAACCGGCAAAATTGCTTAAGTGAGTTTTATTAACTTTATTTTTATTTTTTTAATTAATTTCTCTAGGTAATTAAAAAACGACTTTTTTTAAACTTTAAGACAAATCTTTTTAAGTTTACCTGCGTGTACCCGCTCTAATTTTTTCATATTTTGATTCTGTGTATTTATATAATTAGAATCAAAAATAAGTTCTTGCAACCTTTTGCAGCTCCCATACAAATATTTTTAATTTACAGAAAAATTAATAGGTTGAGTGTTTTTGAAGTTTGGCCACAAACTCCAAGTAAAGAAAAGTTTTTAAAGTCATCAAATCCACTGCTTTCGTTAAGATCAAGGTTTTCAAGAACTAAATGTCATGATCTTCCTGAAGAAACAGTTTCAGACTGACTTACTTACTTACTTTTGATGGCGCTCACAGCCCAGGATGGGTTTCGGCCTCAACTAACAAGCCCCTCCAGCCAGCTCTGTCCCTAGCTAGCCGCTTCCAGTTGCGCACACCGAGTGCTTTGATGTCGTCATTCACTTGATTGCGCCACCTGTTACGGGTTCTTCCTCTGCTGCGTACCCCATCGGGGTTGGATTCGAAGACTCGTCGGGCAGGTGCGTTGCTGTCCATACGCTCCACGTGCCCCAGCCATCTAAGCCGCTGTATTTTCAGCTTTTTGACCAGGTCAACGTCGCTGTATAGCCCGTATAGCTCGTCGTTGAATCTTCTCCTCCATACTCCTTCGATACACACCGGACCGAAAATCACACGAAGAATCTTCCTCTCAAAGCACCCTAGCAGATTTTTATCCGAATCTTTCAGTGTCCATGCTTCTGACCCATAAAGCAGGACCGGGATGATTAAGGTCCTGTATAAAGTCTCCTTGGTTCTCTGAGAGAGGGCCTTACTTTTTAAATTCCTTCTTAGACCGAAGAAACAGCGGTTGGCAAGAGTAATTCTTCGCTTGATCTCTGCACTGATGTCATTCTGCGATGTAATAGTGGAGCCCAGGTAGACAAAGTCCTTGACAACTTCGAAGTTATATCTGTCCATCGTGATATTTTGCCCGAGTCGACGATGTTGAGATTTCTCTATCGATGACAGCATATACTTCGTCTTGTCCTCATTAACCGCCAATCCCATTCTAGCCGCCTCCGATTCAATGCTCGCAAATGCCCCTGCCACAGCTCGCTTCGTTCTGCCGACAATGTCTATGTCATCCGCATATGCAAGCAATTGAACGGACTTTTGATAGATTGTACCGCTGGTGTTGACATGTGCGTTGCGTACAATGGCTTCAAGAACGATGTTGAATAGGTTGCATGATAACGCGTCGCCTTGCCTCAATCCTTTCTCAACATCAAAGGAATCGGTGGTGTTCTTACCAATTTTGACGGAGCAGTGAGATTTCTCCATCGTCATCCTGCACAAGCGGACGAGTTTGGCAGGGATGCCGAGACTCGACATGGCTCTGTATAATTCGTCCCTTTTCACGCTATCATACGCGACTTTAAAATCGATAAAAAGGTGGTGTGTATCGATCTGGAATTCCCGGGATTTTTCTAAAATCTGTCGGAGTGTGAACATTTGATCGACGGTTGACTTGCCTGGCCTAAAACCGCACTGATAAGGGCCGATCAGATCGTTGACAAAAGGTTTTAAGCGGTCACACAGGATGGCCGACAAGATTTTATAAGCGACGTTTAGGAGACTAATTCCTCTGTAGTTGGTACATTTCAGAACATCTCCCTTTTTATGGATGGGGCACACTATACCGAGGTTTCATTCATCGGGCATACTTTCCTCCGACCAAATTTTGCAGATGAGCTGGTGTATGCTCCTAGCCAATTCATCTCCCGCTGATTTAAATAGTTCGGCTTGTAAGCCATCCGCACCTGCAGCCTTGTACGACTTAAGTTTGGATATCGCCAGCCGAACTTCGGTTAGGTCGGGTGGACGGAACTCTTGGCCATCATCGTCCAAGTTGAATGGAGTGTTCTGCCTATTAGCGGCATCTTGGCTGTCTTCGCCATTAAGCAGTCTAGAGAAGTGTTCTTTCCAGATCCTCAGCACTGACTGTGTGTCTACTACCATATTCCCACTCTCATCTCGGCAGGCTTCCGTTCTAGCCTTGAATCCTTGGGTGGATCGCTTCACCCTCTGATAAAATTTTCGAACATCTCCCCTACCGCTACAACCCTCAATAGACTCTACCGCCCGCTTCTCGTGCTCTCTCTTTTTCCTCCTGAGAAGTCGGCGTTCCTCTTTTCGTTTCAGCCCGTAGAGCTCCCGGGCCACTCTCTCAGCAGCTCTTGTTCGAGTCTGCAGCATTGCCTGGTAGGCCTCGTCCTTAGCTGCATGCGCTAGCCGGCACTCCTCATCGAACCAGGGGTTTCGTTGTATTCGCCTAGTGAAACCCAGCACATCAGAGGCGGCACTTCTAATGGCTTGTTGACAGTGTTCCCACTGGTCCTCTGCACTTGATGCTGGTAGCGGACCTCCTGAGAGATTAAGAGTTACGTGGTCTGCAAAAGTTCTGGCAGTCTCTTGCGATTTAAGCTTCTCGACATCGAATCTTTTCACAGCATCTGCTCTGCGTTGTCGCGTCATGGATATCCGCATACGTAGTCTAGCTACCACCAGGTAGTGATCCGAGTCAATGTTGGCCCCTCGGAACGTTCGGACGTCCAAGATACTGGAAGCATGTCTCGCGTCTATCGCAACGTGGTCGATTTGGTTGACGGTTACTTGATCACGCGACCGCCAAGTCCCCTTGTGTATATTGAGGTGTGGGAAGTTTCAGACTGACTGAATTTCAAATTATTTGCAAAAATGTATTTATTTTTTGTTTAGTAACTATGCTTTAGCTAATTTTAAAATTAAAATGAATTATTTAAATTTAGACTTAAGTTTCGCTAGAATCTGAAAATTTCACACTGCGCGCTGAGGCCGGACGCATGCAGGTAGACCGAAAGGCAGGCAGTGTTTCAATTGACAATATTTTCGGCTTTTCTATCATCGTAATAAAAAGTGTGATCAAAATCTCGAATTAAATTTGTTTTATGTAGTGAAGGCCTCTAGGTGGAATCCTAGTAGTCCATAATTTAAATGCGGCCCTGACTTAAATGGTAACTTTGTAATTATGTTCAAAAATAAACTGTAGTTTTTGTCGTCATCCTTTTTGCTCCGCTAAGGGAATTTAGCAGCCAAAAGTAATTTGAAGAAATGGTTGCACCCTTTTACACCACGATGAACTTTTACGCTAAACTTTATTTAAATGACAAGATAAGATGATAATTTGCATGCCTTATAACTTATATATTATTTTCTGCTCCTGATGCAACCGCAAACAGAGTTGGAATACTTAAGTCTGCACACAATTGCATCTTTATTCATATTCTATCGAGTACACAAACCAAACCACTCTATGTGATCCTATGCCACCAGCACGAGTCTTCTTGTGGCCCATTTTGTTTGCAGTTCATTTAAGAGTGGGTGTGGTGCTGGAGGTGGTGGTGGTGGTTTTCTATTTCTATATCTGGGATACAGGGCTCCAGGGACTCAAACGCCAACACAAGGTGTTAGCTCTAGCCATTGTTCCAATTCGCACTTTTGTTTTGTTCTGTTCTTTTTTTGTTGGTTCCTCCTGTATGCTTTCGTTCTATCCTGAATTGCATTTTCGCAGAGTCTTATAATGCAATGAAAACAGCAAGCGCATAAAGTGCTATTGCTAGAAGCAAACTTTAGCCAGGCTTGTGCTTGACAAACAGAGAACAATGATGCTTTATTCTATACCGACGACAACGACAACGACGATGACGATGACGACGGATCAAAAAAGAACATGAAAGTCTTAGCAAGGCTCAATCGAGTTGTACTTATATGGAGCTGGAGCTGCTCGTATACAGCGTCGTAGAGTGCTGGTAAAGTGACATAGTAATCCTTTCAATCGCTAGCACTTATTACTTCTGCCCACACAACAAAATTGCAAATGGAAACTTCCACTGGCGATGGCGGGCGGCAGCGTGGGCCCAAGAGCCAACCGACCAGGCATTGAAAAAGGGAATGAGGACGAACTTAATCAAGAATTGGCTTTGTTGCTATGGGGAAATAGTTTTTTTTTTTTACTGATGGAACATCGGCAACGAAGACTCTTAGGCAATACACTACTTTGTTGGTCCATTTCATTGCTGGCTTGCTTTGTTGGAGCGATTTTTTGTTTGTATTGTTTGTGCTTTTCAATCCCCAGTTGCAAGTGCATCTCATTCAATTGTGCAATCAAATTGTAGCCTGCTGTCGGATATCCCTTTTCAATAAAAATCAACCAAAGGCTATACGAATACGAAGAGGCCAGGATATACTCTATGTCAGTGTGCCTGTGCATGCACTCTGCATGAACTATTCAGACGGTTTGGATGGACTGCAGCAGCAGCAGCAATGAACACCCAGACATTCGAATTGGTTATGGTTTATGAGATATCTCTTCAATTTGCAATGTTCCTTTTGTGATGCCCTAATGCCTGCAGCTGAAGTCCTCGTAAAAATATAAACATGTATAGAATATTTTTATATTTTCCTTTTGAATTTGAATCCAGATGATTGGGAATTTATGATTTTTATTAAACGAAGGATAAACTATGTATACTGAGGGAATGAATAAACGTACATGATTGCTTGCAGTTGCAGGTTTTCATTACTACAATATGCTTGTTTTTATTTTTATTTCTTTAAAAAAAATAGATTTATTCGATTAATTGAATCAATATAAAGCTTTGGCTCTATTAGATTTAATGCTTTTGAGTTAATAAAAATATTGATAGTATTTCGTTTTTATTTGGGATTTAATTTGATCGCCGAGAGATCACGGTGCAATTTAATGAAAATCCAGGAAGGCGAAAAAAGAATGTTCGAGAACTTTACTCAGATATTGCTAGCTAAGCGAAATATTCGAAATGGATAATAATGCTACTGATAACTATGGATTTTATGCCAGGAAAACCATCATGCTATTGTAGGTGAGTCGTAATATCTATGTGTTCAAGATTTACCACATGCAGTGAAGGTTGTTCTTTAATCGACAGAACTTGGTGTTTTCGGCAAAACTCAAACAAAGCTGTACCAATAGCTGTCAATCATGAAGTGTAGGTACCAACAAAAGGTCCTTAACGATGCCTTGATCCCTTGTCAAACGGTGGAAATCTGTGAAAATTCCAATAGATTTCATCATCGTTTCTCAAGCTGCCATGCAACAAAGTTTTAAACTATTCAATTGGCATTTTATTAGGCTAAAATATGAAGTCTGGATTCATTGAAAGACTTTGTCCCTTTGGCTTCAGGATGGGATCACCTTATATATGGAATATTCACAGAAAAAAGTATGCAATCTAAAAGGTCAGTCATTGGAAATAACTCATAAGGTTAAGTAGTTACCGAAATTGGTCAGTCAGCTATAGAAAAATTTTAATCAATGGTTAAAGTTTTCGCGAAATTCTTATAACCTCATTTTTGAGATATGTACATATTCGGAAAAAAGTTAGTATACCATTCTTACGGCCACCAAATATAAAAGATCAGCTAGTTTTAAGGTCTTTTTTAACTGAATTTTTAAAGTTTATTTCAAGATCACAGAACAAGAATTTTAGCACCTCATTTATAGAATTGAATAATGATTCAAGTTTGTCAAAAGGTTCGTAGTTGATGAAAAATGTCAGCTAATTCCAGTAATTGATCAGACATACATAGATTTTTTTTATACAATTTTTAAAGATCTTGAGAAATCTTTAAAAATTGTATAAAAAAAATCTATGTATGTCTGATCATGTCAAATTATGTCAAAGTGATTCCTAATACCTCATTTTTGGGATATTTGAAAAAAATATATACTCTCGGAAAGGCTACTAAAAACCTCATGAAAGGTCAATTAGTTTCAGTAATTGGTGAGTCATAGATTTTTTTTATAAATAAAAAAAAAAAAAATCAAGGTTGTTTAAGACTTTTCCACTTTATTTTTGGGATATTTAATTAATAATAATAGTTAATAATTTTAACTATATGCCTGTAAGACCTCAGATCTTTTAAATGCAATGCAAAGAAAAGGAAAGATTTTTGTTGGCATAGTGGATTGAGAATTAGATGTTAATCTCATGAAAGAAAAAGTAAGTATACCATTTGAAAGGCCACCACAGCCACAGATCTTTTTTTTATGTATTTTTAAAGTTTTTTGAGATATTCCATCAAAAAATATACTACCAGTCAGAAAGTAAACCAAATCCATAAAAAAGATCAGCCATAGTTTTTTTTGATGAATTTTTACATTTATTTCAAGGGCGTATAAGAGCTAACAAGACGAAGTATATGCTGTCATCGATAGAGAAATCTCAACATCGTCGACTCGGGAAAAATATCACGATGGACAGATATAACTTCGAAGTTGTCAAGGACTTTGTCTACCTGGGTTCCACTATTACATCGCAGAATGACATCAGTGCAGAGATCAAGCGAAGAATTACTCTTGCCAACCGCTGTTTCTTCGGTCTAAGAAGGAATTTAAAAAGTAAGGCCCTCTCTCAGAGAACCAAGGAGACTTTATACAGGACCTTAATCATCCCGGTCCTGCTTTATGGGTCAGAAGCATGGACACTGAAAGATTCGGATAAAAATCTGCTAGGGTGCTTTGAGAGGAAGATTCTTCGTGTGATTTTCGGTCCGGTGTGTATCGAAGGAGTATGGAGGAGAAGATTCAACGACGAGCTATACGGGCTATACAGCGACGTTGACCTGGTCAAAAAGCTTAAAACTACAGCGGCTGAGATGGCTGGGGCACGTGGTGCGTATGGACAGCAACGCAACTGCCCGACGAGTCTTCGAATCCAATCCCGATGGGGTACGCAGCAGAGGAAGAACCCGTAACAGGTGGCGCAAACAAGTGGATGACGACATCAAAGCACTGGGTGTGCGCAACTGGAAGCGGCTAGCTAGGGACAGAGCTGGCTGGAGGGGCTTGCTAGTTGAAGCCGAAGCCCATACTGGGCTGTGAGCGCCATCAAAAGTAAGTAAAGTAAGTATAAGAGCTAAACAAAAAAAAATGTAATAATTCATATAAGAAAATCTATGACTGACCATAATTACCTTTTGGAGACCTTTTAGGAGAATTAAGTTACCTTTCAGATGGTATCTTGTTTTTTTTTTTTGAAAATTAAATAAATGAGGTGATAATTAGTCTTACACGGCCTCGAAAAAAAAAACTTTAAAATTTTGTTTATATATTACATTCCGGAAAATCTCTGCATTGGCTTTGTTACTTTTGTTATTATTTCCCAATTCGGTTCTTCTAAGTTGGTAAAAAATATTGCATTTAAAATTTCTATAGATAAATATGGAATAAAATCAAAGAAAATGTCATCTTTTTTTATTTTTAACTTTTTTTTCAAAATATTGTATTTAATCAAAAAAAATTCCTACTTTTATTTGTTTTTATTATTTTATCGTTAACGAAATACAAATACTATGGAACCATTACTATTCACCGTCAATATCTAGCTTCTAAAATATAGATCTAGTTGTAGATTTTATTATTATAGCAGAAAAATGATGATAATATAATAATTACTCTATTTTCCATTGGAAAAGTTAAGTGGGATCATACTCAAAAAACTGGCGGATAATCAATCATAATCATAATGGTGCAATCTGCTGCAGCAGAGCTTCGAACTTCTAATTCCAAAAGTGACTTTTAGCCCAGTCAATAATTAAAAAAAAAAAGCTAAATTCGCAAAGCACGAAAATGCAACAGTAAAAAAAAACGCCAAAATCACCTCCATTTTGTTGTTATAAAATTTTCTACAAGATCATTAAATTCATGCACGTTATATTTGTGTTGCTACCTAACCATGAATTAAAAAAAAAATCTGAAAAAGTAACTAATTTTGCAACACTCAAGAAATAGGTCAAACATTTTCCAATTCTGCTAAAAATTTGGAATCAAATAGTCTAGAGTATTACAAGGCGAAATTCAAAAATTCAATCCAAATCGGTCAAATAGTTTTGGCAAGAAACATGATGTTAAGTAAGTGCAACAAGCTAATTTTGCATCACTGCTGTGGTCAAAGTAGGACACTTAAGTTGGCACTGATTTGTGTACAAGTACATGGAACCCTTAACTATGATAAAATATAGTTATGATCAGGGCTGGTATCTCATGCACTTAAAAATTGAAAATATGCGCTTAAAATATGCACTAAAAAAAGGAAAATATGCACTTAAAACCATTATTTTATCTTATTTATCTCAAAAAAAAAACAATGAAAAATTTATTATTTAGATTTCAATTCAGTCTTTTATTTCACAAAAATAAAGATAACGTTCAAAAATACAAACAAAAAACAATAAATTATGAAAACATTAACAATTCAAAAACGAAAAAAATGTTACTTAAACTATGTCTTGTTCACATACATAAATAAGGAAACTTTGTTTAATGTTTTCAAAAACAAACTTTTTTACATAGAAAAAGAATGTCAACGGATATAAGGGAGTGTTTTTCAAACAACAAATTTCATCTGATGTAAGATTCTTAAAACAGCTTTCGTTATTGCATTTTGCATAAAATATGCACTAACGATTAAATGCCATTTTAAAGGCAATTTCGTGGTTCGTGAAGATAATTTGGTCTACGGCTTCTTAATGTTGTGAGAAAAAACATGCATTTGCATGGAAATCCCAGCCCCAGTTATGATCTTTGTATCTTTTTCTAAGCAACTTTTGGTAGCGATTTTAAAAGTTACGAAAATTGTTCACATGGTATGTAAATATGTAATTTTGTGAACATTTTTCAGACTTTTAAATTCACTACCAAAGTTGCGTAGAAAAAGATATAAATATAACAACTATAATAATTTCTTGTTTTGTAGGCTATTTTATATATTATTATAATTTATAAAAGGTCACAATCATAATTAAAGAATATTATAACTATATTTTATTAGGGCTGGCCAAGAGACGAGAAAAGTCTCGGTCTAGATCTCGGTCGCGCATGACGAGATCGAGACGAGTCGAGACTGGCTTTTAAGCAACCGAGACGAGACTGCATTTTTGGACCGAAATTTACAGAGAGACTAATAAATTAAAAACCCCAATTTCAGTTAAATATTTATATTCTTCTGTACGTATTCAAACTATAATCGAAAATATTTCCTACCAATAATTAACAATTTGGCAGCAAATCGTATTTTTCGGAGACGAGACCGAGACGAGACTTAATTATAGAGACCGACTCGAGACCAAAACGAACTGAAAATTTTCGATTTTAACGAGACTGAGACGAGACTTACAAAAGTCTCGCAGAGTCTCCTCTCGTGCCCAGCCCTATATTTTATGATAGTGAAGGGTTCCAAGTACGTGTACACAAATCAGTGCCAACTTAAGTGTCCTACTTTGACCACAGCAATGATGCAAACATTGCTTGTTGCACTTGCTTAACATCATGTTTCTTGCCAAAACTATTTCACCGATTTGGATCGAATTTCGTCTTGTGATACTTTAGACTATTTGATTCCAGATTTTAAGCAGAATTAAACAATTTTTTACCTATTTTTTGAGTGCTTCAAAATTACTTAGTTTTTCAGATTTTTGTTTTAAATTCATGGTTAGATAGCAACACAAATATAACATGCATGAATTTTAAACTAATGTGGTCTTGTAGAAAATTCTATAACAAACAAGTTTATAGTGGAAGGGTTTTTTCCTAAGTTGCATATTTCCAAAGTTATAAAGGAAAATGTCGGAAAAAATGGGGTGGTTTTAGCGTTTTTCCACTGTTGCATTTTTCCTGCAGCGAGCACAGGCTTTTCGAAGTTGCAAACTTGGATATAGACTACTCTAACATGCCCCAACAACATATCAAAAATGCAGAACTACATCGCGCTTTGTGAATTTGTTGTCGAATTTGACTGTGCTTTTTTTCATACTTTCAACATCAATTACATTTTATTTATTTTATTTCGGCATTTTACTTTTTCCACATACTTATGGTTTTGTTATTGTGAACGAAATAATAAAAATTTCGTGCTAGAAATTTTCCAAGGATATGTGAAAAGGATGCTCATTTGGCTTTTTGCGAAATAAGCACTCACTGGCTTTAAAATTCAGAACCTTTGTCCATGAACCATCTAGCTGATCCTGAGCTTTGTTTGTTTCTCCTTTGGACCAAAAGGAAGGCGGAAAACACGAACGCAAGCATATCGTATATGGGGGTGGTTGGTAGGGTAAATTATCGTCCACTATGGTCGACGGAAATTTAATCTCAGATTTTCGGTCGGTTCTGGCCTCAGAAGATGGAATATTTTAATTTATTCAAATGCACGTTCTACCCTTTCTGTCCGTTCATACTCGTACAACATATCTGTAAATAGGTATGGAAATGAAAATAATTGCAACTCACTCTATCTCTCTCTGTCTCTTTGCCTTTGCAACAATTATTCTGCTCGTTTATAAGCCTTAAGATTAATCTTTTGCCTTGTAACGAAAGCCTTTGTCGTCACACTGATGGTGGTTTACTTAGTGGTGAGGAAGTTTCCATTTCCAGTTTTGAACATAAGCAATCTTCTTTCCCTGACCCTATATTTGTATATGTATGTAGGGGCCCTGGTACCCTGGTGACTTTAGAAAGTAGAGAGAGGTGACCATTTTATCGTTGTTTATGACATTTTTAAAGCAAACAAGCTTTCCTTTGGGAACAAAGTAGTTAACATCTTGACTGTAGAATGAGCAAACGGAGGCGTGTGCTTTCTCTCTCTCTTGATGCAGGACTTTGTGGTCCCATAATTGCGTACAAATTTAATGTTCTATGTGGTATGGCGGACTTTGGTCTCACCGGTTAGCCTTTAAAACAAACAAATCTTCTTATACAATATATATCTATGTGATGACGAAAAAGGGTTCATTACTTTGTGAAAAGGTAGAAATTTATTTATATTGTATGTACTATAGTACTCTGGTGTGGTTTAAGTACCTTCACAGCATTTTGTTTGTATTTAGTTTTATTTATAGTCTTCTGAAAGACCACATTATGTTCTTAACATGGAAACAGTGAATTAATCTGACTCCCAACTAATGTTGTTTATGTTTTGTTGGCCTAAGAAGATTTGTATGCTAAGATATAACCTATAATCGGATGAAATTTTAAATCAACCTCGGCTCTTTTAAGACTTTTTTTTTAAACAGTTCTTAAAAAGTCATGGCCGGATAATTAGGAAAAGCTAATGACAATTTAGCATTCCATGGATGGGGGTTATATTATCACAACAATGGCTTTCATTTTCGATCGGCATCGGCACTGTAAATTAACAATGCCAAAGGGTGCAATTAAAAGTGGTGAGAGTTTAACGAAACATGATGTCTTAAAATTACCTCAACTTCTAGTAGAATAGTTTATAAATCTCAACTATGCAATGGGTGAAGAAAGGAAAATTATACAGGAATTAAGGACGACAACGATGTTCTTAATGTTCAAGGCTACAAAAGTAGGTATAAGCATTTGAAGATGAAATACTAGTTTATTTAAATAATACGGCATACTTTATAAGGTGTATTTTTAATCAATTTTATGAAGAAATGCAGAGATTAGCATTGCTCCTGAGTCCTGAACAAACAACCAACAAAATATTTGAGCTCTTAAGAATCAGGCTTACAAGACAGGCGCGAATGTCAACAGTTTCTTGGAGAAGTAGTAAAATTTATTTGACTCGAAATACCAGTTCTTGGCATTTACTTTCCAAAAATAATTCATTGTAAATGTTGACAAAGACTGCGTTTTATATGATTAATCCTGGAGGTCGAACTTCAGCATATTTTTTTCCAAAAAAGTAGCCCGTATATCACAAATAACTCAGCTAATGTTGATTTAGACAAGAGATCTTAATAATTTGAATTGTTCAACAAATTCACTTCTCAATATCTTAATTTGTTCACGTGTAACATCGTCAAATTGAAACCAAAGCCAAATATTTAATTTTGGCCAACAGAAGTCAACGGTCCAATTATTCCGCTGGCTCATAAACCCCACCAAACGGCCTGGATGCATTGTCAACCCTTGTAAGGCTAGTGGCTGCTCATCAGACCAAGTGCTGCAGTTTTGCTTATTTTAATGTACCCATTCAACCAGAAATGAACTTCGTTGCTCAAGGAATTCATTAGATACAAAAACAATATTTTCAGTTTGATAGTATACAAATCAATTATTTGCTGGGGCATAAGTCTTTTCATGTTAAAATGATAAAATTAACTGATATTTTTGGAATTCGACATGATCACAAATCACTATTGAAATGTTGGATATTCTTGTTCAATTTTTAACTGTAGAAATCAAGTGAAAACTGAAGTACAAACTGACAGAGCGGCCAAGTGAAATTAAAAAAAAAAACGTTAAGATTAAACTTGAACAATTTCACAATCCAAAACACTGTTTATACCCGTGATAACTATACAGTTCCATACCATTGTTTGAATAAAGCTTATCGGATGCATATACATATATATACATTCAAGTTATTTTTGAAAATATTGATATTATACACTTCACAATCTCTCTTTCAACTCTTTTAGGCAAATGTCAACTTAAGTGGTATTAATCGAATAACAAAAATTCCACACCTGTCACATTCCAAATATTCATCACCTAACATAAGGAGTGACAAGAATATCTGACATTCTTCTTCATCAAATTTTATACACGTTTCTGTGAATAAAGAATTCAATTTGTTTTTGTCCTCACTCATTATTCAATCCAACTGACTGAAATTCATTACATCAAATACCGTTATTTGTCAAATACAAAGTCACGTCATGGCCGTTGAACTGGACATTCATATTATCATTATTTTCTCCATTCCTATTTAGAACTCAAATCCTTTGAGCCATAAAGGACTTCTAGTGAACTACTTCTCGACATCACATACAGAGAACCGAATTCCGCTGCTAATGGAATTCCATTTACTGATAAACGACAAGAGTGACATATTATTTAACCCACTAACATTTTTGTGCCATGAGCAAAAGGGAAGCCAAAGGGATTCTTATGCAAATCAATATCCTAAATTAAGGTCAGTCAGTATAGAAAGGTATGAACTATTTTATTGTATTCAAACTCGTCTTAATGTAGAATTGACATATCTTTTTTAATTCAATAACAACCTTTTATTCATCGTCCAATAAAAGCGGACAATTTGATGTAGGAATTTTTTTATTTTGTTTGCAAGAAATGCAATCAATAAACTCCTCAATGGTTTAGATTAATTTTCCCCTTTTTGCTCTTGGCTTTCATCGCTTTGTCGATTCCCCACTAAAATTTAATACAATCATTGCTATACTGCAGTCGCCACCATGCTGAATTATTTTGATGTCAATTTTTGCTCTGTATACCCACATTAATGATGTTAGAAAAAAAGACTTGACGTTATTGAAGATTGAACTGATTTTGATTTCGAAATGTATCTGGTTTTCGCTGAAATTGATTATACTGTCAGTCAGAATTAATGGCTTCTCTTTTGCTACTTTGTTTTCCCAAGGATGACTGATCTACTACATTTCAATTTGAAAATGCATTGCAATTTCAAGGAGTATTGTACATACAAACAAAAATGATAAGGCCACAGGGCTGCCTCAGGACGCCCTGATTTTGGGGTCCCCTAAAAGCAAAATAAAAAAACATAAAATGGAGGACTGGATTTTACTAACTTGCTCTTGTAGCTAATAACTATCTACTAGCCGCTAGACATTGACGATTTATAGTAATGTTTCCAAGGTTTGATAATATTTTTATATTATTAACGAGAAAATAATAAAAATAAGTTAAAATAGCAATATGGGAATTTTTTATAAACAAATATTTTTTTTCTTTGATTTAATTTTTTTTGCTGAAAAAATGATCCCAACCGTTTAGGCACTAGCTCGATGTACATCTGGAGCGCACAGAGACGCAGACCGACGACGGACGGAAGAACTACCGAAAATCAATTTTTTGGACTTTGCCATCATCGTTATGATGGTTTTGATCAAAAACTTAATTTTTATTACACGGTACCAATGCTTGCCCAATTTTAGTCAAAATCGAAAAAAACAAATTCAGCCCTATTTTGAGTTTCACCCGGAAAACATTTCGCCCGAAAATGTTTTGTTCGCACGGATTTTTAAAATCTTTTGCTAGTTTCACCCTCCATTTTACAAGAAGTGTGGCCTCGTTTGCCACCAAAAATGAAATGGAAATCTTGCTGTAAATGACATGAAATATTTCACGCGAAAAAAATGCTGTCAATAGTTCGCCCGAAACTCACAATAAGTGAAGAGTCAAATGTAATTTTTCCGGCGGGATTTTCTATCACGCGGAACTCACAATAGGGCTGATTAAGAGTCCGTATACTATTATGGTTCATTTTACTTAGTATTTATACTATTTCAATCATCTCTAAATTTGGTTATTGGTATTGGAATTTAACTGTCCCTGTCCTGTAACAGGAATATCATTCTAAAATCCATCCCTGCTTCATTCGATTTTTCATCGTAGTATCTTCCCACAGGTTATTTAGTGCACCCTTGCATCATCATAATAATTATTCAACGGATCTGTTCCGCTAACCAAAATTATCAGCCGTTGGCAAGTTTTATGCAAACAAGATGTATAAGGGTCCACCTCAGGTATTATACCCGTACAAATGTGACGAATCAGCCATCAACCATACATTAGCCTCTTTTTCCACAATATCAAAAAGTCGACAGGATGTGCTTGCTGGCCAAGGCCCTCAATCTCTCTGTTTGCCTAATTCGTTTTGGCCATCAACAACTTTGGCAATTGATGATACCATCTCGCCAATCAAATCCATGCGATGCTGATGAAACCTGCATGTGATGGACTAATTTGGCAAACAAGCATTTCTGAACCTGTTGTGCTTGTGCCGATGCATAGTTGATTTCTGTTGTTCTTCATCCTGTCATTGTGCGGCCGAAAGTGGAATGGATATAGAGATACGAGTAGGTATGCTACAATAATGTTCTCTCCTGCCAGTGCTGATGTGATGTATGATTTGTGTGTGCTATCACTTGCTAATTGCTTACCCAAACTGTTTCTGGTTAATGATTATGTTTCCGAGCCCAGGACCAGGACCAGTATACAGAAAAGGAAGGAAATAATGTGGTGACGACATTTCCGCTAACGCAATGTTGTACGATGTTTATTAAACCAAACCAACATACATATGTACATGTTTGTAAATGCCTTGAGAAATGAAAACCAATGAAAAAGGACTCGCATGCTCTAATAGACAAATCCAATTAATCGCTGGTTGTAAAGTTGTGTTCTTAGTGCAGTTTTATTGAATCATTGTCAAGACACATATGTTTGTGGACTTTATAAAAGGCCAAAGCATAAAACTTCCGGATAACAAGAATATTGGTAGGAATAAGGTACTTCAGTTAGCTTGGTTGGATATTAAGTCAGGCGAATTTCTATTGAATTGATTTGCCGGTAATCAGTGAGTTTTCCTGCAATTAAAACGCAAGATATAATTTGTGCAATTACATAATCATTCAAAGGTTTCTATATATGTAGGTAGATGCTCAGCTCATGCTCATATCCGTATCCGTACTTTGTGCCTTTACCATCATAAAAAGTTGCTGGGAATGGAGCTACTTCATTGTCAAAGCGTAATTACCAGGATTCAGGATAAATGCTGTGAAGAGTGAGTTTTAGAATTTGCTCTAAGTGTATAGGATAAAAGGACGTTAAAGCTGGTAAAAGTGTGCCGACAATACATAATATGTTAAAGAATTACTGCAACGAAATATTTAATTATTAGTTGGAATATGTTGAGAATAAAGGAATATATCGATAAAAGCTGATATTTTACTCAAAGGTTCCTCGAAACCTGGGGAAATTTAACTACAGGGAAGCACAACGTTTGAAGGCAAGAAAAATGGTTTGCTCCAAAATAAAATATGCTTATGGAGCCTTTGGAGGCGGTTCACTCTATGCACTATTTCCAATCGCTCGATTTGTTGTTATAAGCTCTTGAATTATCTAAAATGTGTCAACTTGTTCGGACTTTTTCCACCTGCTTCTAGTAACTCCTTGCATGATCCTCTTTGAAAGGGAGCATTTATTTATGGACTTATCTAGCCTGTGTTTCCTTCCCTTCATATCCTTAAATGCCATCTTAAATAGCGAGTTTAAATTTTCCGATAGCTCGTATCAACAAAACGGTCAATTTAAAAGGCGCGGTCACTATGCCAATGGCTTTTTATAGATGAATAGTTAGTAAGTAAGTAAGTTATTCATTTATTTTCGTTTTTGATACATTGTTGATTTACAAATTTGAATTTTAAGCTGTGGCATTGCCGTCAGCTCGGTTAGCAAATTAAGTAATGTATTGTTATATTTATTACTATTATAATTATTTTAAATTTAAATTTAAATGAATTAAAAGAATATATGTATAACTAAACAAATTCAGTTACAAGCAACATCCTATACACGTAAATGTTTTTCAAAAACAGATAGAGTGTTTTCCATTCTGAATCACTAAGAACTGCAATTGTTTCCTTCAATGTTAAAGTTTTCTTTCCGAAGTATAGTTAGAAATTTTCATCATGCTCTCAAGATTTCCATAGTTCTTCTGCCTGCAAAAATTGTCAAAACTGATTATATTAATTTTTTTTAACTGATTATCCGTGGAACTGAACACGAAATAAGAAGATATGAGAACAGTCTCGGTCACGTCTCGGTCTCGTGCGTCGAGACTAAGACGAGGCTGAAGTTTTTCAACATTGACTAATCTCGCCTCGTGACCAGTCCTTAGGAAACAGAAACGTTTAATGACCTTCACAGATACACTGCATTCCATCTTCGATGTTTTTTTAATTGTTGTCAGAGCTTCCCTTAACGGCGGGACTTAAAAGAAAGGTTAAGAAGGAATTTGTTTTAATTTACAGAATAGGTCAACTGGTAATCGTTAGACCGATAGGAAAACAGAGCTCATACCTATCTCTTCCGCTACATAAGAATACATTTATAGGTAGTAGTTGTCTACGATCATAAAAACCTTCCACTTATGAACCGTATACCTCTTATATTATTTCAAAAAAAAAATTAGAATTAAATGTTTCCTTGTGTATAGGTACCCGGTGCTATAACCTAAGACTTGTTGACATATGACATGAACTCTTGAGATAAAATCCAAACCTCTAACATAATTATACAATAAATTAAATTCCAAACTAAATGAGTCGGTTAAGTTGGCATCTTATGGCATTCCGGTCACAAGGGCTGACTGCCATCAGGGATTTCTCCAGGCGGGCGGCGGCGCGCATTCGAAAGTATGTAGGTAACCACAAAATAGGCTCATATGCTCGAGACTCACTTCCATATCCATATTCCGAAGTAAACTCTTTCTAGGTACTTACCTCTTCACATACCACCACACATATTCCAACAACCCAGTCGGAGGAAATACCTGTGGTGAATATTTATGTGACACAGATTTCAAGCACGTATAGACTTACGACATGGCCTTGCTCATATAACAAATCTCGAGAGAATACATTATGGTAAAGGAGAATGCAGTGTTCAGGGGGAAGGTGCCTTACTCTCGAACAAAGCACACCTGTTTCCTGTCTCTGTCTTCCATCTTTCGGGTGAAAATACACAAATAAAAAAAATAATTCTCACTTTCCGGGTGCACACACACGTGGGACTGTCGCGCCATACGACAATAAATTTATATTCAAGAAGCGTGCTTTCGGGTTCATTCGGTGTGTCGAGCAGCAGCGGTCCTTGTTTTTGTGACAGGATAGGTAGATGCTTCGTGTTTCAGGGCTGCGAGATGTGACTTTGGTTGTATGCAGAATAAAACAGAGTAGAGCACAACAGAACACAGAGCACAAGCAAATAGGGCTTAAAGTTCGTTGGCGGTGCAGCCATAATTAATGCGAGAATAAAATTCACCAAGGACCGCAATTACCATTTATTTTACTTTTCGCCCGCGCTGACGTTGGTAAGTACGACAAGGCTATCAATACTGTGGTATGAACCTGTTGTGGCCGTTCCTGAAATAAGAGGAGACATATTTATGACATAAAGTAGAACAGAGGCCAAGCCCGGTCGAGTCAAAGTCGAGTCGGGTAAATAATCGAAAGAATAGCTTTTGGTGTTACCATATTCGTCCAATATAATTATTTAGTTCTACTATTTTAATTTCTGATATCAATTCAAATAAAGGTTTAAGTGAAAAACAAATACGAATTTAATCGCACATCTGAAATCAACCACTTTCAAAGTAACACGTTTAAGATACATTTGAAAGTCGTTACATAACAAAGTGGGACATAGTTCTTTACAAAAAGAAAACCCATTAAATTATCACATGATTTTTTGAATATTTGCTGCGCTTTTCAAGCAAAACATTTTTTTCGAAATTTTGCTGAGATTTTCAAGGGTTTTATTATTTATATATTATTGTGGAACGTAAGCTTTCCTATAACACAAAATTAGTCCAAATTCATCATTTATAAAAGAATGGTCAAATTCAAACGTGTCACTTTTCAATATTATTGGTATAACTCGAAAACCAAGCCCCATTTTAGAATTTAACTTAAGAGACTTTTTGTTGGAAATCAGATTTTCTATCAAAATGGATCGTTTGAACAAGTTATAAAAAAAACTTAAGCAGTGACATTTTACAAAAACTGACCTAAATAAAATCGAAAATTTATTGATTTTATTTCTTTTTTAATAAATATTTTTTTTTTTAATGGAAAGATAGGCAAAAAACAAATTCAAGTAAAAAAAACAAATCAAGCTTTTAATATGACGAAACAAAAAAGTTTTTTTTTATACAAATTGGCAGAGATATACGCCTCCAAATATAAACATACATATTTGTTAGTTGCTTTTAAAATGTCAGTCATGTTTTGTTTTTAAAATTGTTTTGAACTTCAAAAATTAATAAGAAATAATCGGCCTTTGTTGCAATGCGATTCGATTGAAATTTTCGATTCTCATATAATTCATTCAATTTCCCTCAAATTTTTATTTTTTAAAAGTCACAAAATTTAGTGATTTAACTCTGGAATAACTTAAAAAGGGTTTTTTATATTTTTTCTTCCCTGTTTTTTAAAACATATTGCACTCATTTTTATTTTTAAAAAATTGCTTCTTGACGTAATTGTAGCAAATCTATTTCCAGATTTAGCTAACTCAACACTGGGAAACTATTCTTCCCTATGCTGGATAGTAGAGTACAAACTTTGACGCAAAAACGAGCTAGAAATTTTAAAATTTAAAAAACACGTTTGAAGTGTGCGGCAATATTAGCTGACAATTCATGGATTTTGTTGAACATTTGACCCGATATGAAAAATTTGCATGGCTTGAAAACTTTGAAACCTATGCACTGTTTCATTCGACAGCAGAGTCTTCGTAATATTTATAAGGCCCTTTAAAATCTCTAAGCTCTTATGTTCAACTTAAATGCTTAAGTTTCGTATCAGCAAATGGGCCTTAACCACCCAAAAAGTAAAGCTTTGCCATTTCCATTTCTCTTAACCTAGATTTTTGACAGATCTATTCAAGTTGTTTGTCTCTAGGCAAAAACTAAGTAATATTAAATTTTCATCGACTAATGGAATAGCTCAGCTTCTATTTGTAGTCAAAATAAGGGGATGTAATAGACAACCTTTTCAGTAAAATACCCAACTAAAATAGACCTAACCAACACGATTTGATGCACCTTAAAACAATTACCCCGCATATTCCACATATATACCTAGGGGACATAGCAAATTGCCCCCAAATTGACTTAGTTTGACTATATCTTCAAAATTATTGATTTTTGGACTTTGAGCATGAGAGAACTTTTGGTTTTTTGTTAAATGTTGTCATCTGCAATTTCAGTCTAAAAAGCATTTGTATTTGTACCCGCATTAGAACTTAATATATTTTGAAGTTATTTTTTTTTTTTTTTAAGCAAACAATACTGCGACATTAATGTACATATATTTATTGTAAGCCGGTTGTTTCAATTCGGCAAATAAAAAATGTTTTAAAAACTTTTTACTGATTTTCTTTATCTACAAACGCATGCAGAATATTTTTGACGTTATGTTTATTCAATAATTTTCCTTGATTTTTAGCAAAATATGAAATTCAAATAAAAAATCGAAAAAACGAAGCTCAATTAGGTTAAATACAAAATAAAAAAAAAAATAAGGTTAAAATCCAACGATCTGGCAACGGTCCCGTGTATGGCAGCGCATTGAGTAAACTCATTCAGCATTATTCGCAATCACATCACAAGCCATAAAGCATTAATGGCGTCTGATCCACTTTTTTTATGCGAATCCGTACAAATCATATTCAAATGTAGATTACTCGCTTTTCACTAATGGACATGGTTCGACCCGACCGTATGCTGTTCCCAATGCACCAATAACCATGACTTTTTCATGTCCCGATGACCAGCATCATAGTTTGGCAGGACAAATGCACATACACACACACGCACATATACAATGGCCAATGGCCATTGCATTCTGTGAATGAGGTTGGACAGAGTGAATCGCACTTAAATATTTATTGCAATTTTCACACTTGAATATAAAACGTTCATTAAACAAAAATGTGATCCTTTTTGCTGTAGGTGGGGGAGCGGGTGTGTGAAATATGATGAATGTGAGGTATTTATGGTTTTCTATCTGTCTGTTTGTTTGAATTCAATATTCACAAATAGTAGATACATAGATACATATGTATGTATAAATATCTACAAAACAAAAATGAAAATTTTAAACTAAAAAAAAGATAAAGAAGGCCAACAATGATGGTTTGCTATAAATATTTGTAGGTATGACATGCGAGGACATTATTTGTATACACAGCCGGGAGCATTCAAATAAGTGGCCTCCCCCACATACAATCATATATATATGTGGTATGTCCTTTTTATTTATAAACAAAAAAGTGCACAAAATCCTTTTTTACGAGAGATTGTCTGAATCTATCTTTATTATTGAAATGTCTCCTTTTATTTTTGTCTTCTGAAATGAGGTTATCATTTCTCATCTCTTAGTTATCCCTAGGCTGATAGGATTTTTTTTTTGTTTTGAATGAAAGAAATTGAAAATTTATCTGCCAAATGAATAAATATTTGAAATAAGAAATGCGATTGATTTGAATAAACGGATAGAAGAAAAGACGCCCGAAAATCCTTTAAATAAGTTGCTTTAAAAGCGTTTTCATTTGCAAGGCTGTGAATTGTATTGAATTCAGGAAGGTTTGTACAGGGTGTCCACCGGGAAGGTATACTACTTTGTTTTGCCGACATTTTAGGTAAACATTAGTCTTGATAGTTCATATTTGGCAGTCGCGAATTAGACAAAAGTGGAAAATTTATTATGGAAAAATATTCGATAAACCAACGTGTTTTAATCGTTAAAACATTTTATCAAAATCCATCTTCGATTACTAGGACGATGAGGAAGTTACGTGAAATTTATGGTAGTTTTTGAATTTTTGAATGGATATGCGAATAAACAGAATAGTCAGTTCTGGGCAATGGAAAACCTTCAAATTATTCATCAGTCACCTTTGCATCAATTAAAAGTTACAATCTGGTGGTGTGTAATTCGGTCAGGAGGAATCATTGGAGCAATATCGTGATGATTGAAAACTTTTTAACGCCACAACTGCATGCTTTGGGCTTGATTAACATGTGGTATCAACAAGACGGTGCCACATCGCATACAGCCAGGATTACAATGGAATTACTGCAAGACCTCTTTCCACAACAAGTTATTTCAAGAAATGGTGGTGTTGATTGGCCTCCACGGTCGCCTGATTTGACTGCTCCGGACTTCTTTTTGTGGGGATATCTGGAAAGCAAGGTTTATGCAAACAAATCAGAAACGCTTGAGCAACTCAAACAAAATATTCGTGATGAAATTAATGAAATACCGCGTGAAATGTGTGAGAATGTAATTAAAAAATGTGCTCAAAAGGGCTCGCACTTGTGAGACTAACAGAGGCGGACATTTACCTGATATTGTATTCCATACATAATTGCCGACAATATATAAAACATTTATCAATATTAGATCTATTCTCTTTTTTTTAAACAAAAATTATAAACAAACAAAGTAGTATACCTTCCCGGCGGACACCCTGGATTTGTAAACTATTATATTTTAAAGCCCATTTAAGTTAATTAGTATCGCCCAACTCGCCGAAATTCGACCACAAAAAACTCACATTCACAGACAAACAATTTTTTGAAGTTAAATCACAAAATATTTGTTTTTAGTTTTTTTTTAATATGCACAGTAATCGGCAATGCAAAAACAAAAATGATCCACAGTGTGTAAATGCGTGTCTCAGGAATATTCTGCACATCTCTGCACCTATGGCTTTCCAACCATATAAAATTTTTCAAAATCGGTTGGATAGTTTTTGAGCAAATGGTATACCACAAAATTTTGTTAATATCTCTGCCAATTGTACAACATAGTGTTAGAGCTAGTTTAGCGTTCACTGAACACCATCATTGAAAATTTTAAATTTCTGAGACGAAAGAAAAGAGATATCAAAGATTTGTTGATGCAATAAAGGAAAAAAAGGATTTCATTTTTATTATACAAGGTGATTCACATAAGATGTGAAGAAAGCTTAAGTGCTTTTGTTTCGATGAATAGTTTTTGAAAAATTACTTTTCAAACTTAAAATTTTGGAAACAAAAAAAATTTAAAAAAAAAATCCAAACTATTGTATTTTTTTCAAAAAAATTACTTGATTAAGTACTATTTTTGATTATAAAATTTAATGCTTATGTCAATTTTTAGTCAAACCCTTTACCTTTTAAGACATTAAAAAATAAAGAATTCAACTTCTTATTAAAAACAAGAAAAAACGAGGTTCATGGTAATAACTAAACGGTTGCTGAAATGATCATTTTGCCGGCTTCTCTTACATCAAATCAAATGAACGACAAAGCTATGCTTGGATTTCAAGTTCTTACAATTACAATACAATCTCTTCGACCCGATCCCTTCAACTGATGCAATAAGATCAGTACCATACAAAATTGAATTTTGAAAATGGTGCACTGGGGCGTATGAGTACTTTTTTGTGTTGGTGCGAACTCTTGATGCGTTTTGTTTTATTTTTATATGACAAGATTTATAAATTCCAATTTTTGTCATGCGATTAGAAAAAGTGGTGGGGAAGGAGGTGAGCTGACGGGAAATTAGGAAACAGTGGACACTATACGCGAATCGAAACGAAGAATTTAGAAGTATCTTGGAAAATTTTTATAATATAATCCCGTCTAGGTCATTTTTTATTAAAAAACAAACGTGTTACAAATCGAAAGACCGAATACCTATGCTGTCCATTTTCTGATCCACACAGGCCTATTCCGGACATCTATTTTGTTGCACTTTTTCTTCGCATCCCGAGGGCCGGGTATTTTTATTATAAGTTTAATTAATTCATTAATCTATTGAAAATTATTAGCGCGAATCAAATTGAATTATAATATAAACAAATAAAAGGTAAGCACACGATGTGCAACGAAACTTTAATATCTATAAGCTTGTCTATGCTTTGACAGCTGGAACTGCCCGACACGAATGACGAAAGAAGAGATCGAAAGAAACGAAGAAAGGCAAGCTGTAGCACGATAAAAAGCTACCACCACGACTGCTCAGCTGGGCTGGGTTCTGTTATGGAAGAATTTATTAACAGACAAAAAAATTGATTCGTTTTATCAAATGGATAAAATGATCGAAATGTTCTATTATAAGTACAGTGGGATACTTGTAATAAAAGGTGGGCGCCAGGAATTTTAATTAGGCTAATTAGTAAAATTCCAAATCTAATTATTTTGTTGATAAATGAATATGAAATGAAACACAGTTATGTTTTATGCCCAGAAGGGGTCTTTGAATTATTTTATTTTGGAAACCTTGGATGGACCAGGATAAAAACCCAAAATTTGTTCGATTATAAAAGAAGTTACAATGGAAGAAATTTTAAATGGCTTACGGTTAGCCGTTTAATTAAAAATCAAACAAAGAAAATAAGTAATTAAAAATGGACCGTTAACGCGCGGTTAAGAAAATTCCCGTGTCCAACAATTAACTGGGATTAAAAGAATTTTAGTGATCACGAATTATATATAAAAAAAAAAGAATTATCAGAATTTCTAATATAACACAAAAAAAAAGATTTTAAACACTTGGACAAAATGTCCGCTCTACTTATCTTTTTTTTTTCGCCGCTTCCTCCTCTATTTCCTCGACCCTTTTTTTTCACCTAGTTTCTCGTACCTCGAATCATCTTTCTATTTTTCCTCTTAAAAATTTTTTCCGATCTTTTTCCTTTTACTCAAACCACTTTTCCTCGATTTTTCTTTTCTTTTTCCAATTTTCCTCGCTTGCTAAAATCTCAACTGCTCGCTGGGTTAGCTCTCTCAAGAGTGGCTTTCCCAGCTAAAAAAAACCTATTCTTCCCTCGACCATTCCAGTCACCCACACATTCACGCATTCAGCCATTCGTTTTCGTGATCATCGGTCAGGGGACACCGGCTTCCTGGAAACCTTTTTCGCTCCGCAGGAAGCCATCGTAGTTGAATCTCAACGAAACTTTACTCTCACGCTCACAGACAAGAATTCAGGAAGTTGTTGGATGTCTTTCCAAAACTTGGCGAATCTTAATGGTCGAGTTCAGACCTATCACAAAACTAAATTTTTCGAGAAAAACCAAAAAGATATAAAATCGAGAAAAAGCCCATCTGAGCATTTTCTCAGTTACAACAAAAACTATTCGCGTGTGACTCGAAGCGCGATTGAAACCATTATACATTTTGTTCGAGTTAAAATAAAGGAAGGCATATTTTCAAAATTAGGACCCTACTCTATAAAGTCAATTCCGATAGTTCTTCTATAACCAATTTACTATTTAAAAATTAGAATTGAAAATTAAGGACGTTATGAAGTAAGCGTTAATGACCCATATTAAAATACATGATTAAGTTAAGTTAAATTTAGTTAAGTTAAGATAAGTTACTTTAAGTTAAGTTAAGCCAATTTAAGTTAAGTTAGGATAAGTTAATTTAAGTTAAATAACGATGTATTTAGGATGTTGTGTTGTTGATTTATGAGTAGGTAAGAGTCCGCCTGACCTCATCAGCTCATCCGCCGGTATTTTTCTCGTTGCATGCGACCACTTGTCTACATGATAACCACGAACATGTGGAATTGTGAACCGTTGCGGTTAATTTTACCGTAACAATTTGAATGGAACAGTGCTTCCCAAGTGCGAAAAGTTTAAATATCTTGGATCAATGATCAATAGCAAAGAATCTTGTGATGACGACATCAAACATCGTGTAAGTGTCGGATGGATGAAGTGGCGGGAAAACTCTGCCATCTTCTGTGATAGAAAAATGCCCCCTAAGCTGAAAGGAAAGCTCTACACGGCAGTTGTTCGTCCATCGCTTACATACGGTTCACAGTGTTGGATAATGTACAAGAAGTATGAGAGTAAATTGGCAGGAGGGACAAAGCGCGATCGAATAAGAAGCAAGAGAAGCCTACACGTCAAAAATACCATCATGGACAAAATACAGCATGACCAACTTAGCTGGTACTGTCATGTACAAAGAAGATGCCATGAGAACCCAGTTCAAAAGGCAATAGCACTAGACGTGCCAACACTATCGTGGAAAAAAGGCAGGCACAAAAACTCCTGGATGAAACGACACCTGCATTTAGTTGGCCTCAGACATGGAACAATCCAAAACCGGGAGGCCTGTCGACGTTTTCTAAGGTCAACCCGGCGAACCGCACAAGTGCAACCTTAGGTGAAGCAGTTGAGCGGGAGAGTTGTGGTCCCCCTCGAGATCATGACAATCGCCGGTAAAATGAAGAAGAAGAGAAAAGATTTGAAAGCCTTATAAAATACAAATTTAAAACACCACAAAGGTACTTAACTTCAGGGTTAAAAAAACGTTTAAGTTCAAAAAAATGTTTTTATTTTTTCTTCAAATATTGTGAAATATTATTCAAAAAAAAAAAACATTTTTAGAATTTTTACAAATTAAAATCAGGTAATTCGTGCTAGCGACCTTATTTTAATAATCCCAAAATAATCAGCTATTATTTTTAGAACGCAAAGAATTAATTCCAAGAGATTTCATCGGTGTTGCGGTAATGAATTGAACATTAAGTACTTAAAGTTGTATAATCCTGAAAATTTATTAAGTATTATACATTTCAATGTGTAGGTATGTATAAGGTATGTACAAAATAATAACAATATTTTTTGTTTGTATTATTCAAGTTCACCCCGCAAGAAAATAAGTTCAAAACTAATTAAAGTCTGATTAAATTTTGTAATAACCTTCGTTTTAAAAATGTATGCAAATTTAAAAGTTCACAACCCAAAGACGAACGCACAACAGCGCATATACCCACACACAGTAATAAAATATAAAACTCCGGCAAAGATATTATAAGGATTGATCGGCCCTATTATATTTATTTATGCAAATTGCATTAGGAAACATAGGAGGAGTCAACTTTGACACTTTATTTCTGCATAAATATTCATCAGCATAAAACAACCATGACTCAATAAATTTAGTGTCGGCATCGAAGACGTTGTTGGTGTAAGCGGGCGGTGCGGTGGCATCAACGACAATGACAATGACGGCAGAGTATCCTGTCGAAACTCAACCTTAAAATCCAATTTTGTTTCAAGTAAATTATGGACTTCGTCCTGTTTGGTCTCGAGAAATAAATTTAACCCAGTCGAGAGCTCGAGAGGAAGATGCCATTCTTCGCACGATTGAAAGACATGCGGTTTATTTGTGTTACTTAGTTGCTGTAAGCAATAATTTAACTTTGAGGTGTTGGTTGTAGGGAGTTGGGTAAATGGATGAGGCTAAGAGAAAGGAAAAAGGACTTGCTTTTACTATACGAACGTGCTCGATTAATTGGAAAGGAATTCACAGTCGAACTTGAAATCCGAATAGAAATCCAACCACTCAAGCACTTATTTCTGTTAAAAATTCATGGGTTTCGACAGACCGTTAAATGTCAATGTTATTTGAGTGTAAATATTTATCTCTGTAAGAGGATACGAGTAGATAGATATAGGAAGAGATTTTGTACTTAATTTGCTCTCTGAGATGTTTAATGCACTTTATCATTAAAGAACGTTATATGAACGGAAGTTTTTCCCCTAAATCCAGTGTGTGATGGCAAAGAATAGAATATTAAGAAATATCCTTACATCTCTCTTTCGAACAGAATGTTTAACCTGGAGTCAGTTTTCTTACGATAGTTTTAGGTACTAAGTAGTGCTGGCCACGAGACGAGAAAAGTCTCGCTCCCGGTCTCGCATGACGAGACCGAGACAAGATGAGACGAGACTGTCTTTGAAGCATTCGAAACGAAACAGAGACGAGACTGCATATTTGGTCCGAAATTCACAGAGAGTCTAGTAAATTAAAAAATCCAATTTCGGTTAAATTTTTATTTTCTTTTGCTCATATTAAAACTATAATCGAAAATATTTTTTTTTTAATAATCAACACGTTGTTCGGAAATCGTATTTTTTGGATACGAGACCGGGATGAGACTAAATTAAGGTAGCTCATGCTCAGGAAATATAAGTGCCCCAGTTTTCCATTTCTAAAGTTCGATTTCTATTGCTTGACGAGAAAAGTTATGAAGCTAAACATTGTTATGACATTGTTAAACACCTACCCGGAGGTATTCGAATTGCAGGCACCATCATAATCGTTTTGCTGTACGCCGATGACCTTGTCATATTGTCAGAGTCACCAGAAAATTTGCAACTTATGATTAATCGTCTAGCGGCATATTGCGAAAAATGGGAGCTGACTATTAGTATTGAAAAGTCAAAAGTTATGGTGTTCTCACGATCAAATCAGGGTGAAGTGAGAAATAGTTGAATTTTTAAAGGAAGTCGTTTGGATGTGGCGAAAGAATACAAATATCTCGGAATTAAGCTCAACTCAACTTTGGATTTCAGAAAACACCTCACAGAAAAATGTAGTGCGTCGCAAAGTCTTATCAATTTAACATGGAGGAAGATATTTTTAAATCAACACATAAATCTGTCCGTAAAATATAAAATCTTTGATTCTGTTGTTAAATCTTCGCTATGCTATGCCGCTCAAGTTTGGGGGATAAAAGACTATGAAGAAATTGAAAAACTGCAAAGAAACTTTATTAAAAAACTGTTTTGTCTTCCGATCAAAACTCCAAATTATGCCATATACTTAGAAACAGGCTTACCAAAACTTTATACTTACACTCTTAAGCGTCAAGCCGATTTTATCATTAAAGTTTTGAGATACCCGGACTCTCGGTTGACCAAAAACCTGCTACTTTATGAGGTTAGAAATAAAGATTGGTGGATGGAAAAGTGGCAAACCCTTGGTGTTTTGTATAGAGAAGAAGTAAATATCGATCCAAACAACCTTCAACTTTTAAAAGATCAGTTTTACAAAATCATTCAAAAGCAAGAAGACTCTGTTCGAAATTTCATGGTTGAAGAGGCCTGTCAATCGTTAAGCAGAATAATATACAGCCAATTAGAGTACAATCTCTGTGACGCAAATTATTTTACAGATTCATTTAACTGCAAAGAAATATCCCTTATATGCAGAGCAAGGTGTGAACTTCTAGGTATTAACGGAAGTCCCTACAATGGAAGTTTTAATCAGTTCTGTACTCTATGTAACACGAGATCCAAAGAAGACTGTTTTCATCTACTTAGCATATGTCCAATCTTCAAGCAATATAGACTGTGTTACTTTGGAAAAGCTGTTTTAACAATGGAGGAGACAAAAAGCATCTTAAACGGATTCAACTGGAAAGGACTTGCCCTTTTTTTGAAAGAAACCTGTACATATAGAATGCTGCTTATAACAGAATATTTGTAACTGACATACAAATTAATATAAACTACAAATTTAATGACAATATAGTTTTTTCTTTTTGTATTTTAAAATTTTTCAAATGTTGCCAGTCGAGCTGACGGCTAAGCCAAAGCTTAAAATAATTCATAAAAATCTATGTAAATGTAACAAATTTAAATTGTCAATAAATGAATTCTTTACTTTTTACTTTACTAAAAACTATTTAATTTTTAGTTTAGAACATTTCATGTCTTACGTCTAACTCTTTTTGGATGACACTTTGGTGACTGGGAGACTTATCACCATCAAATGAATAGTTTTAGTCTGCTTCAGTCGATTAGGTCTTTTTGTTTGTATTTTTTTTTTTTTGTTTGTAAATAAGACTAAAGCCTCCTAACAGCAGTTTCATATTAGTGATTTTGTATTTAATGGCCATAAATCAGTTTCAAACTCAAAAGTAATTTAGTTTTCCTTCACTTTAGTACTTTTAAGAATAACATGTGTGCAAAACTATGACGAAATTGGTCCAGCCATTTACAAGATATTGGAGAATAACATTAAACTAATACAATTTTCTCCGTTTCTTCGTTTACAGCCGTATTAATAAAAAACGCTTATTCCACCTTTAATCCATGAGTTTACAAAACCATGGAATAAGAGTTAGTCCATGGAATAAAATTTCCTATTAATAAAAACAAAACGAAAATCTACTACAATAAGTTGATCACGTTACCGAACACACCTAATAATTCTGTCAAAGTTCTTATCATTTGTTAGACACGTCTAATTTGTATTCCTTCGCTAAACCACCATATTCGGTGGTTTAACTTAGTAAACGTCACTTAGACGAAATTTTGTTTTCTAAATAACATTTTGTAATTAGTCCATGGAATAAGGTTAACCCTACCCTATTCCACGTTTAAAAATTTGGCTGTTAGGGAATAAATGTTTGCTAAAACCTGAAATGCAGTTATCGTAAAATTTTGTATAATTTTTCCAAAGCTGCATAGTCTTTTCAAACCACGTGTACAAAGTACCTATACCGTGTCTTCAAGTTCACTTCTTTTAACACGCGTATCGGATTAAACATCTGACAAATAATCAACTTTAGCCCGCAATATATACCGGCTTTTCATTTCAAATTGAGTATACGTAGGGGAGACGTTTACACTAATATAAAGGACAACTCGTTTTGGGATTAAAAGGAATGAAAACAAAAATATTGCGCAAACTCACCACAGAAATATTTGTCTTTTTAAGGAGAATATGAAGACACAATTGCATCAGGGGAAACATTTTTATGAAATTGTTTCTCTCTTGTATTATTGAACTCACAGAACTTCATAAGAAATTTAAATCCAACAGCTCTTTAGTTAATAAATAAGCTTTCCATACACCTTTATCACATAAAGAGGCTTAAAAGGGATAAGGGTCTCTCTATAATGAAATAAATATAAGTATTTTGCTTTGGTTACATAAGTTGCTAGGTGATTAAAACAAAAATTCGCAAAACACACAACAGCTTTTAGTTTTTGAAGTCTTCAGTTTTTGTCACAATTCGAAGAAAATGAAGGTAACTACGAGTGAAAATTTTAAACAGAAAAGGATTTGTCTTTGAAATTGGGATTATGGGACTACCTAGACTCACATTCTCATTCCCAACTACCAAAACTGCAAAAAGTTAAAGCTTTTATGTCTGCACCATGCAATACGAAATAATTTTCTTCATCCCTTGCATTGTTTACAATTTTTATTACCTCAGCATACAGAGATGATTTTCATACAAACCTACCTACGTAAATAAAGCCTAATATTCTTACAAATGTATGTCTTTAGTCCTTGTTCAGCCACAAGACAGACGAAGATGCCTTATTATCTTCCTGCGAGCATTTTGCTAACCTACGAAATTAATGAGCCAACTTCTTATGCCCCACCATCAGCTACAAGATGGCTTGGGCAATTTGAATAAAGTTGAATCCTTGCAAGAAAACTTTTTAATAGTCTCATTCTGCAGAAAAAAAGAGCAAACGAAAAAAAACGCGTTGCAGATGTTTCATGCAAAGAGTAAAAACATCTATATGCAAAAAGGCACAGGTAACTTCTGTATAAGTGGACTCTATCATAACCTTTTAAACGAGGTTCAATCAAATTTCTACTAAATAAATAATTCTATCAATCCTATTACCATTTTTAACCTTTTTAAGTGTTCAACACAGTTCAAGAATTTTCATAAATATTTTTGAATAATTTTATTCGTTTATGAATAATTTATGGTGCATACAATTTGACATCCCCTTGCATATATTGACAGAGAATTCTGTTTCATATTTTTTTTCAAATACATACAAATCTTAAGTGTTCATGTCTATGGCTTTAAATTGTCATGGTTTAATAAAGCGCAAAGGCTCAGAAGGTTTTTTTTTAAGAAATTTTAACCCCACTTCTGGCTGTGTTGAGTATTATAGCAAAAAAAAAAAAAAAAAAAACTGAAATAAAATGTGCGATGATTGAAATTGAGTGTTTCCATAAAAACCACTATACATAGAAGAGCCAATGTAGAAAGCTTAGTGCTTAAAGGGATAAAAGAGGATATGGGGTTGCTCCTTTTATTTTTTGTTGCAGCTCACATGGCGGGATTTTTAATTAAAGGATTAGCTGGACACCGTGTTAGACGTTGATGTGTGGGGGTTTTAAATACACAATATAGCTTCAAAGGACTTTGAATTAAATTCATTGAATTGAGAAAAGTATGCCAAAAGAACATTCATGTATGTACCTAGCCTTCAGAGGGGTTTATCGTATATATGAAGTCAATGACATTGGAATTGTAAGCAAAGGGCTTAAGGGGGTAGGAAAGAGGTGATGAAAATTGTGGGGCGTTAACCCTCCTTATAAATTTGGATTTTCGATAGTAATTCCAAGCAGATAAGACACTTTTTAAAGAGTTAGTCAGACTTTTATTATTAACCTGAATTAAACTCATTTAAAATGGAGGCCTCTTAGTGCAAATAACAATTTAATGACAATTTTCACAAGCTCAGACTTCGAAAATTACCATAAAGTTCTAAAATTCAAAACCAACTGACTCCAATAAGTGTTCACTGTGAAACTGCCCCTTATAGTTTCCGACTTGTCGATGTTCGGTATCAAACAATTCTGAACACAAAATACAAAAAAAGGAATTGAGGTCCCACTTCGAATACTCATAATCACTTCTTTTTAAAATGTAATATACAGGATTCGAATATCTTCCACATAAGAAATCAGTTTGTATGCATCAACACAGACGGTAATGCATTAAAATATATAAAAAAAAGGACGGAATCTAAATGGCTACCCTGTGGTATTCCACAATTAACTTAATAATAACTTGATTTCCAACCTTTGGAAAATACCAAGCAGCACGTAAAATAAATCGCGTATTTAAGATTAAAGCTAAAGTACAACTAAGCTGTTTGTCCTCTTCATGTTCCGCACCAGTCTTTAAATTTAAAAAAATAAATAAACGCTATAGTACAATAAAAATAAAGAAGGCATTTTCAAAGTTCACAAAATCAATTTCCTTGTATTCCCTGGAAATAAAATACTATAAAAAAACTCAATAACAATAATTCTTTTTCCAACATAAATTATACACCTGAAGGCCTACAAATGCTCAATAAATATATTCGTATCTACAAACACAAAAAAAAAAAAAAAAATTTCAAAACCCTTTTGTCCCCATCAGTAAAACTTTCAAACTTTAATTCATTCTGCACGTTCATTGAATTGAATCACGTTGAAAAGTAAGTGCATGGTTGTACAGGTTTAGGTTAGCAGAAGAGTTTAGCAATTCCAAACAATAATAATAATGTAAGAAAACTTCTGCACTACACTTGGCTGCGATTTTGTTGCATCTTTTGTGTTTCCTGTTGGAGGAGTTCCTACCTATGTTCCTACCTACATACATAACGATCCTATAGAAAACGGAAATTAAAGTTTGTCGAATTAAACGAATTCGTTAGAATAATTTCCTAACCATTGTCTGGTGTTTCGATGTGGTTAAAACTTCAAAAACAATATTTAGAAAATAAATCTTAAGTTTTATGTAGGTAGGTTATGCCCTCTGGGAACCATATTATGACCGCATGGTATTGATTCTGTTCACATACTTATATACATACATGTATACATTTTGTATTGTGATGTAATTAATTGAAATTGCGTCTTCAGCTTCGTGTACCGGAAAACTTTACAAAGATTTTCCTTGGAAAACATCAACTTAGGAATAAAAAAAACTCCCAAGGGAACAATAAATAAACACTTTACGTCATTAAGAATTGTAAACTACTTCCTTGTGTGTTTGTTTCTTCATTCTTACCATCTTTTAGTCCTTGAGTCAATAAATATTCTCGGGAAAACAATCGATTGGAAAGATATACACTCCTTAGCTCTTTTGGAAGGTATATATGAAACATTTTCCTCCATCAAAAACAGTCCTTTTTCCTGGCGTTTCAATAATACTTTACGAGTATCAGGCTTTGCCTTATGTTATCCCACTTGGGTTATCTTTTAGACTGATACACATAAGACTCCATTCCATTGTCATTTTTTTGTTGTTGTTGTTGTCATTGTTATTGTTATTATTGTTGTTACTGTTGTAAGGCTATAGCTACTCGTAGTCGTCGTCGGTCGTACCAATGGAGGTACATCATGTCACTTGTGGGTTATGTTTGTGGTGAACAATATCAGCTCTACGCCCGCCGAGGATAGGTACCTGAACCAGAAGGGTTGTCTCTCTAAAGGAGCACATGAAGGAGTCATTATGATGGGCTTGGAGTGGATTTTAAAAGTGTCTTCTGCCAACAGCTATGTCACCGTGATGACATTTCAAGAAGGTGGATTACATGAAGTAATGAATTTGATATTATGGAAAAGACCTCATTTTGAACAACAACAAAAAATGTATGGGTATCTTTTGTGTAGGGTCTGTAATGTTAATGTTTGTTTTTTCTCCGGAAAACATCCACGGGTTGTGATGGTTGTGCTTGTGATGCTAGAAAAGGGAAGGATGTCTTCTTGCTATTTATGGTCATTTTCATCTTATTTTGGTTTCGCATTTTACATTATCTGTAGGCTATATTAAATGAAACAACAAGAGGCACTAACCTCCCAATGAAGAATATACATGTAGCTATACATATATACTTTCGTCCTTTTATCTGTTTTAGTTTGATGATGGTTCGTAAAGTTTTCAAGTAGGTATATATAAGGTTGATGACAAATTGTGATAAAGGTTTTCATTCATTAAGTTATTTTACGAAGAGTTTTGGTTAACCTTGTTTATAGGATTCCTTAAAATACATTTTCAAAAAAAAAACACATGGAATCTACTTTGAAGGTCAACTTGAATTATAAGAAAATAGCTATTAAGCAGGCATAATCAGAAGTTTTTTGTCATTTATTTCTTCCAAATTTATGCTTGGAATCTAAAATTTTGGAATTAATTTTACATATGTATGTCACATTACACTATTCATTGTTGAAAGTATTTATCTTTAGAAAAGGAAGATCAGTTAATAGAAATTAGTTAGGTTGAAAACAAAATTCAAAATTTTGCAGTTGTGGTTGTAAATATTTTATGTATATATAGATTTAGTGAAAAAGTGTTGATGCAGACCTTGTTTGCTTTAACTAAACGTTTTTAAATTAATGAGGGTTAAGAAAAAGCTTTTACCAAGATATTAGGGACCAAAAAATAAGCATATGATTCGAAAGAGAGGTGCAGTAAAGTAAATGAAAGAAATACAAGTCTTGCAGTCCCTGGTCGTGAAGTCAGTGTATTAATAGCATGTCGAAACCTCAAACAATTCAACTTTTTGTTTCGTTACCGTTGGTTGCCCCACCGAAAAAAAGGCCCAAAAATAAATGAAATAACGCCAAAAACTTTATGGTATCTTAGGGCCAGTTTGTTCACACTTGATAATCTTTAATCAAGGATTATTCCAGTTGATAACCATGGAATGCGTTTGTTCACTAAAATTTTAATCAAGGAATCCATGATTTGAGCAGTTAATTGAAGATATCACTAATCAGCCGAATTTGCTTGATTAGCACCATTTAATCAAGGATTTACAGGAATTTAGTTTGTTCATGCTTGATTTACGCACTCGCATGATAAACAGAAATACTTATGCTCATTAGATATACCTTTGTCGCCATCTTGGGTTTTTTGTGACGTCTCAATCATCTTTCATTATTATTTTAATTTTTAAGTGAAGACTTATTAAATTTTGCATTTGAAGAAATTGTTTTTGAGTGATAAGAAGAGTAAAACTATAAAAAGAAACAAAAAGAAAAAAATCAAATTAGTTGAAATTGATTTTTTAGAATTTATTATGACTATTGTGACGTCACACAAGAAACGAGCAAACCTTGTTTCTTTTCATTACTGTATGTGGCCACTTTTGACGTAGAGTGAAACAATTAAACAAACAAAAAACAATACACTTTCTCTGGCTGCCATCGCTAAATGTGTTTTTTATAAAAAAAAGTTTAGTGGTTGCAAATAAGAATTTATTTACCTTCTAATTATTGTAAACGCTATTTTCAAATAAGAATCCACAAACACAAATGGCACAAACGTCAACAAAAGTGAAAAAATCTTAATTCTTGATTTAGTTTTGACAAACGAACTGACAGAAAGACTGGAAAGTGGAATGATTTGTGGAAAAGCCATGATTTGTTAATCAAGCTGAAAAAAAGTGAACAAACAGTCTTTGATTATCACGGATCTGTTATCATGGATTAGGAAGAATCAGTGATAGTCAAATTGCAGATTTAACCCACTCTGAACAAACTGGCCCTTAGTCTTTTATACGCCAGTGACGTACCCTCAAGTTTTCAGTAGGGTGTTCACTCAGTTTTCCTACAGTAAAATTATATTTACATATGTCGTAAGCCCTTTTAAATGCATTACCGTTAGTTGTGGGTAGGTAGGTAGAAATGGCGGCCACGGGCAGTCTAGCCCAAAGCCCAATTAGCGCTGAAGTGCGCCGTTTTGATACCATAACTCCTTTGAACCTGTGGATGGAATTGAAGAGAGAAAATATGGGCATATCCTCAGGATATCATCCCTTTTTATTTAGTTTAGAATAGTATTTTGTTGTAGCTTTTAGCACTCACTCAACCAGATCAGCACCTGCACCATCCACAGTTAGACACTAGGCAGTTCGTTGGCTGGCACTGGAGCGTCCACTGATCTGATTGGATGATCATCCGGCCGCTGTGCACCACAAACCCCCACCAGCACCCTAGTCCACTATCTTGTGATCATAGGGAATCGACGGAAGGTATAATGCAGAAGTAGCCGAAATTTGTCTTTGAATCTTCATTTCAGAAAGTTCGTTAATGTCGTCAAAGAATGCTCTTCCGAGTGACTGTTTTCTAGCTTTGGAAAGAGCAGGGCATTTGCAGAGGAAATGAACTACTGTTTCCTTTTCCTGCTGGTCCTCACAGCTCTGACAGTGAGTATTATGAGGTATGCCCAGCTTCGCTGCATGCTCTCCTATTGGCCAGTGTCCACTACAGGTTGCAACTACCCTGGCTATGTCTTGCCTGGGTCTGCGTATTAGATCAATTGTTCAGTTCTTGTCATAGGTGGGCCAAATCTTCCTAGATATAATACAGTTTGATAAACTGCTCCACCTACGGTTTGCTTTAGTAAGATAAATTGAGAGAATATTGCCCTTCATAACTCCAAGCGGAATGTTGACTCTTTTCGGGCTGAACCTTGCCTGGCCAGCTCGTCAGCCCGTTCATTGCCCTCAATGCCACCCGGGACCCAGATAAGAGTGACATTGAGGTCAGTGTTCAGACCCGCAAGCTCATTCCGGCATTCCTGGACTAGTTTGGAGGATGCTGTAGCTGAATTAATGGCTTTAACAGCCGCTTGACTGTCTGTAATAAAAGCTGCATTACGGTTTTGGTTTGGATCTGCTTTTAGTAACTTGCAAGCTTCCCTGATTGCCAGCGATTCAGCTTGAAAGACGCTAGCAAGGTCAGGTAGCCGAAAGAACTTAGATACATTTAGAGACTCAGAGAAGATTCCTGCACCAACGCCACACTCCATCTTTGAGCCATCAGTAAAGATAGTTGTGTCGAAATCTTTCGTCACGACGTTATCATTCCAATCCTTCCTGGATGGAAATTTAACTTTGAAATCCTTACTGATACTCATTGTAGGGGTGCAGTAGTCAGTGGGAATCGAAAACATTTCCATTGGAATCAAGTCGGTGATATTGCTGTGACCATAGGGCTTGGCAAACCAAGAGTTTGATTCTTTAAGTCTTAAAGCGCTGCAAGATACTAGATATTTAATATGTAAATCAAGTGGTAGAAGGTGCAGAAAAACACTTAAGGCATCAGTCGGGCAGGATCTTATAGCCCCTGTCGTGCCAATGCTAGCAGTTCTTTGAACCTTCCTAAGTCTATCGATGTTATAGTTTTTGTTAAGTGCAGGCCACCATATAATCGAACCGTATGTAAGGCTGTGTACGTCCACAGGATCATCTTCGACTGAAGCCCCCACTTTTTACCAAAAGTTTTACTACAGACATAGAATGCTATACAGGCCTTCTTGACCCTTTCTTCAATGTTCAACTTCCAATTTAATTTGGGGTCGTGAATAACACCTAAATATTTAGCTTTACAGGAGAGTGAGAGTCTTTGGCCGTTGAGTCGGGGTAGAGTGAAGGGGTGTATGTGAGTTGTGATAAGGTATTCAAAATTTAATTCAGTTACAAAAAATAAAGCGAATGTGATAGAACATAGAAGTAAGAGATCGCTGGCGATCTGAGCCTCCAAATTTGAAGTTTATATTATATAGTTATTGGAATGGGAAAAGAATGATAAAAATCGGTTCACGCATTTACATCATAAATATTTAAACAAGTGTAGAACTTCCGTTTTTTTTTTACAAAATTCGATTAATCGTAATTCCCAATTCGTCTGTTATATTAACCAAAACATATACATATAGGTAATGAAACCTTATATCTGTATTTGTAATTCTCACTGAAACCGCGTGGCGGAAAAAGACCCAACACATATATTTCCTTCACCAACCCATACAAAATATATGGTAGAGAAAAATAATTTTCTATATTTTTTTTTAAATTATTTTATGCGGATTTGTCTCAATTCCGCACGTTTGTATACTTCTTTTGGATAACTGCACTCGAGATAATATTTTTTAAAGTTCAGCTTATCAAACGGTGCCGTGTTGAGCTGCAGACACGCCATTAGCATTAATTTTATGAATATCAGGCTTAAAAGCATCAAATACAGCTATAATTAGTGTTCGGAAAAGTAATATTTAATCCAAGGAAGATGATATTCATCAGCACAAAAACTTATACTCATTTTTACTAAGAGAGCTTAATGGGAAACTCCACTTCAGTTCTGCATTGATACTTACAAAAAAATAAGCAGAATTCGATTTTTTTTACAAATATCTGATAGGTATCAAAAAAGAAATCAATAGACTGTAAAAGTTGCAATGCAAATAAGAAAAAAGAAAACAAATAGTTAGCTACATCAAGAGATCTCCACTTCAATGATTGTTGACATCAACCCGAAAGGATAACACAGCAGGACTTTTAATTTGCCGCAAATCTCTCTTATTTTTCCGTTTGCTTTTCATCTTATTTTCTGTCCTGTTCTCGATCCTGGCCGAATAGGATGGAGCTGATGACAAAAAAAAATCGGAAAACTTTTTCATTATTTGCTTCTACCACAAAATCCACAAACCCTGTGAACGAATCATTTTTTCACCCCCTAAGCATTGTTAATTCAATAAAACTGAACGCCAACGCATTGCTTGCCGCTACACGAAATGTTTGAGTGTGGGGCTATGGGTGGTATGTATGATGGGATCTCTGTTATATAAGGGTTGGCTCTTTCCTTTGCTCCAAAAAGCATGCAGCAAGAAAAGTTAAAAAAAAACAACAACGAATAAAATAAAAATAAAATCAATTCGTGGCATTTTTAGAACCCTTTAATTGCATTTCTTTGCTGAAACCGCATTTTTATGGGTTACCCTCCATTGTTGGGGAGACCACCACCGCTCCACTAACCATAACACAAGTGCAAGAGAAAACAAACAAAAATTTTTCCGTTTGCAATTCACTGTGGCAGGTTGAGGAATTGTTCACCATCTCGCCATCAACCGACTCTGATTCAACCCCAAAAGTGGGTTGACGTGGTTCAAATGTCGGGTTTTGGTGGTGGAGGTTCGTTATTGATGCGGTTGAGTGATTCTAGCTTGTCTGCGGCTTGACTTTTGGTTAAAATATTTTTTAGCACACGATAATAATTTATGTTCACATAGAGTGCCATAACTGGCGCATGAATGACGTCACAAGGGCCACACAATGATGGCCTGATGTTGAGGGGCCAAAGCCAATTTGCGCTCATGGAAAGGAATTTCTGACACCCTCGTTCTCTGTTTCTTTCTCTCTATCTCTCTGTTCCATCGCTTTCTCTGTGAGAAAGTGAAAAATTATTGTTCTATATGCATAAAATAATACTTCTTTGTTGAAAAACGAAGGCCATTCGAATTATAGTTTCAGGTTTCTTAAGTTTTGAGTGTAATTAGTTGCAGTACTGGTACTGGCTGAGCCGTTAGGTTGGGCGCAGTGGCCCGTTGAAATGATAGAATTTGTTGTTCATGTTTATTTTTTTTTATTTCTGCAGCTTGAATGTTTTACCTATTGTTGTTAATGAGAACAAGAACAACAATTGTGTTTAGGTTGGCCTCGTTTCCATAAACAAAACACATAATTGGCTTCAATTTATTGTTGAGAGAGCACCTACAACATCGAAACGAGGGTAAACAATCAAGAATCCTTTCAATGGTGGAACATAATTATAACGACTTTATAGTCCAACAAAGTTTTATATATGCGAAGTTCTGATTTTAGTTTTGTCCTATAATGATGTTTTCCGAGAATTGAAATAAATATACCTACATATGTTTAAACATCGCAGAAAGCAGCCGGACTATTTCTGGTCGATAAAATTAATTGGATTTGATTTGTGTTTAAAGTGGATTATGCCACTGCTGTAGGCTGCAAATAAACTCCACTAATACTCAATTACAAAGCCATGTATTATGGGATGGGATGGGAAAGAAGTAAATTCACCATAATGGGTGTTAGGGTTTATTGTTTTGAAATTGGATAAAGTTAAGACGATTTTATTGACGCTTTAGGGGTAGCTATTATTATGTTGAGTGATTAAGACAAACCCTCTAGCTTTGACACCGTAATAAATATGTTAATCCCACATTAAACAACATAGACAAACTAACATTAGAACACATTTTTAAGATTGAGACTAATAGGGGCCGAAAGACACGCAATAAGTAACATAGCCTACACCACCAGTTGATGAAAAATATTAAACTATTTTATCGAAAGCCTACTTAATGTTGTGGACAAAATTTTTAACAGGAGGCGGTGAAATTATTCAGAACAGTGTCCTAAGCTATATGCGCATGTTCTCAAAAATGTACCGTATGGTAAGACCACTAACTGTAAGACCACACTGAAAAAAACGGGCACATCGGACTACACTAAATTTGTACTGAGAAGTATTCTATTAAACTCATCTAATTTAAAGCTGTAAAACTGATTTTAGAAGACGAAACCTAGGGCAAGCAATTCGCGGGATATAGCTAAATCCAAGACGGGCGCGGTTTTTTCAAGTTGATGATCTTACCCCAGCTTGGATTTTTTGGGAACTTACACATAAAGTTTTAGTTAAGGACAATGTTGTCAATATTTCCACCGAATTTCAGCCTGTTAATATTCAGTCCAGTTGGGCTAGGGGTAGAGCTGGGCACGAGATGAAAAAAGTCTCGAACTCGGTCTCGCATTACGATACGGAGAAGAGACGAGACTGCCTTTTAAGCATCCCAGCCGAGACTGAGACGAGACTGTATATTTAGACTAAAATTTACCGAGAGCCTCATCGGTCTCAGTTGTCTCGGCAGAAAACAAAAATTTAAAATGCTTATAAATTGAAAAACCCAATTTCATTTAAATATTTATTTTCTTCTGCAAATATTTAAACTATATGGGGGACATTCCTACTATATTTTGACGTATCGAGAATATTTCCTTCCAATAGTCAACAGGTTGCCCTGAAATCGAAGACGAGACCAAGATGAGACGAGACGAGACCGGGACGATACTGCAAGTGGTCTTTTTCGTCTTATGTGACTGGACTGTAAGCCGTTACACACATTGCTTGTTTTCTTATTGATAATTTGTTTTCCTGCTGACAGTTGTATTTTTCACTGAAACCTGTATACTTTTTAGCTCTATGGTCTAAGTATTGGTTCTATTTCAAGACAAGTAATCGAGATTTACAACAAATCTAGCGACGGAGAAGTCCAAAAACGTCGTTTTCTTAATTCGAGCATCGAGTTAGAGCCTGAGCGCGTGAACGGATTTCTTACAAATTTTGTACTCAGCTCTCCTGAGTCATTTATGAGAAATTCCAATTTTTATTCTATCTCAATGGATACTAGGCATACAAGGATTTAGGTTTTTCAAATTTTCTTTTCAGTGCCAGTGGCTACAAAACTTTTAATTGAAATATTGTTTTAAAACATATTTTAACTAGCGTTTTACAAACAAACAAAAAAATCAAAGAAAGAATCCACTAGTTCAATAAATTGGTTGTTAAATAGAAATGAGAAATAAAGTGATTTTTTGACACAAGTTGGAGAAATTTGTGAACAAAATTCACCTGAAGAACTGTGCATACCTATTAAGACCTTCTTTCCTTAGCCGCTGATTAATAACATTCCCAATTTCTATCTATCGACAATTTTTTTTTTAAATTAAAAAGCATTCCTCTTTTGTAAAAAAAAAATTAATTCAAAACGATCGTAATAAATCGCTTAAAATTCTATTTAAAATCCAACTTAGAATTATTATTATATTCCTGAGAAATGAAAAAGGAGAAAAACTTAAAACTCTCTACCATTACCAGTCAATTGACCAAATCTGTTGCCAAAAACTCTGAAAACAAATTTTCACAGCATGAATAGTCAAATAATAAGAAATAAACATTATTGCAAAATGTTAAAATAATGTCTACGGAAAAGGGCGAAAGGGTCATAGTAGTATCACATCATATACATTCCCTGTAAGCACTTCATTATTCATCATTCAAGTCACGTCCTTTCCTTTTACAACCCGAACCCAAGACTCTATTACAGAAGGCAACTATGTTTATACAGACACTCATACAAAACTAGAAGTGTCAGCATCTCTCTCAGCAATGGAGTATACTGCATTTTTGGCCAATTCATACCAAATTTGTTATCAAAATGCTGCTTTCTCCAAGATATTATCCAACAAGAAAACAGAAGCAGTAGAAGTAGACGATGATGACGGCAACGTAGGAAAGGCGAATGCGGCAGATTAAAAAAATACATACACACAAAATAGTAAGAAGTGTTCCAACTTCAATTCAACACGAACAAATGAAATTAGTCTGAAGCGTTGAAGCGTCCTTGTGTCGATGTTTCCTGCCCCAAAGTATAACTCTCGTCATCGTCCTTGGTTTGGTTTGAAACAAGCAAAAAAAAACAGTAGCTACAGCGGAAAAGAATTCATGTTTTCCAAATGAAGAGTTAGATGATTCAAGTAAGTTGAATAGTTATAAAAAAAAAAGAAACAGAATGGTGCTATAGGAGTTGGAAACCTCTTGAAACTCGTTTATGCAGAGAAAAATCTTAATTGGCTGAGTTTTCGTTAGGTTATTGAAATAGTTGGCAGTGATAATAATTTGAAAGGAATTTAATGACATTTTAATTGATGGTATTTTTTTGGTTTCGAAAAGTTTGTGAAAGGAAAACTGAAGATAGTGTTACTGAGATTCAGAGTACTTATCATGTCCGTTGGAATAACATAGTTTTACAAATTTAATTTAAACATTATTAGAACAAATAATTGTTAGGTGAAAAAATATGTGCTTTTCTTAGTTCAGGCGAAAGGTTTTTTCAAGCTCTGTTGTTGTTGTAAAATCAGCAAAATCGTTTAAAGAAATGCTCAGAATAACAAGCCGAATACTTTTGCTTCTTTCTGAGAATAAGCCATCGAAATAAATTGATTAAAATGCATCAATGGGTAGAGAAGCGCTAGGAGTGATTATTCCCCATTTATAAAAAATTATAATGAAGATGAAGAAATTTAAACATTAAAACATTAATGAATATAAATGAATATATGTACATAAGATATAATTCAATTAAAAACTACAAATGACCTCAACTCCAGAAATGACAGTTGTCTCTTCAGTCAGTGTGAACACGAATTTAAACAAATTCCTCTAAAATAATAAAATTCACATCGTCTTCTTGCTGTGGTTTTTATAAAAGTCGGTAACATCGACCAAAATTTGTGTCTTAGTATGGTATGACAGACTGACTGAAGAGCCCATCACTGTCAAATCTGGGCGAAACACATTAATTTCTGGAATTGAGGTCACTTGTAGTTTTTAAATGAATTATAATAAATAATAATACAAATTTAAAGTCCAACCTGTTGCAAATTTGTGTGATGTACATAGATACTTGCTCTTTTTTGGTTAGTATTGGTTTCATGTCAAAAAATTCGAGGTTTTAATCAAATCTTATCTTACGGTGACGGAGAATTCCAAAAACTTGGTTTCCGTCACGTTGGCTGTGTGTCTGTTTTTCGGTGCATCCGTTTGCATGTACGTGTCTGTTTGTCCAGGTGTAGATACATCAATCTAATGTTTAAACGTCTGAACGGATTTGGTAAAGAGCACTTTTACGTAGTTATCTCCTTAGGTGAAATTCATATTTATTTATGAAGCTCACCAAATAACTGTTCTCTTCAAAGTTTCTCGGAAATAGCTTTATCGATTTTGATTAAAATTTGTAAATATGACGGTTAGAGTAATGTTAATAATTAGTACTTTACAGATTTTTGTCCAAAACTTCAGATCACGGTAATAAAATTGTGAGGTTTTTTAAGTAAATTACCTTATGTTTGGGTTATTCCTGTTTTGTTTAACTCACTGATTTTATTTATTTTTGTTTAAAATTGTGTAGTAAAAGGTTTTTGCTTTTATAAAATGAACGAATTTTTTTGTATACAAATATTAAAACTAAAAGAAAACAATCTTTTTTTGTATTTTTTTATTATTTTCTCGTTAGCGGTAGCAATATATCTTATTGAATTATCCAAAGATATCTTTAATGTCAATAACTAAATTTATATAGTAAGTAATCTCAAATAATTGACTACTGAAACGTGAAGCAGTATTTTTGTATTTAATTTTTTATTTTCCATTGTTTCTTCACTAAAAATTGAAAAATAATACCACAAATCTACAATATTATAACCATATTGTAGACTAGTGATATCTTCTATATATATATATGTATGTTTTTAAAAATGAATAGCTGTTCATTTGTCTCGCTAAAACTCAAGAATGGCTGCACCGATTTGGCTAATTTTGCCCTTGAAATGGTAAAGTAAAATTGCCATTGGTCCAACCACCAGATCCATTACGCAAATTAGTTTTTGATAAAACAAATAATTTTAAACGATAATATACAATTGAAGATACAAGGACAGATTTGTCACCTACTGGGATCGCTGCTACCACTGCCAGATGTGGATCATCAATTCTTGCAAATTTATTTTATGAGCAATCATGATGCGGAAGTTAATATACGTTGTGCTCACAATCCAACAGTAAAGCGAACCATTGTCCAAGAACTGCAAATGTTTTTTCATCAGAACAATGACTTAGTCAAAATGTTCAAAATGACGTTGGACCGGATGCCAGCGGACAGCCATATCATCATTCAAGCTGACAAAACGCCTAACCATCATCTTTATATATTTACACACCGGAAAAAAAGACAAAAAATGTAGTACATCAGAAAGCTTTAAATTGATTAAGTGTTTAACTGTATTGTATTTAATGTAAATATAAATTTTGTATTAAGTTTTGACAAAATTTTACACAAATATTATGTAAGTGATACGAAGTTAATTGGGTCATCTTCATTCGTCCAATTTCATCGATTAACGATCAATTTTATCGATCGTTAAAAAATCTAAGCATACTTGCAACACATTCGTTATTTCTTATTTAACAATCAAAATATTTATTAGAAATAATTTGTATGGCACAACAACATTTGCTGGGTCAGCTAGTTATTTTATAATAAACAAACGTTTTGTTAATATTTTTCTTTTACGTAAATAAAAGCTACAAAGTTATTGATGCGCACACGTTACTAAGTTAATGCACATCGTCTTGGGTTTTTGATGAGTCTTTAATTAACATTTTCTCGTTTGAGTTTTGAAATGATGGCTTTCCATCAAATGCGCCTTATTATTATCACCCGTCTCAAAAAATCTCTTATTCGCCTAAATTATTGTCGGCCTAGGACAGGGGGAATGGTAAAAATAAGCAGATACCATTATAAACATACCGTAAGTTTGTTCAACATAATACAATTTAAGTTAACCAACAAAGAAGTGCGCAAAAGAGAAAGTATGAAATGTAGCAACAAACCATTTTTGTTTACAGAGCATCTTTATTTTGTTACTACAATTTTGATCAGGAGCATGCATAATATTCTTTTTTGTCCTTTTGAAGAGACTTGAACTAGACCCCTTTGTAAATTTTCCTAGCAATACCCAGAGTTGCTTGCTTCCACAGAAAGGTTAATTTTACTGAGAAATAGCTCAGCAACTTTCCTTTCGTTATTAATTTTTTATATTCTACAATCATAATTATTATTTCTGTTGTCAAACTCCTTTTTTCTCAATTGTAAAATAGTCAAATCCACTAAAATAGGTATCACTGAATAGGAATTTAAAAATACTCATGACATTGCACAAAAACTTTTTGTTATACCACACTATTTTCTATAAATTTACGAAATTTCAAATAATTCAATAAATGAAAAATTTGACATAAAGAATACCTCACTTTTAATCCATTGAATGAGTGAAAGAGAAAAATGTGATACTGATTCTGTAATTTAAAATTCTTTTTTTTTTCGCTGCACCTTGAGTGCATGAATGAAAGAAACATATTTATTTCTTTTGTAATGTATAAATCCCCTTTTTTCGCTTGCTTATTGAGTGAGTGGTGGAGAAACATATTTGTTACCTACTTCTGTTGTTTGTAATCTTTTTTCTCATTATAAAAAGCCGAATGCATTTATTAGGTACCACTAGACTGCATAATTGAAAGAAACATATTTATTAATTCATTAATTTAAAATCTTAGAAGAAGAAATAAAGGAAAGGGCATATCGAGGAAAAAGTGAGGCTTTTTTTTCAAAATAGTGTTTGTTACACAAACACAAATGCATTTACACAGGGTCGGAATGCAGTGAAATAGGTAGCTAAATGCTGGGGCCCCTAAAAGAATTTTTAGCTGTGTTTTTGAGAGATGTTTTTATGAGATTTAAGTTTAATAATAAAAAAAAATTTATTAAACAAAATAAAAAAGTGAAATAAATGTAAAAATAGTGAATACATGCAATACTATATTGAACAAAAATATATAACATATGCGGTGCTGCGTTGAATCCTGTAAACACATCATGTAGAATATGAGACACAATCAGCCCGTGAGATGCAAAAATTGTAAACTCCATATTATAGGTGTTTTTACACGATTTAACGCATATTTTTTTTAAAAAAGTATTGCAAATGTTCACTATGTTTACTTTTATTTCACTTTTTTATTTAGTGTTTTCAAAATTTTAACGTTTTGAAATCTCCGTTCCTTTTCTATTAAATGTTAACTATTGTTGTTGTGTCAAAAAAAAAAAAAATTAAAATGTCATTGTTAAAAGTGTTACACTGTGTAACATTTCCCTTAGGAACGATCAATGTTAAAAATATTGTTGGTATGCCAATCGAAAGGGGTTGAAAAAAAAATCCAAATACATTTAGAATGAAAATAATCAAAAAAAAATTTTTATTGCATCAAATTTTATTGGAAAAAATATTATGATCACTTAAATGCATAATATCTATAATATTTAAATTAAATTCTTCTAATATGTTCATATCAATAATAAAAAGAATTTATTTATTTTGTTCAAACATTCTATTTGAAAATGTAAGGCCTTATTGAATGTGCAAAATTTTCGCACGGGTATTCTGGTTTAGATTAATTATAAGATTATTGTTTTCAATACAATAATATGAAAATAATTCTGTATATGGTTTTCAACGGTGTGAACAAATCCCTGAAGGTGTGTTTGACCAGTTAAAGTGATAGATAATGCGGCTTTAACGAACACAATTAAAACACACCTTATGTTGTGATCCTTTTTATAGTTAACTATATTGTATAATTATGTTAAAGTGTGTACCCCTTCCCAAAAAAATAAAACAACACATAATCAAAACTTCGGGTCGGTATTTATCTTTAATTTTATTGCATCCTCAACAAATTAATAAACAAAAATACATAACACATAAACATATTAGACATTTGGGACCCATTTTTGAAGCGATTGGCACTGTTAAGTGTTTTAATTTTGTCATGAAATATAGGTAAATTTACTGAAATTAATCTTTGAAAAAAAAAAATAAGTCTAATTTTTGTAAGGCCTCATGAATAATTTCAATATTAAGTAAATGACGTAGGTAATATAGTAAGACCCTTATGTCGAACAGCTCTTCCTACTACTCAAAAGAATAAATTCTCTTGAAATATTTAAATATTAAATAAGAAGCAAGATAAACATACCTACACTATTTATTAAACCATCTGCCAGCAAAATATTCAGAACATCTAAAGCTTTAGAATATTGAATAACAAATCAGGCTAGGGCGGCATGGTACACCTCTCGCACTCACTGCATAGACAGAAGCAAGATTCAAGATTCACCACTTCTACATCACGCAATAACTGTGATACAGTAGTGATTCAGGAAAAGAAAACTCGACACCTTAGCGTCGCGTGAACATCTTTAAGCTATATAAGGATAAACCTTAATAGAACCGTGTTACACGAGCTAACAATATCATCCTCGCGGAAATACATTTATTTATAAAAAAAAACTCGTTTGTTAGATATGTATGTAGGGAGAGGTACCTATAAACTTATATTTTGTTTGTATTTGCCATGTCAAAGATAAGTAGATTCTTTATGAATATGTAGCTGGTTTTGCGAAGACTTTTTCAAGCTTCACATTCTGTAAATCAGCGCCGCGCTATATCCTGCACCCCCCCCCCCCCAACAGAGAGAAAAAGAAGCAGTACAGAATTGAATATTTTCTAACGGTTGGAAGATGGCGTGTTAACGCCGTCGCGTCGTTGTATACGTCAGAAAGGTGAATCGTGTACAAAATCGATGCAAAAAAGCAATACACGTTACTGAAGCTCCAAAAGGGCACCTACTTCGTCTTTTGAAATGACCATCTGTTTGCCATGAATTCTCCTCAAAAGACCGACAAAAAAAACACACAAATTCATAGGAATGCCAATCTCCTTCCAGGCTACAGACACGAACTAAAAAACACCGAAAACACCACCTAAGGCACGTAGCCTTCTTTAAAAAAAAATCGACATAACTCAATTTTACTTACCTCTGTCTCAAGGAACATAGGTACTTCTGATGAGATTACGAATTCTACCCAAAACCTCTGAGGATCTAGAGGATGCTTCTGTTTACAACCAAAGATAAATGGCCAAATGGATTCCTTTACGGGCCGGCGTTTCCATTTTCACGATTACTGCTCCTCTTTGTGACGAAGAAGAAGCATTCATTGAAAGGAGAAGGCGGGCGTGGCGTGGCGCGGCGCGGCGGGGAAACGGTAGTACACTTCAGTCAATCTGTTAAGTGCATAGTTTTGATTTAGAAAACAGGTAGCTTTTAATCAAATCTCGATTCAATTGAATTGTACGTATATGTATGTAGATTTATTTTACTCTTAGCTAGAAGTAGAACGAGGGTGTTGCCCCGATAAGAATAACAAAATACGAAACAAACAAAATCATCTAAAAGATATACAGAAATGCAAAACGTTCAACCTTTAAGTGCCTGAAGCAGAATAGAAAATTTAAAGCTCGATGAGCACATGTGATATAAGGACTAAAAAAAAAATTAAAAAAAACAGCATAAAACTGAAGAAGTCTCGGATAAAGCTTGTGCAATTGAATTGAAGAGTTGTTTCGAGTCCATTGAGCAGGAATGAAAGTAAATTTAGGTGAACTTCCTGACGATTCTGTTCCTGCTTATAGAGCGATAGCTACAAGCTCATAGATTTTATAGTATAAAAAATCGTACGTTGCAATTTCCTAAAGTTGTCAGACAGGAAAACTTTCTAATTCGTTTCGTTATCGTTTGTGAGTTTTACTTTGGGTATTTTTTTTTTGTGTCTTTCCGATGGGATGTGATAGGGCAAGTCTGTTGTTTTGGCCTTTTGCAGTGAGACGACATTCGGCTCCTGGGGACATTTTATTTTGCCATCGAGATGCACAAGCAACGAGTTCGATTTGTAAATCCAATTTGGTGGATTTGTCCCTGGTTTCTTTAAGTCATGGGGTTGAGGAGGTTTGATTTTTTTTTTTTGGCTGGGTCTAATCGGATATAGTATGTGAGATTTTGAATATGTTTGGACAAACAGTAGTAAACGTGTGCAAGGCGAACGTGTGGATAGAAGGATTAAGGTGGTGTTTTTTAATTATATTTTACAAAGTTGTTTTTATTCATAGGGACATTTTTTTTTGAATGCCGATTCAAATTAATTGACAACAAAATAGTTTTTTTGTAGTTTATATACAAAAAAATCATCAGCTGAATGCAGTTTGTTTCAAACAAATAGTTATTTTTGCTTGCAAAACTTTAATTTAAATAAAATGCCCGAGTGGATTGCACAAACTTGCTCTGGTGGCTAACAACTAGAGTATAGCTAGACATTGGCGGTATAATGGTTCGATAATATTTTTATTTCGTTAACGAGAATATCGTAAAAAGAAGTTGAAATAGCAATTTTGATTATTTTTATTTAATGCAAAAAAATGTCAAAAAGTTCACATTTAAACAAAAATTCTTTGATTTTGTTCTTTCAAATAAAAAAAATATTTTATATAAATTTGAATTGCAATATTTGTCAATAACTTAGAAGCACCGCATTGCAAAATTATGACAAAATCAACCAAGATGATGTGGATATATATTCAGGAGTGTACCAAGAAAAGGCAATTTGTTTAAAAGCAAATTCATTCGAATTTGTAGACAAAAACCCGTTTTCTAGAAAACTTGGTAAAACCGAAATCGTTGTATGTCAGCTCTGCTACCCATTCTAGGTGATCTTGAATTTTTGTCTCTTTGGAATCTCACTTAAATGCTTCAGACGAAATTTGTAGCAAATATCCTTATCCATCATTCGCTTAGGTTCTACCTTATGTTGTACATCAAGACACACAGATAAACAGTATAAGAGATAACTTGTCAAAAATCACTTTTTTGGACTTCTTCGAAGTAAGAAATGACTTCTTGTGGTAAATTTTGATTAAAACCTGTACATTTTTTATTGACACGAAACCAATACTTGACCATATATGTGTATTATAGTTCCTTTGACTTGTTGTGAAGTCGTATACAAAAAAATTTAAATTACGGTCTTACAATACTGTCTGTCCCTGTCTGCCTTTTGGTCAGCTGCTTCAGCTACAGCTTATTTTTTAAACTATATTTTTTGTAATACCCAATGCCCCTTTTTACCTACTCTTGAGGCAAGAATTTTTTTCGCAGGTTTAATCGAAGCTTACAGTAAGACGATTAATTCTAAAAAGACTGAATTTTTGGCATACCGTAGTCCGTTGGCGTAAATCCATTTGTGTGTATTTCTGGGCGTTCGTCGTCTGTTCGTATGTTTGTCCATGCGTTCTATTCCCTATCAAGCTATAATCAATTTCTGTGGATTGATTGGCTTTAAATTTGGTACAGACTACGAATATTTGTCTAAGCTCATCTAAAGCACATTATATAGATTTCACTTTTTACAATTTTTAACAAAAATAGTTATAATGATTTTGATAAAACTTAATACAGGTGATAATTAAGCCATTTACAATAATTCTGTATTTCAATTCTGACATGTTTTAAGAAAATTTCATCATATTTAAAATTTTCACGTATAACTTTTTAATGACTTGACCAATTTTATCATAACTTTGATTTCCAGTGCTTTTAAATAGAAAGAACAATATTGCATTTAAAAATTTTAAATATTAAATCCAAAATCCAAAAAAACAGTTTTTTTAGAGTTTTGCGCGTAAGTAATTCAATATGTCAAGCTTCATTTAAATTGCTAGCCACAATCTCAAGATCGTGCAATTAAGTCGTGAAATTTACTTTTTTTTTATTTCTAGTAAACATAAGTTAAATTATTTTATAATTTTTCTGAATTAATAACTCGTTAAACCACTTACTTCGGTGACTTATTTCGTTAAAATCAATTAACTTCTTTTCCTTTTTGTTAACTCAATAGTTAATTTGCATTTATTAATTAGGGTTATATGTTGTTTATATTACAGTTTATAACAGTTATTTATTTGAAAGCCAAACTCTTTAAAATTGTTTGTTTTGATATGTTTCCCCCCATTTCAGTGTTTGAAAGAATTTTGTAAGCCTCCTAAACCTCTGACATTCTTTTTGTTTATCAATTATTTTTAAATGATTTAAGAATTTGGTTATGGTTTTATAATTTTAACGAACACTTTTTGAACCGTGCTTTCATTGCTTCGCTTATGTTTCAAAATCAAACCTTTTTAACACCCCTATTGCGATTGTCAATTGTTGATTGATAGTTGATAAATATTGATATTTTAGATTTTTAAACTCAATCTACTGAAAATCTGATCAACCATTCATTGATATTTGTCAATTCGTTTATAATTGACAAAGGTCTGCATCATTCCCAATGACCAAAACTTTTTTCGGTTCAACGATTTACAATCACAATAGGGGTGATAGTTTTAAATTATTTCACTTAGAGTTGCATTTATTCCTCTGATAGCTTAACTGATGCTTGAAGAATCGGGTCTTATTCTTCAGAATCAGACAGATAATATTTCCCAACTCTTTTCTTTATATTTATAGTTGAGTCCTTCCTTGTGGTAACATTTGTCTAAAATACTTCCTATTATGACCACTGCAAACAAAAAAAATCAATTGAAATAGACTCAAGTTGCGTGAAGCGTGGATAGATATCAAGTGCTGCGTTAGTTTTTAAGTGTTAAGCGTATATACACTCCCTGTCACTTGTTTGAGGCCACTATTTTCACAACAGTTTTTTCTCGATAAATACCCGAAGGAAATATTTTTCCTGGAAATTTTTGATACCTGTGAGTAGGTTAATATATTTTGCAATAAAAAAGTATAAATTTAAAGGGGTAACTTGGATATTCCATGGGAATTTCACAAATTATATGAATGGACTGCAAAAATGGGTATACAAAAATGCGTCACTTGGTTGAGGCCACTTGAAAAATCTTATACAAAATGAACAATACTATACAAATGTTTACTTTTTTTTGTTTTTAAACATTAATGTATTATGATTTTGTCAATTAATAATGAGTATGCCCGCCATTTTTTGAAATTAGCTCTATTAGACGGTTTGGAATTAAATCATACAGTTGTATGGATTAATCCAGTGAAATCTGGCTCCAGGCATCGCAGTGAGCTTCGACCAAGACGTCCTTAAATTCAAACTGTCTACTAGCATCAGAAACTTTTCGAGATAGCCAGGCTCAAACTTTTTCGATGATGTTTGAGTCAGGTGAATAGGGTGGCCATGGTAAGAGTCCAACGTTTTTCAACTGAATTGAGCTTCTAGCTACCCAGGACGTACGAATAGGGGCGTTATCTTGTTGGAATATCCAACGTAGAGGTTCCAGAATATTCTTCAGCTTTGGAAATCCGTTACAGCAGGCATTTGTAACTATTTCCGTTAATTGTTGTAGTTATAAATACCAATTCAATTGTTCCATAATAAGTGATAGCTCCCCACACCATAACACCTGATGTATGACTGTGTGTCTTGACAAAATAAGTTCTTCTTTTCTTTAATCGTGAAAATAAATATTGTAGCCATCGGGTCCGTCAAAATTAAACTTTTTTTCAACTGAAAAGGCAACCTTTTTCCATGCGTTTCTACAGGTAACATGCTCCCTGGCGAAATTCATCCGTAGTTCCTTATGTAGCTGCTGTAGAACCGGTTTCTTTTTGATTTTCATACACTTGATATACCACTGGTTTAAATTATCCTTAAAACCGTCGAAATACTATACCCCACTTTTTGACCTTATTTTTGACTCTAATAGTGTGGAATTCGAAGCAAGCCGCTGAATGAGTCGCTTTTATCGGATTGTTGTTGCTCGATCTGTGCGTCCTTTTTGCTTTTTTCCGAAGTTTTCAGTGTCTGCTAGATAGTCGTTGACAATGGTCCTACTTCTGTTCCGTCTCCTAGCTTTTTCTCGACCTGTGAATCCCAGTTCCTTTTAAGGATCTATCGATCCTCTTTCTGCTATTGTCGACGTGTTTCCAGAGCCCATTTTAACTTGAAATTTAATACAAAATATAGTTTTCTATCCTTTCTTAAATATTTTAAACTTTTGTTTGAAAATAATCTGCGATGTTAACTTTTGGCAAGCAATTCCATTCACATAATATGGGAATTTTCTATGAATTTTCCGAGTTAACTCTTTAACTTTATCTTTTTTTATTGCAAAATATATATACCTATTCAAACGTATCAAAAATGTCCATGAAAAATATTGCTTACAGGTATTCATCGAGAAAAAACTTTTATGAAAATAGTGGTCTCAAACAAGTAACAGGGAGTGTAAATGTAAATTGAATCTTTAGTTTTTTAAATGACTTTTATTTAAAATTAATATAATTAACAATGATTAAATAACTAAGCCTATTTGGTTTGACCTAAAGCCGTCTACCAGTGTATCCAGTGTATACCAATGAATCTTATAAATAAGAGTAAGCAATACGTTCGAACAGAAAATAGATCATCATTAAAATGATATGGAAAAGCAAACAATAATGTTCAAACACAGAGCAATTCAATAAAATATATCAACTCTTTTCAAGCAAAACACATTTATTTTTAATATGATAAACAATGCCAGTAAATGAAAAGTGTTCAGAAAAACAAAATTATAAATCAAACTTCATATAGATTTTTATAAGGTACGTATGAGTGTAGGTACTGCTCCTGATTTTGATTTTCAGTTGTTAGAGGCATTATAAATAAAATATACCTTTCTGTTGACACCCTCAACTTCAACTTCATATTTATTTAAATACAATAATTAATAGTTTGCTACTGTTAAAAAATTAATCATTCATGCATTCAATAAACGTATTCGTTTGAGGTAAGATGTGGGTATCTTCTTTTTTTAGTGAACTAAAAGCCACCATAAAGCCATTTATAAAAATAAGTATTTTCAATTATAAAAAAAAAAACAAAAAATAAACCTTAAGGTACCTTGTTTTTCGAGTTAACAGCAAAAACTTGCAACCATATTATTATATTGATTAAATAATGAACTTAAATATTGAAGATGTGTGAATTTTATCTCTTTCCGCTACAGGACACGTTTTTCAATAAGAGTATCGTTAATCCTATGAAATCACGCATACAAAAAAAAAAATTGATATAATGAAAACGAAGCTGAGATTTAATTCATAAAATAATTTTAACATCGTCATACACAATGAACTTCAACCACAAATAAAAACCAATGATACTACAATGAACTTCAACCACAAATAAAAACCAATGATAACAATTTTTAAAAATACTTTTTCCCCTTGAGAATTTAATTTCATTTAATTTGTATTATAAAGTGGGAGGCATGGATGTCACAATTTCTGAAATTAAATTTTTCTGTCGATATATGTACATAATGTGACTTTAAAATAAAATTTTTTACAACTAGTCAATATTAAAGGTCTTTCAAGCTCAAATACATACCATTGACATCATCAAGCTAGGCACACTTCAGGTTTGATGTCTAGAGGGTAGTGCTATTTACAATATAATCCATACTACAATACAGTTAAATATTATAACAAATCCAAATAAAACGCTTTCGTGTGCTGTGAAGGTATTACAAAACATCAAATCTACGACCTCATCGAATCGAAAAAATTCTTAAAATAATTCCATTATTCGTTTGCATTTCCCTGCCTCTCTGCTTAAGATTTTGCCAACAAATTCCTTTTGCTCCCTGCATTTTGAAGACTCTTTCTTCACAGCAACAGCTTACAGTTATCCTCGCGCAATTACTGTTTTTTTTTTTTCCTCTGGTAGAATTATTTATAGCAATGTCCTTGTTTGTTCGCGAAAACTGTGCACAAAAACAGATAAGCCAAATGCAAAAGGATTTGCTTATTTTGACTCTCTTCCCAGGTTTGGCCATTTTATCGTTGTGAAACAGGCTACCAAGTAAATCCTCGGCAAAACCCCCCGCTTTCACACAAACTTCAACGGTTGGTGTTGCCAGTGTTGTTCTCTCTTTTGCCATCATCAGTGGGATCTCCAGCGCAACGATTACAGTTCAACGCGTGCCAAAACCCTTTGGGAAAGGAATGCATTTTTGCCTTTTTGAAAATCATTTTGGAATTTGTCCAAATAATATATCCTTGTGGGGGATTTGAATATTTCAGTTTCAACTTAACAGCTCGCTTTATAGTGCCAACATTTTCAAAAAAAAAAAGCCCTTCCCAATAATATTTAGTTCTCATTTTGGATGCATGTTCTTTTTCCATTTTAAGCTGATGATGGAGGAAAAGAGGATTTTCATGAAAATTTGATGTCTACCTCAACCGAATAACTTTTTTTTCATCCTTATATGAAACTTAATTTTCGGCTGCTATTCCTTTTGACTATAAGTTTAAATCTGAAATTGTTCTTCAAACACCCTCACTTACATACATGATTTATCTAATATATTCGGAGAAACCTCAAAAGGAATTTCGATTTGAAATTTTTCTATGTATGTGTCTGCCTACATATATTTATGGTATAAAAGCCCAAATCGAAATTCTCTCTTGATCATAAATAATATACCATTATCAAATTCTGGAATATTTGAGTTTCCGATTAGGTATGATGCTGCTGGTGGTAGGTACTGCATTTTTGGGGTTGTACACCACCCAAAATACACTTCTTTCGGTTAGAGCTCCTATAGCTTCCTCTTCCTCTGGTCTAGACAAATTGAAAATGCCAAATAATACCGAATTTATGTATTAGTTGTGACTCTTGGAAAGCTTATAGGGGCTTGATTTGCTAACAAATTTTAAGTTTTGCACAATAAGAAAGTGGAGTGTGGTTCTTTTAATTCATATTGAATGTTTGGTTTTTGAATATTAATAAGTTCTTATTTATCAATCGACCACAATTTCATTTCGAGGGAATATTTCGATTACGGACAGGTCCAATGAATATAAGCAGGAATGATATTTCGGAACTTAGTTTTTAATGATTTGTTAGGGACTCCAAATTTAATCTTATCATTTTAATTATAGATACTTTATAAGCAAGGTATATATTTTTAAAAATCATTTTATGAGGACCGAATCGTTCGAGCTTTCTCTCGTAGCTTATAATTTTAATGTAGCAGATTTAAGATAAACATAATTTTATTAATGAAATATAATATCGTTATACAAAAGTTTTAAAGTTAAAATATAAATTATTACTATAAACTTGTTATTTAAATATGTAGCTTAAAAAGCAGGATCTCAAAATATATATACGAATTTATGAAGAACAAAATCAAAAATCGTAAAAGTGACTTCTTGAATTGATATGCCAGCTTTAAGTATTTAATAAAATACAATTTTACCCAACATTAAAAAAAATCATTAACACATATTTTTAAGATAATGAAAAAAATGTGATTATTTTTAAAAAATTCAATAGTTTTTTTTTTTGAAAATGTGTGTATGCAAAATTGTTAAGATTGTAGGGCACCTCATTTATATAAAATTAGCTCGATATCAGTAAGCCGTTATCGAAAAATTTTAAAATTAAAAGATTTGTTCTAAGACAAGAATTCTTAAAAAGAGTTATTAGAAAACTTTTTCCTTACCAAATTATTAACAATACTAATAAGTATTTTGGTTTACCAAAATCGTTGAGCCTTTTTGAAATAAATATTTGTTAGTATTTTAGTTTTATTGAAGGTACCGTTATTTATGGGGCTAAATAAAAATATTGAATTTCCCCTTTAGGGAATCAAAAGTTAAAAAAATATTTTTTTAAACATAACACTTCTCTTTTAGGAACAAAACTAATATGCTTATTTAAGATTTAACACCTTATATACTTATAATTATAAACATAATTTATAAAAAAATCATTCACACGTTTAATATCTTAAATACACATTTATGTTTCGTATTGTCTTTGAATTTGAAAGGGCCTTCAGTCTAAGAACTTTGATCGAAATCGGTGAAGCCGTTAACGATAAAATATATGATAGGCACCGTAACAACCGTTGTTGGTTAAACTTTGATTTAATTTTTGACAAGCCTACAGTAGCAGGTATTAGGCCTGGGTAAGTTATAGAATTGCTTCCCAATCATAACAACAAAACCATACCAAGCGTATTCCATATCGCTTGATAAAAAATACAATTAAGTATTATGCCCACCAAGCATATTTCGTTAAATAGACATAAATATAAACTAAGGCAAACAAAGAATATCTAATGTAAACAAAGATCGACAAAATATCCAAAAATAAAACTAATAATAAACATTACCGTCAACGATCAAAAACAATAAAATCGAATCATCATACAATATGATGATAATGTATGTATGGACCAATATACACTAGTCCGTAAGAAGACTTAGGAATACCAATTTACATTATATACTTTTAGTCTGTAAGAAGAATTAAGAATACGAATGTAAACTCCCTCCCATTGTTCTGAAGATGTGTTCTTCAACGCTGGCAAAACCACTGCGTAAGCTTTTCCATCTGTCCTACTCTACTGGTCTCTTTCCGAGTGGATGGAAAACAGCATTTGTCCAGCCTGTCCCTAAAAAAGGCATGTCTTCTTCCCCCTCCAACTATCGACCAATTGCGCTTACGTCCCTTCTTTCCAAGGTCATGGAAACGCTGATAAATTTTCAGATTAAAAATTATCTCGAAGAACGAAAGCTTCTTAATGACCGGCAGTACGGCTTTCGTAGCAATAGGTCCACTGGTGATCTGATGGTATGTCTCACCGAACAGAGGCACAAATCTTTACATCGTTTTGGAGAAAGTAAGATTATTGCGCTTTATATTTCAAAAGCATTTGATAGAGTTTGGCATCAAGCTCTCTTATCGAAAATGCTTGTATTTGGTATCGATGAATCTCTTCTTCGTTGGATTAGAAATTACCTTTCAGACCGATCAATACAAGTTTTATTGGACGGTTTTAAGTCTGACATCTACAAAATAAATGCCGACCCTCTTTCTTATATTCATAAACGATCTTTTATCTGGAACTTCTAATCCATTAAACTGTTTTGCTGACGACAGTACCCTCAGCTTTTCATATTCGTTTCTTGATTCACATCCATGTCCTTCAGATATGGAACTTCAACGGCAGCGTGTGATAAGCTCATTCAATTCTGACCTCGACAGCATTGTCCAATGTGGAAACAAAAACCGTGTAGAATTTAATGCTTATCCCAAAACTCAATGCTGTCTCCTGTCATTAAAGCGGAACCCACCCCCATTATGCTGCTATCCATGAGCGGCACTTGCATTGAGGAAACTGAACAGCTTTCAGTCCTCGGTATGTGTGTCACAGACCACATTTTGTGACACGACCACATATTTGACATCGCCAAAAATGCTGCTAGGTGTTTAGGTTTTCTCCGTCGATGCAAGAAATTTGTCTCCCCCTCTGATCTGGCTGTGATCAAAGCCTTTATTCGTCCAAAACTTGAGTACAACTCCCATATTTGGGCAGGTGCTTCAACAACCCACTTGAGTTTATTGGATAAAATTCAAAAGAAAGCTCTTAAAATGATTGGTGAAAGAACTATAACGGAAGCGTTCACATCTCTGGAGCACCGTCATAATGATTCATGCCTTTCGTTATTTTACCGTTATTTTAACAAACAGTGCTCTAGTGAAATAGCCAGTTGCATTTATCCCCTTAAACAATTCCACCGTAATACTCGCGCTTCTAGGAATGCCCATCAGTTTACTCTTGAGCCCAACTTCGGACGTACTGTTAAGTACAGAGATTCTTTCTTCAGTCGCACTACTTTTACTACTTTTCTTCAGAATGCTCTACCCAACTCAATTCCCCCCCCCCTATTGTGATCTACAGATATTCAAAAGCAATGTGTATCGGTATCTCCTTTTCAATCCCCTCCAACCTACCTATCGCTCGTGCTGTGTACAACACTTTAAGGGTAGTCATAACCCCTTTCGCGCGCGCTAAATTTAAAAAAAATAAATAAATAACAATATAAAAAGGGTTTTTCCTAACAAAAGAAGTCAGTTGTATCTCGACACTCCTACGTATAGCAGAAGATTTCCCCCCCCCCTCCCCAAGTGGTAAGGGATCTGATGCTCAAAATAAATAAATAAAATAAAATGATTTGAATTCCCAATGCGTTTTCTTTTATTTTAAATCTTTTTAAAAAAGATCCCGGAGGATCAAAATTTAAAATTGGTACATAGTTATTTTTTGTTCAATATCGTCAGAGCTTTTTGTGGGATAAAAAAAAACTGTTTTTTATAAAAGTTATATCGGCCGGTATCATGATTTTTGAAGCTAAAAAAAACTTCAATTTTTCTTCTAGGATATAACATAAAAATAATCTGTGCACCAAGTTTTAAGTAAACCGTTCACTAATTCAGAGCTCAGGCTCTAGCTCAATGTATGCCTGGACGCACAGGCTCACAAACAAACAAACCGACACTTGAGGTACGCCAAAAGGAAAAAAACTTTTTTTGGATTTCTCCATAATCATAGCGTTGGTTTGGACTAAAACCTCAAAAGAAACCAATATGTACATATCAAGTGAAATTTCCTCTTAAAAATGTAGTTTTTCATGCACCCGAAAAACAACGAAGAAGAAGGTCGTTTCATAAGTCTGATTTTAAAGTTATTATTTTAAGTTTTATGTATTACTGTGAAATATTGCATCACGGAAGATACGGCAACATTTCAATATATCCTACTCAATTACTTCTGTTATAAACATAACCATTAGAATATCAAGAGCGTTCTCAATATACGTTCTCAAAATACGTAGCTTCTTAAACATTTTAAACCTAAAATTAAAACAAATAGGTTGTAAATTTGACAAACGAAAGTTTGTACATCCTTCGTATCATATTTACGTAAGCTAAAGTATTTGGCTTCCAGGGTATTCGCTTCAATGAAAACAAAAGAGTAAGTCATGGATTTTTTAGCTTGGCCATCAAATTTATTTATAGTCTTTTGTCCTATACCATAAAAGATCGTAGAACACTTATTTTAAATATGCCTTAACATTAAACAATTAAAAACAAATCAATAAAATAATCCAAATTTTATGAATTCCCCTTTTACTTTGTGCAATGGCAAATTTTCGCATGTTCTACAGGAAGTTACTTAAATGGGGCTCATTATTTAAAGCTGCTTTTTCATCCAATTAAATTCCTTCTATGTACCAACATTCTCAAGATACTCAACTAAAGTACCAACCGAGAGTAGAGTGTTCTAACGCTCGTCATCAATTAATCAATCAGAAGTGGCGGCGCGGCGCTTCTTGAAGCATTCCTTTTTGCCGAGAGAGTCCTCGACGTGACAAATGGTGTAATTTTAATTTTACCCCTCTCTTACACCCCCTTCCCATTTCCATCCATATCACCCACTATATTCACTCAATGTCTCTATGTATTGTATATCTGAAGCATGTTTTTTAAATGCCAAGTGGTGCGAACTGAATGAGGCCTGGGCGCGGGCGGCCGGCGCGGCGGTGTGGCATGGTAAGGCGCGATGGGGTATGGGGAGGTTGAATGAGCTGTTGCATCCCTAGCGGGGGTTTTTAACTGTCACGTTGTCACAAAACGCAGAGGAGAAAAAAACCCTCTTGGGTCTCGCATGGAAAGTCATCACATCACCATTCCAAGCGTGCAGTTTATAGAACTCTTGCCTAAAGGGAGCTCTCTTTGACTGCTCTGGGTGGCTATTCCATTTCCATTCAGCGATTTCATGTTGGATTTCACTCTTGGATACGTTTGGTTGGGGCTAGCGGTGTGGTACACAAACACATAGTGTAATGCAGTGGTGTCGGGAAATCAATTTAAAATTGAATTTAAGAATTAATGGTGGATGACTAGTCGTGACGGAAAAGGGCATTAAGTATGGATTCATGTTAAAAACTTTGAGTGGTTTGCGTTATTGAATAAATGGATTTAAAAATATGTAAGAAGAGGTCATCATCATAACTTTCGTTTGAAGTAGATTAACTTATGGATGTATATCGACGATGTTGTTTTGCAGAGTTGATTGAATTAACTTGATTAATGTAATTATTAAATGTTCATGAAATCAACTTGTAACAAGGGAATTCAAGTAAACGTAAAATGTTAATGGATCATATCAAACAAAAATATTTTTTAATTGGATTTAACTTAATAACTAAATATACAGAAATGTATAGCTAAATATACACAAATTTATAGCTACAGGTAAGAAAAATTTCTGCAAAAAGTACTTAACTGATTGTGATTATATATGGTTTATGTCTTCTTTTGTGGTTTTACTAAATTGCATCATTCGGTTAAAGAACAAAGTTCGAAAAGGTTGACTTTAGAAAAAAAAATATAATTGTTTTTATACTTTTACCGGTTTTGTCCCGTTTTTTTTTTTTGTTGTAAAAATCAATGGGGACCTCGTTTATTGTCATCATACAAATAAATTATGACACCAAGTGTTTCAGTTTCAACACAAATGAATATCTTGTAAGCAATAGCTTCAATATTTGCGTGCTCATCAATACAATTGCTATACAATACCTTGTGGTCTCACAGTGTACAAACATCTTAAGTACAATTTCAGCTTAGGATCAGTTCTAAGCCAACAACTATGAAAGTCTATGAAAAATATTTGAACAACTAGACCGCTGAAGCTTATTGATCCTTAAGCGTAGAACCACTATTAAGTGTGGAAATCAGAAGACTTCTGTAGACGGAATGTTGAACATAATTATGTCAGTTACAAAACAGCAGCAGCCTTAGCTGTAGGCCCACTTGAACTTGATGACCAGTATCACCTGAAGTAAGAGGAAACTAGTGCAGTGTGTACTGACCCCTATGTTCCTCCTTATAATACATAGCTTATAACCGCGATAGGTTTTTGTTTTTGCCAAAAAATGCGATTCGGGTAATCCTAGTATAGTGCAGTCAAATTGTGATATAAGGTTACAAAGTTTTAGTATTTTTGAATTTTTTGATACATAGTTTAGGTTGGAACAGTGTTAAAAAATATCTTTTTTACTAATACCAATAACCTATATAAATTTTGAAAGTAATACGAAACTTGTTTCTATTATACTTTCCACTATGAAGCTCCTTGAATTTTAATATTTTATCAAAAATACAAAACGAAGAAGTTGAATTTGGTCTTCAAGTAATTTTTGACATTGAACTCAAATCCGTTGTCCATATTTTACCATCTTTTCAGATTTTTAAGAAATTATCGTTTGAAAACGAAAAAACGCGCTTATTTGTTTTTTTATTTCTTAAAAGTTGCTAAACTTATCAATTTTTGGAAGGGCTGGCCACGAGACGAGACTCTGCGAGACTTTTGTAAGTCTCGTCTCGGTCTTGTTTAAAATCGAAAATTTTCAGTCTCGTCTCGGTCTCGTGTCGGTCTCGTATAATTAAGTCTCGTCTCGGTCTCCTCTCCGAAAAATACGATTTCCGGACAATCTGATGATTATTGGAACGATATATTTTTGAGTATAGTTTGAATATGTGCAGAAGAAAATAAATATTTAACTGAAATTGTTTTTTTTTTTAATTTATTAGACTCTCTGTAAATTTCTGTCCAAATATACAGTCTCGTCTCGGTCTAGTCTCGTCTCGCCTCGTCTCGGTCTTGTCATGCGAGACCGAGATCGAGACAGAGACATTTCTCGTCTCGTGGCCAGCCCTAATTTTTGGGATCAGAATTTAGTTTAAATCATTCCAATAACTTTTTTCCCGATAAAATCTAAATTATATTTTAGCTTTCACCAATTTTTCACTATTTGAGGTTATGCAACAACGCGAGGTAATTTTTTTCTGGAAAATTAGCAACGATTTCTCAAAAACGTAGACTTTTTTAATGATTCAGTTTTAATCTGTCCAAAACAGAGAAAAAAACAACGTAAAATCAAAGCAAAAAACTTTGATTCTAAGATTTTTCGGAACGATTTGGCGCCAACGCCAAAAATTCTTAAATCAAAGTTAAGCGACTTTATTTCGAAGTGATTCCATACTTAAAAACAAACTAGATTTACTACGTTTATATGTTGATTTAAAGTGGAATAATAGGTAAATCAAAGTCATCCATCTTTTAAAACAACATTTATCTACTTCGAATCAACGAAGATTGAACTTCGCTTAGTTAGGTATTGATTCAAAATGGCTACCCACGCCACGCTTCTTTGTTTGAATTTATGTAAGACAAAGACAAATGTATATTCATGCTCGGATCATTTTATTTTTGTGGTGAATCATTTATTTGTGACGAATTAAGTGAGTCGTATAATGCTATGAGAAATGCATAGTAATAAATATAGGAAAAATAATTAAATGTTGTTTTTGGATTATATGAGAGTGAATTTTGAGTGCGCGTTTAATTTGTTCACAAATGTAGGGGAGCTACTTCGAAAAACTACAACGCGCTCTCAAAATTCTTTGTATTAAGCTTACAAACACAAACAAATTTAGGTTTACTTAACTATGCAACACTTTGAAACTACGTTGATGACACTTTAAATGCCACAAAAGTGGATCGCAATGTAAAATGTGGATTTTAATGTAAAAATGAATACGTTCCACTTTGAAACAAGGTTGAGCGCACTTTAAATGTCGAACTCAATTTAAAAATGATAATGTTTCACTTTAAAATAACATAGGACGGATTGTAAATGTACAAAAGTTGATTTCAATGTATAAATAAATACGTTTTACTTTGAAACTAGGCTGAATCTCTTAAAATTCCGTCGCATATTCAAATGAACATTGTTTCAACTTAAAAATGAAAATGCTCCACTTCATTTAAAATACTTTAGATCAAATACGAGCGTATTTAATTTTAGATCGCCTTTCTTCCCTCAGTGAATATCCCTTTACTCTCCGATAAATCTCTTCTTAAAATAAATTTGTGTGTGTTGCAATGTTTACATATGAAACCATATTTTATACTATGGGGTCGCTTAGAGTCGAATTTTCCAATGATGTGAAATCTCTTCAGACAAAACCACCAAATTTTTTGAAGGTACTTCTTAGGTCTTTAGTTTGCAATTTTTGGTAGCGCCCATCTCTATTCCCTCACAACAAATATGTACCTATACTTAAACGCCAAATTTGTGGACCTAAGGCCTAATTTGTTCGCTTTCCATTAAATTTAAATTTGCTATTGAAAATTAGAAATTGATCGATTTTAAATATTTGTATTTATTCACCCTCCTTTAACGATTTAAAATGAAGTTTCCTCTATTAACTTATTGTTTTTTTTTTTTCATAACTAATTGTTTAATTAATTTAAAATTGGTTTTAGCTCGAACGACAAAATCCTCTTTTTAAGGGGGATGTTTACTCATAATAGAGAGTTAACTAACTGTTTCCTTTTATTCACTCTCAATTAGCGTTGACAGTCGATATTTTGTTTGCTTTTTTTTGCTATCATAAAGTGCGATGTGGGAAACAAAACAAGATTTCAAAAACATTGTGGTGGAAAAAAAATCTACAACTATTTTAATGTTTTTAATGCACTGAATACGAATCAAACATCAACATTACCCTATAACGTTTGGTTTTTGAAATTCTTCAATATTAAAGTGGAAAAAACTGTTTTGCAACGATTAATGATTGCAATATAGAGAAACACCTAAAGAAATTATTTAGGGGCTGGATTTTTATTCAGTGTACCAAAAATATTCCAAAAAGTATAGTTTGTTTTTTTTCAACTTTGCCGATTTTGATTACACAAAAACTGACTGTCAACTCTTATTGAGAGCTAAAAAACAAACGCTATTTTAAACTTGATTTAGTGCTAAATTGATAGTTCATCAGTCAAAATAAAATAAAAATCCCTAGGATATTTTTAAAAAGCATATAAATTTAAAGCAGCAATTTTTTAAGCGATCCAGTTAACTAAAGGCGAGTGAATGAATCAAAAATTAATTAAGTGTTCTTAGTGTCAATTTTATATTAATCGTTGTATTAGTTATAACGACAAAATTCAGTTTTTATTGGATTGTGAAAAAATTGGCCCTTAGTGATTTAAAAGCCGAGATATTGATAAATATATAATATACATTCTAAAAAAATGGCCTCTTTAAAATCCAAGATTGCCGACCGTGGAAACGGGTCCTACCAAAAATTGCTAGCCTTAAGGACCTATGTATGACCTGAAAAAAATCATTGATTTTGTTCAGAAAAAACACATTTTCATGCTAAACGAACTAAATACGAGTATAACGATTACTTGCAAACTGAATTTTGAAGAAAAATAAAGATCAGCAATTTGCAAAATCTTGGCGAAAGCATAATTCATTATCGTTTTTCTATAACCTCAAAAAAAGCAAAAAAACACTTCTGTTTATTTAAAAAAATATATAATCATCATATGCTAAATATGATCACTTATTCTTAAGAAGCAGTAGATATAATAGTACCCGACTTGTGTTGGGAGCGAAAATATGTTAATTGTGGGATATATTGTATCATTCATGCATTAAAGTTAGATCTTTTAATCTTTTAAAGCATTTCAATTTTCAAAGAAGAATTTATGTCACTTTCAGCATAGCTCAAACTCAAAGTATATACAGTAGATTTATACACATTTCTTGGCTTTCTGTTTACCTTTAAGAACTTACTTTTACTCTTAAGAATTTGTTTCTTATCTTTACTTATTGACACAAATATTTTCTTGAAACGTTAACGCTCTTATATCCCCTTCAAGATATTCTAAACTCGAATGTGGAAATGTCAAACTGTCTTTATGCCACTCAGAAAATTTGTTTCTATTTGTATAAAAGCAAACATTTATGCTTAACTACATATACAAACAGAAATAAGGATAGAAAAGGCTTAATGTGTGCATGTATGTATGTTAATATGTGTCATCCCAGTAATTGCTGTCCTTGGTATATAAACTTATAAAATGAACCCACTGTCAGTTTTATACAAATTCATATGAAGCCATGCACACATTTTGCCTCTTATTCTCTTTTCTATGTTGAATCAATGACACCATCACTTAGAGATTACCTACTTAGGGTTTTTTAAGCAAAATGAATTCATATTGTAGATATACATATAGGTATATCAAAACTAGTACTATAATTCCTTCTGCTTTCTCACTCAAATGAATTCACACCAAAAGCTATACCTATGCACTCTTAAGTGATGCTAAGAATAGCATTTTGAAGTAAGCCCTTCTGGGATTTCTTAGGGTTTGAAAAGTGCATCAAGCTGAAGGAAGCCTGTGGCTTCATGTCAAATTTATATAATGTGTGTAGGAGTAGACAGCTGTACGTAAAACGTTAGTTACTGACTTTTTTTTACAAGCAACCCTCTGGTACGTCCTTGTGCAAATAGTTTATTTTTTGCCTGCCCACACCCGTTTAGTGTGTCTATTTACATAGAAAAAAGTACCTACTTCGGATATCGGTTGAGTAGAAACTTCTTTTTTGGCCTTAAGTCGGATCCTGATGCCTCTCGACGGTAAAGATGGTAAATAATATAAAAAGCAAGAAAGTTTAGTATTTTGCTTGAATGATCTCGGTATTTTTTAAGGAGTTTAAATATTTCAAAAAAAAAATTAAGAAGGAACTCTAATCAAGAAAATTCATAAAATAAATATCTAAAGATCAAGTGACCTCAATTCCAACATTTGTGTTCCGCCCAGGTACGGTACTTGGTTCATCATCATGATGATTTCGTTCTAAGTGGCGAATTTCAGTTAATGTTTACAGCAAGAAGGTATGTACTGTGAATATTATTATTTTTACTGGATAATTCTACTGTCGCAGGAGTTGAGGTCGCTTGATCTTTTGGTATTTATTGTATAAATTTTCTTGATTAGGGTACCTAGTTATTATTTAAAAAATAATTAAACTCCTTAAAAAACCGAGTCATGCATAGGTCACTTGAGCTAAAAGTAGGGCTGGCTACGAGACGAGAAAAGTCTCGATCTCGTTACGCGAGATCGAGACCGAGACGAGACTGTATAATTGTACCAAAATTTACAGAGAGTCTAATACATTAAAAAATCAAATTCAAGTTAAATATTTATTTTCTTCTGCACATATTCAAACGATAATCGAAAACTTTTTTACTTAAACTTATTTTTCGGAGACGAGATCGAGACGAGACTTAATTATACAAGGCCTACACGAGACCGAGGCGAGACTGAAAATTTTCGATTTTAACGAGACCGGACGAGACCTACAAAAGTCTCGCAGAGTCTCGTCTCGTGGCCAGCCCTAGCTAAAAGCATTTTTGTTAAATATAAAAAAGACGTTTTCTCAAAATGGTAATTTTTTGATTGATTCCGATTTGGAAGTGTCAATTGTTGTTTACTTCAAAAACCCTTTAAATTAAGCTTGAGAAAATGCCCCAACATTTGAAGGTTTAAGTCTAAAAATCAAAAGAAAGATAAAGTATGAGCGAATAAACCACTTCGATGTCCATATCATCCAATTCAGGCCACAAGAAGTTGGTGATCATCGACTGGAGCGATTGCCGTTGAATGTGATGGCCTGGCCAAAGGTACGGACCGATGACGCCTCCAGCCCGAAATCCACACCAAACAGTAACTTTATTCGGATCCATTGGAACCTCGTGAATCTCGCGTGGATTGGTGTCGTCCCCAATCCGGCAGTTTCGCTTATTCACGTACCCATTCATCCGAAAATGGGCCTCAATCATTTGCACGTGTTGCTCAACGCTGTAACTTACCTAGATGATTTGTCTTTAGTAAATGATTAAAAGACAATATTTTGACAGAAAGTAAAAGAAACAATATGGCCGCCACAAGCTGTCAAAATCAACCCGTCCCTATTGGAAAACCCGTTTAAAATTTACAGAAAAAAAAACAACTCAACTGTCCTTTTTTATTTTCTTTGTTTTTTTTTTAATAAGATAAAGCCATACAAGTTTTAAAAATCACATTCCAATTTTCTAGTCCATTTTATTGTTAAAGGCACAAAATTGTAATTCTTTGTGTTTTTTTCTTTACTTAGCCAAGGTCGAAAAATATTTGTTTAATACCACCCTTTTTCTCTCTGGTGGTCAAACGGCAAACCTTAATACACTTGAACAAGTGAACAAAACCTACATTTTAAATTAAATTATTTAATTATAGGCTTTTGTATGTTGTCACCAAACTGAGGAAAGATACCTTAGATTTGTTATCGTTTTTTTTTTTTTTTTCTTAATGTTGTTATATTGGTCATCATACACCTTGAATTTTTCTATGACCATAATAAATACATTCACACTTCAGAGATTCCATACAAAATATTTTCTTTGTTTGGGAGGTTTTCTTGTTAAATACAAAAAATCCCATTGCATACCAGTATTGTAAAAATGTGTTTTTTTCTTTATTTCCAACAGAGCTTTAAATTGTAGAAATTAGCACAGCAAATATAATAAATGTATAACTTAGGCATTTTTTTCTTTAGAGATTTTCCTGTATTACAGAGGTATGTTATATTTAATGGACCCATTATACCAGTTACCCATTTGCCATTGAAATGTTTTTTTTTTTTAATTTCTCAAACAGTAATGACAATTTATGTTAAATTAATGTAATTAACTATTAAATATTCAACAATGTAAAATTAAAATTAAATTTAAAAAAAATCAAATTTCACGTTTTGTTCTTTTTCAAGTTTTGTGTTACTTATAATCTAATTTTTTGCAAAAGACAAAATTGAATATTCAATTGCATGAAAGTAGGTTAATTTTTTCCATACAAAATAAAGACTTCAAATGTCTAGACACAAATTCAAGTTCAAATTACTTTCTACAACTTGGTTGTCGTTGATCATAATAAAGCTGCCAACTATGGGTCACTTATAACTTTTTATAGATAACCAAACAATTTCTATTAGTTTTATCTTGTACGTTTATCTTCTAAAGCATCCTACATCAATTTTAAAACTCAATTGCTTGAGAAAATAAGTCCAGTAATTGAAAAACTCCGTAAAGTTTAAGGGATGAAAAAGTCCCCAAAAACTGTTTAAATTACATATATGCCGACATCTTAAGCATTTATAATTTTTTTTAAATCAATTTATTTTAAATAAAAAAAAACTCCATGATGTCATCTCTAACATATATGAATATGAAAATCTTTCTTCTTTAACCAAGAATTTTAAACATTTAAATTTCTATCTGAATATTTAATAAACATTTGCTGAACGTTGGCCTCTTGGCAAATCTAAATGAGTACCGGTGCCGGTCTCTCTAGATGTTTATGTTGGCTTTGGCTTATAGATACATAAATGTACGTATATATGTATGTATAAGTTTCTTTGCCAAATTAAAGGAATTTCAAATGAGATGCGCACATGTTTGCAATTCAAAAGAAAAATTTTAGCGGAGCAATATGAGTTCTTACATTATTAATGTGGACGAAGGATAAAAGAAACTAACCAAATATTTTATGTTGTTGGCTAAATGGACGTTGACTGTTGTTTTTCGATGTGTATGTATGAAAGTGTTTGATGGTTTTACTTTAGCCGAATTGTTGTGTCTATTAGTATTACTTAGATAAGTTATCAAAATATATTTATGGTTTGTGCCATCAGCTTTGACATTCTAATTAAATATGTAAAATTCATAATACTTATGATGTTCTATTTATTTAACACTCTTCCCTTGCATTATAGATAAGAATTAAGTAATTGTTTTTTAGTTGTTCTGTAGACCAATTATATTTGTTTCATGTCAAAACACATTCGGAGTTTTATACAAAGAAAAAAAAAATTTGGTTGTCCGTCTGTTTATTCAAGGTAAACCTAAATGGGTCGGTCGGTAGTAGAAAATTCGATTTTTACAGGAACTGGTAGATACTATAAGTCAAGATATGGACTCGCAAACATTATTAAGCTCGAGATTTTGAAAAAAAAATCATCTACGGTTTTGAAGAAATTCCGTTTATTACTGTAAGGAAGTGTTACTTTTTGATAATTTTTATATTCGAAAAATAGTTATTGTTGTTACCTTTAAAGAAGAACCTCTTGGGGGGTTTGATTTTCTGGAAAACAGAAACGGATGTTTTTATATTTTTCTTTCGGAAAAGTTTCTCAAATGTATAAAAAACTATTTTTTGAAATAAAAAAAAAAAAAAAAATTGGGAAATATGTATATGTATTTCAAAAATTATTTGTCATTTTTTTTGAAACTTTGTATTGAGTGATTTACTAACATTTTCTAGAACTCATGCCCTTTAAACCAAAAATAATGGTAGGTACATACCACATTTTATTATTATAAATATTTATTATTTTTTCGAATACAACTACAATAATTTTAATTATTCAATCTACTCCAAAAAAAAAAGAAAAAACAATTTTACTTTGCATTGGTATTAACATAATGGCGGAACAGACCAAGATGGTAACAATAGAATAGACAAAGCCCGTTGTACATTTGGCATACTATCTTCTGCCTATGGAACTCCAATAAAATATCATTACGCACTAAGTTGAAGCTCTTCGAATTCAAATTATAAAATCCGTGCTATTATACGCCTGTGAAACATGGAAATGACCTGCCATCATCTCGAGCAGGTTACCGGCGTTTGTGTCTGCGGCACATTGTCCAGATCCAATATCCAACGTCAAACTGTGGATTAGGGCCAATCAGAATAAAACTGTATGCAGACATCAATCAACTGAGGAAACCAGACAATAAAATTGGGGAGCAGTCTTTTGATTGGAATCCGCAAGGCCCGAGGCGTGTTGGAAGACCAAAAACAATATAGAGGTCAACTGTATTGGTGAAAGCTAGGTCTTAGAATGTTCAAACGTGGTCATAGCTAAGGACCCTTGCGTCAAATAGGGACACAGATAAGGATTTCTTTGCTGCCCTGTGCTCCAGAAGGAGTTGAATAGCTGTTTAGGTGGCCGAAAACCAAATATTGTTGTTAACAGTATATACTTCTTATCATAGGACCATTTCTTGGGTGGCGCAACGGCTCGTGAAGAACCAGGGCCTAGTGACTATCAACTCGCAACCATTCCTATGTGTGCGTGTCGACAGGAATGGAAGCGACCTACAATTTTATGCCGAATCCGAACGGCTAGACGAGAAGCACTTTATTCATGACAAGTTATACTCTTGAAGGATTTGTCAATTCCTCGCAAGAGGCAGTAAGCCCTGAAAAAAATGTTAGTTTTTAGGTGGACGAGGCTGAGAAGTGAAGCCAGACCTCCAGCATGACAGTCCATCGCAATAACCATTACACTACGGGGTACTACAAAATAGAATGAAACCCTGATCAAAATCCGAATGAATCAATACTGTCCTTTCTTTTAAAAATGTGTCTGTCAAAAATGGATTATTTCTCTTTAAAGTGCTGCCCCCACTCAAAGCTTAATCATGGACTATGGACGTATCTGTTGTAAAACAATGATTTCATTCGTTAAATCTGCGGGTTAAGAGTATTTGACCTCATGTATTATTATAAAATGTATGCAAGCCAATATGCTATATAAATAATGATTAAAATTTAAAACCAATATACAATATATGTATATAGGAACCAAAAAGTATGATTATTTCTTAAATTATTTTCTATATTATTTTCGTTACATTTATAAATAAATTGATAATACTAATTTTATTATGAGAATAGCAACTCAATTTGCTTCTAAAAAGGGAAAATTGTTTGAATTGACCTTTGTTTGCCACTACGAAATATATGAAACAAATCATTTCGCAGAAAAGCTCTTGGAAAAGTTGATAATATATATACGTAATTTATGTTTAATTTTGATAAAACGACCTTCTTATAAAACACTTAAGTACAATTTTCTGCCTCCATTGCTATTCAATGAAGTAAAAGTCAATTTATTTTGTATCTTATAAATTGTAAATACAAAAAATAAATATTTACTTAAATCAAAAATAATCGCATTTACTCGCGTAGTTTATTCATTCCATGAGACTTAAAGAAGCACCAATTGTATTGACATTATACAAACAGATCAATTACTGTTTCTCAAATTATACTCGTACATACGTATATTTTTATTCATTTGAATTTGAAGAAAACAAAATCAAACAAACCTCGGGAAGAGATTCGAGAGTAAAACTTTTTTTTTTTTGAAAAATTTGACACGCTATACCAAAAAATATAACAAACCAACCGAGACAGCATCCATCCTTCGGGGGAAAAATATAACTCTGCGGGCGCAAAACTGAAAGTAATGAATTCTTGTTTGTTTTTTAATATCCTGCGCGTGATATTCACCGGGGGAATCAAATTCTAGCAAGTTGATTGCTGCAAATTAAATTTTAATTTTGTAAAAGTATCTTGAAAAGTTTTTATGTAGGTGTAGGTGCCTCTGCCTATAACATAATATGATGAAGATAATGTTGATTTTGACAATTCTTAGTAATCAAAATTTTGGTAAAATTTTAAAGGAGTGATAATTTTTTTTTAATTAAATTTTTCCCTCCGATTGCAAGACAGATTGTATTTTAAACAAAGTGTTCCAATTTCAATTAAAACTTATTCCTCTAAAATTCACTATTTCTTGCACTATATCTAACAGCCACATCCTTAAATTTCCATTAAAAACTTAAATAAAAGCTTGATATCTTTACACGCATAATCTTATATCCTGTATCTGTCTCTTATCAAGACTTTTTAACTAACCGAAAGAAGACACGTTCTTTACTTTAACCAGATCCGCGAATAATCCTTGCAGCCCACACTTATTATTTGTACGTATAAGAAGGTTATCCTTCCGTGATGTTAAAACTAAATAACCTCCTTTGACAGCTGACAATAGCATAAAGAACACAACAAATCGTTTAGAATCCGCATATCGTCTGTAAATTACGTAGGTAGGTATATAAACTATAACCGTTCTAGCGTTCATGTTTCGTCCGGAGCTGATTTAAGTACTTCCATCCTACTCCACATAAATAAAACAGACTGAAATGTCCGCCTCTAGGGCGTAATATAGATAAGATTGTGCCAGAGAAGAATCGAACGTCCTTTTTAGCCACTTAAGTTTTGCTTGTGGTTTGTGTGTGGACAATAGAGCCTTATATCTTATGTACTGGCATTACCAATAAACGTATATACTTGGGTGACAGGAGGGTGGGTGATGTGAGCCCTAAATATCATCTCATAAACGTGATAGTGAAACGCCAAACACCAGAGGCAAGGTTCAAGAGCTTAATGGATGTTTATATATGCATTTGAATTGGTTAGAAGAGGTCCTTGATTAGGTACTTTTGGGGTTCGCTCTGTGGTGGTGTCATAATAAAAATATTGAATTGCACAACAAATCACACCCTTAGGTGACCTTTTATGTCTTTTTTTAATGTTTAATTTGGGCTTTGGTATAATTTTCATAAGAACTTAATAAACTTTTAAATGAAAATCCACAGGTGTGTAAAATTGTTTTGTGTATTTTTTTTTAAATTCTGTTGTTGTTGTTTTAGCTTAGATTTTTGTTTCGGTTGTCCTACCTGTCGACTTGCCGCTTGCTGTGTGCTGTGTCCTCAAAACAGCTTTTCCCCACTCTATGATGGCAAAATTTTAATTTTCTGTGTCGACCATCAAACCCATAAAAGGACAACGATACCCAGTTAAGCTAATGGAAATTCTAAATCCTGTTTTTTTTTTTGTTGTTTTTGTTGAAGCTAATTTTCTACAAAGGTTATTTTGCTATCCTTTTTGCATCCTTATTTCTCGTTGAAAGTTTTCTTCTTTTTAATTTCGTTGTTTTCCGAAATTAAAAGTGACAGCATCTGACTTTTGTAGTCCGATGAAAAAAGTGTGACCTCGAATTCGGGATTTAACTTCGTGTGTTTTTTTGTTTGCAGGCATATTTGTATAGTAATTCCAACATAAATTCACAAATAATAATAATCGATAATTAAGAAAATAATAATTAGTAAAGTAATTTTTGGAAGAAATTAATTTGAATTTCTACTTATACCTCATTAAATAGTTAATATATGATGACGTGATGACGAACCACAACAAATTTACATCTTAAATTTATACCACTACTGCTGGTCCAAATAGGTTCAACTCGAATTTAAAAAAATGTCTTTTCATTATAGTCTAAGAGCCCACAGCAAATTTTGGGGTGCGAAATTAGAATTGAAAACTACCCTAAAATCATGTATCAATATAATTTCTTAATTTCGATAAGTCATACCTCCCCTTTCCCCCTCCAAAAAACACCCGTGGGATACAGATATTTTTATTGATTCTTTTGATTCTTTATTCTTATGGTTAATCCGATATTCCCACCAAGTTTCAAAAATGTAAGAATTTTTTTCCGCATGTTTTTCCTATTTTAACTGTTGCTGAAATGATAATTTACCCGGATTTGTCTTATTTTTATGAGAAAGCTGGTTCATTTACTTTTTAATATCTTAAAAAGTAAAAGTTCTAGATCCATCCGGTTTTCAGTTTTTGACTACAAATTGATAAGGGCATTGAATTTTTGAAACAAAAATAGTACTTAATTACGTGAAATTTTGCGAAAAAAATATTTTTTTTTTTTTTTTTTTTTTTAATTTTGAGTTCAAACATTAATATTTCAAAAACTATTTACTGAAATAACTTTATTTAAAAAGGAAATGAAAGAAGAGACTTCTGGCCTTTCATCAAAATATAACAAGGCATTGTACATGTTCCAGTTGTTTTTAAACAAATTTTTTTCTGTTTTAAGTCAAGTTTTTTGAAAACTGCCCCTTCCACCTAACAGCCGCTACCAGGGACTGCACCAGGGACATACACCTTTTGACTCATATAATTTTTTTTACTGCATTTTCCACCTGTTACTTAGTTCATTTTTTTTTTAATATATAACCCTAAACCTCTAAATAATACTTTTTCATTTTGTTATGCTTTTGAATGCTTGTTTATAAATTTACAAAGTTTTAAAGCACTAATGTGATCTGCTGTGTGTATAAGGGTATTCTATGTTTTAAATTTCTTTTTGAAGCCTCTATCAATGGTTTATCTGTACAAAATTTCAACTTCCTAAGTTTTATGCAAGAGGGTACTCAAGCGTTTTACTTTTCTTATGTTTTTCTATAAAGTTCTTAGTTAAAATTTACTTGCTTGTAGGGAAATTCGCATTATTTGCAAAACAACAAGGGCTTGTAGGTTGGTTCAAAGCAAGACAAAAATTGTATAGGAGGGCCAGTTCTTAAGTTTAAGTTAAAGTTTAACTTTTGATAGTTTATCTTCCGGTCATTTTCATCTTGAAAGTTTCTTCTCGGTGTATTTGTACACAAGTCTATTTCAAGAATTAACTAACTCTGGTTTAACACACAACTGAAAAACTGGCAAATCATATGAAATTGATTTAAATATTTTCTTAAAGGCAAAATAGGTTAGATATTCATTTTATTTATTTATTTTTTCAACATTTTTGCGAAAATGATTTTAAAAATAAGGATAAAAAAAATAATCTTATTATTTTGTTGATGAATTCTTTACCTTGTTTTTTGTATATTTAAGTGCTGACATTTAAAACAAAAATTAAATCAGAAGATGAAGAAATTTAAATATTAAAATATTGAAATTACTTCTGTTTTAAGTGGAGTGAATTTAAACAAATTCCCCTAGAATAATAAAATTCACAGTATCTTTTTGCTGTGATTTTTATAAGAGTCGGTAAACATCGACCAAAATTTGTGTCTTAGTAGGGTATAGCAGACTGACTGAAGAGCCCACTGTTATACCTTGGGCGGAACACAATAATTTCTGGAGTTGAGGTCACTTGTACTTTTTAATCAAAAATTAAATCATCATAATTTACTGTTTCTCCTGTATAAACCAGTGTTTTTTGATGTTTTCAGTCAAATGTCAGCAGCAGTATCCTCAATACACAAATTATTTCAAATTTAACACAAATATGTATGTATGTATATAAAAGGAGAGGTACGTGTAACGTAATTAAAATGTGGCATGACCTTTGTATCAATGTTTGTTTTTTTCTAGTAGGTACATATATTTATGGGCCAGCCTTTGTAATATGCATCCTTAAACACAACAACATTTTTGAAATCAAATATCATTTGCTTCTCCATTTCATCGTTTAAATAGCTATATTGTCATAAAAACAAACTAAACAAAAAAATCATATTCTAATCGGTCCAGCCGTTTTCGAGTTTGTGCAAGACTAAGACTAACTCACGGTTCACGGCAATTTATTTTTGATACACAATATTCTTCTTCTATCAATCAAATGGTTCGTTTGCATGACACAAGTCAACTTAGAGTGCACAAACTAAAATTTTTAAATTTGGTTAATAAAATCAAACAAAATAAGAAAAAAAAAGCGTATACGCCCTAGTGCACTTTTTAATTATAATCGATTTTTAAGACGGACAAAAATACGACAGGGTTAGATTTTGTCATTTTATTTTTTGCATTAAACCAATATATTATTACGTTTGTCAGGGATTTGGTGTCTGTTTGAAACATATTAAAAAAAAAAAAAAGCGTTTGATATCTGCAAATCAACCATTATACAAACTAAAAATCAAAGCTATGTATTTATAAGTTACAATCTTTAAAAGGGCTCCATTTCAAACAAATATCTTTCGACTTCCTTTCCAAATCGCTGGTACGATCTATTCGTCCTTCAATATCTACACAAACAAAGCGGGTGGCAATGGCACAGTGGATGTAGTGATTGACTGCTAACCTGGACGTGTGGGTTCGAGCTCCAGTCTAGGTAGCATTCTTTTCTATTTTCCCCAGTTTCAACTCGATGCCACCCGTGGAATTTCATGAGGTAATTAACATCTAATTCTAAATCCACTGCGCCAACAAAAATCTTTCCTTTCCTTCTGACTAGTGCCGTGCATTGCATTTAAAAGACCTGAGGTCTTACAGGCATATAAATTTAAATTTCTTTTATTTAAGAATATAATTTCATTTATTTATAAAAATAAGAAACAAAAAACAATTCTTTAAAATTTTAAGTCATAAAACAAAATACACAATAACTGTCAAAAGTGTTCTAAATTTGTGCCTATCATTTACCTAAATTGAAGAGAAAAGTTAGTAAACAAAAGAGACCTATGTATTTGTATATCTACCGCAAGCACTTAAGTCATTATCATCGACAACAAAATTTTGCATAAAACAACACCTACACCTTCATCAATTAGAAATGTCGTCTAGAAACTTTATGATAACTGCTTTAAACAACAGCACAATCTCAATTAATCTCAAACACATTGTGTCGCCACATGGTTAAGAGGGAACGGAGAGCTGGAGACAGAGGCAGCTACAAAGTCAAACGTTCACTCCCTTCACGTTCTAGCAAACTGCAAAGCACACAACAACAAAATTAAAACTGATTTGCATAATAATTGGATGAGGACCACTACCCACCTTTTTTATAACCCTCCCCACCTCCCGTCTCTACATCACCATCCATCCTTCCACACCCCTTTTAAACTTACTTTATGGTCATGGAAGTTAAAACCATGGATAAGCAAAAGCAAATTTGAATGTACAACGAACCAAAAAAAAAGGAGGGTTCTGCACGAAAAAGAAATTTGTAAGTTTTAATTGACTTCGTTGTAATCAATTTTCTAATGTTAAATTTATTTATTTTTCTAATAAAAGTTCACTTTTATTCAATTTTTAGTTTTTATTTAATATTCAGGTTAGCAGTCTAGATTTTCTAAGTGTTTCTTTTTATTTCTTTGAAAATAATTGACTTCCTGGGAGAACATTTTGCCTTAGTCTTGAATTAATTTAATTAAATCATTCCAATGGAATTGTAACAATACCAACCGGTATACGTTTTTTTTAATTAGTTAAAATTATATTAAAAATATCCAACCCCCTTAATTATGCAAGGAATTTTGTAAGCAGCTTATGGTGTAAAAAAAAATTGATAAAAATTCCACCGTTGAACAACACAGAAAAAAATATTCTGACCAACACCAAGTCCATGGGAATAAAATGAAAATATAAAACTGAATGTTGTGTTTGCTTTTTCCTTCTTCACTCTATTTGACGTTGCCAACTTTTGTAAATATTTTATAATTTAAAAGAAAATTCTGCAATTGGATGGATCGTAAAATATAAGCAAACACTTGAAGGTTGGTCTGCTCTGAGGACCGGGGGATTTCAAGAGGCGCATAGTTATAGTTGTTTCGAAGAGGAGCTTTTTAATTAATATTAATGAAGTGAAATGAAAACCTTGATATGAAACCTTAAAGTAGATACTGGCAAGTTCCAAGTGAATTAAATTTTACTGCATACATAATATTTGTATATCTAACAGTTTTTAATTTCTGATTTTAGTGTCTATTTTATTCATTTTTTGTAGCTAATAAGGGGAGAATTTGAATACAAAAATATATTTCTTGAGTACATCCAGTGTAAAGCAGTGTGAAACGCCGTTTTCGTCGAATGTATTATTTGTCGTTACTTAACAAATTTATTTGTTATGCTCGCACTGTGTTTGTTGACCTAAAGTGTAGTAAAAATCCCTTTAGAGCGCGTATATTATAAAAAAAATATATATACTTTGCTAACAGAAACTCTCACAACTAATCTTTGTCAAGAAGAAAAATAATTAAATGATTGATTTTTTCTTAATCTTTCTTTATTAAAAACTGTATGTACAAACATTTTGTCCTTGTTACGATTTTTTGTTTACCAAATTTACTTTAAATTCAATCCACGCGGAAGTGTATCATTTGTTGACCGTTTAATATCAAAGCTCGATAAAAACTATAGAGCCTATGGTAGAAAAGTGCATTCAAACCCAAAAAATAAGCATGACTATGGTGGGTTTTGCGCACTCTTAGCTGTTTTTTCTCAATTATACGTATCCTTACATTGTTTCCTCATTTGTCGATGTTTTCAAATTTTATCTAGTGCATTCAGGGGAAAGGACTTTGTTCCTTAATTCTATGTAGTGTGGTGAAAGAAAATTTTCTTTTATGCAATATTTTTTTCCTGGAAACTGAAAATAAGCGATGACGGCGAATTCAGGGTAAAAATTGAGCTGTCATTTAAAATTGGAAAACAATAAGGACCTGAAGTAGGTAACAAAACAAAGACAAGAAATGTATTATTCTAAAAACAGGATTACTATATTGATGGCACATTAACAAATTGTTTTATAATCCTTATGGAACATTATTTTGTAATTAAATGGATTTGTGAGATAAATATATGGGAACCTATACATAATTACGTTGAAAAAAAAAATAAACGAGAAGATTGGGTCAGCTGAAATAGTTCGATTTGTCGATTTACTTTTAAAACTTGCCTCTTACAGATTTTTTTGAATTTTTGTGCGACCTAAAATAGCAACATAGCAGCTTAAATTTAACCACAAGGAAAAAGCTTATTTTTTTCCAAAAACGGATTCTCCGATATTTATTTAAAAAATCAGATTCTTCTTATTCTAATATTCGTTATTATTTGTACTTATGAACCTCTCAAAATAGGGTTTTTTTAATTTTTGGCTTTTTTACTTATCAGTTTTTTAAATTCTAAATGGGCTTTAGGTCTATATTTGTATCTACGTATCTAAATCAGACGAGGTTTCAAACGTGGTTACGTTTTTCTTCAGGTCTCTAAAACATAGTTATTAATATTTTAAAGCTCTAATTTAAAAAAAAATTATAGAATATGTACTTACAACTTTTTCTTTTATAAAAATGATATCAAGGTTTAATCCTCTTTTGATTGTATTTTGGTTTTTGAATTCCGTTATTATTCTTTTCAATATTAAGAAATGTCTTGAAAAAGACGTTTTTTTAAATCAAAAGTTTGAGTAATAACAAATATTTAAAACTATATTTATTATATTTTGAATGATAATTCAAAATATTTTAAACAATTCTAACCTAGAAAACAAGTTTAGGTAATAAAAATTCTTAGTTTTAGTTTATTGCCTTTCAATGAGTTGACCATATGCTGCTAGGTACTTCACAGTCTAATTATCTATTAACAGTATTTTCTGTGTTTAAAATGTGTAGCATTTCTATTAACATCCTTTTGTTATGATGTTTTTCTGTCTGTAAAATATCTACATTAATGTAGTCAGGTCTATGTTCTTCAATTATACAATATAAAGCTTAAGCTGTTTTTTGTGAATTTCCGTTATTTATAGCAGATTTACGACGTGATATACGGTTTTTAAGTTTTTGCATTGATGTGCCAACATATACTGAAGGACAGCTCAATATTCCATCACGATAAGAAAGATTATGAATATATAAAACACTTTTATATGTATATTGTTGAACATTTGGTTGTACATTTGTTTGTACTAAGGGATTAAAATATCTATTTATTAGTGTTTTGATTATATTAAAAGGGAATAAATTCGAAGTAAATGTATCCATAATTATTTGGATGTTTTTATGACTAATGTTAACGTCACTGTTATCTAACGCTCTGCTGTTAAAATTTTTCGCAGTATTAATAATTATCTGATTTGGTTGTTTTGAATTAAAATTAATAATACGGCCTAATGATATTGGTTTTCTATACCAATCAAAAGTTGAATGACTATTTTTTCTCACTACTAATAACGGGTGATTTTTTTGAGGTTAGGATTTTCATGCATTAGTATTTGACAGATCACGCGGGATTTCAGACATGGTGTCAAAGAGAAAGATGCTCAGTATGCTTTGACATTTCATCATGAATAGACTTACTAACGAGCAACGCTTGCAAATCATTGAATTTTATTACCAAAATCAGTGTTCGGTTCGAAATGTGTTTCGCGCTTTACGTCCGATTTATGGTCTACATAATCGACCAAGTGAGCAAACAATTAATGCGATTGTGACCAAGTTTCGCACTCAGTTTACTTTATTGGACATTAAACCAACCACACGAATGCGTACAGTGCGTACAGAAGAGAATATTGCGTCTGTTTCTGAGAGTGTTGCTGAAGACCGTGAAATGTCGATTCGTCGCCGTTCGCAGCAATTGGGTTTGTGTTATTCGACCACATGGAAGATTTTACGCAAAGATCTTGGTGTAAAACCGTATAAAATACAGCTCGTGCAAGAACTGAAGCCGAACGATCTGCCACAACGTCGAATTTTCAGTGAATGGGCCCTAGAAAAGTTGGCAGAAAATCCGCTTTTTTATCGACAAATTTTGTTCAGCGATGAGGCTCATTTCTGGTTGAATGGCTACGTAAATAAACAAAATTGCCGCATTTGGAGTGAAGAGCAACCAGAAGCCGTTCAAGAACTGCCCATGCATCCCGAAAAATGCACTGTTTGGTGTGGTTTGTACGCTGGTGGAATCATTGGACCGTATTTTTTCAAAGATGCTGTTGGACGCAACGTTACGGTGAATGGCGATCGCTATCGTTCAATGCTAACAAACTTTTTGTTGCCAAAAATGGAAGAACTGAACTTGGTTGACATGTGGTTTCAACAAGATGGCGCTACATGCCACACAGCTCGCGATTCTATGGCCATTTTGAGGGAAAACTTCGGAGAACAATTCATCTCAAGGAATGGACCGGTAAGTTGGCCACCAAGATCATGCGATTTGACGCCTTTAGACTATTTTTTGTGGGGCTACGTCAAGTCTAAAGTCTACACAAATAAGCCAGCAACTATTCCAGCTTTGGAAGACAACATTTCCGAAGAAATTCGGGCTATTCCGGCCGAAATGCTCGAAAAAGTTACCCAAAATTGGACTTTCCGAATGGACCACCTAAGACGCAGCCGCGGTCAACATTTAAATGAAATTATCTTCAAAAAGTAAATGTCATGAACCAATCTAACGTTTCAAATAAAGAATCGATGAGATTTTGCAAATTTTATGCGTTTTAAAAAAAGTTCTCAAGCTCTTTAAAAATCACCCTTTATATCCAGGTATGGAAGTGTTCGATTTTTTTCAATTTCCACCGTAAATTGAATCTTTGGATGAAAATAATTAAGTCCAGTGAAAGTATTACTAACTTCGCAAGATTTAAGAATAACAAATATGTCATCAACGTATTTAGTAAACACGTCGCCGTGTCGTCTAGCAATGCTTCCATAACTATGTCTGCTAAAATTGGAGAAGCAAGACTGCCCATTGGAACTCGATTAGTCTGTTGATAAATTATTTTATCAAATTCTAAATAATTGTTATCAATAACGAAAAACCGTAAAATTTCTAAAAATTTTGACTTCGGAATTGCAGTGTATTCCTTAATTATTTCCCAACTCTTCTCTACCAAATCCAATGCCAATGGAATTGGAATATTTGTGAATAATGATAGAACATCAAAAGACACTAGAATATCGTCCTCATCTAAGATAACTTGGGAAACAGTTGAAATAAATGTTGAAGCTTTTTAACGTTATATTTGAATTATCTGTAACATTATTTAAAATTTTAACAACATTTTTGGAGAGTTCATAACATGGAACCTTCAAAGACGAGCGTATTGGTCTGTGTGGAACATTCTGCTTATGAATTTTAGGTAATCCATAAATCTTTGGACTACTAGCAGTATATGTTGTCATACACTTTTTCTCATTCTCATTTATGCTTCTATTTTGGAACAAGTACTTAATAAAAAATTGTTATTCCGGTTTTGAAGTTTGTTTGTTGGATCAGTTCTCATAACAGTATAAGTATTTTTATCTGCCATCATTTCCTGCATTTTATTTAGGTATTCCATTTTTAACAACGCTATAGTTACGTTGCCTTTATCAGCAGAAACTATATAAATTTCAGGATGTCTTTTTAAAAACTTATTCGTATCATTAAAAATTTTATTTAAATATTTATCAAAGCAAGGAATGGGTGGAAATCACAAATAATTTTGCAATATTTGTGTAAAACAAAACCGTGAAGGTTCATGTTCACTCTTTTCCTTCGAACCAGGGCCTAGTGACTTACAACTCGCAACAATTCCTGTGTGCGCGTGTTGACAGGAATGAATGGGACCTATAATTTAATGCTTAGTCCGGTCGGCTAGACGAAAAGCACTTATTCATGACAAGTGATACTCTTGGAGGATTTGTCAACTCCTCGCAAGAAGCAGCAGCCCTGAAACAAATGTTTGGGTTTTAAGTTGAACGAGGCTTAGAATTGAACACATACCTCCAGTGTGACAGTTCAACGAACAAACCATTACGTTAGGGACTACCACCGTAGTTTATTAAAATCGTTTAAGGTTATCCAGACCACCAAGCAGTTGAAATATCCATACAAAACATATTTTCATTTATATAGTTTTAAGTAACAATCATTTACCCACAAATTCGAAAAATTCTAAAAGTAGATGGAAAGTTAAGTTCTATCAAAAAAAAATATTTTTTTAATTTTTTAGCTTAGACAGTTTACTGAGTTATATTGGTTTGGTCAGAAGCTTGCAATGATTTGCTTGTTTGTCAAACAAATCAATAAGAGAAAACTTCATGATTCGCTTTAATACCGCGTACCGCCAACGCAATGGGGTGCGGTGCTGAACGACTAGCTGAGGTTGTATTTGTTTGCATTTCAAGCAGGACAACATTTCACAGAAGCATGGCTCTTGCTTACTGGCGCAAAATTTTAAACAACCTATTGTAAAGGGCTTAACATTTTACTAGTTAAAAATTTCCTAAGTATTTAGCAATTTACTATCTATTCCAAAATTTTAAACCTTTTGCTAACTAGTAACTTGCATTTGTTGGTTTTGAATCTGATGAACACAATTACTGTTTTTATGCGTTGTAAATTAATGCATTGTAGTTTTTAAGTGAAACACTGTTTTTGTTTCTTAACTATAATAATTCATTTTATTAAAAGGTTATCTTAAAACTACTTTTAATTTAGTTTAATGATATTTTAGTTAATTTACAATAAAACAATTTACTTTGCCGCGTGACCAACACCTTCAACCTTTGCTTTAAGAATGATCTTTTTATCTTTTATTTACTCTCTTCTCTTTCAACGCGAGAACAGTCAGTTTATTCAACTTTTAAAAACGGAATGTTGTGGAACCTGGGTTGAAGCAGGAAATTTAAATACTTGGAAATTAGAATTTGTGGAGTATAAAAAGATATGCTACACCATCATGTGCTTGAAATAAGTATTCGATATTTATATTTTTATCATTTTAACTTCATTATTTACAAAAAAAAAAAAAAAAAAAAAAATAAAAAAAAATGGGCACCAGCAGGACTCGAACCTGAAGCATTCGGGTCTTCTCATATGGATTTAGTACGATACTAAAAAGATAAAACAGCCAGTTGGTGATTTTAACATTAGTAAAATGTTAGGTGATAGTACGATGCTCAACTCGTTTAAAATTAGAAAAACACAGTTTTTAACCTAGTATCATACTAAAAAATATTTAACATCGTACTAAATCGTCTTAAATTTTGCGCCATTGTCTTTTAATCATTGCCCACATCGTTTCAATACTCTTCTTATTCCACTAAAGTTGTAGGAGGCATTCGAAAACGATTTTTTAAATTTGTTATCTATTTCATTTCCTTCCAAATTCACGCTGAAAATCCGGATAGAAAATAATGAATGGAAGCAATTCTAAGGTACAATTTAATAGCCATGAGGATGCATTTTTGTTGCTTTTTATTCAAATTCATACATTTATATATAGGTACATTACATTTATATATAAACATTACGTATTCACTGGACTATTGATATGTGTATATGAGATTGAATTGTGAAATTTGTTTCTAGTGGTAGAAACATTCATTTGAATATTGATGGAGATATGGGAACCATGAGATTTATTGCACCCTGATGATGATTTCCAAAAAAAAAATAGAAGAAAAATTGATAAAGAAGAGATAGAAATAGAACAAGTGGGTGAGAGATGTATGTGTGTACGTTAAATGTCGGAAATCAAAGTTATATTGGTTTGGTTGGTTGGGAAAAGTCGATTCCAGAATAAGGCAATTAATCCTCAAAATAAAACGTTTTACGTTTGGAGCTATGTATCGGAGCTATGGATATGTATGTATTTCTGTATTGTATTTTTGTATTTTTTTGTTTTAAATTTTTTATCATAATGGATTATTTTCAGATTGAATGGAAATTCATTGCTAAATTTCGAATGATATTAGAAAAGCAATTTATCACTAAAGTGACTGAATATATTTAAAGACCTTGAATTTTATTGACATATTTATTTTATTATAGATTTGATCGTGGAATGAATTTAATAAAAAAATTAACAACAGTCCGAAGAAAAGCTATTCCGTGTGCCAATTATAATTTAAGATTAGATTAGATTCTTTATTCAAAATAAAAATTATATACATACATACATAAGTCATTGAGAAAAAAAAAGAATAATATAAGACATGACATTTATGTCGTCTGCCTGAGTAACCACTTTTCGATATTCTTTACAATAAGTTTTAATTGTCACATGAATTGGAATGATTGAGTGCTTTCATTATAAGTTTTCTCAAAACTTTTTTACTGCAAATTATTAGGGTTTAAGTGATAAATTAATTTAATTTTATAGCGCTTAAAAAATTTGTAATCTTAACACTTCGGCACCAGTGTTGCCACTCAATTATAATGTTAAATTAGATTATTTTAAATGAAGATTATGAAAATATAAATTACAAACTTTTTGAAAAAACTCTGTATTGTATTTCCCAAATATTTTTTTTTCGAATTGGACCTCCATAAATCGGAGCTAAGGTCACGAAAAAAAGTTATCCGAAAATAAAAAATTGTGTTAAAAATGTACATGACAACTCTGTATATTTTCCTCCAAACCTGCAAGAGGCAGTACCTGCACTTGAAAGCAAAATTGTTTAAGGTGGAAAATGGTGGACTCAGAATAAAACCCAAATCTCCGTCACAGAATGAGAAAAGTATTAAAGTGGGTAAAGGCTATTTTCTAGGCTATACGAAACAGTTTTGGATAGTTGTCCACGCGCCTCAAAAAAACAACAAAAGTCTGTCCGACTTTCATTTGATATATGTATGATTTATATATATACAAATTCATCTTGTTTTGAGTACACTATAAGCCAAAAAGCCACCAAAAAGTGCGTTTTCACCTTTAGCAACACGAAAAATTGACCGCATCGTTTTTGCTAAATGCTATGAATTGGCACCATTTATTTCAACAGACTCGATAGGTAAACCGTCCGTACCGCTTCCCGTATTGAAACTATAGTTTTAAAAAACTTTAGTACATAATTATTTTTTTTTCCCCATGGCCAAGTGGATTTTTCGTACATTTTAAAGTTCAGTGCAAAAAATAAAGAACTCACATTGAATATTTTGTCCAAAAATCGTCTCGTCTCGTCTCTAGACCGAGACTTTTCTCGTCTCGTGCCCAGGCCTACAAGTGAGGGTAAATTTATATTAAAAAAAATACTTATAATAGAAAACAATATTAAAAAATAATCTCGGCAAAACCTTCAATAAAGTTATATACCATTTTTCAAAGCCAAGAGTCTGTTTTTCTTTTTCTATAAGATTCAGTCTGTCCAGTCATAAGTATGGGATGGATGGCATTGTGTATTGTTGTGTTGCCTGTATTTACTGTCGTTCTATGGATTGATTCTAGATCAATTAGAATAGTTTTATTGTATATGTTTATTTAATTTGCATACTCATATCAATTCATTTCAACATAAAACTTTGTACTACTTTAATGTTTATTATTTAATCGTTAAATTGAGATCATGTTTTTTTTATGTTTAATTGTAATGAGCTCACATCAATGTTTTGAAACCTGAACATTGAACGTCAAAGTCGTACGCATAATTATAAAAAGCAATTTAATTATTTCATCGAGGCTTTTTATTTGATAAATCAAAAATTTACATGAAATTTAAATAAAATAAATATACTCGTTTGTATGAGTGTCCTACTTTACAGTCCGCTGTGTTCTGTTTTAGATGTTTCATAAAATAAACGGTTCCGTTGCGATAGATTATTTTTAGAGGCTTAATGTATTTTGTTAAAATATTATTCACTACCAAATTTTATATCAGACATATATAACAACACATTATTTCAGGAACAAGGAAACAACAATCAAGTGAAATACAATATATAATGTATTTATCATTTAAATATACCTCCTATTACATAAACAACAAAATAATGGCAGCTAGCCCTAAGCTGCCATTATTTTGTTGTTTATGTAATAGGAGGTATATTTAAATGATTAATACATAATATATTGTATTTCACTTGATTGTTGTTTCCTTGTTCCTGAAATAATGTTTTCGCTTTCTCGCTTTTTATTCAATTTAAATGTGCTATTAAAAATTAGAAATTGATCGATTTTAAATATTTGTATTTATTCATCCTCCTATAATCGTTTTAAATGACGGTTCTTCTATTAACTAATTGTTTGATTAATTTTAAATCAGTCAGCTAAAATGACAAGACTCACCTTTTAAGGGGGATGTTTAGCCTTAAATGAGGATTTACGACCTTTTTCTTTTTATTCACTCTCAATAAGCGTTGAAAGTCAGTTTTTTTATTTGCTTTTTGTTTGTAACCTTAAAGTGTGATGTGGAAAACAAAAGCCCAACAAATTTCAAACACCTTCTGGTGGAAACAAAATCTGTAACCATTATAAATGTATTTATTGCACTGTATACGAATCAGACCTCAGGATTCCCTATAAAGTTTCTCCAATTTAAAAATGAAAAAAGAAACAGTTCTGCAATGATTTTTTATTTGAATATTTTCAAAAACCTACAAAAAGGATTTTGGGCATGGATTTGGATTCAGTGCACCAAAAATATTCTGAAAAGTATAGTTTGTTCTCCACCAGGTATTTTCACCTTTGTCGGTTTTTGTTTTCATATCGCAAACAAAATAAGCAAATTCAAAACTGACTGTCAACGCTAATTAAGAGTGAATTAACAGACGCTCTATTAAAACTTATTTAGTTCTAAATTTATAGTTCATCAGTCACAATAAAAAAAAAATCCCAAGGATATTTTGAAAAAGGAGTGAAATTTAAAGAAGCAATTTAAAGGGAGCCAGTCAACTAAAGGCTTGTGTATGAATCAAAAAATTAATGAAGTGTTCTGATTGACACTATTTAATTCAAATTAATATTAATTAAAACGACACAAGCCAGTTTTTAATGGACTGTGAATAAAGGCCTGGATTTTTTGAATTGAATGGTGTATTGAAAACAAAATATTTTTTGATTGCAAAGTTTCTGAATTAATTATAACCTACTTTCCACTGATAAAGGTATGCTTGTCAACTGAAAAATCACTTTAAAATAGTGAATTTCATGAAATATAACCATTTCACTAATGATACACGGGTTCAAAAGAAAACACTATAAGTTCTTTTTTCAATTCTTTACCAGTTTTTCTTCAATAAGGTAAACCTTCGATTAATATTCATGGCTATTAGACGATTCTTTCTCACTCAATGTGTCCATTGACAATATCCCGCCCGGAAAAGCTTTAATAGAAAAAGGAACAAAAAAATAAGAGCATCAGCTAATGGCATCCCATTACCGATGAACTGCTGTGGTGACAGCCTTTCAAACCCGTTTCAAAGCTTCATTTTCCAAAAAAAAAAAACAAAAACAACACTAACTCACAAGTGTATTAAAAATTTTGTTTTGCTTTTTGGAAGATTTTTTTTTTTATGCAAAATCAATTCAAGAAACAAAATAAAAACTGGCCAATACAAAACTATTATTTCCTCATCCATCTCGTTTGATATCCTTTTTGGAGTGACATTTTAATAATACATTTAACCGTCGTCAAAGAAAGAACGTCGTTGTCTTTTTTTTTTTTTTTTTGCGAATAGGATTTTTTTTTGTTATTGTGTCTCTTTGTCTGGAACAGACATTGGAATCAATTAATCAGCCACCATGATCCGTTTCCCTTTTATACATTTATTCATTCATGGCATCAGACACTTGAAGTGATAAATGAAGTGATTCAAATTGTATAGTCTTTTAAGCGACGAACGACGTCATTGTGAGAGAATCCTTTTGATGTCCTTTTCTCTAGCTAGCATATAGTTCAAAAGAAGAGAAAAACCATTTTTTTTGTGTTGAACAAAATTTATTCTTTTCTGGTCTGATTTTCACCAAAATTGATTATTCTGTCAATCAGGAGTGATATTGTCTCCATTATTTTTTCTTTTTTTTTTCATTTTGACCGCAAAAGTTGACAACGGATTCTGAAAGAAAGTCTGGAAAATGATATTGAAAATATATAGCTTCTATTGTTATCAGACTTTAAACCTTAATATAAAGCTTTTATATACATGCATAGATGTTTTAATAAATTCGACACTGGGTATTTTTATCGTTTTTTAATTGAATTTAATTTAAAACACAATACCTCAGTGACTTGTTTCTTATTTCTTCTTTTACTCAAATAAATTGCAAATGTTTAAGTTTTGCAAAAAAAATGTCGTGTAATTTTTGTGGGGACGCTAAATGAGGCTTGTTACTTTTATATACAACATAATGTAAATTCATACATGTCCGTCGATAAATTTTAACCATCATCATCATCATCATCGCCATTAACAATTTCCTCCACATGCTAAAATGGTTCCTATATGAGATTTAATCGAACGGATCTACTTTAAGTTGTCAACCAAAACGAGGTCTGTCTCGCTGTCATCTTCCAAATAATGTTACCAATTAGGGGTGTTTTTTTTTTTTGTTAATAGTTAGAGGGGTCACAGGGAGTCTATGGTGTGACTTCCTAGCACTTCAAAATTTAGTTTTCTAAAACAGAGAGGAACTTTTCTAAAAAAAACTAAAATTAAAAAAAAAATTGAAGGAATATACACCTTTTTAAATTTATGTCTATACATAGATTATCAAAACATTGATTTTAAACTTAAAATTTTAATAAAAACAAAAAAGGAATGAAGCATACTTAAAGGCGCTAATAAAAATGCTGATGCTCCAAATGCATTTGATAAACAAATAACACATCTCGACCTGTGACGTCAGTGGTCTAAGGCTGTGGAGTGCGTAGAAGACTGAGCAAATCTGATATGCGTGGGTTCGAATCCTATGGTGTGCATAAAAAGTTTTTCAAATAAAATTGGATTAAAGCTCAGCACCACAAAAAAGGAGACTGATGAGTGCAAAAGTGGCAAAGCTATATCTCCAGCCAAACAATTGGTGGTAGCGCCTTTAAGATGTTGTTGTTGTTCAAAAATTCAATGAAAAGGAATGAATAATAACCAAATGAAAATGTTGGAGAGTTCTATTTGCCAATTGGCACCTTAAAGTACACTCAGAACGGCACGCGGCGTCAGACAACAATCACATATCAAATAAACTGCACGACTGGATCGCACAAACTTGCTCTCGTAGCTTACAACTTTAACGGAGCTAGAAATCGTCAATGTGTGTTATAAGTTGAATAATATAATGATTTCGTAAAAAACAAATTGTTAAAAAAGTTTAAATATAAAATATTATATTTAATTTAAATAAAATATAAAAATACCATTTAAAATAGATAGAGCTCAAAGAAACCTATGCTTTCTGATTTGTTTGATTAATAAAAATAAAAAATCGTGCGGTTTTCTTAACAATTGATTTTTTATACAAAAAGTTTTATGAACATTCTTAAATCGAAAATCTGGTATTTCTACTCTTAGTATTTATTAAAATACAATTTTACACAAAATCAAAAAAAAAATCATTAACTCATTTTCAAGGTATTGAATTTTCAAAAACAAATTGGAAGTTTTCCGAAGTTTGTATATAGAAAATTGTTAAAATTGTAAAGGACCTCTTGTATGAAATTTGAAATAAAAAAATACTAATTAGTAATTTTTTTTATGTTATCATAGAGCTGTTTTTGAGATAAATTACTTTTTTCATAATGATTGTCTGCCATACATCGTAATTTTTTGGGCAAAAAAAATTCAATTGCGCCTCTAAGGAATCCACCTAAGAACCTTAGTCCAAAGATTGAAGAAATTCGCTTCAGTGATTTAGGCTCCAGGTCGGGGTAGAGACAGACAGATAGACCGAATTGCGGAACCGCATTCTCTATCATCGTAGTGTTACGGAAAAATATTATCACGAGTTCGATTTTTTTTTACGAATCCAAAACTTGCACAAAAGTATGTACCTATATTGCAATCAAAAATGTTTTTAATGTATAGTATTTTCATTAATAACACAATTCTGAGAGTCATATTTTTGTGTAAAATGATAAAAGTTATATATTGAAACGGATAAGATTAGACCATATGAAAAAGTTAACATATATTTATGTGAAATTGATCCGACAATTTTTTGCATAATTTTGTGTGTTTGATACAAGTAACACATTTGTGTCTATTGGACGATATGTTTTTATCAACTTTTATTGTAAACCACTTGAGACCATGTGAGTAGGTAATAATGTTTGGCATGTAAATCAAATTATAACCAATGTCTTAAAAATTTAGAAGTTAGAACCATTAACCCTATATTATCAGCCATATAACAGTTTTAAGCCACAAGAAAAAGATCCAGTTGGAATTAAATCTTTATAGAAACTCGGCGGAAATATTTTTCAATAATGTTTTTCAGGGATATAATAACTAGGCATATAAAATGCCCTCCCCTTATAGATTTTTTGTATGAGGGCAATACTCCCTCAAGAGTTACACGCGAAAGATTTTTAATATATGAACACTTCCATCAGAGAAACTATGTGCGCAATGAGCCTATCACCCATTGCATAAGAGAAGCTAATGCAGTATGCGCAAGAATTGACTTTATGTCGAATTGTACAAGAGATGCTTTAAAATCTATAATTCTTAGCCAAATTTAAATTTTATTAAAGATGTTTCGAAATATGTTTTCATGCTGTTATGTTCTATTGTTAACTTATTTATTTGTCTTGTAATACCTATGCAATGTTTTACTGTTAATTTATTTATTTATTGTCTAATACCTAAGAATTTTTAATGTATTTATTGTATATATTATATACTCACCTTCAAACATTGTAAATATTATATTTGTATTTAATAAGTCTGTAAGAGATGAAAATTCTCTAATTGATGAAATAAAGTAAAACTAAATATGAACAAAAGTTAAAAGTATAAAGGTTATCATATTTGAAACTTTAAGATTTCAATAATATTTACTCGTATTTATAACTTCCTTTAGACTTCCTGCATAGAACACTTTGAGTCTTACCTTCTCTCCCACTCACTTCGACTTAAAATCCCATCACATTCAAAAGTCTGTGTTTTATATATTTTTCTGCCTTTGATGTCCTTGATTTGGGATATAAGTTCATTGTGTGAAATGCATTTAACGAAGCTACAATTTTCCTCACCGACCGACCATTGTATTCGACTCCTTTGTTATATGGTTGCAATTTTAGGTTGAATAAAAAAATAAAAAAAAAAAAAAGAATTCTTGCTGCAATCATTCCATTGTTCTCAGGACTATTGTGCAAAAAACGCTGCAAATTATTGCAAACAATTCTTAAAATTGTTGCAAATAAACGAAACATAAATATAGGTATGTACCTATGTATATAAACTTAATGGTAGGCTTTTAAGTTTGCTTGTTATTGTTGGTGTATCCAATTATTCTGGTTACTTCACTGCCTAGTATTATTTTCGTATATTGTGGGTATTTATTTTTTCTTATTTTTGTTGGAAAAAAATTAAAGTTTAAAGAAAATAAAATTCTGCAAAAATGCAGGCCTTCTTAAATGAAACTTTTAATTATTAAGGAGTTATTGAACTAATGAAGCAACATTTCCAGTATGCGGTTGAAGGTATTTTCTTAAAAATCAAAATTACCTCTACAACTGAAATTCTGTGTAAAACGAAACCAACGGTCACAAACTCAGCAGCCCATTTGTAACGATTTCTCAAAACTTGAACAAGCCAAACTGCGGACACTACTAATTCTTGTCTTTTATGTCAATACGTAGTTTGAATTAAATTAAAGGAGATCTTGTTTAACTATGAACTAAACTGTGAAAGTGTGAATTGTTAAAATTAAAACATATTTCTTATGCTAATTGTACAGTCAAATTAAACAAAATGTTATTTTCAACTTCTATACAATTAATAAACCATTCAACTTGGAATGTTAATGGCTTTACATGAATCACTTCTTTGAAGTGTTTTTGTTTCCTTTTTAATTCAATTAAATATATCACAAAGAGTTAGAGTAATAAAATCATACTTCGCTACCACTGCTAGAAACCTTTGTCCATCCTTTAATTAAAATTTCTCTTTAAAAAAAAAAAAAAAAAAAAACAGATATAAACTTTTTATCCTTTTATTCATTTTCAACAAGACCCATTCATCGCCTTTGACTGTTTTTGTTAACAAAAAAACTCTATATTTCAAATCATTCTACGTGCAACTTAATTTTTTTGAATTTAATTTAGTAGGTAAGGTACTCTTGGTAGCAAAAGGTCTGTGAACTTTCACTCAAGAGCCCTTTATTCTATACATCGCTTACCAGCCCGTCCAGTAAAAAAAAAAACATACAAACTCAAAGGACTCAGACTTTTATTTCTCCACTTAGCCCAAATAAGAACCATATTTTAACAAATGCTGAAAGTTAATATGAAAACTTCATAGCAAAAAAAAAAATTGCAAAAATATATAGAGTGAAAGTATTAAACTAGTAGAGGTTCAACCAGCCTCTCTTGATGGCAAGGTAACAAAAACTAATTAACTGTTTTTGAAAAAGACACCCTCTGACTTGAATGTGGATGTGGACTACAAAAATATCTAGAGCGGCATATGAAAGATTTTCTCAGAAAAATAGTTTGTCCTTACAAGGGAAAATCTTAACTTATTAGTTTTGTTGAGCATGCGAAAAAAGGAAAAAATGCCAGTACCAACTTATTTCATTTTGTGGGTATACTGTACCTACGTACTTACACAGAACATAGTAAGATAGATAGACTTCAAGACTTAATGAAAAATACGACTTAAGTATTCGCTCCTTTTTCCAGAATCTTGTGATTCTAGCCAAAACCTCGTATTTTTCATTGGAATCCCTCATAAGAGCCGTAAAGAATCAATAATAATTCAATAATTCATCGTATAACATTTTTTAACTCTTAAAACGTCAACTCCAATATTCTTTAAAAACAAATACGTTCTTTTTTGCTACATGCTGGTCCTGTGCCTAAGAAAAATATAGCAGAAAATCCCTTGATTTCAAAAAAAATAGTTCCACATACGCCACAGTGAACGAATTTAAGACAAAACTTCTCATACAAAGGGATAATAAATGAGCAATAAATTCTCATAGAAATGGATGGCTAAAACCAAAGTACTTACCACAACATCAATTCGCAAGCCTCCCTTCCATCTTATTAAACATAATCTGGGTCCAAACACAATTGCTTTATTCTGCAGGAATGTTTTGGTCACCATTGTGTTTTTGCGTGTTTGCACTTGAGCCCTTGTCAAAAGAATTATATGTATTTGCGGATCCTTTCCACAAACCATGAACCATGATGATGAACTGTTGAACAATAATACGACAACTGACAGACCAGTGGGACCAACAACCATCAACCAACGACCAAGGCCACATTTAGTCATTCATGAGCTGTATAAATTGTCTGATGGTGTGATGTCCTTTTACTATAAGTACACGAGTGTCACAAAACATTTCATGGTATTTGTATGTAAAAGTTTTTTTTTAACTTAAACAAATTCCTACCTTCGTGTTGAGTGAAGAATCCCCATTTTATTTAACGATTCTGGACCACAGACCTAAGCAAAACGAAAAAAAAAAAAAACAAATCGAATTAATGAAAGTGGAAGTATTTTACTACCTGAATTCATTGAAGGGCCTTTGTTTTTTAGACTCGTCCTTTGGACATCGATTTCATTTTGTATATATAGCACGTTATCAGAGGGTGTTCCCTTTCCTGTTGCTAAACATCAGCAATAAAACTAGAGCATAAAAATAATCGTCTGCCATGATGTGACCGAAAAGGAGCCCCACAAACTCTCACAGAGAAAAGCAATTTTGGTATCATAGTCTGACGATAAAGAAGTGTAGTTTCCCATTAGTTTTATGAGAAAAAAAATATCCTCTATCACATACTCCAAACATATGCACAGGCAAAACAGACAAAATAAAACGAAATACAACCAAAAAAAAAAGGAATCCAGATCGAGAGGAGAAAATAGAAGCACTCTCTGGAATGTTTTGTATCCCAATTTGACCATAATCGTAGGATATTTTTTTGTTTGTATTTTATTTTCATTTTTTCTTTTTGTATGAATAAAATTTGGGACATAATAAAATATTTAAAGGGAAAAAAGCACCTGAAGGACTCGAACGTATGTATAAGAATGCGTATCTGCTTCTACACACATTTATATAAGAATTTTTATGTTTGCTCGTTTAAAGATATGTGTCGTTCTCTGGCATGTGTTTTTTGTATTTTTTTTTTTTTTTATTTCAAATCTTTATCCTGGGAAATTGAATGAAACCATGTCAATGAAATATTATGTGCGGTTTAATGTCGCACCGGAACACACATATTCAAAGAAAAACGAACTTAAAAGGTTATTTTAAGACACACCAGCTAAATTGTGCCTTAAAGTTAAATGGAATTGCAAATTAAACTGTTAATACATTCAAAAGTAAAATGTTAGCCAATTTCAATGGCTTCAACTTAAACATGTAAAAAGTTTAAAATTTCCTAACAAAATAAATTTGTTGCATAATTGGATCTTTTTGTTTTCTGAATGAAGAAATGAAATACTTTTGCAAAAAGTATAGGTAAGGTAGGATCCTAGGTAGTATTTTCCAAACATAAAATTTCAAAAACGAATATTTTGTGCAAAAACAAATGTATGACTTTTTATTTTTGGAATTGAGAATCACTGACCTACCTAAGATTTAGTTTTTATAGGCGTTTTGTATTGGTAAATGTATACGCAGCACAGCAAAATTTTACACTGGAAACAACAACAAAGGAAAAGTGCGGAAACTACATAATGAGTTATTATTTGTATTTGATTTTTAAAAAATATTAGACATTTTTTTAAAAATCACAAAATAAAATAATAACACATTTAACAATAAAAAATGCTTTATGTTATTTAACCATTACTCAGTAACTACGTAACTTTAAAGTTTAACATTGGAAACCTAATCAAATTACTTTTATAGATGACTAGAGAAAATACCTTCTTTAAAAATTATTATGTAAGGGCACAACTTCTTATGAATTAATTATAGAAAACATTCCCAAATTGTTTGCTGCTTTTTTAAAAGAGAGATTAAAATGTGTCATAAAATAACCTTAAACTATTCTCATAAAAAAGTTCAAGTCGGTATGCTAGACTGTTGGGTGATAAGTCTTCGCTTCAAGGGATAAAAGTTTGTCCTGCAATTTACTTTGTTGTAATAGCATTCATATTGCAAGGATTTTTTTTTTTTTGTTCGATTTGATTACACTTACACGGTAAAAGGTTCAAGAATTTAATTTAAAAGTTTAGGTAAGCATTAAATTAAAAATTGCCAAAAGGTAGAGATTATAATACTTGCAGTTGAAGTCTTAGAAATTCTTTGTTAAAAAAGTGTCGGAGTCAAATGAATAAAATAAACGTAGGTACTAGGGAGAAAAGTAAACGAGTTGGTTTAGTAGAAGAAAATTCATGTATGCTACCTATACATGAATTTTCTTCTACATAATTTACTTTTAAAAATTTTACAACTTAAAGGAATATGTAAAAGTAAGTTTGATATAATGTTCACTATTCCACATTTTTTATTTCTTCTGTGTAATCATACATTTTTGAGAACCAAACTTTTCATTTTCATCATGATGGAGAAGTTCAAAGAACGGCTTTCGTCTTACAATCGATCGGTATGTGTCTGAGCCCCGTTGGTTACCGCCAGTAAAGGCGGAACCTTAAAAACTCTACTTTCGACAAACTTACAGTTTGCTGACATAGAATTGAAAAGATTCCTGCAAACCATGAGCAAATGTTTTACTTAAAACTTAACTGTTTCGTAGTATTACATTATATTTACATACATAATACACATCTGTAAAATGCACGTTAATCATAAATAAAACTTACATGAGGATGTGTAATCCTTTTCCTATAATTATGTATATATTATTATAATTAAAAGACGAAGCAGTCCTCCCATCGAGTTCTTATTTTTTTTTTTGTGTTTTGTCTTTAAATTCATCCATGTTGATCAGTGATCACAAATAAATAAAATAAATGATAAAGATGTTCTTAAAGTTTTTGACAGGTTCTGAAACAATTTAAAAATAAATGCCTCATTGTTACATCCCACTTCTGGCCATCAGTAACAATTTATCAAAAAGTCAGTCTTTCATCATTGTTTTGATGTTTAACTTCAGATGGATTGTTCTACTATTAAACGTTCAAAAGGTTAATACATATATTCAAAAAAAAAAAAAGAGAAAAAGTTCACAGTTAACATCAATTAAATATTTTAAATGAATCCATTTATACACACCACAATCGAATCGAACAACTTTTATATTTCTCTTCTCCCATCGAGGATTATCAAAGCCAACAACATTATATAAGCTTCAGCTTATTTCATTAAATTATAAAAAAAAACGAACAAAAACTTGAAAACGTGCGAAGTACATCATATCGCTTAATATATTTTTTTCCATTTTAAACACGCTCATTAATTATCTTCGTTAATCCCTTGGAATGGACGCTTGAGTTAAAAAAATAAAAATATATGTATAAATAAAAAAAAAAAAAAAAAAAGTGCACAATGCAAACACATCTCGCTTTGTGGAGCCACAATCAAATTGGTCCTGTAAAATGCAATCTACAAAAGGACACCTTGTCTGCCTCGTGACTCACACGGATTCCGGCGCTTAACAATTTTATTTAATAATGTGTCTGGGAAAATAATTATACAAGCGCAGGCTTACACCGGCAATCCGAAAAGCTCCTCTTTATCTCCAGAATTCGCACACACGCGGCCACAAACATAAAAGATACACAAATATTAAAAAAAAAATTAAATTGAAAATTTCCTGAAAGTAAAAATAATGATGCTTTTCGGTTAATTGGCTTAATTTCCACATCTGCACTGGGTATTTTTGGTCCACACAGTTTGAGTTTAATTCGATGCATTATGTACTATTGTTGCTGGCAGGAAGAGCAAGTGCGTTTGGTGGAAAAAGCATTGGTGGTTTTGGTGACAGTATCATTGGCTTACAACATAAACCATCATTAATTAACGTTTGAACATCGATAAATAGTTATTTTAATGTAAAATAAAATTTATAAAGTAGAATTGCGGTCGAAACTATATATGAGCGATGAGCCTCAAAGAGTGACATCCACATTTTTTAGCATCAGTCGAGTTCGAATCGATGCTTGATGATGGTGAAAGTTTTACAAGCGACCAATTCGGTTTATATTGAATTCGACTGATAAAATTTACTGATGCGAGTTGTTGCATTAATTTGTCGAAAATTGCAGAGAATGAACTTTTAATGGATTTTTGTTGGTGGTGTGTACCTACGAACTATTTTGTTGGTCCAACTGATTTTTGTGTTTTTCGTATTTAACTCTTAAATGGCGAACATTTTAAACGGAGATGATTAATTTTATTTTATTTAAAAAATATCAACAAATTGCTTAAAATTTTAGCTGTTTTATAAAATTGTTTTCATAACAGAGCATAAATATTCTCTTCATTTTTGTTTGGATTTAATCAAATCAAACACTCAGGGAATACAAAAAACTAGGGAAATTAATCAGAAACTAAGTGATTATCAGGTTATTATTTTCAACATGATTAATCATTTTAAGTTTTTAATGCGACACAAAATTTTATTGCCTTTTAAAATGAAAATTACATTTTCATACACTTAGGACCAGTTTTCCAGTTCCGGATTAAGTTAACTGACCAAATGACAAAACTCTGGATTAACTTAACAAAAGGTTTTGATATATTTTCTTCCGTTCTATTTAAGCTTTTCTACATACATCCTCCACAACAAAAAAAAACTACTTCTTGGTGTAAAGTAAAATCTATTTCCAGAGTTTACTAACTCTAGTTTAAGTCATCACCAGTGAAAAAATCGGCCTAAAATTGTGAAATTAACTCTGGATTTATTCAACAGATGCCTTTGATATTTTATCTTCCTATAGTTTATCATGTCTTTCTGAATTTATGCTCCAATGAAAAATTGATTTTTGACTTAACTATGTACAAATTAACTAACGTTGGTTTAACCCACTACTGAAAAACTGAGCTTTAGACCAATACAATCTCAAAATAATGAAAAAGATTCTATGTTTAAATGAACAGAACAACAAGTTTTTACTAGGGAGGGCCTCACGAGTATTTGAAAAGTTTGCTTCGTCTAAATTGTTGGTACTGAAATCCAGCAAGGGCTTGCCAACTATCTGCCAAGTTTTCCTTGGCTAGATTTTCCCTACTGAAAACTTACTAGGGCCTTGCCTAAACTACACAGAAACTTGGCATTTTTCCAGCCGGGTATACAGGGTGTCCCGTAAGTAATGGATAACCCTGAAATGCCGCATAGGAGACTTTATGACCGTCCTGAAAACTGATAAAAAAAAGTTCTATCCCAACCACAAGAAAAGTTATATGCATTTTTTTGTTCAGTGCATTATTTTTTTTCTTACTTTACATTTTTGAATACCACGACTACAAGTGAATGAGTTCCATCATTTTTTTTTTGCATGAATATTTTACATTACTTGTGCCAACACATAAGTAGAAGAAAATTATTATAACTATTGGACTTCTTAGAGAAAAAAATTATTTAACATTGAATTTCAATGCAAAATGTGAAAACAAATAATTTTTGAAAAAGTTAAATCATAGCTGGTATAAAAAAAATGCATGAATACCTGAGTGGCCAACTATTTTAAAAATATGCGCGTTAAATGCAGATTTCAAAATGGTATTACTTATTATTATATCTAGAGTCAATAGCAAGTTATTGGTAAAAATCTGCAATACTAGAGTAAATTTAGCAAAAACAAAAGTTTTCAAAATTAGCACAGTAAACGTGAAAATAATACCAAGCGTTGAACATAGCAGATTTTTGATTTATTGGCTGTTTCTACGATGTCGTCCTAATGATAAATTCAAGCTTTCAACTTCTAGGGCCGAATGCATTATTGATAAAAATGTCAAAAAAGTGCAAAAAACGGTTACATTTTCGAGCTTGTTTTGAATTTTACCTGTTCTATTGGGCTTAAACAAATCCATCAAATATTTTGTTGGTTGCTATTAGTTTATTTGTTATTTTCTCTAAACAAAAAGTTTTTGAGCCAGCTTTTAATCACATGATCACTTAGTTAGAAAACAAAAACAAAAATAGATAATTTTTAATTTTTTTTTTTATTTTAAGCAAATGCTCAAACTGTTTTCCACCCACTCTTATACAGGTTCTGCACCTCCGAATAAATGAACGTCTTAGTGAACGTGCAAGGTTTTGCTCAGAAATTTGTAATGCAGCTGCCTCCACACGATTTCTTAGCTCCTCTAAAGACCTGATCGGCTTGCTGTATACGATTTCCTTAATGCATCCCCAATAAAAAAAATCAAGTGGATTTAGGTCTGGTGAACGGGGTGGCCATAAAATTGGTCCCAGACGTCCTATCCATCTGCCTGGATATCTGGCATTTAAATATGCCCGCACAGGCACAGCATAGTGTGCTGGACAACCATCATTTTGAAGCCAATGGGATTCCTTTAGTTCTTGAGGCACTTCTTCCAGCAAGGTTGGGAGATCATTTTGGAGGAACTCCAAATAACCTTGGCCAGTTAAAATCCCCGGCAACTCAAAGGGTCCAATTATTTTCCCATTGAGAATCCCAGTCCAATAGTTTATTTTGAATTGGTACTGGGACCTGTCTTCACTCATGATGTTTGGGTTTTGTAGTGCCCAGAAGTGGAGATTATGGAGATTAGTGTAGCCATCTCTTTTAAATGTCGACTCATCGCTCCAAAGAATTTTGTCAAAAAACTGCGGATCTTCTTCAATTTTCATTATCATTTGTCGACAAAAACTAATTCTCGTTTCAAAATCTTGCGGCTGGAGAGTTTGCAGCCGTGTTAGGTGAAAGGGATGATATTTATATTTACTTAGCACATTATGCGCAGTCGTCTTTCCGATCCCAGTGCGTCGTGCTATTGCTCGGATTGATACTGTAGGATCTCGGTCAAGTTCCGCAAGCACTAAGTCTTCGGTATCTCCTCGAGGGGGTCGTCCCACGCCAGCACCACCAACACCACTACCAGGCAGCCTTCCTTCCGAGAAACAGCTATGGACTCTAATAAACACAATACAGAATACGTGGCATCGAAAAAGTTCAATCAAACGTCTTAATTATCAAAAAGCAGGTTCAGGAAAACAGCTATTTAGACCTCTAATTTTTCTGAAGAATGAACAATAAAAACGATATAAATAAGTGTTCGTCGTGGTCTTAATCTTATGAATTAAGATCAAATTACAAAAACTTTAATTCAAAATTTAAAAAACTTACGATTTTATGCGTTCTCACTTTCTCAGGATCTTACAATTTACTATTCAAAAAACACAATTAAAATTGAATCAGAAGACTTTTTGTTTGGAGAAAATAACAAATAAAAAATAGCAACCAACAAAATATTTGAGGGGTTTGTTAAAGCCCAATAGAACAGGTAAAATTCAAAACAAGCTCGAAAATGTAACCGTTTTTTGCACTTTTTTGACATTTTTATCAATAATGCATTCGGCCCTAGAAGTTGAAAGCTTGAATTTATCATTAGGACGACATCGTAGAAACAGCCAATAAATCAAAAATCTGCTATGTTCAACGCTTGGTATTATTTTCACGTTTACTGTGCTAATTTTGAAAACTTTTGTTTTTGCTAAATTTACTCTAGTATTGCAGATTTTTACCAATAACTTGCTATTGACTCTAGATATAATAATAAGTAATACCATTTTGAAATCTGCATTTAACGCGCATATTTTTAAAATAGTTGGCCACTCAGGTATTCATGCATTTTTTTTATACCAGCTATGATTTAACTTTTTCAAAAATTATTTGTTTTCACATTTTGCATTGAAATTCAATGTTAAATAATTTTTTTCTCTAAGAAGTCCAACAGTTATAATAATTTTCTTCTTTTTATGTGTTGGCACAAGTAATGTTAAATATTCCTGCAAAAAAAAAAATGATGGAACTCATTCACTTGTAGTCGTGGTATTCAAAAATGTAAAGTAAGAAAAAAAATAATGCACTGAACAAAAAAATGCATATAACTTTTCTTGTGGTTGGGATAGAACTTTTTTTTTATCAGTTTTCAGGGCGGTCATAAAGTCTACTATGCGGCATTTCAGGGTTATCCATTACTTACGGGACACCCTGTATATATATATATATTATAGAAGATGAAATTCCGCGTCGATAATAATGTTTAGATTGAAGCAAATAATCAATTTTTTTTGTTCAGATTTTGCCAATTTTTGTTACTATTTTTCTGTGGCTAATTACATATGTAGCAATTATTTTTCACATTAAACAAGTTATTTTTAGATTGAAGGACACAAAACCTTAACATACAGAAATGTGGGTTATTTAGTGTTCTGCTAGAAAACATCTTCAGTATTTGGTTCACGTACGATCATTGGCCGGAGCTAGCCTTAACATACAGTCATTATTTCAATAGCTTTTTTAACATTGTTTAAGCAACAATTTTAAAAAATATTATTTTCTCATAAAAAACAAACTTATTCACGACGGAAAAAAGCCGATGAAATTCTAATGAAGCTATAAAAATATGATACTTTCTTTCAAAATTGCGGACGAACGCACAAGCTTTTTTGTTTGAATTTTAAAGTTTTAAAAGCTTCAGAACATAATTTTTAAAAATTAAAAAATATATTGCTCCTATGGATAATTTTATTGTAAGAAATGAAGAAGATTTAAACATTATTTTCATCATATCATCCTTCAATTATTTAGTAGGTTCTTTTAACTGTAAGTTTTTCTCCTTAAATAGATCATATTTAATACATTAATAGCAATATCTAATATTTTTAATGCAATACCATCTTTATAGACTTGAAACACAAAAGAAAATATTTGCGACATAATCTAGTCATTTATTTTATTTTGAGACAATAATATCCAGCCATTTTCATAATTTTAAAAGTTAAAAAAAATAATTTATATATATGTACCAATAAATCTTAAACCCCCTCCTTGTTTGTTTTTGTATTTACCAATTCAAATGCAACTTCCAATTGGAATTCTCAAATCAATCATCCCCGTCTGTTTTGGTAATAACTATAGTGTCCCCTGAGCAAAATGTCAAAAGAAGTGAAAAACGAAAAGCTGGATGGATATGATGGCAATGGAAATAATAAAAAAAGTTAAACACAAACTATAGCGAAACGAATTAGAAAGTTTTGCTTTCTGATAAATTTCGAAAATTGCAACATTTTCCGTTCGGCAGTTTGGATCCAGCATCACATCACAAGATGATGCCAACTATACTCATGTTTCATAACCATCCTCCCTGCTCAGTTCCTGCTCAATGGCTTTGAATTCACTCCTCAAATTGATTGCCAGAATAAATGCCTCTTTGCCAAGGAGCACATGTGCTCCTCCCCCTCTATCCCTTCATATGTACAGCAATTGTAAAGCTTTAACTTTTCTATTTGCCAAAGACAAATACAACAATCGGGGCAGAATGATCGGCAGCAGGGAAATGATTTTGCATGTCTATAAAGTCTGCTCCCGTCTTCCATCAAAATACTATAAAAAAAGATACACGACACGACGAAGAAAAAAGATATACGACAATATAGGTAGGAATACAACTCAATTGAGCTGAGATTTGATTAAGAGCAAGCTGCTATCAAATCAAAACTGTGCACTTAACAGATTGACTGAGACTATAGATATATAGATAAATATAGGTTCTCATACATGTATGTGTTTGTATAGAAGATATACAGACACACACTCTTTTATCCCCCAAAGCAGTAATCGCGAAAATCGAAAAGCCATAGAAGAATACATTTGGCTATTTACCTTTGGCCGTATAAACACAGAAGGATCCTTCTCAGATTTCTATGCCATTCCTTATCCATCCGAAGTATTTTTGCTATACCTTATAGGTACAGGTAAAATTGAGTTAGGGATGTTGAATTCCTTTAAATAGAGGGCCACGTCTACAGTGTTTTAATATACATACGTATGGGAATGTGGGGGAAGATTTTTGGAATGTTTTCATTCCATTAAGTTCAAAGCCTGTAAGGTGAATGACACCTAGAAGAATGTTCAGCTCTTGTGAGGGAAAACACTACCACACAGAAGGTCACTTCTGGCGAGAACAATTTGTGAAGTTTACTCCCATCAGTAAAGGATCATAGGTGCGACTTCGCCAACTATTACAAAGCCGTTTTCTTAATAGACTCATCCTGTAGAAAATATTCTACAGATTGAGTATTATTACTGTCTGTTAATTGAAATGGAAACAAAAATGAAGGACACCAACCGAACTTCTTGCAGCTCTTCAAAATTATAATCCAAAAAGTATCGAGACCGGAAATGAGCTAAAACTTATAGCCATTACGGCTCAATTGCCCGAATCTGCTGCCAAGAACTTGGAATATAAATTTCGATAGAATATAAGAAAGACAGCTGCAGACTTCCAGCTTAAGAAAAGCATTAAATGAAAAAAAACATGAATGGCGATGCGATAGGGTGCGGTGATGTGGTGGTAGTGGGTTTTACTGGCTGGTTCTTTTCCCGGAAATGTTTGTACTTTCATTATTCAAGTCACGTCCTTTATTACAACTCAAAAGTAGTTAAAGCAACTACAAAACTAGTGTCAGCATCAACGGCAATGGAGCAGGAGCACTGCCAGTGCATTTGGCCAATTCATGCCAAATTTGTTATCAACGCGCTCTCTATCCTATCAAATCCTTAAATAATCCAAAAGGGAAGTGAATAACGAAGTAGACAAAGTTGAAAATGAATAAGGAATAAAAGCAACGCAACAAAACAAAATAATAAAAAAAAACCAAGGATGAAAAACAGGGAGTTCATCTGAAATTCAACACGAACAAATGAAATTAGTCTGAAGCGCGTTGAACCGTCTTTGTGTCAATGCTTCCTGCGGCCCCTTGAGGGGGTTTTCTTCTCCATCTCTTCATCTTAACATGCCCTTGCAAACACACAAAAAAAATTACTTTTAAGTATTCATGTTCTTAAAAATAAGATTGGATGATTTTGCGCTGAGTTTATGTAATGGCTGCTGGTGCCACAAGTTGAATATTTAAAAACTTATTATACAAGAGCACCTAAATTAGCTAAGGCATTACGTTTTGATTGGTTTTCAAGTAAAATTTAATAAATAATAATGTCGAGGGAAGACAAATCGGAAGTTAGTGTTTTTTTTTTGTTATTTTTTTTTACTGTTCTTTGGCACTTAGGAAAAAACTCATCACTGGACCATGGCAAGTATACATTTTGATAGTAAGCTTTAAAAAATTGACTTTAAAAAGTTGACTAATCTTGGTAAAATTAATAAAATGCTTAGGGCGAAATTAGAAGTCTCTATTAACAGTACTGCGTGGCATTTCAGACCCTATACTAGGTAATTCCCATCGGTAACGCAAAAGAAAATAAGTGAATTCACTCAAAAAAGGTCAAAATCATATTTCTGTATCGACACGAAAGACATGCCACTTTTTTGGACTTCTCTCTTATGGTGTTTAAATTTTGATTAAAACCTAAAATTACGCAAACCAATACTTGCCCTATAGAGCCAATGAAGAAAAATTCAAAGCAAGGTAATTTATTAAAGAACGCCATCTAATTTCTTGAAAATTCGTAATTTATGAGGATACAAAATTAAAAAATATAAAATTTTAAACCACAATTAAAAATTTAAGTTTTGAAAAATCGGAGTTTTAAAATAAAAACTTGGTTTTTATTTTTCCAAAAACAAAACATGCTTCTTGAAAAAAAAAAATTGAAATATCTTATTAGATATCGAAAAATCTGAGAAGCTTGGCTAAACATTTTTTTTTTCGATTTTAAGAAAATTAAAACAAATTGAAAGTTACGGTTGAAAACGGTTTTTGATAAAACGGTTCTATCGTACTAAATTTAGTATATAAAAAAGTTCAATGAAATTTTTCGGAAACGTTTTGGAGAAAATTAAGATTTACATTTTCTTAACTAATTAATTATAACCTCAAAATGCAATTTTGTTGAAGACTTATATATAATTCAAAAAACGAGAAAGAAGTTTAAAAACACCAACCAAGTCGCTTTCAAAATATTTCCGAAAAATCATTTAAAACTTTTTTGCCATCAACAATTTTGTTTTTATTCTCGTTCGATTCCTGTTGCATTTAAAAGATCTTAGGTCTTATTCGTATCCAATAATATTTGCTCCTGCATGAAAAATTTTTATTAAAATCTGTGAAAACATTATTGAGATAGTCGCAAGCCAAATAAAATGGTTTTCTGGGAAGCACCGTTAATAACGATTTTTTAAAATAATTTACCAAAAGGTAGTTGTATACCTGAAATAATTAACTAATTTTGTAATCTCTATAGAGCCATATTTTCGAGAAAAATAAGATTTTCCTCTAATTTGTACGGCTTTGTTTTTTGTCAATTTTTTTTTTTTAGGTTCAAAAAATTGCAAAATCGACAAATCCGCGTAAAGAAGTCGTTTTCGTTTCAACAGATAGACAAACCGAATTCCGATACCTACTTTTTTGTGCCTTCTCTGTCATAATGCAAGCTTGATCAAAATCTCGAGTTAAACGATTATCTATCTATCTTCTATATATATAAAAATGAATTGTGGTTCGTTTGTGTTCTTATATCTCAAGTTTGGTAGCTCCGAATTCGATGAATTTTTTTTTTGTTGGAAAGGTATTGTTCTGTAGCAGGTTTTTATGTTAAAAAAAATGGCTCTGTGACCGCTTACCATTTTTATGACAAAAAAAATTCAAAGTAAAAAAAACAAAACGAAGAATAATCAAACAACATTATTGTTTATAGAATCAAAACGGAAATTCAGATTTTATTATTGTCATTCAAAGTAAAAAATTAAACAAAACAACAATTCTTTATAGAATCGAAACGAAAATTCAGTGTTTATAAATCGGGATCATGACGTTATCTAGAATGACAAATATCTCGAATGGCAAAAATCTCGAAAAAACAACAAAAATCTCGAATGCAAAAATCCCGAATGTACAAAAATCTAGATCGTACAAAATTCACGAAAGACTATATCTAGAAAAAAATCTCGAAAAAAAAATTTATTCGAGATTTTTTTTTACCTTTTTCAATAGTTTAAACGAAAATAAAACGCATAATATGTTCAATTTATCAAAAAAATTATTTTTCTGGTCAAAAAAGGACATCCATCGAATATTAAAAAAAAAAAAAAACAAATATTTTATAGGATATGTATACGCGTATATGTATACTCGTACCACACCATAACAAATATCAAAAAAGTACAATAATTATTCAATACAAACGAAAATTGTCAAAATATAACAAAATTAAACAAATAACTCTAGCTATAATAACTAAATAACTTCTATAAACTGAAGTTATATGCAAGACTCTTAAGGTAGATTACATAACCTTTTTCTTCTTTTCGTCCAGTATTTTTAAGATTTGATTTTCTTTTTTTAAATACTCCATTTTTACCTTAGTTTCTAGTTTTTTCTAGTTTGACCAATCTAAATTTTTTGAACCACAAAACTAACCTGAACTATGTTTATCATTATCGTTATGCTTGACTGTAGTTACCCTGGCAATACAAAAATGAGATTTATTCAGTTCACACAGCCAGTAAATCTTATTTTTTAAAGATTTATTTAAATAATAAAAAAACCCATCAATTTCAATTTTGATGGAACCTTTGTTTGTAACGATTTCACTTACTTTTCCATTCATTGTCTCAACAATTAATATTTATTCTAGATTTTTGCATTCTAGATTTTTTTTTCTAGATTTTTGCAGTTCTAGATTATGCTTTCTAGATTTTTGTTTTCGAGATTTTTACTTTCGGGATTATTGCTTTCTGGATTATTGGTTTCTAGATACCGTGGTAAACCCTTATAAATCATAAAAGCTGTTTATGATGAGAAAGGTGGATTTTATTTTTTGGATGCACCTCGAGGTACCGGAAAGACATTTTCAATTTCACTGATTTTAGAATGTATTCGGTCAAAAAAAAAACAAATTAGCATTGGCGCTCGCTTTATCGGGAATTGCTGCTACCTTATTGGAAGGTGGTCGAACTACACATTCTGCACAGTAGGCGGATTCTGGAAAGCGCGGCGGATCGCTTTCATTGGCGGAATTTTATTTTCTTAATCTCAAAAGCTCTTTTGCTTTCCATTTTTTGTTTGAAATCGATCATAAACATTTCGATCACCTAAAAACCTATCATTTTAAAACAAAAACTGGAAAGCGGAAGCCTTTTTAAGACTTAGAAAATACAAATCAATCAATATAAGCGATCCGCCACGCTTTTCAGAATCGGCCTACTGAAGTAACCATATTGAACATTCATATTAATGAAACACCCATCACATGAAACATTCCAAAGAATTTGGAAACAGCCCAGGTATTACAACAATGTAAGATTATTGTGTAGAATGAATGCACGATGGCTCATAAGAAGTCATTGGAAGCTTTGAATATCTTCAATCCAATCAAAATTTATTTGGTGGTTTCTTTATATTATTGGCCGGTGATTTTCGACAAACATTGCGCGTAGTTCCACAATCAACTCCGGCGGATGAAATTAATGCAAGTTTGAAATCACATAATTTGTGAAGATATGTCAAAACAATAAGATTGAAAATAAATATAAGTGTCCAATTGGCCAATTGGCAAAATCGGCCATAGTTTTCAAAGCAGTTGTTGAATATTGATGATGGCAAAATTCCCATTGATGATGGATTAATAACATTGCCGGAAAATGTTTGTCAGGCTACCCAAACTAATGAAGAATTGATTAAAAAAGTTTTTCCAAATACTGGACAGCGATAGAAAGATCATGCTTGGTTGAGCAAAGGAGCAATATTAGCAGGATAAAATAAAAATGTTAATTGGAATAATTGGTGAATTAGTATCATATAAGTCAATCGATTCTATTACAGACGAAGATGACGTAGTGAACTATCCAACAGAATTTCTTAATTCACTAGATTTACCAGAAATGCCACCCCATAATACACGATTAAAAGTCAGTGTGTCACTCATCATGCTTCGGAATAAAAATCAAAAAAAACTTTGCAACGGAACTAGACTTGCTGTTAAGCAATAATGAATAATGTAATCAAAGCCACAATTTTAAAAGGAAAGTATAAGGTAGAAGACGTTTTTATTCCCCGAATTCCCCTAATTCCATCTGATTTACCATTCAATTTCAAACGGATTCAATTTCCAATTCGCCTTGCTTTTACAGTGACAGTCTTTAGAAGTGTGTGGCATAGACTTAGAATACCCAGTATTTTCACATGGACAATTATATGTTGCATGCTCCAGAGTAGGTAAACCATCAGCGTTATTTATATATTCCACAAATGGAAGACAAAAACTGTTGTATACCAAAGAGCGCAGCGGTACAATAGATAAATATTTTGAAGAGAACTTTGAGTTTTTATTAACGACCAGCGAAGCGGTCGCGGGCACCCTAGTAAGTTTATGAAATAATCGCATTGATGGCGCGAAAATGTAAACAAAGTTAAAAGTCCTTAAACAAATTAACTTCTTCTTTAATTTGTTTTTGAAATATGATTTTATAAAATTTTATAAAAATTTGTTTGCAATTTTCGTATTTATACTTCTGTGTACGAAACTTAAACAAAGTTGGTTGGTTTAACAAGATGTATAAGATAAAGTAAAAAAAATTAAAAAAGTATCTAAAAACGAAACTTCAATGTCCTACATCTGTTTAAGGAGCTTGCCTACCTAAATCAAACATTAGAACTTTTCCACAGTACCAATTTGAAGCAAATTTACTTATTTATTTATTTATTTAACATCAATTAGAGATCATGTACATCTTCAATTAGAATATTGGTAACAAAAAATAAAAATCAATAAATAATAAATTTAAAAATAAAAATAATATAATAATATAATGTAAAATAATAATAATTGTAAAAGATTATGAACCTACTATGCACTTTGAATAATTTACTTATATGAAAATCAAAGTCAATACTTAACCAGCTTAGACTCTTTTGACTATATATCTTACAGTATCAACCTTAATGTAGATTAACAGATAGATAGATTGATGGATGGTAAAGTGAAAATAATCTATTCATACTTTCAAAGCTTTTAAAGAACATAATTTATTTTGTATCGAGACCGAACGTCAATTATTCGCCTCAAAAATAGCAAACTGTTTTTTTTTTTTTCAAAAAGCGGTATAGCTTTTTTTAAAACATGAAAAATGCTTATCTAATGGCTTCATGCTTCGTCTTGGTGTATCATCGAGCTCCGCATCTATAATCTCGATTAAATGTTGAATTTCAGTTCTTCTCATCCGGGTGGAATGTTTTGGCCCCCACATAAATAATGCAGGCCATGTATACATTCTTTTGAATTGCAAACATCCGCGTATCTCATTTGGAATTCCTTTAATTTCAAGAAAAGCTGCCTGGGCAGGTAGGTATATACTTCGTATACGTTACGTATGCCATATACATTTCACCTCACGTCGAGCAAACATAAGGACTTTTTGTTGTGATAAAATATTCAGACTTCCATTTAAATTTTTGCTAAGTTTTGCTTTTTTATTTTCTTGTGGATTAAATCTTGCATTTGAACTTCGTTTCTCGTTCATGTCCATCATGCAAGCTCGACTAGACGTATCCTTATATGTAGGTATGTGCAATTTTGAATTTTCAAATACCATGAGGGCGTTATTTATCTTCGTTTCCATGCAATCTACATTTTAATACTTGACAGCATCTCCATTCAGCAATAACAAAATATTCAAAATTGTCTATAAAATTTAAAACATAAAACAAAACCAGCTGGTGTTGTTTTAGTTCAATTTATCAGACTTTTAGAGACTTCATGTGATTAATTCTCAGCGAGACCATAAGAATTAAGCGAATCACTCCCAATTGTACATTCCGGGAGTTGATATAATTAAGAATGCACAAGTGTTATCCCTGAAGCCATCGATGTCCGCAAAACCTAATTACGCTAATGCCAAGCAATGACCGAACTAATTCTCTTTTTCGTTTTTTTCTTTTGTTCTGTTGCTAACAAAGTCCTCCTTAATGAATCTTCGTCATGAAGAGTCAGCAGGGTCGATCCAATTGTCCTGGGATATTAGTCTTAATCACTTGCCACATTGTGCTTAGTAAAACTTCTCCCAAGACACCGATAGAGAAGGCAACAAAAAAATAAGAAAAAAAAGCGACACATCAAGCGTTAAGTTTGACATCTCTTCTTAGTTCATCTCGAAAGAACTCCTTAATCCTGACGAGATGAGCAAGTAAGCGAGAAAGAAAACCCACATGCTCAAGCGAATTGGGCAGGCAAAAAAGGATGTTCTCCTAAATGAAGTATAAGCTCGGGGGAAAAACTATCTCACAGATAAGAAAGGTGTCAAGTCACGATGTTCTTTGATCGCACAATCTATTAAACGGCTCACGAGGCAATGGAGATGCACGACTAAGCTGCCATACCGCAGGAGGAAGATGTTCCCCAGGATTTCGCAAGCAGTGGATTCTTTCTCTCTCTTGGGGTGATGCTTATAGGAGTCTTAACAGAAATGAATGGCTTCAATTGTTCGCCATGACGGATGAATTTACGGATTTTTTTCGTCACTCTTCGCGTGGAAGAGGATACGATGGAAGTATACTCGTAGTTCGTAGGTATAGATGGCATTGGGAGAAAAGATTTAGCAAAAAGTGAGAGCAGTCTCTTTCTTTTACATACAACGCCAACCTTTAAGAATCTTTTGTTTATCTAAACTGTTTGGTATTTGTAGGTATTTCTTTTTGTGAACTTAACCGAAAGGAGTAAGTGCGCGGAGAAAAAAGCAGTTAACAGTTTCAAAACTTTTGTAATTTTTCATGCAATTTTTTTCGTAAGAGTTTGCAGTTGGGATTGACAAAAAGGAAAAGTTTTTCGTTTGTTTAGAATTTAGGATCTTATGGTGGGTAATCTTAGACTTTTAGATCAAATGTAATTTAAGTGAATTGGCAGTGGATTTAAATATATAAATAGAAGATAGAGTTGTTGTTCAATTTTGTTGCAAACATGCGTAGTAATATTAAAAGCAAGAATCTTCTCGACAATATTGCTTGGATAACACAATTTGTTTTTTTTTAAAGGTTCAACTTTTGGAATACAATTTGACTGCGACTTTGAAAGCTCAAAAAGAATTATTGAAATTTATCAAGAATGCGAAAGAAAAATGAATAACTTTTTGAGTTTTTGAATAATTTTACTGTAAAACTAAAGGTTGATAAAATAATACATAGATTTTAATCAATGTTAATAGAGTTCATATTTTATTTAATTCTTGTTAGGTATTGAGGTAAAATCAATATTGCAAATTTTGTACAGCAATTTACAACTTTAAAATTTCCTCAAAACAATATCAATTTATTTTAAAATCAATAAAGAGGAACAACATCGAACACAGAACCGTTAATAATTATGACTTTCGTCAATGAAGTTTTCCAAACAGATATAATGCAAAATTAATAAAAAAAAACGCACAAAAATAAAGTGATTTTATTATTATAATGAAAAATGTAAATTTTTCTCCATCAATGGACATTATAAAATATGTTTCATGTAGCATACACTCAGTAAGCACATTACAAGTGGATCCAACATAAAAAAGAACTATAAAATTATGCTCAGCAACGCCGCCGCGCCGCTATCGAACCGTATAATTAAATTTTCACATCTCATTAGTTGAATTTAATGAAATTTTCAATACTAAGTACTCTGGGCAACAACAAAGCAACGATGCGAACGTGTTTTTTTAGTTTTGTTTTTAATGTATGTGCAATGTTTGTAATGGAAAATTATAATGAAACTATGGGTACATTTTTTTTAATATAAAAATGTTTTAACATAAAGGAAGTACTATGTGTGTATACTCTGCAACGGCATCTGCTTTATGTTGAAAACCTAAGGAGAGGTGGTGTTTGATAGAAAAATAGTAGAACAGAGACTTTTATGGATTAAAAAACTCATTTTTTAGATGCAAATTTGATGAAGCCCTTGGCTTGTCTATAAAAATATTCTATTTTTTTTTAGAGTCAGCTTTTAGGGTAAAACACCGTTGCTCTTCCAATAAAGGAAAACTTACAACAGTAGATAAATTATTTTAATTTGATCCAGCGAAATGTCAGTAATTCTAGTAAGTATGTATGTATCGTGGCTTTTGTTTTAAAACCTTATGTCTGTCTTTGTTTAAAGTGGAAAATTGTTCAAGAGAAACTACGAAGGATGTTTTAAGACTCATCGATAAAGCAATGGGAATCTGAATCATGTGATACATTGACGATATTTGAAAACAGTGATTTTCTATCTGAATTTTTAGACTACGAGGTTTTGAAATAATTTTTTTGATATAATCTACTGATATATGTACAATGTACGTATAAATAGCCTGTGGTATCATTTTCTCAAAAAGTATCCAACCGATTTCAATAAATTTTCCATGGTTGGAAAGGCATTGGTATGGAGATATGCAGAACGGACTTGAGATTCGCATTTACACACTGTGGGTCATTTTTGTTTTTGCACTACCGATCGCTGTGCGTATTAAAACAAAAATTAAAAACTAAAATAAAAATATTTTGTGATTTAATCTGTTTGACTTAAGAGTCTGTGAATGTGTTTTTCTAGTGGTAGAATTTCGGCCAGTGGGCGATACTAGTACAACTATTGGAAAATTTGTAAAAATAAGTTAAAAATTTAAACAAAATTATTCTTTCTTTGATTTTATTTTTTAGAAAAAAAATATATATGAGGGAACTTACCTAAATAAGTATAAAAAAGGCAATTAGGTAAAGAGCCGTTTTCATGAAAACTTTATAAAAGCTAACCGTTCTAGATGAGCTAAAACAAAAATTCGAATGTCTCCTCTATGGAATCGCATTAAGACTCTTCGCACCAAATTTGAAACAAATTCGTTTAACCGTTTAAGCTCTAGCTCGAAGTATACATCAGGACTTACAGAACCTCAGCCGCACAAACAGACAGACCTACGGACGTCTTGAAGAAAATCACTTTTTTGGACTTCTCTATCAATGTAGTGTTAGTTTTGATTTAAATCACGACATATTTGTTTAGACAAAACTCCTACCCTTCCCATAATCGTAGATACCCTATTGAATGATTTCCTTATATGAACTTCTTAATTATCAACTGATTTTAAATGTTTATAAGCAATAACCCATACACAGGTTTAAATAATAAATTATTGTCGTTTTAATTGCATCAATTAATCTAAATCTCAAAAAAAAAAATATCCACCCTTTAGCTACTGCCATTCTGCCGTCATGAGAGCTTACTCACTTCAACTAATCGCTTAACATTGCTGAACATTTTGATAAATTAATCTAATGTCATAACAAATTAAGATCAAATGGCGAAAGTTTTCTTAAGGCGTCATCAATAATTGCTGACCCCACGAAGTCTATGAACTTAAATCAAAACAGGGTATTTAACATCTCCGTCATTTTTATTAATTGGAATGGCATTTATACCTTATAAAAAAAAAACATTTTTAAATGCACTGGGTATATTTAATTATGAGAACTTCCATGGAATACAAAAGTTCTATGTATCACAACTTTAAAATCTGTAATTTCTCATAGCTAGTTATTTAAAAGCTGGAAACTTCAAAAAGCTCAACGTCAAATATAACAACGTTGAAGGCATATATTAAATTATTTTTAAAATCAATTAAAATCAAACACTGTTCAACTTTTGTGTGGCATTTTCCATTTGAGCATTCATCTATTCAACCTTTTCAGTTGAGAATTCAACACACAATTACGCAGTATAGCTTAGAGTCTAAGCTATACTCTTACCCCCAGTTTCACAGTGGAAGTTTAAACTCCACTTTTAGTTTAAACTCCAGATCACGAGTATAAATGAACTCAGTTCAAGGTTTAAACGAAACTATGAAAATAGGGCTTAGAGATTTAATTTATTAAAAATGCTGATTGTGGGTAAATACACCTGGACATTTCGCTGAGCAAAAAGTGCTCAGAGAAATTAATATATTTTCTACAACAAAAAGTCTGAATCAAAAATTTTGAGGGAATCCCCAGAAAATACACACATTAGACACACATACGCCACAGTGAATTGTTTTTGATTTATTCAGAACTCTCGGTGCTTACGATTAAATAATTATAATCTCACAATTAGATTTATCATGCTGTTTATTGCTTAAATATAACATTTTTTTAATAAAAAACAAATTTAGATTTCACATTAAAAAAAAATAATTATGTTGTTTTGAAGCAGAGAATTATACCAAGCATTGCCATTATTTTAAGAAACAAAACTCGAGATTCTGGCGCGTAATTCTTTGGTATATCGTTGTCGGTTGCAGATTGACTGTGCGAGAGCTTTTATTTGTATTTCACATATGCAGTGTGCATATTCTTACCACAGGTCCAGATTGAAATTATGAGCAAGACCGGCTTATCTAATAAAATGCGTCTTTGTTTGGTTAAAAGTTTTAATTATGATAATTAAATTGGGAAGTACATGCATTTTGCCATTTCGGGTTCAGTGAATGGTGGATTTATTTAAAATGTATATGCCGCTGTACACAAATTATTTCAAGGAACCACCTTGAAATGATGCATCCAGTTGAAGCTAAAAGTAGTGCTAATATAATAAATTTACTCCCAAAAAATTGATATCTTAGGAAATTTAATTTTACCCATGATGAATATTTGCGAAAACCGCGTGGTTTTTTTGGTTCGGGAAGATATGTGCAAGAAGAATTAGTGTTTTATTTGATGCAGTTTTGTTTTCAGTAGAATTAAGCTAAATCTTGAATTAGATTTCTTAAGAAAATGTTGTGTCAGGTGTTAGTAATTGAATTCGGGTGCCGTGAAATAAAAGTCGAATTAAAAAGCACAGTACTGAAATGATTGACTTTACCTTTTAGGGAATTAGCATCTTTTGGGTAAGCCAAAGTTTTAATAGAAACTAGTTTCACTCGTTCGATGGCATATTTATGGTTCGGTCTGCGGTTCGTTAAATTGTATGCATCGAAGATTGAGCTATAGAACATAATAGTCTAAGAGCCGACAGCAAATTTTGGAAGTGGATGTATAACCAAAATCTGAGTATGAGGGTTCAAAGGGGCATATTTTGTGACATCGAAATCAAATTAAGTCTGGCAGTTTTTTGTCTCAGCCTTTGGCGAGGGCAGGGATTTGACAGAGATTTTTCAAATTTCTTATCAGTGGTATTATCACTGCAATTATTTTTTTAAATACATCTTGATGCTCATTTTCCCTAAGTCTAAACACCTTTATCTTGGTGATCCGACTAATAAAACTCAAGATATAAATTTTTTAAGGGAACCTTACCGGTTTTTTCTTGGAGATTTATAAAACGCAAAAAATCAACGAAACAAAGTGTCCAAATAAAGACGATTAAGGTTCGCCTAAAAGCTTATATCTTGAGTTCTATTAGTCGGATCCCCAAGATTAACGTGTTTGGAGTTAGGGAAAATAAAAGAGCAACATAATGTATTCCTAAAATAATTGAAGTCATAATACCCCTGATAAGAAATTTGGAAAATCTGTATTTTCAGCTCCCTGCCTCCGCCAGAGGCTGAGAAAACAATCCTGCCAGACTTGTGATTTCGATATCACAAGATCCTACCCCTTTAAACCTTCATACTCAGATTCTTGTTAAACATCTACTCCCAAAATTTGCTGTCGGCTCTTGTACTAAGCGTTTCTGCTCCAAATAAGGAGCAGCAATTGATTATGTATGTATTTCGCTCCACCGGAGATATTTTTAGAGACTCTTTTGAATCTTTGTTCTCGAAACAGGCTTTCTGGAAGGAACAATTTATTTATTTTTCGAAAATATTGTACTATTTTACTTGTATCTACTTATAAAGTAAAAAAAAAAAAAATAATTTGTTTGTGTTGGACGAAATATTGAAAAATTCTCCCGATTTCAATCCTCAATCTTATAATGCTAGCCCATGACCGAATGTAGTTTTCGCAGAGTCTTCCAATAAAAACTCAAAATTATAGTTTGTACAAATAGAACTGCAGATTAGGAATGTTTTCATTGATTTTATCCTCTAGGAATTCATAACATAATATTTAGACATCTACAATCTACTCTTCAGCTATACAAACATTTCGTCACGTTCTCCGTCAGTAAAATAAAATGCACGACTGGATCGCACAAAATGTCTCTTTTAGTTCTGAAATAGAGTGGCTAACATTGTTGTAGCCAAGCCATAGAAACATATTAGTTTATCTATAAAATTGCATTACTATGGGAACGTTTGAAAAAAGTCCACAGTATACTTAAAATGCAGTTTTCGTGCAATCATTTTAAACCTATCAGGCAAGTTTTGAGAAATTAAAAAAAAAGGAACGGAAATTCGAACTTTTTTCTAAGGAATTACATAAAACTGCTATGTAACAAATGTTAGTTAAATCGAAACCCGCTTTTGGTGCATTCCACTGTGACCTAAGCGCATAACGTACTCACATTTTGATCTTATTATGAACATATTTTTAGATTCCTTCATTTAAAGTAATGCTTATTTATTGTAACTGTTCATTTTCGACGCTCATTCAAAATTGAACTATTATTACTTAATTGGTTATAACTTATAACAAAAAAAAAAAAAAAATAAGGGACGTCACATACGGACGGGCAAAATCAACCAAGTAGTCAGCCGCTTGTCGAAAATTAAATTTTCCAGCGAATTTATAAGAATTGGGGTAATTGTGTCTCAAAAGCGACTGTAGTTCTACATCTAAGATACATCCTGAAATAATTAAAAATTAAGTGAAGTATGTGTTTTGTTTAACAACTTTTTTTGTCGTGTCACACATATAAGATATAAATCAATAAGAAATAACAGATTTCTCTTTGAAAATCCGCACATTCTGCTTGCATTCCACAGTTTTGCCTTCCGAGTCCATAAAGTCGAATCTAGAAATTCCTGCTACCGCCTTATCATTATCCAATTTAAACTTTGTCTCTCGTAAAAAAAAACTTCCGTATTTTCAGGGAATGCACCTTTAAGGCTCTAGCTCAAAAATCAGTTGATGTATAGGTACATTTTACAAACGCATAGACAAAAACAGACATATGAAATTAATAGATAGGTGCAGGAAAAGACGATCTCAGAGGGCTCAGTCATCTCAGTTGCTTAAACAGGATTCCTTAGCAAAAATTCAAAATTCTTATGAAATCAAATTTGGGTTCACTTATTTATCTTTTGTCAAAAACAAAATCTCTGAGATATCTCATAATCTTGAACTCACCAAATTAAACAACTTCATATGACTTCTTTATCATTGAACTGTTAGATTCGATTAAAACATAGAACTTTTGTGACTCGAACCTAATACTTTCCCTTTGCAAGTATTTGGTTTTAGTTACTTACTTACTTACTTACTTATGCTGGTGCTACAGTCCGGTGTGGACCAGGGCCTAAACCAACAAGCCTTCTCCAGCCAGCTCTGTCCCTAGCTAGCTGTTTCCAGTTTCGCACGCCAAGTTGGTTGAGGTCCTCTTCCACCTGCATGCGCCACCGGTTTCGCGGCCTTCCTCTACTGCGCCGTCCCTCGGGAAGTGATTCGAAGACTTTTCGGGCCGGAGCATTGGTGTCCATCCGCTCTACGTGACCCAGCCACCTGAGTCTTTACCTTTTCACTTTTGTGGCTAGGTCGATGTCGCTGTACAGCCCGTACAGTTCGTTGTTGTATCTTCTCCTCCATTCCCCGTTTATGCATACGGGACCGAAGATCACCCGAAAAATTTTTCTCTCGAATATTCCTAAAGCGTACTCATCTCACGCTAAGAAGGTCCATGCTTCTGCACCATACAGCAGGACCGGTATGATGAGTGTTTTGTACAGGGACACTTTAGTCATTCGATAGGGCTTTAATTTTCAATTGCCTTCTTAGCCAAAAGAAACAGCGATTGGCAAGAGTTATCCTTCGTTTGATCTCAGCGCTGGTGTCATTGACTGAATATATAGCGGAGCCCAGGTAGACAAATTCCTTAACTACCTCAAAGTTGTAGCTGTCTATGGTGACGTTCTGTCCAAGACGTTCGTGTTGAGCGTCCTTTCTAGATGACAGCATATACTTTGTTTTGCACTCATTCACCGCTAAACCCATCTCTGCCGCTTCCTTCTCAATGCTTGCAATAGCTCCAGTGACACCACGCTTTGTTCTTCCAATTATATCAATATCAACGGCGTATGCAAGTAATTGGATGGACTTTTGAAAGATTGTGCCTCTAGTGTTGACGTGAGAGTTTTGCACTATTCTTTCAAGTATGATGTTGAAGAAGTCGCATGACAGCGCGTCGCCTTACCTAAATTCTTTTTTGACATCGAAGGTGTCGGTGAGGTCTTTGCCAACCTTGATGGAGCAACGTGCGTTCTCCATCGTCATCCTGCACAGACGGACGAGTTTGCCAGGGATGCCAAAACTTGACATTGCTTTATATAGCTCGTCTCTATAAATACTGTCATACGCGGCCTTAAAATCGACGAAAAGGTGGTGAGTGTCAATTTGAAGTTCCTGGGTTTTTTAAAAGATCTGCCGTAGTATGAATATTTGGTCGATGGTGGACTTTCCTGGCCTGAAGCCATACTGATATGGACCTATCAAGTTGTTGACGAACGGCTTCAGGCTTTCACATAATACGGCAGAGAAGATCTTGTAGGCGATGTTAAGGAGACTGATTCCTCTATAGTTGGGTCTCCTTTCTTGTGGATCGGGTAAACAATGCTGAGATTCCATTCATCGGGCATGCTTTCCTCCGACCATATTTTACAGATGAGCTGCTGCATACTCCTTACCAAATCATCTCCTGCTGCTTTGAATAGCTCGGCAGCGAGCCCGTCGGCTTTGTTGGACTTAAGCTTAGATATTGCTATCTTCACTTCGTCGAGGTCGGGTAGACGGAATTGTTGACCTTCATCGTCCAAGTTGAATGGTGTAATTTGCCTGACAGCGGAATTAGATTCGTAATCGCCGTTATACAGTCTACAGAAGTGATCTTTCTATATTCTCAGCATCGACTCCGAATTTGGTTTTCATTATTTAAAGAAGCTTAAAGTTCTAAAATGCCTATTTTGCATGTAACTTTAAGACCCAGTTCTTCAGTGGGGGTACATTTTGTGAGTTATGCATTGAATATAGTAAATAATCAAATTTAGTTTTATTGACATTTCTGTAAGTATGACGGATACATAGGTATTGAGTTCGTTTTCTTTGCAAATGCAAATCTTGCGCTATTAGTTAAGGATAATGTATTCTAACATTTTTCATAGAAAATACAAAGTAGTATTAACTTTTATTTATGCTCTTAACGTCTTTTAACTAAAAATAATTGCATATTTTGCACCCATATACAATTATTGTTAACACCGCCAAACGTTCTTTTCTAAAAGTTCTTAGCGTGCGTTTTACAGCAACGAGAATTATTGTTAAACGAATAAAAACCCATTTGTTTGATAAAAAAAAACTTGTTTGTATTTCCCATATTAATAATCAGAATATTTATCACAGATTGGGTAACGAGTTGATCTTTAGTATAAATATTAAAAGCTTTTCAGATACTTGATTATTAGCAGTTTAATCATTGCATCCATAGCGTGAACTCCACTTGTTGCACTAGAAGATTATTTTTAGTATAAACCTAACCATGCATTTGTCTCTAATTGCTGTTTTAATGCTATCTTTATCTTTAAGTATAGGTACATAATACAATAATAATATAATGAAGCATAATTTTAAATAAATCTATAATTTATTTTTTTTTTATTCAGTTCTAGTGACGGGTGAAACTGAGAAGTGGGACGAATGTGGTCACGATTTAAGCGAACCAACTGGATTGGATGGAATAATTGACTTAAAATTCCTAGGCAGAGTCCTGCGAAGCATCGTGCCATTTCAAAAACCAAATGTCACAATGGGTTTCTATCTGTACAAAAATGCATTCCCAACTTGTGGCCAGGAATTACGGATGGATGATGATTCCCTTCAAAATTCTGACTTTGACAGTAACCATCCAACAAGGTTTGCAAAAGCTCTCTATGTGAATAAACCTTCAATTTACTCATTGTTTTGTTATTTTAGAATAATCATTCATGGATGGATGAGTCAAAGTAAGGCATCTTTAAATCGTGACATCAAAGACGCTTACCTAAGCATTGGTGACTTCAATGTGATCATAGTGGATTGGAGTATTGCCTCAAGTACCCTCAACTACTACAGGGTCGTGAGATTGATTGAAGACTTCGGTCAAATCGTTGCTGACTTTGCAAAACATCTGCATAACACACTGGGTGTGGACTATGACAGCATTTATTTAATCGGTCATAGTTTGGGTGCACAAATTGCTGGCAGTGCCGGCAAACGTTTAAAACCCGACCAATTTAATACAATTTTCGCCCTTGATCCTGCTGGACCGGCTTTTAGGGAGAAAGACATGGAGTGCCGAATTGATCCCACCGATGCAAAATACGTTGAATCCATTCAGACAAGTGTGAATTTGGGACTGCTGCAGCCTGTTGGTAATGCGACATTTTTCCCCAACAATGGGGTTTACCAGAAGTGCTTAGGTTTTGGATGTTCACATAGACGAGCTTATCAGTTCTTCGCAGAATCAATCGTTAGTTCAAAAGGATTTTGGGGAACTGTGTGCGATAATGAGACAAGAAAATGGCACTGCCCTGAAGAGGGAACGCAATACAAAATGGGCGGAGAACCATCGCAGCCCAAAAGTGGAACTTTTTACGTGAGAACTAGGGCCAAATCACCATATGCGATTGGTAAAAATTTAAAATACGTCTACTCAAGAAGATAAAATTTGTCCTAAGTTCTTAACATTTTTAAGTTAGTTATGTACATAGTATTAAATATTAATTTTGTATGAGACTGATTACAATACGAGTACAGTTGTATAAATATTTTGATAAATAAATTTAAAAAAAAACGCAATGATTTTGAATCTTAAAATTATTCTACATACATTTGTGAGGTGCAGTCTAACAACAAAGAACACTTTTCTGACAGAATACAAAGTTTATATTGTTAGAATGATTTGAATTATTGTTCGCTATAAAAACAGTTTAAAATTTGCAGACTGAATACTTGATGATAAAGCTAGCTAGACTGAAATTACAGACAAGCACATGTTTAGTCGTAATTAAATATAAACTTCTAGTGCAAATAGTTGAGTTCACGCTATCGATGAAAAGCTTCAACTGCTAACAGTAAAGTATTTTAAAGCTTTTCGTGCATATAAAAAATCAGCTGGTTGTACTTAAGATAAATCAATTTGTATCTAATAAATATAAAGAGACTATAATGAAATGGAAATTTCAAACAACTTTGTTATTATGAAACTGAAAAGTAATGGAATTTCATTCGTTTAACAATTCTTAGTGCTGTATTTTTCAAACGCGATTATAAAATATGTTTTTTTAGAACATTTATGCAGTGCTTTGTATACCCATGTAATAATACATTGTATATAATATAATACACGATATACTGTTGTTAAGAAGGAGTTTGAGATTGATGCTTAAAACAAAAAAATCGGCCTAATTCATTCATGCATTTCTGACAGAATGCTCTCACTGGTAATTTTTCAATAATTTTGGTATAACTCGAAAACTAAGCTGAATTTGAGTATTTAACTTAATTTTCTTTTTGTTGGTAATTAAAATGTCTATACAAATGTAAGATTTTGTAGAATTAGGCTGAAAAAAATAATAAAAACCGGCCTAAAAAATTCAAAAAATTTGGTCACTTGGCAGATATTGTCATCCTCAATTGTCCAGTATTAATCGTAGAATGCATTAATCGAAGAGTTTGTACTTTAGATTAAAATACAAATATCACCATTTTTCAAAACAAATGCAGGTACATTCTTTCAGTGATTTTAAATGAAACTACTTTTCGGAATAACCTTAAAATCCTAAAACTATGAGTATGTAAATTGGTTAAAGTGGACTTTCTCAAGACTTTCGTTGGTCGCGGATATTGTTGGTATCTCTCATACAAGAGAGTGAGTAACATTATACTGTACAAAATTTTGTGCCGAAGACAATTGTATAGGTATATTAACCTGTTGCGTAATTTCTGAAGATTTTGCACCGTGTTTTTGCCTAAATTATGTCTACGTTGCATATTTATTACTTACTTTTTAAAATTATTATCGTCTTAGTTAGTTTCAGGTTTATTTCAAATTGAAGAAAATTAACGTTTATTCAGATTTCCCTCAAAGAGTAACTATGAGCACATTTAAATAACTTTTCTCAGGTCGCTAAAATTAAAGCAACAACAAAATTTAAAATTAATTTGTTAAATGTCTTGATTTATATTACGATGTCTCCATTTACTACCTACTACTTCTTTTTTAAAATTGTGTTTTATTTCTTCAAGTACTTTCGTTTGTTTTTGAGAAATCGTAAGTAGTTTTACTTAAATATTTATATGTTTATGTCGCAAAATTGTTGTGTAGTAGCCCGTAGCGGAATGGTAAGTGCGTTGGACTGTCACGCTGGAGGTCTGGGTCCACTTCCCAGCCTCGTCCACCTAAAAACTAGAAATAAACGTTTTTTCAGGGCTACTGCCTCTTGCGAGGAATCGACAAATCTTCCAAGAGTATTACTTGTCATGAATAAGTGCTTCTCGTCTAGCCGTTCGGATTCGGCATAAAATTATAGGTTCCTTTCCATTCCTATCGACACACGCACACAAGAATGGTTGCGAGTTGTTAGTCACTAGGCCCTGGTTCTTCACGAGCCAATTTATTCATTTTATTTATTTTATGTCGCAAAATTGTATTCCATTCAATAAAATGTTTAAAACCAATATAACTTAGCTAAGAAGATGATTTTATAATTTATAATCGAGTTAAGCTTTATATTATCTTTCAAGGTCAGATCCTTTAAGAGTTGTTTCAGACTAGGATTATAAGAAGGAAATAGGACACTAGCAGTCAATAAGTGTTTAAAACTAAGAAAAGGTTAGCAAACTGCCATTGATTGGAAAAATATGCTCGACTAGATCTTACGAACTTACGCTCATAGCTAACATCTAAAATGTAGCTATTCGTTGACGGTGTGGATTTATTAGAATGATTTGATAACACATTTAAATCGTTGAGGATAAAATAATAAAAACATGATAAAATAGTAGTTTTGAAACAGTTTGATTTAGTACAAACAAATTTGGGAAGTTTAAAATAAAAAAAAATTGTTTTTTTTTCGATTTTATTTTTTTGTATACAAAAATTTCATACAAATTTTAAATGCAAAATGTTTACACTGACTTAGAAGTACCGAACTGCAAAATAAGAATAAAATCAACCAAGCCAATGACGAGCTATAAGGGAATTTACGTAAATGAGTATAAAAAAAGGCAATTTATCACATGTACGAAATTTAATCAAAATCGTTTGAGCCGTTTTTGAGAAAACTTGATAAGACCGAAATCGTTGTATGGCAGGTACCTGTTCCAGATAACATAAAATGCAAATTAAAATTTTACCTCTAGAAATAACATAAAAACGCTTTACACCGAATTTAAAGAAAATCGGTCCTACCTTTTAGGCTCTAGCTCGATGTACATCAGGACGCATAGATGCACAGGAACACAGACAAACAGACCGACGGCGAGTCTTGTCAAAAATGATTTGCTTGGACTTCTCCATCATTATAATGTTAGTTTTGATTTAAGCCTCGATAATATGAGTGCTTTTTTGTATAATGTTTTCATTAAAAAATATCTGTGTTTTAACAAAATTGTTTCTATTGTTTGCAAATAAAATATAGCAATACCATACTATAGCCTCCTTTTTATTCCTCAATCTTAGGTAGTTGAATCATTTTTAAAGCTTACAATTCAATATGATACAAAATATGTACGTATGCTACCGACTAATATTTATTCAAAAAAATCTTTTAAATACAAAAGCAAACAATGTCAATGACACATCAATAACATATCATACACAAGATCAGTATAGAACTTCTTATAAAAGTTCAACGGCACAATAAAGTTCAAAATGACTAAAGTGCATTACACTCTTGAATTTTTAATTCATATAGATATACAACACATCACAGCATCATAAACTAAGATTCTTGTGTATAAAAGAAAGCGCTAGCTTCTCCATTGCTCATAAGTATTCTAGTTCTAGCATCATTGCAAACTGCAACTGATGCACACATAATAGTAAGACACACTTTAAACCGACCTCAAATAGTATTATTTTTCTTTATAAACATAATTCAAATAAAAAACACATCATGATGAGTTTGCTACAAATCACAACTTTAGTTTTAGTTTTCCATTTGGGTAAGTTATACTCGTATATTTATATTTTCTTCTGCCAATTTCGAAAAATAATTTTAATAATTTGGTTGTTTTGTTTAGTTTTAGTTACAAGTGAGACTGATGATTGTGGTCATGACCTCAGCACACCAACTGGCCTAGACAAATTTATTGACTTCAAATTTCTGGGAAGAGTGCTTCGAAATATGGTTCCTTTCCTTAGTCCAGATGTAAGAATGAAATTCTATTTGTACAAAAGAGCATTTCCAACTTGCGGACAGGAACTAAGAACGGATGATGATTCCATTCAGAGGTCAAGTTTTAATTCTTCACATCAAACGAGGTACAAAACAAATCGATTTTAAGATTTACTTGAAGACATATTGTTCTACCAATTTTTTTTTGTATTAAATTCCAGAATAATTATCCATGGTTGGATGAGTCAGAGTAAGAATGCACTTAATCGTGATATAAAGGACGCTTACCTAAGTGTTGATGACTTCAATGTGATCATAGTAGACTGGAGTGTGATCTCAAGCACGCTGAATTACTTCAGAGTAGTTAAACTAATCGAGACCTTTGGCCGAATCGTGGCTAAATTTGCATATCAACTTCATACACAATTGGGTGTGGACTTTGATGATATCTATCTAATTGGTCATAGTTTGGGTGCACAAATTGCTGGCAGTGCAGGCAAACAAATCAAACCCGCTCAATTTAACACCATTTTTGCTCTCGATCCGGCTGGTCCAGCATTTAGATTCAAGGGAGTGGATTGCCGCATTGATCCGACAGATGCGAAATATGTTGAGTCAATTCAGACAAGTGTGAATTTGGGACTGCTTCAACCAGTGGGTCATGCGACTTTTTTCCCCAATCGAGGTGTTTATCAGAAATGCTTGGGCTATGGTTGTTCACATAGTAGAGCTTATGAGTTCTTTGCTGAGTCAATAACTAGTACACGAGGGTTTTGGGGTTCATGGTGTGATAAGATGAAGAGGAAATGGAGCTGTCCGGAGGAGGGGAAGCAATTTAAAATGGGTGGCGAGCCATCACAACCAAAGACTGGTACTTTTTATGTTAGAACTAAGGCAACTTCACCCTATGCACTAGGGAGATATCATAAATATTTATATGCGTAAGATCAAAACTGAGTTTTTATTTGTCTTCTATAAAACGGGTTCTTTGAGAAAAGAAATGGAGCTGAACGAACAGTCTGAATAAGTAGGACTATTGATAAACTTGAGTGCCACCTATTCATTTAAGTGCGGATTGAGTAACTGACCCCGAGTTTCTTGGGTCACAGTTCATGTGAAGAGAAATATTCTAAAACTATCAGTTTGAAAGCATGAACTTTAAGCAAATATCAAGTAAATTTTAATATTAACAGAAAATTGATTGCGTACAATTTACAAATTATTTGTCTCTTCCTGAGAAGTGAATAATTTGCATCTTTATTTTGGCAAGAATATCGATTTATTATTAAAACATGTCAAACTTTTAGAGACTAGTTCAGCTTTTCACCTTGTTGTTACATATGTTCAGAAGTGGGAAATAATCCATAAAAATATTGTGCAAGACACTGATTTTCCATTTAAACAGAACGTTGGTAAAATACTAGGTGACAACAACTACCAATGAATTGGGTAAAATATCAAGTATACAAAACGACTGAAATCGTTTTAGAACTTAAAACCACTGTCTATAAAGAAATTCAAGGACTTCTTAGAATTTTAGGGATGTTTCTTTTTTTCTTAGGTCCAGTCTCTGACAACGTTCCACAATCGTGTTCAGTATGTATTTCTAATTTCACTATAGTCGAAGGACTATAGTGAAATACATTTTTAAAAGTTGGTGCAATTGCCAACCAAATTATTCTATTTCAATATAAAACCTATGGAATGGTAAACTAAATTTGTGAAATGGTAAATGAGTAGCTTCCACATTTTTCCCTCATGGAAGATATTCAACTTCGAAGCAGGAAAACAAGCTTCGCATCTTGAAAACTTCAGAATTTTTCAAGCTGTTGAATGTAGAATTGTGGATTTCATTTCGAACAACTTTGAAGAATAAGTATAGAAATTTCACTTCCATTTGAAATATGTACCTTTTTATTGCTCTTTAGGGAAAAAATATGTCGATTGTTCATTCTTCTTCTCTAAGATCAGTGACATTTCTAAAAGCTTCTAGTACGCTTTTTTCAAGATATGAGCTCATTAATCAATAGCTCCTGCCACTAAAATAATTCTGTCAGGCTTGAAGTCATATTCAAATGAATTCACATCGCACTAAAAGCCAAACCTCTTGACAGAAAATATAGCACATTCCAAAAAAGCCAACCACCCACTGTCGTTGGTATACACTATGCCATCATGCGGAAGAATGCACACACCTCTAGTTTGGCCCAATGTGCCCTCACCTAAGAACCAACCCGAACGTCAATTCGAAAAACGTTTCTCCCTTCAGAAATACTTTAGAATCCTTGTGCAAATGGCTTGGTTTTTTTTTGTATTTTGCCTGCTGCAGGTCCTCGGAAAATCGGTTGAGTGGCCACTTTTGCGCTAGCCAAGCTGAGTGGCAATCTCTTGTGCGAATTAACTGCCAGAATGAGACGAGAATATGGTGGGGCATCAGAGACCACGAGGACGAGGATTATATGGACTAGAAATGTTTGGCTATCCCACATCAGGAGATTGACTATTCTCATTTGTGGTTCGAATGGAACTCGCTTGATTGATTGCAAGAGAATTTTTGTGTGGCACTTTGGATTTCTGTGGTGGTGTATAGAGAAAGTAATGCGAGTCAAGATTCAAGAACTATTCAGACTATCCAGCGCTGCTATTGCTATCGCCGCCGTAGCCCAACGTCAGTCAGATGATTCAGGTGGGATGACTTTTCAGAATGACAATTTTTTTTGTGTTACTTGTCTTGTCTAGAGCATGAGCATCGATTATGTGGCTACACACTACACACGCTTGTGATGTGCAATGGAAGCAATGGAGTGCAAAAACTTGCTGTCAATTCAATTCCAGCGCATAAATTGTTTGCCTCTGTGAAGAATTGCTTGTCGGGGTGTGAAGAGTTTGTTAATTTTTTTTTTTTTTTTTTTGAAGAGAGATGTGATGGTATGCTATTATGGTGGAGTATGATTTTTTTTTGTTGCTGCTTTGGCTGTAAAAACATTGTGCTACAACTTGGAACTCATGTTTTGCCTGATACAATTTTTGACAGAAATGTCACGATAAGTAAGCAAATTGAAGCTACATGGGGAAAAATAATGTTTAACTCATGCATGCTGCAGTGGTTGGAAATTTTAAATAAACAGCATGTTGAGCGAAACAGATTGTGCATTCTGTAGATTTTTTTCGGAGGATTGATTTTTGTTTAAAACGGCAACAAAGTAACTTTTTGAACAAAAACGTATACGAACAGGAAAAAAAACTATCTTATGTCGTTTTCGGTTGGGGGTTCGGAGTTTCTCCTCTTTGACTCCGCTTACTCCAAAATAATTCGATTGGCTGTTCCGAGTAATGTTTTTGGAGTATTTTTCTGTTTCGGAATTAATAAAGGAGTAGACCCGGAACACACTTATACAAATAAACCCTTTCATCGTATTATTTGTCAAATTAATTTTACTCGACTGAACGTGCAAAATATACATTAGTATCAGACAATTTACGCACACAAAAATAAATATTTCACAAATTAGTCTCGGAACAATAGAAAATAATTCGATTGAAATCAAAAAGGAGTAGTAGTATCCAATCGAAAACGACATTATTATACCAAAGTTCGTAAGGCTCATTCGATAAAACTGGTTGGGTATCTATAATAGCAAAAAGATATCTTACTAACAACTAAGCCATGTTTTAAATAATATGGGGCACATTTATAGTCGCAAATAGAATCAGGTTTAACTAAACTACAGTTTAAGACAATTTTGGGTCAATGAATACAGACCGATTTTAATTACAAATTGCAGTTTTTATATTTTTATAAGATAATTAACTTGGTATACTACACAATATAGAATCAACATCGGAAAATTCAACTAAACCTATGTTTAACCTAGACCCAGCTCTAAAATGACTATGAATACGCCCCTATGTGTTTAAAAAAAATACTGTGAAGCATATTTTGTCTTCGAAAAAAAGAACGAAACCTCTAAAAGAATTTTCAAACCTAAAATTATAATAAATAAATACTTTAAAACGCAAAAGGACTCCCAAAATCACCAGGTCATATTATTTATCCCAAAACACATCTTTTTCCAAATTCCTTCCCTAATTTATGCAGATTCCCTTACATAATTTGAAATTTATATGTGTCCATCTATGAAGTCGAAGGAGATTAATATCACATTACAATAATGTTTATGCAAATATAAATTACCTTACGTATTTTTTTTTTACTCCAGAGGCAAACATGAAGACGCAAAAGAAATATTTTCTTGAAAGGAATTTTGTAATTTTGGTAGAATGATAAATGATAAATAATACCTTTTCTCTAATGGTTATTTTATTTTTATGTGAAAGTTTGTTGATGGTTAAGGGATATATTTTGGTCAAAAAGCTATTCGATCAAATGTATGTTGGCATTTACCATGAACCTATTGGGCTGGGTTATTTCACAGTTTGAATTTATTTAAACTAATGTGTCTTCAAATAAATTTGAAATTCCGATGATTTTTGAGGTTTTTTTGCAATATATTGGAAATAATTTCAAACCTTTTTATGCTATTGAGCATAAATTAAGGCTTTTTATTTATATTTATTTTATCCTGAAAGCGCATTTGTCAATAAGATATAATATAACGGAAACAAACTTAAGTAGTTGATCCTTTTTCTTTGATATTTTGCTAACTTTTTTTGAATATTTGTTTTGTATTAATTAGATATCAATATATTGGTAAGGGCGTCCCATAATTTCTTAATAAAAATATACACGTTCTTTTTTATAGCAATTTGCCTAAAACTTCGGTCAGAAGGTCTAAATATCCCACAAAAACTTAAATATGTATGCGTACGCCTCTCAATTGACCCTGATCGGTGATTTGCATCGTGTAGTTGCATAGTTCCAAATACAATGCAACTCAACTTTGAAAGGTCTTCAAATAAGGTGCCAACCGACAACTCTATTTTTCAAAAATAGAGAAAATTTTAGAGTACTATTTAGCAAACATTAGACACAATTAGTGTGAAGAACATAGTCAAATCGTTCTTCAAAGATGCATGCGCCCTGTTTTCCAATATTCATTATTTAGGTACCCAATTAAATTAGACAAAAAATACTACAAAAGTGAGTTTATGTGGAAATCTTTATTTTGATGTCCAGAACATGTCCTGAACAAATATTCTTAGTTTTGTCTATTTGCTTTTGAGTTAAATTTCGAGAAAATCAAAGTAGATTACTTTTAGTTTCCAGTTTCAATTAAGCTCACTCCTTTGATGTTTATAATATAATGTAAACAAAATATATGCAGGTACGAGTTCTTTTTCCCTTAACCACAATAAAAAGAGACACAAAATAAGTAAATCCAAGTTCTATATTTTAAACAGAATACAAAAGTTAAGTTAGATTTGACTAAGAAACCATAATAGTTAGGGAGTTAACGTTGCGAATTAATAAAAATGTGATTGACGTAAATTTAAGGCCATTGATTTTCTCGTACGATAGATAAAGGACCATATTGTCAACAGTGGGTTGCGGATGTTTAATTTGATTTTGGTAGACTCTGATTAAAAGTCCCTAGTCAATTGAAATTCGCTGATTTAACCACACAATTATGATCAACAAAAAACATTCGATAAATTAAAAGTTGCAAAAATTATTGATTAAATACATAAAGCTGGTAACAGACTGGCCCACAAAGTCCTATTTATCTCTTAAGCAATATAATTCTATCCGATATAAACAAAAAAATGTATGAACGAGTTGGTCCACCTACGACATCTTCCTATTGTCATCTCTATACACAAACGTGGATAAGCCTACTCAAGTTCCTATTGTTGAATAAAGAAGCTCAAGTTACCTCAATTCCAAGATATGCATTTCGCCAAGATTTTACAGTAAGCTGTTCAGTTAGATACTGCCAAAACCCCAATAAGATTCGGTACACATCGACCTAAATTTGCTCCTTAGAAGGGTTTTAAAGAATCTTATTGATGAGCCTTCTATCAAATCTGGGCGAAACGCTTATCTTGGAGTTAGGTCCATTTGATCTTTTTAATGGAATTATAAATCCACTTAAAACAGAAGTAAATTAATTTTCTAAAATTCTTCGTCTTCGTTCTTATTGTTATTTCAGCCATCAATTTATAACTTAATAAATATTTTAACAAAAATACAACATTCCTATCCAAACTATGAAAAGTATAAACAAAATAAGGAAATGTTTTCTCCCGCCTCAATTTGAAAAGTTATGTTTTCCTTTCTATTTTTGAGTGGGAAATATACAAAAAAAAAATAAACAAGTTTTTACATTATGTAAGGCAATTTTTGTTCAAGCGGTGAAACTGTTTCCTTTTTATGGTGATTTTTCCTTTTTTTACTGTTTCCTCTGAGGACTATTTCTTCTTTCTTCTTGTAGTGTAATTTTCCTTTGAAAAAAAAAACTCTACATAAAAACACCACAATTTTAACTTTTTCCTATGATATTATGATGAAGATGAAGCTGACTGAGCTGACTTAAAAATTCCCAATCTTCATGAATAAAATTATAGAGTAGCTATGTATATGCGATGTTTTTCTCATACTCAAGAATACAATGTAAATTTAAAGAATAGCCTTTTTAGAGTGAAGTATTTGTGTAAGCTTGTCATCAATTAATCAATCAGAAGTATATAGTGTGGTTGCAGATTTATCCTCTCTAGAAATTTCTTGAAATGATAAATGGTATAAACTTAATTTTATTTTCAGACCGACAAAAATATACACAGACACATCGAACGGTTTTTTTTTTTTGGATTTGAAAGGACTCGGACTGTTGCATACTCGAGTAAAAAATTTCATGTTGATGTCATAAAAAAATGAAACAGGAAAACCCTCGGGTTTGTCTTTTGTTATAAAGTCATCATCAACTTCGTCGAGAGTTTAATATTTACACTCTTATGTATGTATGTATGTATGTTTAAAAAAAAATCAATTCAGCTTTAAGTTAAAAACACAAATTATTGACTATGGATATGGATATTACCACCATGACCAGGGGGTCATTAAGTATTTATTCGTGTTGTATTTTTATAATAACATCATATTTTAACATGAGGATTATTTTATAATTTTTGATTCTTGGTAATTGCGATGAAGTTAAAAAAAACTTTTAGGTAAATATCAGATATAAATGTTTAATGACTGTAATAACAAAATCAATGTTCAAAAATTTACATCGTATTTTTACGCATGGATTTTGTTATTGTTAGTGGGAAATTAAACTGTGCGTGCAACGGTGTTTCTGATAACAGACTTTTTATTTTGCATAAATGATTGAATTCCATGCTTTAATTTTAATTTTATAGAACTCAACTTTTTCTTGTGCCATAAAACCGATTGCAAAGCTAACATTTTGAATTGAAATTGACAGGAGTTTATCGGGTGTTGTCGATTTTAAAAGCAAATTTCATTCTCTACTGTATTTATTTTGTACTGGTGTAAGTAAATAGAGAGTTGACCCACCGAAAATTAAGGGTCTGCAAAATTGATACAGAACCAACAAATTTCAATATCTGTTTGTCCAATAGAATGCTTAATTTGTCAAAATCTGTGTTTTAACAGATATGTATCAAAAAATGTTTCATATTTTTAAACAATGGAAAACCACTTGCCTAATACTCTTGGGGGCCAAATTCCAAATGATACATATAATAATTGCAAAAAACCAAAACAAAAATAAATGATCTAAAAATTTTCCAACTTCAAAAAAATGTTTTTTTTTTTTCCAATTTTATCATCTTTGAATGCCATTAAAAAGAAAATAAAAATACAGTGGGACGCCCGTTAACTTGAACACGTACGAAACCAGGTCCAGGTGTGTTCAAGCTATAGGGTTGTGCAAGTTCCTGGATCAAGTTAAGAAATTGTTGTTTTTTTTTTTCAAATAATGATTCATTTTAATGGTTTTAAAACTTAAATAATGATATTATAAATAAATAATTTAAATTGAAACGTTTATAAGATGACTTGGAAAAAATAGTTTATTTTACTCTGCTTAGCTTTGCGCAGCATATTTTGAAAAGCAGATTCGCGGAGATTCTGGAGTTAATTGTCACCACATGCAAAGGGCTTTCTCTGTTTTTGGATTTTCAGCTTTTTTAACTGTACACTTCTTACCTGTGGTCCAGAAAAAGTTTTTGCAATCCTTTCAGTTATTTTTTTTAACTGCGCTAAGTATTGCATATTGTCCCTTTTGAAACACCAAGTTCTTTTGCACAAGACGTAATGTGAATCCGTTTTTAATTTGTTCAATTATTGCAGCTTTTTGTTTTCTTAATTTTTGGCTATTTTTAAACCAATCTTTCACTTTTTTCAAAAATCGATCCCTAAATACGCACGTGTATAAATAAAATTCACCAATTATGAGGAATAAGGAAATACTAAAGAAATTTCCTGGGATTACCCTTAACAAGAATCGTTTGCGTTCTACCAACATCCCAGGTTCCCAGGTACCTGGCGAAAATTCAAAAATTAAGAAATTCAATATTAAACTTTGTTCAAGTTCCAGAGCTCGCAAAAATTGTATTTGTTCAACTTATAGAGTACTTAGGGGAAAAATTCAAGGTATTGAGTCTTAAAAATTGTCTGTTCAAGGTAATGCGTTAAGGGAAAAATTTTGGTTCAAGTTATTGGAATGTTCAAGTTATCGTATGTTCAAGTTAACGAGAGTCCACTGTATATTAATGTTGTAAAAAATAAAACAATCCACTTACATTGAGTTATAGTTTTGTTTTTGTTTTATTCTATGTCTTGTTTTGTGCCAAGTATAAGGACTTTTAAAAAACAAATCTCTTAAGGCTATACCACACCAAATCTGTTGGAAGGATAAAATCAGCTTAAGAAATGCATCCTTCTACAAACCTATTTGCTGTGTCAGCAAATTTGTTCTTCTCTAGTATTTTTTTGTTTATTTTTTTATTTTTCTAGAACTGCTAGCAAGATGTTGACAACAATTTTTTTTTCCTCTTAGCTTTTGAAATATTTATAGCTATAGGTCCTTTCCTTACCTTGTTGTTCGCGTACATTTTATACAAAGAAAATCTTTAGAAATCCTACGCTTATTCTGCCTTATAGTCTTCTACAACTGATGCTCAAACGTAAATAAATACTTAAAATTAAATTGTCTTATTCTCCACCAAATCATTAGGATTATATCTGGATCCTCTTTTATTTCTTCACTTACCAAACCAGAGATGCATCGGATGCATTTTGTGTGGAAAATATAATTTGAAAATCTTGGAGATGGTCCAAATGTTAATTCAAGGTATATCGTTATCCTAGTGGGAGAGCATTGGAATATTTCAGATCTGTAGGAGGTGATGGGGTTTTTCTGTTGTCACTGATATACATATAATGAGGTTTTCTAAGAATATGATAAGCAGCAAAAGCCTGGTAGAATTCTTCGAATACCAGTTTCCATAATCGTTATGGCCATGATTTACAATGCCCAAAAGCTCAGTTTGTATAATCTCTAAAAATTCTACCCATTTCATTGATTAGAAAAGGTTCAAGTTCGAATAGTTTGCTCAATTATTTTATGGAAAGACCACATTAATGACTTATTGAAAATTTCATTTCGAATGAATCACTAGCTAATAATAATTATAAATATTAAACATTAGAACATTGTTTGATTTCCTGTGGAATATTTTGTCTCTATATAATAATTTAGAAATAAAATGGAAGATAAATGTGTACTTAAGTTAAAAATTTATTGATAGGAAATAGTAACTACTTAATCTATGGATAGATCAAACATCCTTAAAAGCATGTACATTTTAGAAGTACCAATACGAGGAATTAATGAATATTTGGTTTCAAGCAATATTTGAACAAGATTACAGACATTAATAAAAATGTTACTAGGTTATTATACTCGTAAGTATTTGAACGTCCTTGTGTTAGACTACAATCATTTATTTATTTTATATTTTAAATTTTAAACAAATTATATCTAGGATTTCAAAATAAATTAATTCTTTTGCCGATATTGCAAGACTTTCACTTGATCAATAAAAGAAATCCTTAAGTTATGGAGTGTAAAGGATACTTGGATGAAATTTGAAATATCTACTTTTGATTTTTGATGACCTATTTCGAAAACGATTGCTCTTTTGAAGGAAAGTAAGGGAATAAATGTTCCTCTCTTGATGGAGAAGTCCAAAAATATGGTTTTCGTCAAGGTCTTCATTGGTCTGTGCGTTTTAAGTTACGTATAACCCACTGAGTTCACACAAAATATTAAAACATTGAGCTAGAGTTTTGAGCCATTTATTTTCAATTTGGTATACTTTATAGCATTCTGTCTGATCCGGTTTTTTTGTTAGCCTATCCAAAATATTTACTTCCATAAAACGATTTGGATTTTTTAAAAATTCCTAGAAAACGAGAAAAAGGATTTTGATTAAACTTCGTTCCTCTAATATTTTTAAATATTGCAAATAAAACGCATTTTGTTGGTGGCCAAAATGGGGGTTTTAATTGTTTTTAAGAAATTGCCTTATTTTAGGGTTATACCCACATAAACACGCTAACATGTTACCACACAGCTTATTATGAAAAGTGCATTCCAAACAAACATTATGACAACAATTAATTTTTTTATGAACACAACAAACTGGTACATATTTTTGCAACAATGAATAGTCTTTTTTTTTTTAATTTAATAGTCCTTTAAATAAATCCCTTAAATCAACTTTTTAATTTTATCAACTAAGAACAATTTAAAATCTATTAAATTTAACAAATTTGACAGCTCTTTTAGCACAAGACCAATTATGTAAAATGACAGATATGTATATTTATGTAAGCTTAGTAAATGTATTAAAAGTATTAAATAAGTACATATTTATATTACCATAACAATGCAATTAATGTTAAGTTGTGCATTTTATTCATCCATAATTAAATTTTATGGAGGCAGTAACTAAAACCTTTCAACTATTTTTTGAGCTAATGAGGAAAATATATATGCATAAATGGATCTTCAAAGAAATATAAGCTTCTATTATGTGTGTTAATGTATGTATAAAACAGGAATCCATTTAACTTCAAAATTAAATTCAAGTCCTTACCATTCGGTCTGTGTAAATTAAATAGTCAAAATTATGTCCCCTCTTAAAATTATAGAAAGGCTAACTGCGCAATAAGTTTTATCAATTTAATTTTAGCTAAATTTGAAAACCTACATCAACTTAAACGAGAAAAAAAATATACAAAATGTTCTTATAATACGATGCCAAAAGCGTTTGTCCAACCATGTGTTTCATTGGCCACCAAAACACGAACACTCATAAACACAGATGATAACTTTTCCTTCTATCTATAGTCGTTGAGTTTGCTTTCAGCGTTGTTATTAATTTAAAATGATTTTAAATCTCTGTCTTTTTTTAGACTTTTGCAAAAATAAAAGAATTTTTAAAGTAAAGGGTGTGCCTTCAGTTTTGGGTTGGTAATAATTTGGCATTTAATAACAATTATTTTGGAAGAAAATACTAATTTTAAAGAACATTTTACAACTTAAAAAAAATGTAGTTTTTTACCAATCTAAATATTATATGTATAATACAGTACACTCTCGGCAAAAGCTACCGATTAAAAACTGGGCAGTTACGTTTATTGAGGTTGTTGGAATTATTGAGTTATAAGAAACGTTGAGAAAATTAGCTATGACAACCGGTAAAATAAAACACGAATACAAAGCACCTACGGGTGTTAAAAGTTTTGAGAAGAAACTGTAAAATGACTCCCCAAGAAAAAAAAAAAATTAACACCAAAAAAACGAAAACTAAATAAAAGATTAAACAAAATATTTAAAAGGTTATCTATGGTTGCGTTTACCGAGTCACACTTTTTTTTTAAATTTGCAATTACTGAGTCACTAATAGTAAAAATTTAAGTATTGTTTTAACCGAGGTATTGCGTTTATCAAGGGTTGCTTCTACAGAGGGAGTACTGATCCTGCAACACGAAATGTTTTGCGGTTGGCTTTCGCAACTCTCTGATTAAGTGTATTGGTGGTGGATTTGACGAATTATACAAGCTTAGCTTGTAATTTCTTGCCAACAACTCTTTATTCTTCCCTCCCAGAGTTCGTGTAGATAATGTATACATACACTCACTGTCACTTGTTTGAGGTCACTAGTTTCACAAAAGACAAAAGTTTTTTCTCGATAAATACCTGTAGGAAATATTTTTCCTGGAAATTACCTTGGAGTAGGTAAATATATTTTGCAATAAAAAAGTAAACATTTAAAGGTGTAACTTGGAAATTTGATAGGAATTTCACAAATTATAAGAATGGACTGCAAAAATGGGTATAAAAAAATGCGTCACTTGAGTGAGGATACTTGAAAAATCTTATAAAAAAAGAATAAAACTATAAAAATGTTTTTCTTGTTTTTAAACATTATTAGATCTATTAGACGGTTTGGAATTAAATCATACAGTTTTTTTTGGAATGATCCAGTGAAATCTGGCTCCAGGCATCGCAGTAAGCTTCGAACAAGACGTCCTTATCTCCAAACTGTCTACAAGCATCAGAAACTTTTCGAGATAACCAGGCCCAAACGTTTGCGATGATGTTTGAGTTTGGTGAATAGGGTGGCAATGGTAAAAGTCCAACGTTTTCCGACTTAATTCAGCTTCTAGCTACCCAGCAAGTATGGATAGGGCATGTTGTCTTGTTGGAGTATCCAAGGTAGATTTTAAAGAATATTCTTTAACTTTGGAAATACCCGTTACAACAGGTATTTGTAACTATTTCCGTTCATTGTTGTAGTTATAAATTGCAGTTCAATTGTTCCATAATAGGTGATAGCTCTACACGCCATAACACGTGATGTTTGACTGTGATGTCTTGACAGAATAAGTTCTTCTTATCTTTAATCGTGAAAATAAAAGTTTAAGCCATTGGATCCGTCCAGATTAAACTTGTTTTCATCTGAAAAGACAATTTTTTTCCATGCGTTACTCCAGGCAACATGCTTCTTGGCGAAATTCATCCGTAGTTCCTTGTGTAGCTGCCGTAGAAGTGGTATTTTTTGATTTTCATACTCTTGATGTTACCACTGGTTTTAATTATTCTTAAAACCGTCGAAATACTGGCTGATACCCCGCTTTTTGACCTTATTTTAGGTGCTGATAGTGTGGAATTTGAAGCAAGTCGCTCTTCTTGGATTGTTGTTGCTTAAGCTGTGCGTCCTTCTCGTTATTTTCCATAGTTTTTTAGTGTCAGCTAGATAGTTGTTGACAATGGTCTTACTTCTGTTCGGTCTCCTAGGTATTCCTCGCCCGGAGAATCCCAGTTCTTTTAAAGCATCTATTGATCCTCTTTCTGCTACTGTCGACTTGTTTCCAGAGCCCATTTTAACTTGAAATTTAATATAAAATATAGTTTTCTATCCTTTCGTAAATATTTTAAACTTTTGTTTGGAAAAAATCGGTGATGTTAACTTTTGCCAAGCACTTTTTTTAATGGCCTCAATCAAGTTACGCAACTTTTTATATCCATTTTTTGCAGTCCTTTCACATAATTTGGGAAATTTCTATGAATTTTCCAAGTTAACTCTTTAACTTTATCCTTTTTTATTGCAAAATATATATACCTACTCACACGTATCAAAAATTTCCAGGTAAAATATTGCTTACAGGTATTCATCGAGAAAAAACTTTTATGAAAATAGTGGCCTCAAACAAGTGACAGGGAGTGTACATATTTTATATAGAAGTTTAGTTTTTGCTATTCCAAAACACATTCCTTTAAATAAAGCCATCGTAAACAATCCGAGAGGTGAAATATTTAAACTATAGTCAAATCCCAGTAACTGTATTTTAACCCATTCCAACAACAACGAAACTTGTTAAAAACAGAAAATAAATTTCTTACCAATTTATTAATGCAAAATTAGTGCTAACCCTTATTTTTTTATTTTCATTTTCTACACTTTTATTGATTTCATATTTTCAGCTAACAAAAAAACACCCTGAAAAATGTATGAATTAAAATTTTTAATTGATTGTCATGATATGAACGAAAATTCTCACATTTCAAAATGAAATTTATCAAAGTTGGTGCATGTGGTTGTTCAGTGCATGTGTACTTGCCACTTAATTGGGTTGCTTTGCTTGGCTGGTCAGGAAAAGTTTCTCTTTTATGGGTAATAAGTGGAAGGTAATTTTATTTAAGAACATTTTGTTTAAGTTTTAATAAAATAAAACTTTGTTTTTGAAACTATGTATTATAAAAGCCAGGGAATTGGTTTATTAGCAACACTTTCGTAATTTGTTCGTAGCTGAATATTATCCATATAAGGATAATCTAATATGTCATTTGTGTGTTTTTTCGGTTGAGAATTTGATTTCTATGACGGTGTTCACATTGGACTGACTCTTCCGACTATTTTTGACTTCTCTGAAATTTATCTCACTCCCACTTCATGGTTAGAAAGGGAGAAAAGTAGTAACATCTTAAAAAATTTAAGAATGTCTGGTTTTTTTGACGTTCGCTTCTGTAAATTCGGAGGAGTCAGTCCAATGTGAACACCGTCTATGAGGTTATTTAAGCAATTTATATAAAAATGTTTTATTGACGATCCTTTTAGGATCTAACTCCAGAACAGATTTGGATGCATAGACTCTTGAAGAAAAACATGCTCTCAGTGTATTTCTGTTTTTGATAAGAATTTCGAATATCATTATGCTTTGTAACGATAATTTTTTAACAAAATCCCCGTAATAATTGACTTATAGGTATACTCCAGATTTCATAAACCTTGCAGCCGTTCGAGCTTTATTAAAGGACAAACATCAAAATAAACATATTTAGACATTTTGTATAACTTATGTATTCGCTTAGATTATATTTCGAGTACAACAGAGAACAGGCTCTGATTTGTTTTTAATATTTTTCATATTTTAAACACTTTTGGAAGAACCCTCCAGTTCCAAAGGTTAAAAGTTCCTACTGTGCTGCTTCAATTTTAAAATATTAAACTCATGCTACGCGCCTTTATTATTATTCCATTTCAATTTAAATTAATGTTTATACTCAGGTAAACACGGCAAATTGTTCCGGGACCTGACCACATCATCGTTAAAAGCATCATTTTCAGAATACTAAATTGTCCAAGGAGCCATTTTATGAGATTTCAGCTGAAGTAGCAAAAATTCGCGTCTTATACTTACACAAAGTCACTCACTGAGCTGGAAAAATAATAACTTTCTCTGCGGAGTAATGTTCACGTTAAATGAAATTTTATTACTTTCTGCGTTTGTGTATGGCAGGAATAAAAGTAGAAAAATTACGTGCTTTGCATTAAAATGTCACTCTTTCCCTCCCATCCTCTATCTACCTACTTCAAGGAAGAAGGACCTTTAGGTATATGCTCTCCCTAATGGCTCGCGTATAAAAATGTGGCCAAAAATCAAGCGGCTTATTTGGCGCAGAACATTTAATTTATGGTACTCGCATTATAATTGTTCAGATGGCAGTAAACGCTAAAAACATGATTTTTGTGAAATAGAGTATTTTTTTAAATCTATTTTTTATTTTACTTTTTTTCCGTCATTTTTATTGCAAAGCATTTTCAGTTCAACTCAGCGGTTATGTTATCGTATTCAACTTAAATTGTGAAAGCCTTTTTTTATTCTTTGAATTTCAAAAAAAAAAAAAAATTATACTAAAATGTCCTGATGTGGAAGAGAAAACATTGTAGGTATTTAACCGGAATTTTTTGTACAATATGTGAAAACGCTATCTAGGATATCCGAAAGGCTTTAATTTTTGTTTGTTCTTTTGTTTTTGGTCCTAGCTGTGCAATGACACTTGTTTTCAAATGCTTTTTTTTGTTTTTAAATGACATGTTGAATAAAATGTGTTTTCTATGATCTACATCCTAAAATGCATATTTTTGGTTGTTTGCATGGTGATGGGTGAGCAAGAGCACTGAGCATCGTCCATGCGTGCATAGGGAAACATTATTTTATATGCCATTGTTTTGATAGGGTATGCATATACATAGATATTTATTTGGTCCAGCTTTTCATGGTTTTAAAAATAAATGTTTAATGTAAAAGCCAGAAATTCTGGTAAACCTTATTTCAGATGCGCCAAACTCTACGGTTTTACTGATAAACCTACTGTATGAGGAATTCTGTTCATATTTCAGAGCAAAAACAGGGCGATTCGTATGAGGTGGTAGAGAAAATAAAAGAAAAAACTTGGTTAGGCAATTTTCTAAGAAATAGAATTAAAACAGAAAAAAAATTATTAAAAACAACCATATACCATATACCATATTATACCTTTTTGAAAAGCTAGAAATCCCATTGTTTAGTTTTTTTTTTAAATAAAGTCATTTTAGTAAACAGTTTTGAAAATTTAATTTTCAAACTCAAAATTTTGAAACAAAAATTTAAAAAAATTTCAAACATTTTTTTTCAAAATTGAGCGTTATTGTGTAGATACTATTGTTTTTTTTTTTTCTCTAAACTCAATGCTCTTATCAATTTCTTAGTCGGAAATCCAAAATAGTTCTTGATAACGTAACTTTTTATAAAAAAATAATTTTTTAAAAAACGAGTTTTTGGAATTTTTAGAAATAGAAGAAATGCAACTGAATTCCGCTTCCCGGCAATTTTGTATTATTGTTGTGTGAAAATGGTAGGTACCATGGCTATGATATGTGTAATGTATGTCGAACAATGTTAAATGAAGCTCTTAAAGGACTCAGCTCTGAATTATTTTGTCAGATAATTCTTTGTCAAAGACAAAATTATATGAATTCGCAATATCGAAAAGCTTCGTCTGAAAGAGATATACCCAATTGAAAACAGTTGATGGCATCAAATTCCATCATCAAGCCTCATATACCAAATAATTTGTAAGGATGTTTAATAGGGTAAATTTCACATTCTAACAACCATATTTAGTGTTACTACACAAATACTTTATTTTTCGGACAGAATTCTTTTTGTAGATTTGTTTGGCCAAATGCGGTTGGCTAAATGGTAACTGTAACAGTTTTTTTTTTATATTTTTTTATACTTTAGATTCACCCAAAAAAAAGACACCATTAAAATGTAAACCATTTGAAATGTCACCTTACTTGATTTATTTTAACCCGCTAAAAAAAATTGCTTAAAATCTCTTATTCTGTATTCAGCGTCAGTCGAATAAATAGCTATTAAAGCTGCTTTTTATCTTTTGTCCGGAAAAGAAAAATGGAAATATATTCGTGTTTCCTTTTTACAAACATCTACTTCTACATACAAACCTACACCTTTAATTTTAATAATTCCCACTGTACCTTATCCATTGTTTTGTAAGAAATGCACGTAATAAACGCAATTAAAAGGACTCAGTTAATCTTGTCAGGCGTTTTGAAATTAATAAACTAATTTATGTAAGGTTTCCAAATTAAACAAAGCGAGGCGAAGTTTGCATTGTATTTGATTTAAAATTCAAGAGACATTTCTTAAAGGGATGGGAACTCTGAGTTCTAAAAATAACATCTCTTTCTTTTCCTGATTTAATGGAATTGTTTTTTTTTTTCATTTTTCTGTTTTTGACAGGGTTCTCTAAAAAGTGGTTTCGTCAATTCAAATATAAACCTTAGGGTATGCATTGAGTATCGTGTATGATATTCTTTGAAAATCAAATTGAAAAACTTTGCATACTCGCAGGATGATTGAAATTTTGAAAACTGTCATACAAACATTCTTCCTTCAAAACTTCAACTTCCTGGACGCAAAAGTGAATAATGTAACGTATATTATTATTACCTACATATTTCACTTCTTCAATCATCATTATTATAAAAATAAAAAGAAAATACAAACAATTTTTCCTACTGATGCTACAATACATCATACACAAATAATACAAATTCAAAACAAAGAAAAAGTAACAAACAATGATACATACCTACATACATATTGTCCTTATACTATACTGATGGTCCTTGCCTTTTTGTCATTCACTAGAAATTCAGGCATAGACTTCCCCTCTCTTTTATTTTACCATATAAAACTCTCAAAAGCTTTTCAAGGATCCTCTCCTGAATTCCTGACTTCTACGGTTTTCGTGTAGCTGCTGCTTCACAACATGTTATATTTTCCTTCCTATGCACAATGTTTTCATTGGCATTTTCGAAATAAAAAAAAAAAAAAAAAAGTTACTATACTTTTCAATGGTAAACCAAGCAACTTGCAGCTTGAACGGAAAATGTACCTACACTCAACGGCTCAGCCATCAAAAATGGTCTTTGAGAAATTACCCTCCTTAGTGGCTATATGGTTTGGTTGGGCTTGGTGTGATGATCTGTCGTCATCAGAAATTCCTTTGCATCCTATACAACACATGGGTGACGAAGAATGAATCTCAAAAACAGATACAGGATTAAACAGGCATTGCTTTTGAAAGTGTAAAAGTTTCTTCTTGATACAAAAAGAAAATAAAAACAGTCTTATTTTGTCTACAAAGAAAAAAAAAGAGTAAAACCAAAGAGTTGAGGATATCAAGTGATTGTCATTCAAGAAGTTTGTGACTTTTTGGTTGAAGTTTTGGTTTGGTTTGATGTGAATTTATTTTAAATTCTTGTTTTCAAAATTATGTATGAATATGAATGTGAATTGAATTAAATTGTATGCATCGTAAATTTAAGTAAGATCTGTACAAAAATGATTGTTCCGGAACGATTGTATGAACTCTGCCATGTCAAAAAGAAGCTGTGAATTTTATATGGCCTCTAACTTGACAAAATGTTCATAAGGTTTCAGTTAAACATATTTTACACAAAAGGAGTTAGTGCCTGTATCATCATGCTCAGTTTCAGCTATACCTAACCTTACGGTTTCCTTAACTAATTATGGCAATCGACTTTCTTATTAACGGCCCTACTGATTTCAATTTTAATTGTTATACATTAAGAGTTTAAGGGGCTTATTGCGAGAGCCTATTCAGAATAGACTTAAATGTTATATAATTATACATTCTTTAGAAATTGTGCATTTTTAAAATGCATCATAAAAATGCACTTTTTTTCAAAAGTCTTTATAGTTGATGCTGATGTATTTATTGATATTAATATGGATGTCCGACAATTTTCTTAATTTCCTTCCGTTTGCAAAAAGCTGCAATGTCATATTTGGTACAAATGAGCCTTACATTCAACTGCGGAGTGATTTTTCAAGTTGTTACAACTGTTATTAATGCTTTTAGTGAAAGTGCATTTTGAAGATGCACAAATCACCACTGATCCCCTAAGGAGTCTGCCACATTGTCATAAATATGTACATATGTACCATAATAATATTATACAAATGTATGACTGCATATTTTCATCCAATGTCTAAAATCTAGAGGACCGGAGTTCATTTTTGCAATTATTCGAGCTATGGAATATTATTTTTTCGAAGAAAAACTATTTATTTCATCAAAAAACCGTCAAATTTTCGACAAACTGTATTTATTTTCTAAAACTCTAGGGAAGATTTGACATTTCAGTATAAAGCTCTAGTCGAGAGCCTTCAATATTCTATTTTCGAAAATCGATTCTATTTCAATAAGTCTACTGAGCAAGGCGATACTAATTTCAAATTTGTGAATTAATCGAAAAAAGTCGAATAGTTTTAATAGTCTAGGAAAGAAAGGCAATTTAACATGGGCAACCCGGGAAAAATTAATTCATGAAATTTTATTGCTGGTATCGACGCAGAATTGTATCCTCAACAACATATCCAAAGTCCTCCAAAATCCCTGAATTGACTTTTTGTGTAGACGCATTATAAGAGTTGGAGAGGGGAGGGAGGCGGGAGTTTGTCAAGCTGAAAAATTTGTTGTAATATAATCTAATCATATGACACATGTTTTTACGGTGCTTTTCAACGCTGATTCTAAAGAGACCAAAACTGAAAAGATATATGTATCCTGTGGAAAGTTAATGTCATTTTTATGGAATGATCACTTTTTTAAAGTACAACAAGTAATATATTACCCAAAACCATTTTAAAAGAATGGGATTTTAATGAAATTAAGTAAAAATGTTTCATTTCGCATGCCTTCAAAGAAACAAGAGAGTCTCAAAAATATCTATGTTTAAAGGGTGTTTTTTTTTTGATGGAGTGATGCAAGTGATTGATTTTTACCTAACCTCCATGAAAAAATTCTGACACCTATGAACTTTGCTAAAAATATTAAATTTATATTGGCACCCAAGTATCAAAAGAGTCCGTACCTAAGGTCCAAGTGTTTTTTTTGGGGTGTAATGTTTGACCTGCTTAACGGAAAAAACAGTAATTTCTGATTAAAAATTAATCTAACTTTTTTAAGGGTGCTTTCATCATATTAGTTTTTATTTTACTAGATTCGGCGTTAAAAAATACCTTTAAATCATATATATCATATGTCATAGGTACTATCTCGATAACACGAAAATACAATTTTTCGTAAGAGCTAACATTTTGCTCCGTATAGGGCAGGTCAAACATAAACAGTCTAAAACAACTCTTTGGATCAAGTTATTTTAATGGACTCTTTTGATTCTTGGAAACCATGAAATATTTAATACTTTTAACAAATTTCATCAGTGTCAATCAAAACTTATTCATAGATGTTATGGTAATAATGACACTAACATCTCGCCCTCAAAAAACCACCCTTTTACCACAGATATTTTTGGGGACTCTTTTGATTCTTAGTAAACATGCAAAATGAAACATTTATACCAAATTTCATTAAAATCCCATTCTTTTAAAATGGTTTTGGGTAATATATTACTTGTTGTACTTTAAAAAAGTGATCATTCCATAAAAATGACATTAACTTTCCACAGGATACATGTATCTTTTCAGTTTTGGTCTATTTAGAATCAGCGTTGAAAAGCACCCAAAAATCATGTGTCATATGATTAGATTGTATTACAACAAATTTGTCAGCTTGACAAACTCCCGCCTCCCTCCCCTCTCCACCTCTTAAAATGCGCCTATACAGAAAGCCATTTTGGGGGGACTTTGGATATGTTGTTGAGGATAAAACTCTGGTGCGATCCTATATTTCTTAGACTATAAGTCAAATAGACTATTTTAAATAATTTTTGATTCATATTCCAAATTTTGTTAACACTAAGTCTTAGTATTTAAACTTAGTAATTTAACATTAAGTATTTTAGTGTAGAATTGTAATAGCAAAAACTTAAAATTGACCTTCCGAAATGTATTTAAACAATTTATAAGATCTATTGGAAATGGTTCAGAAAACGGCAAGAGTACGTACTAAAAAATTCATATTTTGTTTGATTTGCTATTTATTGACCAAAATATTTTTAAAACTTTTAAATACAATATTTTATGAACTATTTAAAAGCACTCGAAAGCTTAATCACCTCAAAATCGGTTCAGTCATTCACAATATATATTGCTTCTTATACAGTGTGTTCATGAACTCTCTTATTTTAAAAGTTTTGAGATTTGTTTTTAACTGAAAATTTAAAACACTAAAAGAAGAGTTGCAAGTGTTTCTGTTGATACTTGTTTATCCATTTCAAGTCAATGATTAAGATAATAAATCCTCTCACATAAAGGGTAGATAGGCTACCCTTCGAAATGATCATTTCCCAAAATATTGTCCGCGAATTAGAAAACACCCTGTAAATAAAGTTTAAGTCAAATCGTTATCGACGTTTTTGAGAATATTCAAAACAAACTGATATCACCCGGTTCTATGTGAGCACACACAAATGATATGTAATTCATTAAAAGCAAATCTGGTCATCCGTTTAAGTTCAACTTCGTTATCGTTGTAATGTTAGATTGTATCTTAACAATAACTTTTTGTTTGACAAAACTCTAAATATACTTACTTGATCTTTAGACATAGCGTAAGTATAAATTACCGTTCTTCAAAGTTTCCTATTAAAGTAGTTTGTTTTGATAAGATTTGATTTCAAACTTTCAAAAAAAACAGTAGCACTTCTAACAAGTAAATGTTCGTTACAAAGTAACAATATTTGCCTAGAGGAAAGATGTTGTTACAGCTGTTTTTGAAATAAATCAATTTTTGTATATTGGTTGTATGGCAGGTACCGTTGTTTTTTTGAGCTTAAAAACATTTCAATTTTCCTTCTAGGGAATCACCTAAGAACCTTAAGTCCAAAGATTGAAGAAAATCGCTTCAGACAGACAGGCAGACAGAATTGACGGACCCACTTTTTTCGACCCATCGTAACGTTAGGGAAGATTATTACCTCGAGTTCGATTTTTTCTACGAATCCAAAACTTGCCCTATACTACGTATATCGCAAGTAAATAACACAACAAACTCTCTTTAACAAAAAGTAGTTACCTACAAAAACCAATTCTCCAATGGCAATATATAAAAATATAAAAAGTCCATAGCGCAGCGCTGGAAAATAATCATGCTGGCTGAAGGCTGAACACCTTAAAAAAAAGCTGAAAAACTAACAAATGGAGATTGCTTTTTTTTGGCTTATTTCCGTCAGTTTCTTTTTTTTAAGGAAAACATTCAACCCAAACTGGCAGCCGGTAAAAGGTAAAAGTTAAATTTAACCCACAAAGGTCATTCGTTAAAAGCAGACCAATTTTCAGCTTTGCACTCAACTTTTTCATTTGGGAGTTCAGACCTTTTTCGCTTGAAATGGTTTTTCCTTGCTCCTAGCTTCTAGTGTAATATTTATTGCATAACTGAATGCATTTGGGATTTAATATTTTTTTCTTTTATTTTTTTTTTATAAAATGAATAAAAGCACAAAGTGGTCTCCTAATAATGGCGAAGACCTATTTAGATGGTCTTTGGTTGCCATCATATGAATTACGGCCACGTCTGGTGCATCTCAGTGATCTGTATGTCAACTTTTTTATGTTGGACAATTTCACGCCAACTGACAGAATCTAACATCGCTGCGGCTGCCTTATGTCATTTATAGCTAAATTGAGTACTTGGCAATTAGGCATGGTGACACTGATGGCAATGGTGTGACGACGGCACTGGTGTGTGAATTAATTGAGGGTGAAGTGATGAATGGAATTTTATTTCTCCCTTTGCGATTTGAAAGTGTGACGGAGAGAGTTCTTGGAAATATTAACCCGACGACGACGCAGGGTGGGCTTACATATACATTTGTGGAGCAATGCAAAGTTCTGGAGTCGTTTTTTATTACATAATCACTTACAAATGAGTTGTGAAACACTTTTTTGGCTCATTTTGCGTTATGGTTTTGTTGAACTGCAAAGAAGCACCGCATGTCTGAAAATTTCCTTTTATCATACCTATTTTGTTTGCAATTTTCTTGGAAATATATAAAGATTTTTAAAGAATCTTAAGGCAAACGTACGATTTATGGATTTTCGGGTTAATAAATTCTTCTGGGAAAACTGAAACCTACTTTTGTGAACTTTTGGGAAAATTATTTGATATATCAAATAATTTCAGGAAATTATAAATAGGTATTGAAAGACAAACCCCAGAGATCACCAAAGTATGCTCACTTAAGTACATCAATAAATACTGATCGTTTGGTGAGCTCTGAGGACTGTCTTCAGTACCTACCTATATATTCCTGAAATTATTTCACATGTCAAATAATTTTCCCAAAAGTTCAGAAAGTAGGTTTCGGTTTTCCCAAAAGAATTCAATAACCCAAAAATGAAGAAGAAATTGGTAGCCTAGTTTTAACTTTATACTTAGTAATCTTTGGTTTAAACTATAGATTTGGCTGAATCTTTCCCTGTATAAGTAAATTAATTTTATAAGTTGCTATCCCAGCTATAGTTAGGGCGTTAAGGCCATATTTTAGGTCAAACCTTGCACCTCATTCTGACAGGATGAGCTTTGGTACACTAATAGTCCACATTCTAAGTTTACTTTTAAGACCGGCAGACCGGAGATATAAGGGTTGCTTTCTGACCATGTTTTAACACGAAATTTCACATAATTTAGCCTATAAATCGGGAACGAGTAGTAGCCCGTAGCGTAATGGTTAGTGCGTTTGACTGTCACGCTGAAGGTCTGGGATCGTTTTCCAGCCTCGTCCACCTAAAAACTAAAAAGTTTTTTTCAGGGCTACTGCCTCTTGCGAGGAATTGACAAATCCTCCAAGAGTATCACTTGTCACGAATAAGTGCTTCTCGTCTAGCCGTTCGGATTCGGCATAAAATTGTAGGTCCATTCCATTCCTGTCTAAGGGCGCACACAGGAATGGTTGCGAGTTGTTAGTCACTAGGCCCTGGTTCTTCATGAGCCGTTGTGCCACCCGATTTATTTATTTATTTTTTATCGGGAACGAGACATCGGTTGATGTCGTTGGGTTTAAAATACTTGAAGCCATAGGAATATGTTCATTATACCCTTGTAAGCGGGGAGAGCAAAATACCCTCGGACAATAAGGGTTTTTATTTGTCAGGAAATAAAAGTTATATTAGATGAGCATCGACGTAGAATTTTATATTCTACAGCATACCCGAAGTATATTTTTATCCATGTATTTGTTTTTTGTACAATCGCTTTCAAAATGGGGGCAGGGAAAGTGGGAGTATATCAAACCACTATATATTTGGCTTGGTATAATCTAAGCATAAAACACATGACCTTAGGGTAATTTTGAATGCACAATCTTATGCAATCAAAATAATTTCAATATAATTTCTCTAGAACAAATTATAACCTTTGTATAAAATGATGCTTCAATTTTCAGTGAAACGAGCATAGCATTACCAAATTTCAATGGTATGGTGATGAAACTCGGCACACATGTCTCATTTGTCGTAAGAAATTAAAATCAAAAGAGTCCATAAAAATATCTGTGCGAAGGGAAAAGTGAATTACTATTACCAGTAAACCCCTTCCAAAACTGGTATTTTAATGAAAGTTGGTAGAAATGTTTTATTTCTTGTTAGAACCAAGAGTCAAAAGGACCCATGCAAATATATTGGTTCCAGGGGTGTTTTGTTTTAGGCGGAAGGAAAATATGGGTTATAAAGCCAACATTTTATTTGTATGTTATCGGGGTACAAATATTCAATATGGTACATGACTTTAAGGTACTTTTTAACGCTGAACCCAATTTAAGTACAATTAAGACGATACAATCATCATTCAGAAAGTAATCGTCGTTTTAATGGAAAAATTAATGTATTTTTTAAGTAGAGCAGATAAAACATTTTCTCTCAAAAATAGATATTTCATTTATCGTTTTTTATTCTTGGTGACAATAAAAAACAAAACATTCCTACCAACTTTTATCAACATACTAGTTCTAGGGGGGTTTACGGGGCATAGTTTTACACTTTTCTGTTTCATTCAAAAATACACCCTTAAGCCTTGGATATTTTTATGGATTCTTTTGATTCTTATTTCTTACGACAAATGAGACATGTGTGCCAAGTTTCATCACCATACCATTGAAATTTGGTATTGTTATGCTCGTTTCACTGAAAATTTACTCATCATTTTCAAAAAAGGTTATAACTTTTTCTAGGGAAATTATATTGAAAATATTTTGATTGCATAAGATTGGAAATTAAAAATTGCCCTAAGGTCATGTGTCATATGCTTAGATTATACTAAGACAAATATAAAGTGGTTTGATAAACTCCCACTTTCCCCTCCCCCCATTTTGAAGGCGATTATATAAAAAACTAATACATGGATAAGAATATACTTCGGATATGCTGTAGATGTAGAGTATGAAATTCTACGTCGATGATCATCTTAAAATTTTATGAATATTCACTTTATAACCATTATTTTCAGACAAATAAAAACCCTTATTTGCCGAGAGTATTTTGCTCCTCCCGCTTACAAGGGTGGGGGAGAGGTCAAAAACTGAACATATTCCTATGGCTTCAAGTATTCTTAATCCAACGAGATATTCCACAAAATCAACTGATGTCTGGTTCCCAATATATAGGCTAATTTATGTGAAATTTCTAGTTAAAACATGGTCAAAAGGCAACCCTTATATCTCCGGTCTGCCAGTGTTGCCACAGTGGCAACACTTCTTAAATGTAAATTTAGGATATGGACTATTAGTGTACTGAAGCTCATCCCATCAGAATGATGTGCAAGGTTGGCTCCCTTAACGCCCTAACTACTAAACATTTCTATACATATCTCAAAAATTTTGATTTTAAAAAATGTTTCAGGAGTTAACTAGAGTATAACCCAGAAACTTATATAGCTTTCTAATTAATTTTAGGTTTGAAATCCATAAAAGTTTTCCGAATGTAATTTTAATTAAACAAGTATTTTTGAAACGTGCATTCGTCCGAATATTTGTATCCTTGTAATATAAAAAAACGGCTTTAAAAATCATCAGTCTGAAAATTTAATAACGCTGAAATACCTACAAGTCTTTTTTTGTTGTATTTTAATTGTAAAAATAAAAATTCGATATTTTAAGCTACATTTTGGTATACAAATTTTCATATTAAAATGATGTATGGATCCTTCGTCAATTTTGATTTTTTTATATATATAAAAATATTGATAAAAATTTTATCATTTTGAAAAACAATTTACATGCATTTTTTGGTCTAATCCAGCTCTCAAATAACGCTGACAAATGATTCATGTGAAACTAAAATTGCGTATATTGTTTCTGTACGAAAAAATGTATTTTAATTTTAAAGAAACTATCGACATATTACGATGTCCCCAGTGAATCTGCAACTTACACATTTGTTTACGGATGCTCATAATTTAGAACACTGTCATTAAGGTAGACATTATACAGGGTATCCCCCAGTTACCGACCAAGACCAAAACCATGGATTACTGAGGTAATTTTGTGTTAAAAAAAAACTAACGGTTTTTATAATTTCTAAAGTATGACAAAAAATTGGGTTTGATAATAAATTGCGATAAAACCGTTATCCGCATAGAACAAAATTATGGGATGAAGTAAAAATTGCTAACTGTTCTTGTATACAAACAAAAGAAAATTCAAGAATAGGTTGAAGCTTGTCAATGTTAAAGCTAGTTAAAAGAAACGTGATCAAAAAACACTAGAACCGTTAAAAGTCGAAAAGGAGTTAGGTATTTTGATAGCGCAGATTCTTAATGTGTTTCTTATTTTCTAATTAAAAAGCACTTACCTATTTATATTTTATCAAAAACTAAGTGAAAACGGGAAAATTAGTTTTTTCGACTTAAAATTACTTTAGGAAACAATAGTTTTCGTCTGGCCAGGTGACTGTGGGACATCCTGTATATTTATTACAAAAAATTGGCACGACTGGATCGCATAAACTTGCTCTCGTAGCTAACAACTTGAACGTAGCTTAAAACTGACAATGTCCAAAGTGGTTCTGTAACATTATGATAACATTAAAATAAGTTTTAAAAACAATTTAAAAATAAATTATTACTATAAATTAATGTATTTTTTTTTAATAGCTAAAACAGATAGAGCTAAAAAAGAAGTATGCTATCTGATTTTTTTATAAATATGTTTTTATGAAAACAAAATTTCAAAAATCGTTAGAGCGGTTTTTTTTAAATAATTTTTTATATATAAAAATTCTTGAAAATGTAAAAAAATTAAATTTGGTAGGACAACTTTAAGTCTTTAATAAAATACAATTTTTCACAAAATTAAAAAAAAAAATCACTGACCCATTTTCAAGATATTGAATTTTCAAAAAAAAAAATTCAATATTTTTTTAAAAATCCAAAAATAATTTTTTTGAAAAGTTTTATATGCAAAATTGTTAGAATTGTTAAGGACCTCGTACATACAAAATTTGGTTGACATCGGTGCAGCCGTTAACGAGAAATTTGAAAACCAAAAAATCGGTTCTATGACAGATACCTTTATTAACCGTTATAAAAAATTTTTTTTTACCAAAATATTTACTGTAGTAATTATAAGAAGAATATAATCAATAACAATAGAAAAATTGTTTTTGTTAAGTGCACTTTTTAATAGTAGTAATTGTAGTAGCTTGTAATTTTTTTATTAAAATCGTTAGAGCCCCTTTTGTAATAAATCAATTTTTGTATATTGGGTGTATGGTAGGTACCGTTATTTTTTGAGCTAAAAAAAATTTTAATTTCCCCTCTAGGGAATCCCCTAAGAACCTTAAGTCCAAAATTTGAAGAAAATCGCTTTAGCCGTTTAGGCTGCGGGTCGAGGCACAGACAGACAGACGGCCAAGTAAAAATTATGCTAATTTACCAAAAAAAATTAATGTATTTTAAACTTATTGTCTAAGGAGCTTATTGCGGGAGTCTATTCAAAATAGAGTTGAAGTAGAAAAGTTAAAAAAAAATCAAAAACTCTTTGGCAGACTCAAAATTAAGATTCGACTAGAAAAGTCATTGGAAAAAGAGTGTTGGCGCTTCAATATTTAACTTAAATTCTTTACCTATACATAAATATTTAAGATATAAAATAGGTAGACACTATATATCAAACGAGTCAAGGTCAAGAAAAGCCAACCAAACCAATTTATACCCAACATTCTTATGGTTTTGTTATAAATCAAAAGAACCCCTCCGAACCATAGATACCCAAATGCCCAATAGTATTTCGTATAATCCAAGGTCGACCAAGTGATTGGTTTTGCCATTCCAAACATAACAACTGTCGACCAGCACAAATTTTGTGGAAACCACAGTCTGCATAACAAATTCCGTCGAAATACAAAACCAAAATGTGACCAAATCTACAAAACCACACACCTAAACCATGACATACCACAAGAGCTGGGTTCCTCAACGACAATCGATGACGACGACGATGACGACGGGAGGGGACAAATATTTTATTCAGACCAAGAACGACAGAAAAAAAATAATACGCCACCAGAACGAAATTAAAAATTCGATCCGCCATAGTTGCCATGCTACCACTACCTCTTTCCATTTTTCTACAATCCAAACCCAAAGAAGGCGGAGCTAATTTGTATTCTATTTTGGTCTCAAAAAAAATTAAAAAAAAACACGCACACATAGAAAAAATTTCAAAAAATTTCTATGACCATTGACGAAAAAATTCCCTATAAGCTAAAACAATTCAGGACTAGAACGACAATAATGATGCCTTTAGGACGGTCTGTTGTACAGTAGTTCCCCGTTGTGACAATTTTTCAAACAAAAAAAAATAAATATACAAATATCCAGAATATTGCGCGACTCTTCAGAGTCCTTGTTTTAGGTAAAGTATATACTATCTGTATTCTGTCAATATATTTGCAAGAGGAAACAAGAATCCCGCGCTGCAACACTAATAAAATCTTTATTTGTTCATCATCGTCGAAGTGAGTGAAAATTTATGACGGTTTACCTGGGATTCTGGAAATTCGCCTCATAAATACACATTTTCTTTTGAGCAAATGTCCTTAAAAGATCCTTTGATGAGTCCAAATGTAACAATTTCACGGTCACTGATAGTTGAGACAATGCCCGAATGGACTTTTATTACCTTTTCTCGCTAACAAGCCCAGGTTTTGTGTGTCGAAGAAAGAAATGAATTTCACTAAAGAACCATCTATGCCAGGTCTAAAGTGAGATTTTCTTCAGATTCTGCAGTTAAACTCGCGAGATTTATTACGAGTGGTAAAGGAATAAAATATTTATCACTTTATTTGTGGGTAGTTAGGAGTCAATTATTATACAGTTTGTTGTTTTAGGCACGATTTCGCGAAGCGTGCGTTACCATAATTTACCACGCGATACCATAAGCGCCCTATTCATGAGTTCCGATTAATTAAAGAGCGTGCACCAATTGGGAGGCATAAAGCATTCTTATTATATGACCAGACCACTTGGGGCCTAATTGCTTTACCTAATGTCTCAATTTTTTCCAATAGAAAAACCTCTTCCCAGCACCTTCTGCGGTATCTCGGATTAGGTATTCTAAATTTCCTCTCTGACTAAATAAGCATGGAAAATCCATTAGCTTCCCATTCTATCCGAAAGAGAGTGCATCTTAAAGATACAGTATACTTCCTCCTTGAAATCGGACATCAGTGAACAAAGCATTTTCAACGCCCGATGGGTGGCAATTAACGAATATTGAGGATGTTCTTCAGAGGAATCACACAAAAGAGCCAAAGAAGCAGTACCTATACAAAAACAAATACACACCGACAACCATGTCTGCTGAGAAGGTAACAAACATCTCTGTTTTAGGAGATCTACTCTGCTGATTTCCTGGGGATTTATCCTTGAAGTCGATTGCCGAGAGGAACCCGAACCCATCTAGTAGTCAAACCAAAATGTTTTCAAACATCCTAACAAAGATCACAGGCCATTATGGCCCTGCATGAGTCCACCCATGTCCTTGTTAGGTTTCCACTTTTTTCTTGTTGTTTGTTGTATGAGAATGGACGGATGTATGTTTCCTTCTTCTAATACCCCATATAGTGTTAGACAGCAACAATAGTCCCTGTGATGTTGTTGTGATTTTCTATGGAAAAGAATGTGATTGTTTTTTTTTTGTTTGTGTTTGTTTTGCAGAAACAAAATGAGGAGATTCAGATTTGTGGTTTTGCAACAGTCTCGTTATTATCGTTAGAGAACGGTTGGAAAAGAAACTATGTATCTCTGGAGTGATAGAGATATGCAATCGCACAGAAGAATTTCAATGTTTTGAGATTATGTTCACTAATTGGGGGAAAACAATGTAAATGTGATTTGGTTTTAAGGAGAGAGAAAGAGCAATTCACAGCAATGCAGAGCTTTGAATACAATTAGTAAACATTTAGGGAGAGATTACGATTTGGTTTATGATTTTGTTAACATTTGAATTGTGTCTGATCTCATACGAAAACTTTTAAATAGTTACATGTTAAGGACATTTTTAGAGCTTTAAATTGAATAGTCAGTAAAGGGATTTATGTCCTATACATTTCCCTGGTTCGAAAGAAAATCATAAAAAATAAATTAACTTTTTGAGTCATCATCGCAATTTCTTGTAGGAAAAAATACTATCGTGAACGATATCTTTCATTCGTTTTCATCCTGACGACGGTTGGCATAATTTTGGCTAAATTTCTTCACTGGGCTTTGAATAAATGATAAGATATAATGGATATCGGATTCTGTTTCTTAGTATTTTACCAGACCTGCCTTTAAGTATCCGCGGCGCGGCGGTGGAAGACTGAAAAGTCTTTGTACCTACCTGTACAAAATAAATAACATAACAGTTTAACACCAACAAAAGCGCATGTACTTCACCGCCACAGCTTGAACGATATACAATTTACAGAAAATTCCCAAAAACAAGTACCTACATATTCTTAAAAAAAAAACACTTGTTTTTTATATACATACCTAAGGAAGTCTTACCAAATTTTCATAACCATTCAAAACTGCTGGCGAAAATCGAAGATCCCCTATTTTCATTTTATTTTGTAGGAATATGTATGTAGATATGTACATACATATGTATGTATCGCAATTACTAATAGGACTAATAAAATGTAGATTCTCGAACATATACATATATAACTTATATTTTGGGCGGTGTTCACATTGGACTGACTCCTGCGAATTTTCAAAAGAAAACGTCAAAAAAATTTTTTTTAATTTTTTAAAATTTACTACTTTTCACCCTTTCTAACCATAAAGTGGGAGAGGAAGTCCAAGATATTCGGAAGAGTCAGTCCAATGTGAACACCGTCTTAAAACCTCGGCATTACAAAAAGTCCACTACTTTTAAAAAAGTCAAGAAAAATATCGGCTTGTCAAAATCGTTCCCCCATGACAGTGTTCACTTCCCGACTATTTTTGACTTCTCTGAACTTTATCTCATTTCCACTTCTTGGAAGAGAGAGAAAGCAGTACATTTAAAAAAAAATCAAAAAATTGTGGATTTTTGTTGACGTTTTCTCTTGTAAAGTTCAAGTCGCTTTTGTAGAATTCCAAAAATTGTACATATGTACACGAATATTTTTTAAAAACATAGGTACGTATTAAGAAAAATGAAATGCATAAATAAAAGGGTTTACCAAGATATCTAGAAACCAATAATCCAGAAAGCAAAAATCCCGAAAGTAAAAATCTCAACAAAAAAAAATCTAGAATTGAAAAAATCTAGAAAGCATAATCTCGAACTGCAAAAATCTAGAAAAAAAATCTAAAATGTAAAAATCTAGAATAAATATTAATTTTTGAGACAATGAATGGTTACAATTCGCGCGCGCCAATTGTAACCATTCATTGTCTCAACAATTAAAATTAATTCTAGATTAGGAAAGTCTCCTTAAGAGAATCAGTACACTGCACATGCACCCATCCAACTATACAAGTAGGTGACTAAATTTAGTGTTGCTATGGAAAGGGGCGGTCTCTTATAACAACGTAAGTTTTCTTATTCAAAAAAGTGCAATGAAAGTAAATGAAATCGTTAAAAACAAAGGTTCCATCAAAATTGAAATTGATCGGTTTATTTCTTATTTAAATAAATCTGTAAAAAATAAATTTTACTGGCTGTGTGAACTGAATAAATCTCATTTTTGTAGTGCCAGGATAACTACAGTCAAGCATAATGATAATGATAAACAGAGTTCAGGTTAGTTGTGTGGTTCAAAAAATTCAGATTGGTCAAGAAACTAAGGTAAAAATGGAGTATTTAAAAAAAGAAAAGCAAATCTTAAGAATACTGGACGAAAAAGAAGAAAAAAGTTATGTAATCTACCTTACCCGGGGTTTAGACAAGCGAGTAGAACTAGTAGCATTTGAATCATAGTGTTAGTTTTATGGATGTATGTGTAACTAGTAGCTCTCTGCGCGTTTTGTCACCTAGATGATTTTTTAAAAATATTTCATACAGAAAAATATACAAATTATGGAAACTATGGAAACAAAACAAATAAATGAAAAAAATACACTCGCAGGCAAAAATATTATACTATTTGGGCCAACTGGCAGTTTATAGAAATTATTTAGTTATTATAGCTAGAGTTATTTGTTTAATTTTGTTATATTTTGACAATTTTCGTTTGTATTGAATAATTATTGTACTTTTTTGATATTTGTTATGTTGTGGTACGAGTATACATATACGCGTATACATATCCTATAAAATATTTGATTTTTTTTTTTTAATTTTCGATTGTTGTTCTTTTTTGACCAGAAAAATAATTTTTTTGATAAATTGAACATATTAAGCGTTTTATTTTCGTTTAAACTATTGAAAAGGGTACAAAAAAAATCTCGACTAAATTTTTTTTTCGAGATTTTTTTCTAGATATAGTCTTTTATGATTTTTGTACGTTCTAGATTTTTGTACATTCGGGATTTTTGCATTCGAGATTTATTGTTGTTTTTTTCGAGATTTTTGTCATTCTAGATAACGTCATGATCCCTAAATAAAAATGTTTTTAATTGCTTTAATTCATAAGCTTTAGTACTTTAAGTAAAAACAAAAATTTTAAAAACTGGAGCGGTTTTTAAAAAAATATTGTTTTATAAAATTCTAAACACATTTTAGAAACACAACTAGAACCCCGGTTTAATATTTTTATGTCGTTTTTGAGAAATATAAACATTTTAAATTTTGATGTGCCATATTCCTTATACTTTTTAAAAACTTCTGTATAAAGGAAATTAATTTTAATCGTCTATCTAATAATTATAAAGTCAAAATATGAAAAATAGTTCTATGGGATGATAACAATTTTAAAATAATCAAAATTAAAATTATGTATGTCTTTAAAGTAGATTTCAATAATTAAAGAACACACACTTTTTTTTGAGACAAATAAGATTTTTCTGCATGGGTTTTAAACATATGCAATTTGATCTAGCAACATGTTTTATTCAAGTATTCCTAAAAGTGTTTAAAATCAATTTATACAAAGCTTCAAAGAATCGACCAAGTCATTTCAAAATTTTGTGTGTTTTAAAAATATTTGATTTTTTTTTTCAAATCAAAAAATTTTAAATTTTCCAATTTCAAAAAAAGAAACTAATTATTAAATTACTAAACCATTTTCGAGAAAATCGAAAAAAAAACAAACAAATAGTTCTCCTAGAGGCATTAATAGGTAACCATTTTTGGATTCAATACTTCTAAAAGATTATATCTTGTAGTATTTTATAAACTTTATGATAATAAATAAATATGAAATATCAAAATATTAGAACTGATTACAACTAACAAGTTTATGAGGCTTTGTTTTTGAAACTAAATACACAGTGGAACAAACATTATTAAAAATTCATCAGTCGGTTATTGCTTTAAAGAACTTTTTCTAACGTACATACATTCTACACAACGATTTATTATCTTCGAATTTCTTCTATCTGATTTTGAGCCAGTGATTTTATCAATAAAAAATTTAAATTTTTGGTAGTAAAATCAATATTTCGAAAATAAATTAGTAGTTTTAATCAATGTTGACAACTATAGAAGGTGTAGAAAACTATCTTTAACTATTTTTTTTTAAATTTTTTGATTGAAACAAAATTCGAAAGAATCTTATGCGGTCTCTCAGACTAACAAGTCAAGTTTTAGTTCCAAGGACACGGTTATTTTGGCCACATCAGAAATCATCTTGTTTCATTTAAATCGGAGTTACCTTATTGATTCAAGTCTTAGACTAAGATTTAGCCCTAAATTATGAACTTCTCACTAAATTTAAAAGCCGTCATTAAACTTGGATTTTTTTCAAATGTTTTTACAAATTTTATAAATTTCCCGAAGTGATTGCGATTTTAAACAGACTGAATAATATGGGACTTAAACTAGTAATGCGCATCGAAAATATTTTTGACAAAGTATACTTAATGGGGCATATTCATAGTCGCAGATAGACCCAGGTTTAACTAAATTACAGTTTAAGACAATTTTAGCTCAATGAATACAGACCGATTTTATTTACAAATTGTTGGTTTTATATTTTTATAAGATAAAGGTACGCCTCAATATGTATTTATTCAGCCTTATTCATAAAGTCATGATAGCGGCGAGACGACACTAACACGTGTTTTAACTCATCATTTGTATTCAATAAATGTGTGACATGTCATATAGCGAGCGAATAACTTTTAACTAGCTTAATTTCGGGTTTAAGGAACGGATAGCTTCTTAACACTTACATACGTGAAATTATCATTTATTATTATGATTATTATACGTACTTTTCATAAGAACCGTTTTAACGCAAGCTTACTTGTCATGAATCAGCGCTTGTATGGGGCACATGTACTAGAATTCTTCCAGGATTTGATGATAAAGACTGGAAAGATATTATACGTCACAACTAATTTTATGAATAAGTTAAGTTATCAAACGAATTATCTTTCCGTGTGTCAGCTATAATCAGTGAGCTAAGGAGCGTTTTTTATTAATACGGCTGATTATGTATAATTTGTATAAAATTTTTACTGTCGATATTTTAAAAATCGACGATTTTGTTAAATTTTTTGGTCGGTCGGGCTCCATATTCTTAAAATTAGCATAGTGTAGTCGGTATTGAAAAATTTGAGTCATTATCCCCTATCCACAAAACGTTATGTTGGTTGTATAGGTATGGGTTGGTAGGAATGTTTAATTTCCAAGCAAACATTCTTTGTTACACAATTTTTGTCGTTGAACCATTCCAACATAGTAAGAAGTATTATAAATTCAGTCACCGGAAAACATCGTTTATGATACACATCAGTTTTTTTGGCCAGTACGTGATACGGCATGAACCCTTGCTGAAAAGTCGTAAGACCTTTCTATATTTGTTGGAAAAAAAAATGTTTTAAATAATATTTCTATTGATGCAAGCTTTGAAACGAACAATTTTTTTTTAAATTTCCATACCATATGACAAGTTCCAAAAAATACCCATAACAAAATTCTACGAAAATGTATTCTTTTTCATACCTAATTCGTTTACTGTTTACCTATAAATTCCATAATCCTCCAAAGTAAATGCTTCATTCTTTTCCACCTCCATACTAATAAAACAAAGGATTTGCAAAAATAACCATATTCAAAGAACCATCATAAAAAGAATAGGTACATCAAAATTTTGCCCATCAGTAGCTGCCCAATACTGATGTATGATACCAAATATTTTGTATCCTTTTCGTGCAAATTAAATCCATTAACCAGGATAATCTCATTCAAAAGGTAGAATCATGAAATTTTTATTGATCAACATTTGTAAACGACACCCGTTTTGTAGCATAGCATCAGCAAGTAACTCACCATATAATCGCATTTAATACCAGGTAACAGAATTGATTCAAAACAGCCTCGTTTCCAGACCGGTCGCACCTCCAGCATGCCATATCTTTTCAAGTTACACCCTCATTTTTATTTTTATTTTATTATCTTTTTTTTTTCGGGCAAGCTTAATCGAAGGATTATGCGTTTATGGGATGTTTTGTTTGTTCGACACTTCTGCCGAATGGTTATGAGGAGGAATTTTTGAAATTTTCCACGCTTCAATGGTTGGCCGCAGAAAATATTTGCATTGTTTGTGTGTGGTTTGTATGCTTGTGTTCTCGAAAAACCAAAAATCACACGCGGTTTGAGAGCAAAATGCGTGTCAATTTCGATGCGGTTAAACAAGCAAATGAGGATGAGAGGATAGAGTCAAAAACCCATTCTATTTCCTGACACTGTGGAATGAACTGGAAAACTAGTTTTAAAGGCTATATAGGTACATCTTGAAAAATGTACAGTGGGTTGGTATAGAGTGGCAGGTGTGAAGGGGTTGGTTTGCCCGCCTAGCATGTCAGTGTCAATTTCATAGATTAACCGATTAAGGTAAATTGAAAATATCCTTATAAAGCTAAGTGCATTTTTGATGAAGAAATCAATACGAATCATTATGTGAGAGTAGGAATGAATACCTTATTCAAGAAGCTAAAATCTTAAGCTTGTTTTATGTCAATTATTTACATCAACCTGTAAAAACTAACCATCAGTATCGTTAGGCATCGTGCTCGTCCAATATTTGTACGGAAGGGTTTTTCCTTTCAAAATAGAGTGGGTACTTGAAAAAGCCTTTCCGGCAGTTAAATGAAGTGTGATAATCAAAGAGTTTTTGTATAGGAATGTTTCTGTTTAATTTCCCAGTTTATCTGTCTATACCGGTCCCATATAAATACCTAAAGTTTTGTTTATATCGCACAAAACTTATAACGGTCTTATCACTTTCATCATGAAGTCTCTTCAAAGTGAGTCGCTACAGTTAATGGGACAAGCAACCAATAATATGATAAGTCCAATATATGGTTCTATAGCGGTTTCGACAGTTTTCAGCCAATTTTTTGCATGGTTTTGGTAATGTTTTTGTAAAGGACACTCAAAGTTACACATTCGATCGATAAGATAAAAAACTGAATTATTTGGGAAACTAGTAGAACTCCTTCCGTTTTTTTCATTGTTTGACGTTTGCCACTCTAGATAGGAAATTCTCAAAAAAAAATATTTTCTTAACTTTTTTTGTCAATGCATGTGTTTGTTTTTGATTCATGTTTAAATACTTGAGCTTTAACCCTCAATATAGTTAAATTAAATGTGGATCTATAACACTCTTAACCTCTTTGATAAATGGGTGTTAATTGTTCAATTTAACATATTTGTCCAAAGATATGTTTCTCGACCCTTATTTTGAAACAATCGCACTGAAAAGCTCTTTTTCATCTGTTAAGTATGTATGTAGGTGTAGGACCTAAGTGGGTATATTTAATTTCTATTCTAGGTCAAGAGGGGGCCAGGAAAGATGCATCGCCTTAACATTAATTTATTAGACTTAAATTTAAATGTCATGTTCTCTGCGAGCATGCAATCAAAATGGAAGGCATAATATGCCTCGATAATACGTCTTCGTCTTATATAACCTTGGTAAAACTTAAGATTAAACTTCCCAGTTGACAGCTGTCCAATAGCTATTGATCCCAACTAATTTAAATAATACCATGAATTGCACGTCTTTCCCGTCAAAAGCAGAGCAGGTGAACTGCAACAATTGCAATCAAATTGATACACCACACCGATATAGATCAATCGTGTTGATGATTTCCTCATCGTCATCACACCTTCCAGCCATTCAGGCAGGGCAGCACTCAATTGATGAAAACGAGAGGTGTTGGACATTTGCGGCGTTATGCATCTTGCACATCGGTAAACTATCATCAATTTCAAATAAACTTCTTATGGTGTGGTGGCGGTGGCGTTAGGAGAAAGATGGAGACTTAATTAATTGCTGTGTCGGACAGTTGTTCCGTGAAATTTTATCATTAATCAAATTCACGCTGCCAACCACCACACCGCACCACAGAATTTATACTATACACAAACCGACACAGGAAAGGTTAGTGCGAGTGTGTGTGGGGGCACAAAGCGCGGTCCAATTGTTGTATTATTTATATGCATATCCTTTTGTTGGTCGAATAGTTTCAATGGTCCTCGACATCATATGGTATGTTAGGTACTCAATACAAAGAATTCGTTTTGTTTCTTGTTATTTGTAATACCTGACGGATGGACGGATGGTTAGTTGATATCAAGTAATCTTTATCCGCAATGCAAGCTATGGAGTACAAAAGGCATCAATTTCTCGTGGTTATTAGTAAGATATTATGTATATGAATAGCAAATCATCTTGGCTTCTTATAATGTCTGTCATATTAACATATTTGAATCAAAATAACTGAATTTTAGGTTCATCTCCGGATGCCTGTAACTTACTTAAAATAAATACCTGTCAATGTTCATGTGACATTGAAACATTGAGTTTTTCTTTTTTAGCTCAACTCGAGCACTCTGAGCTGTCAAAAAATAATCCGTGTTTTTTACCTCAGACAGACCAGAGCGCCAGCTTATCCAGAGGCTCCATTAGCTCCTCAGAAGCTCCATAGGCAACACAGTTTGACGTTTCAGCTTATTCAAGATGGTTTGTCTTCACAATTTTGAATATCTTCTCCTTTATTTTAAAAGTAAAAAAAATATGATAAACGGTGAAAAAATGTATTGAAATTATGTTTCATATTATCAAAAACAGTTTATTTTCCTGAAATTGCCTGGAAATAAAATGCACACCTAAGCAAAAAATTTCCAGTGGCATTGAAATAATCACTGCCCCAAATATTGCTAATGGAGCCACAGCGTTAGAACGGACTTATAGTAATGACCTAGCAATTAGAATAAGAAGCTGAACGTGGCAAACTTCCATTTTACATATAATTGACACTTCTCCAGTCTGTTTCATAAATTAAATTGGATAGCTCAGATCATCTGATCTTAATCGGATCGCTCCAGGCTTTGCTTTGTTTCATAAATTAAATCGGATAGCTCAGATCATTAGATCTTGATCGGATCGCTCGAGGCTTTCCTCGGAGCTAAATAAGATAAATGCCTATTGTAAACCACACAATTGTCAAAATATTCTTTTTTTTCTTGTCTACTGTCTGGCCACATTGAGAGACAATTTCTAAAGAATATCGCCCCATGAAACGATAGATGAGCATACCCAAATACTTTGAAAACAATTGCAGTCCAAGAAGGAAGCTGTCAACATCAACAGTTCCTAATTGCAAATTTGACCTTGTTGCAATCGCCTTTAAACTGTGGATCTTCAAAAATAAATAAATCTTCGTGTCTTTTGAACGTGTCCTTGATGACAGACGTTGACGAATTAGAAAAGGTGAAAAATATGTATCGTCTGAAATAGTAACATCCATGCAATTTATTTTCTTATTAAATAAAAAAGTGGACCTTAATAAATTAAGTTTTAGAAACTTCGCTCAAGCATAACACATGAAAAGTTATAAATTTTTAAAGTAATAGTACCTACAATTATTATGTTCGTGTCTGGTTTCAACTATAGTGCTCTAGCTTTTTTGTCAGACTTTATGCGAATCACCCTGTATCTCCGGACTCCGTTTAACCCTAGTTTACGTATTGAGGTTCACGCGAACCCCAGCGCATGTTTGAATGCTTGTAACTTTTTTGAAAATCATGTTTTCGACCTGGGATGAAAAGTTAGTGAACGTAATTCATTTTTCTTTACGTTTTTTATTTGTTTTTTACATCAAAGTGATTTGGGATAATTTTCTATAATTTTTTCTAGAAAAAACGTCACTAACGAAACTTGGGGTTCGTGCAATCACTCTGGAACCGGTGGTAGTTCTGGGAGGCATTTGACGCAGACGATGTTTTGGTGACGAAGACAACAGTTTTTTCCTCAAACACCACATGAGGTTTTGCTCTTCCTGTCATCTGCTCCTGGATAAATGTGGAACCTGGTCAGATTAAAACACAGCGACTGTCAACTTAATCAATAACAAATAGAGACAATTCATCAATTCGTAAATAATGAACAATTAGATGTGCATAAAGACTTTGGGGTTCTGGCGAACCCCAAGTTTGGTTATTACATTATTTTGCGTGCCGTAAACTAGGGTTAATTGGAACACCAAAATCGGAAAAAAAATAATTTCAGAAAAGCGAAATGTTAAATTTTATTTTAAGTTATGCGGTGTGCAGTAAAGCGGAGTGGACAAAACAAGAAGAGGCTCAACCCTCTAAAAATGTCATAAAATAGAAAAATTAATTATCAAATTCAAAATTTTGGATAAATAAAAATTAAAAACAAAGGAGAATGGAAAAATTGGTCTACCTACTCAACAGTACTGTGTCATACATCGTTGAAGAGGCAATGACGTGTACATAAATTAATTTTAAGGACGTGAAGCTCTAAACCATGGTGTTCGAAAGATATTGCCCTTCACAGCACCGAAAAAGACAGTAATGCAACTCTTCATTTACAGCTTGTCTTACCACTCACAGTAAAGTGTCATACATCGTTGAAAAGATTATTACGTGTACTTCATTTTGTTGACAAGCTGTTTATATGTAGATAATGGGGTTCAAAAGATATTAAGCCATCAAAAACGGCAAACTTAAAATAATGCAATTCTTCATTGGCAACTGGTAACTGGCAACTCAACAGTAATTTGTCATAAATATACTCGTCCACAGATTTAACTGCTGAATCAATTGATAAAAATCTTAATACCTATAGCGTATGACATAAAATTTGATGGCGAAACCTATATCGTTTTTTTTTTGGCATTCTCCACCCGCCAGAGAACAATTTTTTCGGTTTATAATTTTTTAAATAACGGCCAATTTTAATAAAACATTTTGCTTAGTTTTATTAAAAACAAAAATAGTAACTGCAGAAAGCAAATGTTATTGCATTTTAGTTTTACAAGTCAAAATATTTTTTCCTTAAATTTCGAGATTTCTTTGAAATTTAGCATTTTTAAAATAAAATTTAAATTTAAGGAAAGTTATAGAAAAAAACGGCACTGGTGTTGATTATAAAAAATAAAGTTTATAGACCTTTATCTATTTTCGACTTCAATCAAAACTGACGTCTTAATCAAAAATGAATCCTCTTGTACAAAAAGTTGTCGGTACTGATCAATGGTATCGTATCACAAGTTTGTGACCGAAATCAATTTGTGAAAAAAAACACAATATCACGCCTTCAAACCATCGATGAACATACATTTTTAGGGCAGTTGTGACACATTGACACAAAACATACATTCTCTACGAAATAAAATAAAAATCCAAGAAAAAAAAATACATACCTTCACATCACAACTAAACGAAGTCATGCTACAGCATCATCCCAAATCCACATTCCCTATACATTATATTCTTACTTGTTATCCTTGATTTTTTGTTTGCCTTGTGCACGCGGAAAGGACTCTTCATCATGACTTGAAATAAGATATGAACAGCAACGCGACGCTCACAATGATTTCGAATTTATTTGACACAAGAACGACGAAGCACAAATATAGAATCACGAAGGAAGAGAGATTTATGACGACACCTCCTGTGAGGTCAATAAACGAATAAAATTTTGCAATTGTTTGAGATTGATTTTTGGAATTACGTTTTCTTTTCATTTTTTTTTTTTCTTCGTTTAAAGAATTTAGAAATTTTGAATTCCTTAAAAGTCAATTTCTAAAGTAAATATAGAATTTTAATTTGGAAGGACCTATCCATGTTACGTAGAGGTACATGATGTCTTCAAGTCACCTTCGAACTTATAAGGTACCTTCATGTATGTATAGCTACTTAAAGGTGTTTAGAGATAGAACTTTACGACGGTTTTTCGAAACACTGTCTGCACTGTGAATGAATACGCAACGATGCATTATAAGGTCGGTAGAATTTGACTCGTGGATGTTAGATTACTGTCAATAAGGATCTTCTATTATTTTGCTGTCTATTTGAATCTTAGTCGGAAAAAATCATCATCTGTCATTTCAAATCAAAAAGAAACAATATGATAATAGATTAAGTTAACGCCCACCCTTCAAGTCTTTCTTTGTAAGATTTACTTAATGTTTAAAAACATATTCGCGGTCAGGTGGATAGTTTTTATTTTGATTTGAACCCGATTTTGTATGTCTGCGAAAGAAATGTAAAAGAAATCTTAGACTTACTTGTGGAATCTTTAAAAATAGAATTTGTGAATAGGTACAATTTGTTATGAGGAGTCATCATTAATCAAAAGCTACGTACAAAGTGAGAATCTTAGAGGCGTATCTTGTATCTCGTGGGAATCTCCACCATCAAGGTATAACATACATATTCATGAGTGTAGGCTCAATTCATTGATTTGACTTCCGTTTAAATTAAATTGATTCTCGAACGATATTTTGTAGCCCCACCGGCTTTTGATGAATTTAATATTGAAAAATAATAACAAGTTATTGTTAACTAATAGCAACAATTACAAGATAAGTAAGTGTTTGTTTCCAAAGCTAAATGTCATTCACCCTATTGCGATTTGTCAATTATTGGTTAACATTTAAAAAATGTTTAAAGTTGATATATCTCAAGTTTCTTGATTCTCAAAATCTCCTTTTAGCGGTTTAAACTTCGAATATCAAATAGTCTAAGAGCCGGCAGCAGATTTTGGTCGTGAAAGGAAACCAAAAGATTTTAATAGTATAGGTAGTCCTGGTGAAGGTGATAACGAATACGTTCGTCTGCCAGCATGTAGTGGCCCCGTTACCTCGTAAAAGTGCATTAAGTGTACAACTTTTCTGTAAATTAAAATCGGGTGGGAAACCATTTCAAATGTAATACAACTTGACGCCATCAACTCCCTGATCACAAAAATGGTTTCGACAGACGTCTAGGTGGCCCCAAAACCCAGACAGACGTCCCCGAAAACGCGATTTTTTTGCGTTTTTAGGCTTTTGGGAAACCCCCTGAAATTGGCCACAACTTTTAGCCACGGACTCCCTGAGTGTGAATATGTACGTGACAGACGTCTAAGTGCGAAACCACTGACAGACGTCCCTAAAAACACCTGAAATGTATCACAAACGAAAGATCTTGACCCCCTGAGTTTTAATATGTACATGACAGACGTCTAAGTGGCTGCGATATAATTTTTTTAGTTATAGGATTTTGAGGGAAACCACTTGAAATGTATCCCAATCAAAAGGTTTGACCTAAAAAAAATTAAAATGTAAGTGACAGACGTTTGAGTGGCCCCAAACAACTGACAGCCGCGATATAATTCGCGGGTGTTATTATTTTTTTTTTTAAATTGTATATTAGTGGTAGCTTCTTCAAATGTTTACCAATTAAAAGGTTTTGACTCAAGAAAGTGATTTTATTAGTTACAGGCGTTTAAGTTACGCCAAACTGCTGAAAAGCGCGATAAAAGTCGCGGATGAATTACTAGTTTATCATAAAGATTATAGATACAAATATCTTGAAATCAGGTCTTGACTCCCTGAGTCGGAAAATTTAGTTTAATAAACTATTGAAATCCACCATATAACTCGCCTTCATATATTATTATTGTTTTTACTTTCAATTTAAATGGTACCTACCTAATTAAAAGGTTTTGACTAGCTGAAAGAGAATATTTTGAAGGAAACACATTTTGAACACACTAAACCATTCAAATAAGCGATACAAGTGGCTTATATTCTTTTCTTCATTAAATTGCACTAACACTCAGTTCACGTTTTCATAATTGTAGTAAGCTCGCTACGACATAGCTTTCTTATCCTTCAAAATAATATACAATTAAAAAAAAAAAATAATAACATCCGCGAATTATATCGCGGCTATCAGTTGTTTGGGGCCACTCAAACGTCTGTCAGTTATACATTTTAATTTTTTTTTTTTTTGGTCAAGACCTTTTGATTGGGATACATTTCAAGTGGTTTCTCTCAAAATCCTATTACTAAAAAAATAAAATAAAAAATCCGAGATATATTTCGCGCCTTTCCAGTGACACTAAAAACTAATTTTTTTTTATACATTATTACTCTGGTAGTCAAGACCTTCCGATTGCGATACATTTTGGTGGCATACATCAATTATCTTAAAATAAAATATCCGCGACTTTAATCGCGTTTGTCGGGGGTTTTGGGGCCACTTAGACGTCTGTCATGTACATATTCAAACTCAGGGGGTCAAGATCTTTCGTTTGTGATACATTTCGAGTGGTTTCCTTTTTGACAAAAAACGCAAAAAAAAACGCATTTTCAGAGACGTCTGTCGGTGGTTTCGGGGCCACTTAGACGTCTGTCACGAACATATTCACACTCAGGGAGTCCGTGGCTAAAAGTTATGACCAATTTCAGTGGGTTTCCCAAAAGCCTAAAAACGCCAAAAAAAAAAATCGCGTTTTCGGGGACGTCTGTCTGGGTTTTGGGGCCACCTAGACGTCTGTCGAAACCATTTTTGTAATCAGGAGTTGATGGCGTTAAGTTGTATTACATTTGAAATGGTTGCCCACCCGATTTCAATTTTCAGAAAAGTTGTACTTTTGATGCACTTTTACGTGGTAACGGGGCCACTACATGCTGGCAGACGAACGTATTCGTTATCTCCTTTACCAGGACTACCTATACTATTAAAATCTTTTGGTTTCCTTTCACGACCAAAATCTGCTGCCAGCTCTCGGTCTAAAATTATAATATTTATTTATTTAACAAAAACTATGCTTCAGAATGAATAATCTTTGTCAATCTATTGTTAATCTAGACATACAAATAAATATATATATGTATGTTGGAGTAATCAACACCTCTAACTATCTTCTTCATAGTCTGGTGCCGCATTGCTTTTACTTGCAATTTAGGTTACTAAATATAAGACAAGTTTTCGATTCGTAAAAATAATTAAACTCGAGATAATAATTACACATATCATTACGATGAGAGAGAACGCGAAAAAAGTAGGTCTCACAATTCGGTCAGTCTGTCCATCTGTCAGTCTGCCTGTCTGTGTATCTGTACCACGCTCTGCAGTCTAACTAAACCACTGAAGCGACTTGCTTCAAACTTAATTTAAGGTTCTTAGGACATTTTCTATAGAGGACAAAATAAAATTCTTAGCCCCAAAAATAACGGTACCTGCCATATTACCAATTATTTTTCTCAAAAACGAATACGAATTACTGTTAATATTATGTTCCGTATTTTGGTAACAAAAACCAATAACGGTTATATTATGCTACCTGTCACTAAGAGGATTTTTTATTTTCAAATTTCTCGTTAACTTCTCGTCTTCGTTATAAAAAAATAGGTTGCAGCGATTTCAACAAATTCTTTTATAAAGAAGACCCTTTACAGTCTTAACAATTTTGTATGCTTTGTATGATTTTGTATAAAAATTTCCGAAAATTAATTTTTGGGTTGAAAATACAATATCTTAAAAACGGATAAATGAATATTTTTTAAATTTTGTGCAAAGTTGTCTTGCACAAAGGTTTTTAAATACCTTAAGCTGGTTCTACAAATTGTATATGTATTATTTTTTTTTTAAGAAAACCGTTGTAACGATTTTAGATTTTGTGTTCATAAATTCATATTTATCAAACAAAATAAATGGATTAATTCATTTTGAGTTCTATTGCTTTTTAAGCTATTTAAATTATAAAGTAATAGTAAATATTTAAAAAAGTTAAAATAACTTGTTTTAGCACTTTCTTTTATTATTATAGTTTATTATTTAAATAGCTTAAAAAAAAAAACATTTTAAGAAACTAAAACCGAAAAAGGTCGCCACCTTATATGAATTTATAAAAAAAAAAACAAAAATCGTTAAAATGGTTTTCTTAAAAAATATTTTTTTATTTTTGAAATTTTATTAAAATAAAATTTGATAGACCAATTTTTAGTATTTAATAAAATACAATTTTTGACAAAATTTAAAAGAAAATCATTGACGCGTTTTCAGGATATTGAATTTTTCAAAATAAAAATTTTATAATTTTTAAAAATCAAAACATTATTTTTCGAAAATCTGTATGTGTAAAATTGTTAAAATTTGTAAGGACCTCTTGCATACAAAAACTGGTCAAAATCGTTGTAATCGTTAACGATAAATTTGAAAATTAAAAAAATAGGTTCTATGACAGGTAACTTTAAAACCGTTATTGATAATTTTTTTGTTTACCAAAACTTAAACTTATCTCATAAAGTAATTGAATTTTTTTTATCAAAATCGTAAGAGAAATTTTTGAGATAAATAGTCCAGTCATATCGTCACCTGGAGTGCCAGTTTCAGGAATAAAGAAGTTTTTTTCTTACTCGTCTTTTATGTTTTAGGGGTCGCTGAATCCGAATTTCAACTTTGCTGCTTCATACAAATATGGCTTCACAGCGAAAATCGCAATAAACCTAAAAAATGTCGACCTTTTTTCGGTTTTTTGGCAAACAGTCAACAAAATATACATTTTTTGGATAAAATTACCTTCTACACTTTATAGAACATTAGATTTTCAACAAAAACTGTCTACAATTTTGTTTGTAGAATTAACGGTTTGGGTGTAAAAAGACCAAAATGTTGTACTTTTTGGAAAACACAGTTCTGTCGTTAGATTTTAGCTTGTAACTCAAAAACCATGCATATAATTGTAAAAAAAAACCTAGGCTTCCACTTAAACAACATTAAATTCTCTACAAGTTTGTCACCTTCATCACTTAAATTGGAGAGAAAATGCACCGGCTAGAGCGTGATGAAATTTATGTCATATTACAGGAAGCCACTAATAAGCTATTTATTATGTCATATAGAATGAAACTAAGACGTTCCACGGTCCAGGCTTATAAAAGATGAGAAAACCTCGGAGCGTTTTTAAACGAAAGGGTGCAATTTTAAATTAATTTAATTTAAATAAAATTAATTAAAAAACTAAATTTCGAGAAAATTCCATAAAGCTTTATGTAGACAATAAAATTTACTATACAATTGGCCTATTAAAAAAAATTTAAACACATTTTTAATGTGTTAAAATAAAAAAAATCGATTTTTTCGTTTTTTTTTTTTACTTATTTGACTATAACTTAGCTCAGCAGAGATATGTATAGAAATTGGTCCACATAAAAGAAAGATAATTAAATTTTTCTTAAAGTGACCCATTTTAAAAAATGTTTTTAACAAAAAATCAACCGCTCAAAGTAAGCAATTTTTTCATTTTGTATTACGTTTACCTCGAAATTATTTTGATTCTTATTTTGTACAACAAAACTTAAATGTATTTAATGAAATGAGAATAATAAATTAATTTATTAATAATACATTATTGTTTCTACAGCTCTAAACAACTTTTTTGGTTTTTAAGTAATGTGAAAATCATACAAGGAAATTAATTCATACAAAAATAAAATACAATTTTTAATTTCTAGATTTGATTAAATTTCGAGATTCGATTAAATCTATTGAATATCTTTATCCATGTCTTCAAGAATATCATCTTCAAACATTCGTTTCTTGCGAACTGTCGCAATTTGCACCCATGCAATTCTTACAAAACATAGAACACGTTAGTCCTTATTTTTTACAACCACAGCTTCCGTGACAACCGCTTCTACATACATCCGCATGCAATTTTTCTAACCAAAATATCTGGCCAAGCAGCTTGATATTTATTTATGAAGAGAAGCTTAAATTTAAGTCACTTTAAGCTTCTGGGCACATTGGCTAGTAGGAAAATGATATTATTTTTAGGATTTTTGGCACAGTCTTAAAACACCGTATTATCATTAAACTAAGCAAAATTATGTACATATACAATCGAACAATTAATTTAATTTTAAAAATTCGTTCCATAAAGGCACACCAGCTAGCAAAAAATAGGTTAATCTCATAATAACCCAAATATACTTTATTATCGCAATAAATATACCTTTCTTACCTCTATTAAGCAAATTAGTACGTCATATAATTTCGCACTTCTTAGTTACCTCATCAACCTAAACAAACACCACCAATAAAAAAATAACTACCAATAAATAAAGAAAAATGCGCGATATGCAAACAAATTCAAGTTAATATAATATCTTCCCAAGTAGGCGGTGCTTAAAGGCAAGTGTAACTTAGAAACGGGTATTTTTAACAACACAAAAGATACAATGTCTACCATACCTCCCGCACAATGTCTATGTCTACCAGCCAGAAAGAGATGCCATCAAACAAACTCCTGCTATTCGCTGTGTTTCAACAACCTGCTTTCAATGGATATTGTCGACATTTTGACGAAAGAAACTATTTTATACGCTAAAGAAAAAGATACACAAAGATAAACATCCAAAAAGGCACTCGAACAGAACCGATGATCTGAACGAAAGATCTACCAAGTGAGTCAGTTTAAAAAGTTATTCGCATCTGAGAAGACGTGCTCGGAAAATAATTTGTAAATTTAAAAACCAAATACCTATACGATTAGAATTCTTCGGATATATTTTAACGAACAATAATTTAAACCAATAAGTGAAAAGTGATTTGATCGTGGAATTGAGCAATCAAATTGACATAAAGTGATAAACACACATTTTGGATAAACCAAGCTATTTGCATATAAGATGACAGTTACTTCCTTTGCAGCGATGCACAGACCCTTTTTCAATGGATATCCCTTACAAGGTAAGTTTTGGAACCAATATTTTGAACAAAGATTCCGAAGATCGGAAGCGTTATACCTGTACTTACAAGAGCAGTAAATTATCTCATGACCGCCATAAATATACGCGGACCAGGTAGTAAAACCTAGGTTTTGCTCACGCTTCTTCTAAGAATCTTTCCAAGGAACTCATCTATCAGTGACTTCCTTTTCCGTCGAAATTTGTAAAATATTGTGTATTTTTCTTTCAGCAGATATGTCGAATGGACAAGGACGAATGAACCAACTTGGTGGGGTATTCATTAATGGCCGACCTCTTCCCAACAATATTCGCCTGAGGATTATTGAAATGGCTGCTGAAGGCGTCCGACCATGCTCCATATCACGACAACTAAGGGTTAGCCATGGATGTGTCTCAAAGATTCTTAACCGATACCAGGAGACCGGTTCAATACGTCCCGGTGTTATTGGAGGATCCAAGCCAAAAGTTACTTCACCCGAGATTGAGAGCCGTATCGAAGATTATCAGCGTGAAAATCCCCGAATTTACTCATGGGAAATTCGTGACAAGCTCATTAAGGACGGAATTTGCGACAAAATAGCGGCTCCTTCGATTTCGGCAATCTCAAGACTTCTTCGATCTCGTGATAGTTCGTCTGATGATGGTTCCAAGTCGAAGCATTTAATCATAAATGCGGGACATCTTGAAGAATCCATTAAATCAAATGACGATGGCAATCTATCGGACTGTGATAGTGAACCAGGAATTCAATTGAAGCGAAAGCAGCGACGGTCAAGAACAACTTTCACTGCAAATCAATTGGATGAGCTAGAGAGAACATTCGAGACAACACAATATCCTGATATCTACACTCGTGAAGAACTAGCTTTGCGTACTAAGCTCACCGAAGCTCGTATTCAGGTATGGTTCAGTAACCGTCGGGCGCGTTTAAGGAAACAACAAACCTCTGCACCGAGCATAGCTTCCTATGGTTCAACCATGCACTCAGCGTCTCAAGCTATGTCTAACAACTTTTACTCCCCAATGATGTCGAATGGGGAAGCTACAATTCCAGATCCAGCTGCTTACGCTCAAAGTCATATGTATGATTTCTACAATAACCACGCCGGATCTCCCAGCACAGCGGCTTCGGTCACACCACCCCATCAAGTGTACAACTCCGCAGCTACATATCCAGGTCATCATCAAGAGCAATACATTCATCATCCAGCAGTTCTTCCAAACTTAAACGCACCCTACACTAAATTGGAAACCAATCCGACCACACCACGCAATGATAGCCCGGCGGAATCCAACCATGGTTATTCGTGCGGGCTACAGCTACCCCCCACACCAAACAGTCTGTCTACAGCTATTGGCTCAAATTCTGTTAACAGCAATAGCAATGAGGATATCCATTCAGCAACTAAGCTTGAGGAGACCTCAGCAGCAGCAATTCAACAACAGACCAACACATTTTCGCCATGGAATCCAATGTCTGCCACAATAAATTCACGCCCAAATGCAACGCAAGAAAATTCCCATGGAATAAGCAACCCTGTCAATGGTTTCGCCAATAATTCCAACTCTTCCTATGGAGTACATCATCCCCATCACTATCATCATCATCATCATCCTCATGCTCATCACATGCAAATGCATCCCAATCCACCAGCTTTTATGCATTCCAATTTTTCAACAGCTTTCCCATCGCCACCAAAGAACTTTGGAATGCCGCAAGCGTTTTATCCATTTTATTCTTCGTAAAATTGTTTTCATTCGCATGTATTTTGATTTGGATTTAAAAATTGATCATTTTTGTTTGTATTGGATTGTAAATTTAATTTTTTTTTTTAATTTAGATTGTAAGTGTTATGTTTTAAGACATTATTTTATTTCTTATTTTTTTTATAATTAAAATTTTATTTAAGCAATAAATCATTATAATAGAAATAATTTTGGTGGTTTCATTATTTGATTTTGATTAGAACTTTGTAGTTTTTTTTGATACTTATTTTATTTTGATGTTCTAAACCTAGTGACGAATGATCTATGTATATTTTTGGGAAAAATCATTATTGGCTCATGAGTCATGATATATTGTCGCCCGAACTCACCTTCTTTAGACACTGGGCTAAATATTCATCGAAGAATTAGGATTTAGGAACAATGAATACAGTTCTTTACTGTTCAAGACCCCTTAAGAAACTACAGCTTTGTTGTTACATACATTCCCTCAGCTTCAAATGGACGCCACCCTCAGGTGGCCTTAGGTCTAACAGCCATAAAGCCAAAAAGGATTATGGAAAATTATGTTTTTTTTTTTTGTCATTAAAGTAAATTGTGCATAAAATGACCAAACATTTTCCGAATTGTAGTAAGTTTCTAGAACTGTGTATGAAAAATTATTTGTAATTGAATTTTGAGAAGATACAAGAAAGACAGTTCGCCTGCAAAGATCAAAATGTTCGAAAGTCTTAGCCGCATTCCCCCCCCCCCCCCCCCAATTTACGCATATATGATGAATGCGTTGACTCTCTGACGTCACAAAAAATATGGTTAATATACCGTTAACGTAGACAGTGTAAACGCATGAAACGGTGGCGATTCAGTCGGTTAACGTTGTCCCAAAATGCATTGACGTGTTACCTGTGGCGAGTGATACCACGATTTGCACCATCTAGTGTTGACGGGCTGACGCTAAGCACTTTGACAACCACTCATGACTTCATCACACCAGAAAACGTTGAGCGTGGAACAAAAGCAAAAATCAATCATTTGGCATTGGCATATTACATACAGTGGATCACAGCTTATTTGATACAGGGCCTAGTTTAAAATTGAAGTTGCAATAACTTGTAAACCAGAGACTATTCAAAAAATCCACGCTGTTAACGTCTCCTAGATGCATCCGCGCGCGGTGTGATTACACGGTCAAAGAAATATTCAACGGATTGATCCTAAAATTCGTGTCATCGCGAGTTTAAACAGTGATAGTGAAGGGCTTTTCCACATTTTTCAAACTGAACTTAAAAATAAAATCTTCCAGCACTGCAGTCAATGAGTATTATATTATTATTTTCATTGTAAAAAACGAAATAAACAACAGTGCTTGCTTAAATTTAATGGTTAAAGCAGAATGTTTTTAACCTGGACCTTTAAAAAAAACCTACCTACAAAGTCGATTTATTGGCTAATTTTGTTTTTATTACCCCGATTACGCAGATTACGATTAAAACTGCCTGCAGAAACAGTTAATATTTATTATTCAAATCAAATGTTTTCTTCTAGATTTCCTTACGGACTAATTGCGTATGCATTGAATTAAATCCATTACAACATTTGCACCAAAAAGGAAACTATTCACTTTGCCTTAAGAAATATTATTTTCCACCATTATTCAAAATCCTATTGTTCTTATTATCAACAAATCTATATCGTGCTCTCTATTCTCTTCTATGTTATTTTTGCAAATGGGGTTTACCTCTTAAGTTGAGTAAGAATTCATATTTCTTTCAAAAAATAATAAAAATACAAACCCTTAGCCAGTGTTTTTTTTAGTTGGAAAGCCTCAAGTCATTAGGACGCATCAAAATGTAGATCAGATCAAAATATTATCCCCGAACATGCAATTATAGGGGACAAAGGTTCACAAAAGAGTCACTTGTTTATTTAGGTGTCAACACTTAAGAGATAAAATCAAATCTATCGACACTTAGGTTACTCTTTGTGTATTTGATGTCTGGCCAATGTCAGACAATAATCCTGAGCATCAATTTATTTCTAAATGTCGCCAGGAATATTTTGATGTTTTTTTTTTTAATAATATTCAAGTATTAATCCTTTTTGTGCAAGTTTGTTTTTAATTTTCTTTATACTTTTTTCATCTAACCCGATTAAAAATTCAAAATTAAATTCACTATGAAGTTTTTCAATCATAAAGTTTATCACCACTCATCATTTAACCAAAAACCCACAGGTAGGCATGTTATGTATATGTTTCGCAAATTCAGGCAAATTAGCAGTAAAACCTTAACGGTTTTGTTTGCTTAAAATAAGGTCAATCAGAAGGAAAATAAGAACACTACCTCTACCTAAAGTACATAATTATTGAGTTTGTAGGAAGTGTTTCTGCCTGCATGTTTGGCTTGGTGTAATACTTTTTGGTAGGATAAAAGAAGGCAATAAAAATACTCCTTTTCTTCAGTTTGTTTCTTATTATCAGTGGCGGACTTACATAGATGCTAGAAAAGTATGAGCCTCACTTGAAAATTGTATCTTTTTTAAATTGCCAAAAAGTGTCTGCATTCGGCAATAATTAATTGAATTGGAGCAACATCGATCAAATTTTAGATAATTTTGGCAAAAATTTGTTTTTTTTTTCACAATTATTCAAAATTCGATAACTTCAAGAGTTTGAATGATAGAGGCGTGAAAGTTTATGGGAATGTGTGTTCATGTTTTAAGTTAAGAAACACTAAGTAAATAAATTTACCTTTTATAATTTTTATATTTTTTTACTTATAAAAATGGGCCAAGAGTCAGTCGACGCAAAAATCATTCATCTTTTTATTTTTAAATTATTATCTACTACATAATTAATCCAATGACACATTTCAACAATCAAATTCATATAAGAGAGACAATTTAGCTCAAAAAATATGAACAAATCAAAAAAATTCCTGGCTTGTAACGTTGAAAAAACGCATTTCACACCAGACTGGGTGTGTCAAAATATTATGTTTTATTATTTCAAGGAGAATTGTATAACAGATTCATATGCCTGCAATAAAACTTAACGGTTTTGGATATAATATCGTTTTTTTAATCTCTAACATCTTTACTTTGAGCCAGATTATGGGTCACCCTGACGAAATATAATTTGTATTTTTAACAAAGCAGAATGGGCAAAAATATATGTGACCTGGTCTACCTAGCCTAGTGCCCAAAAACGAGACCTATCAAAATAATTAAGTACTATGGAGTGTACCAACGTACGAGTATTTTTTTTGTCCTAAACAATGGGAGTTGGCTAAAATAAGCGACCAAAAAAATAAGAAAAACACTTTGCAAATTCGAATAAACATAAACCCCATGGCTTACAATTCAGTGCCCATATACAAAATGTATGCTCTTGAACTAAGCTTTCCAATGTTGTTTATCTCAGTTCTGGGCACTAGACGCACAATTATTTCCATTCATTTCATTCTATAAATCGAATAAAAAAGTACAATTTTCATACTCTTAAGCGAATTATTCGTCAACCATGATACTATTCATTGGTATAAAAGTCATTGGTATAAAAGTTCCTTTATTTTGGGGTCTATTCAGTTCATCAAAAGTGACAAAAACTGTCATTTCAATGGAACACTATTGCAATTAATGTTTGCTCTGGTTGCAATCTTTGTTGCCATTTACTGCCTAAACCCCATGGGTAACAGCTTAGCTTTCCAACGATGTATGTCTCATTCGTGGACAATAGGTAGACCAAAATGCCCATTCTCCTTTTATGTTTTAATATTGTGTAATTGTAATAGTAATAGTAATTAAACTGTTACTATTTTATCAAATAATTTGGATATTTTTCACCATTGAACGAATGCTTATTTTGGAGCAGATAAGTAGCAATTGAATTTGATCGGACCTCTTGTACACAGTCACCGGCCCAGATGAAATCCACGGGTTCCAGAGGTAATTTTAATTCAAGGAACTTAAGAGGTAACTGTCTCGTTTTCGCTTCCTTTTCCACTTATAACGGATTCTGATTTTTTCTTTTGTATCTTTTAACTGGTTTTAAATGTTACCGAACTGAAACCGATTCTTGAATTTTTGTTTTTAGACAAGAGCAGTAAGCAGTTTGTACCTGCCCTTTAACTTGTTTCTTTTGCGGATAAGGGGTTTTCGCGCAATTTATTATCAAACTCATTTTGTTAGAATGTTTTTTTCGAATTTGGCTTAAAAATTTACAAAATTCAGCTATAAAGTATAATATTTTCCTACATTATAATAATAGCTCAAGTCGCTATCTTAAGAATATTTAGTTTTTCTTTTAACAAAACAATACATTTAAAATAACTTAAAATTAAAATAAATAAGAGGTAATTCAGGAAAATTTTAATATTTAATAATTCCTTTTTAATGTCGAATAATTAAATAAAATAGCTCAGTTAAGTGTAGCAGTATCTAAAAATTGTTCGATTTGAGCTCATCCAACATGCATTATTTGGAACCTTTAAAAGTAATGGCCCGAGTAATGGTCGAGTTTTACCGATACAAAAACATCGAATTTAAGCTGGATTCGACTCTAAATTCGTTTATTACTCGGGGCCAATGTCTTTCAGCTATATTTATTTTTTTAGTCACTTTAATTCATCCATAAAGCTGAAAAAAAAAACATTAACCTATTTATCCTTAAAATGATGCCCTCAAAATACTTAGTTTGTCAACTGGTAAATCCGTCACTGGTTATCATATACCATTCCCATTTCGCACATTCAGTTGTAGGTAGTTTCTGAGGAAAGGACAAGATAGGGTTGCAAAAGAATAGAAAAGACTTCTTTCTACATATATTTCTAACTCACTCCTTTCGACGTGCTTTCCCATTCGACCATCAGGTTTACAAATGTTGATCAATAAAACTTCCATGATGTCTCTATTGACTGAGATTATCCATGTTAATGGTCGTCATTTTCGTCGCCCAAAACAGGACTTCAGCAGAGCCATAAGTCAAGGATAAGCCTGAATAGAATGAGAAAAATAACTGAAAGAATATGCCATACCTAAGAGTACATATATTTTTTCCTATGCAGGTAGTTTCAAGTCAAAGTCAATTTTTTTTTTTTTAAGAAAAAGGGTAACTACTGTGGAGCTGTGAATGGTTCCTGTTGCTGCTTATGGTGTGTTATCCTTTACGATGTTCTGTTAGGATACTGATTTATATCCGCTATAAACATCAATAAAATTGCATAGAAATTTGTATGGTATTTTCAGTTGAACTACATTTCAATAGTCTCGTTCGTCGTAGGACGATCGTAGGTTAAACTTATGTTTGGCAATGGATATGGTAGATGGTAATCAGTATAAATTTTTGGTTATCGATAAGTGGTTTTTCGTTATTTTACCACAAAATTGATTTCCAACACTTACGTATAAGTGTAAATAACTACAGTAGTAATTTTCAATTCCCCGTCCTTATCTGTGATAAAAGATAAAAAAATAAAAAATAAATCGGGTGGCACAAAGGCTCATGAAGAACCAGGGCCTAGTGACTAACAACTCGCAACCATTCCTGTGTGCGCCTTTCGACAGGAATGGAAGGGACCTACAATTTTATGCCGAATCCGAACGGCTAGACGAGAAGCACTTATTCGTGACAAGTGATACTCTTGGAGGATTTGTCATTTCCTCGCAAGAGGCAGTAGCCCTGAAAAAAAACTTTTTAGTTTTTAGGTGGACGAGGCTGGGAAGCGATCCCAGACCTCCAGCGTGACAGTCGAACGCACTAACCATTACGCTACGGGCTACTACTGATAAAAGATAATGGTATCTTAAAAGTTTGAATTAAATTTGATGATGATGGTGCAGCCTATAACTGCGAGTATGTTATATATCATACAAAAACCACTCATAATAATGAGATATATTAAGAAAAATAAATAAAATGATTTTTTACTAAAAATGATTGTCCAAATAGCACAGTAAATTGATTTTCCCGGTTCAGACTTTTGATAAACGGTCTATTTTCTATTTACCGTTTAGAAAGTTGTATTTGAAAATCCCACAAAGTTTGACCATTCTTGAACTCGCAATATCTTGCAACTGATCTCTCATACAGCAAAAATTACTAACAAATTTTTTCGACAGAATATTAAAACCTACAAAATAAGTTCAAAATATTTTTCGAAAAATTTGTCATTTAGGAGTGACGACTAAAACCTCGATGTTTTTGTTTGTTTGTGATTTTTTTTTTTAAATAATAATGTCATACAAATTGTAGCTACATAGTAGGAAAAAATACCATCATTGTACGCTTAAGGGTACATAATGTTTAAATTTTGCGAGTATACCTAATATTTCCATAAATATCTACGTTTTAAAGATGCTGACCGAACAATCATACTAGTTCTATTTTTATTATTAACTAGGAAATTTTCACAAAACAGTCGTTTAAATGTACTTTTTTGTCAAAGTCCATGGTTTGCCCCTCCCCTAACTCTGAGCCAAGCCGTGTACAGCCGCTTTCAATTACACTCTTTGTTTTGTTCAGAAATGTGATTATTTTCTTGGCAGCTTTGTTTCCAGGTCCATTGTTTGCCTTGGGATTTTATCATTAACAGGGGTGGAATCATATTGTGTTGATTGTCGATTTGAAGATATCTGTCTTTATCAGCAATCAACAAAACGACAATCAACACATCAACACAACAAGCATTCGAGTTCTGAGAGAGCATATCGTTGTTGTGATTGAGGCACTGCAAGAGCTTTCGAAAGAGGGTAGTAGAATAACAAAGAAACGTGTTTTACTCTTGCACAAATTCACCCTTTTTAGTTTGTTTGTTTGTGATGTCATATTAATGATCGATGCTAGAACCTGTTGCTAATATTTTACAGGGCGTTGACCAAAATCTGTCAACAGTAAAAGATCAGGTCAATGTTTTGAATAAATTGTTTCAACAAAATCGAGAGGATGCCGACAATTGCTTTAAATCTCTATGGGAGGTAATGGAAAAATGCTTGAATGAATCAGGTATATCCATCAGGTATCCATCCATCAAATGTTCCCGCTGCTTCCCCTCAAATTTATTTTAGAAAAGCTGTTTATATTCCATACATTGATTCCCTGATAATGTCGCTTACAGAACGCTTTTCAGAAGAAAATGAAGCTGCATTTTCACTTTTTCATCTATCACTAAAAAATATGCAAATTAGGAATTCTCCAGAATTCGATATAATAATACAGAAAATAATGGAGAAATATGGCTGCTTTCTCCAAGATGTGGTAAAGTTTTAACAAAATGCAGACTAATTGAAATGATTGTTCAAACATTTCTGATTTATTGAACAGTGTAGAGGAGTTTTATCGATCGATTTTTTCAGCTCTTTGTATAGGGCTCTCAATTCCAGCAACTACTTGCACCGCTGAGCGATTCAACACCTTACGCAAAGTAAAAACTTGGCTTAGATCCACAATGACCGACAAACGACTGGATTCGTTGTCTATGATGTACATTCATCGAAATATTGTCAAAGAACAAGCAAACTTTTACAACGAAATAATTGACGGTTTTGGAAAAGAGCCCAGGCGGTTGTAGTTGCTATTCACTAAGTAACAAATGTTGAAGAAAAATCATATATTTGCCTCCTTAAATAATTATTTAACGTCAACACGATTAAAATGTCACATTTTCTAGTCCTTAAATAAAACCACTTAGAACTGACCTATGCCTAGACAAAATAAATAAACTTTTAATAAAAAGAAACATCGAATTCAAAAATTGCATATTCATTTTTTATCTGCACCCCCCTGGAAAAAATCCTGCGGGCGCCTATGCGAAAAACATATATTTTCGACATTTGATTCATTTCTTTTAGCATTAGACTACTATATGTGTTGGTTGTCACTCTAGGCACTGGTTCTTCACAAGCTGTTGCACCACCCAATTTAATATTAAATCAACACAATGCTATCCACAAACAAATATTCGACGCCGTAGTTAATTATTAAGTGACACAAATAATTGATATCAAAATATATCTTGTATTTGTTTTTTAAGTAACTTACCTACTTTAGTTCGAAACACTTCTTGGAACGAATTGATCCAAACCTAAAAATATTTCATTAAAACAATATTTTTCTGCCTAACTACATGTAACAAGCTTCAAAATCAGATGCCAAATCTTCTCCATAATGTTTTGACATAATACCTATATACAACTCGTGTTCCATTCCTAATGAATTAACATACGGTGATAAATTTTTTCCATTTTTCCGTCACAATCGTTCCGTACTCAATTAAGAATGCCGACATCATACAATCATTGAAACATTTACAAAAACATCTTAAGCCAAAACAAAAACCTGACTCCCCAACATGACGCCAAAGCTAACAACGACGAATCCTTTTAGACAATTGGACAATACGTCATGACAAATTGCATTTTCATTATGCATAATGTTATACGTTTTATTTTGATGACTTCATATAGTCAGTTTTTTGTTTTTAAATTTCCGGTCAATGACAGTAACAACATGCACCGAGTTAACTGGCACAAATTTAATTTGACTGCGCGCAACTAATTTCGTTAATTTTCGGTAGCACGTAGATTGGAAGATTAATCTTGGAAACAAAAAAATTAGGTACAGAAGATGTGGATCATGGAAAGCATCTATATAGAAGGTTAATCTGTCGAATTCAGTAGACAGCTTGGGATGCCCCATGATGCCTGATGGATTTAAAGCGATTTAATTAAAAATAAAGTGAAGGCGCTTTTTGCTGCTGATGGAGAAAAGTTGCCTCCATATAATGCTTCAACCCACAGAAGCCTCAAACTCTGAAAAATGATTAATGAAAGTTCCTCTTCCGAGGAGAGTGTAGGTACGAGTACAACAAAAAACGCCGAAAACAGATTATTGGATGATCCAACACTTTGTTGAACATGACGTGAGAGATGTTTTTATTGTTTCAGGAAAAAGAGGCGAGTTGCATCTTCACACTGGCTCCTCGGATGTGCATTGTTCTTTTGGTAAGTTGGGAACACCCCTGGAATAGATTTCCACTCAGCCCACATGGTCTGCTTACATGCCAGCCGCTCTGGCACTGGCATTCTAAATTAATGATGACCCCTCTCATTGTAACATCAGAGGAGATATAAAAACCATAGAGAGATACCGCGTGTGTTAATGACTTTTCATCCTCCAACACGACCACCAAAAGATGATTAATGGTGGGGGTGAGTCTTGAGTCCTTTCTCTCTTTATACTGAACACTGATGCTGATGGTCCTTGTGATGACGCTTGACATATGTAGAACAACTTCTAGTTAACTTTGCCTGAGTTTAGGAACTGCCAATAAGTGCCCTTAATTGCATATTAGTCCTTGAACAGTAAACATTACAGACAAAACTCAGCAGGACGTCATTATCCTAAACACCTTTAAGTAGCCGAATTCTCTGGCATAGCATGAAACTTTTGTGCAAATTTTGACCCATGTCACATCTTGCATTATTCCTCTCTAAAAAGGACATTTAGGTCCTTGTACAAACTGTCATCACTCTGTGTAGGTATACCCATTTCAGAAATTTTGTATAGTTCCTTACGGATGTTTATCTAGGCCTCCTGTAGAGAGAAGGATGTCTTTGTTTGGCCCTACAAATCATAGCAGAAAATCATGAATTGTTCTTTTGCTCAAACTCTTCGAATTGATACTCATTCAAAACGAGGTGTTAATTGAAGACTATAACCTGCAATCACAGAAAACACATTTTAATAAGTGGCATTTATGTTTTACTTGTTTAAGTGCCCATGCTCATAGTCTAGAAGGGGATTGCTAATGTGAGAGTTTGCCACTTCGTCGGATTTATAATTTTTCTGGGAATTGAATATTATGTCTTTTGCGCAGTTTGTGGTCCATTAATTTTGACGTATAGTCGACTTGGCGGTTGTCTTGAGGATGATGTTGTTTAGTGACAGCAATTTTTTGTTTTTATTACAATTCGTTCTGCAATTCTTTTTTTTTACTGTTATATGAGCTGAGGGACTTTATCAGGTGAACCACGTCGCAAAGTTTTCAGTGAAGGGTGACGTTAAATCGTTAAATGGTGTACTTTGAGAAGTTCTTATGAGACATTTGCAATTATCGCTTTATGAAAATTGGAAGACTTGTCTTTGTTCACATGAAATTCCGGTATAAGTCTCTTTATATTCTTCATTACCAATACTCCTATCTCAATGCGGATGGCTTGGAAATGAAGAACCCGAATTTTCAATCAAACTTTTTTATATATTGCTATACAAAAATAATAGATATAATTCGAGTGGAAAAATGTTATTTTCTTTCGGCAATTTTTAACTCAAAGCATATCAATGAAATTGGTCAATAAATTAACTTCCTGACAAAAATAATACTTCAATATAAAATTATGTCTGCAAGTGTACGTACCAATAACTGGAAACTTTAGAGCTTAACTGAATTTATTTCAATTTGCAGAGGTTATTTTGGAATTTATACATATTTTTAAAACTTATGGTTAAAATCTCAAGCTATTTTGGTATCAGCTATTTTGATTATATCTTTTAAATCCTCATTTTTTGTATATTATAATTTGTCTAATTGTGTCCTTTTTAGATTTCTATACAAACAGAACTTCATTGCGAAAAAATTAAATACTTAACTTATTTTTTTTACTCCAAACCATAAAATAAATCTAAAATACCCACAGCCATATCCAAAAGTTGTCAATAACTAGATGTCATTCTTAATGCCTCACCGCATAAAATATACCGACAAATTAACACTCAAGAAAGGGAGCCCCAAGCCCATGCCAATTTGGTTCTTCTAATTATAACATGTTTCTAAACTTTTTGGACAAAACCTTTGACCTTGGGCTGGCTGACCAGCAGGAAAAAGTTTCTCTTGACTCTTGTGGTTGGAACTTTAGAACTACGACAGCGACGACCATAAAACGGGCGTGCCGCTTGGCTGATCTCAATTTTCTCTCAGCCGATGGAATAGAAAGGCGCTTTTAAATAGCTTTTTTATACAAACAAAGTAGAATTTGGTTCAGTGGCGTAGATGGGGGGGGGGTATAACTAAGTATATGAAAGTATATTTTTGTTTTGTGCGTCAAAAACAAGGACAAGTAGGTACTGGTTAAATTTTCATATACTATATCCAATCCAAAAGAAGGTGCACTTTTAAATTTTAGGAACAGAATAATAATAATAAAAAACCTCGTTAAATTCATTCGCGAAGAAGGGTATTTGCGTATATTCGAACACTTTCAGTTTTGTCATTCCGTAGTTGTAAGCGGCGAAACTGAAGTATTTTTAGCCTGAAATTCTTCGTTATATGCAACTAGTCGCTATAGACGTCGATTTCACGGTGTTCTAACCGACGATAAACTTATACAAATTGTATGAAAACCAACCAAATGAAGGAAAAGTGGTCGTTAAAAGCGACTCGTCGTTATAAGCAACGTCGTTATAGGTGGCGTCGACTGTAAATGCAATTCTTTTGCCAACAAAGGAAAACATTTTAAAATAGACCTATGTGAACCAAACTTTCAACAGGAAAACAATTCATGTTTCTCTCTGATTTTGATTTCCCATTGATACAAAAACAAGGCTTTAATAAAAAAAACTCGTTAAAATTACAGAAGAAAATCGAGTTTTCTTTTTTTTCAATGTCACAATGAACTGTCAGAGCAGCATAACCATTCAAATGGTATACTTTTTAATAATAGCAACAAAAACAAACAAACTTGAGTTCTCTATTCCGCACTAGTGTCAGATACAGGGAACCGACTTTGTTGCTAGATCTAGCGACATTTCAACTTCTTGCGCGACAAAAAATATGTTGATGTCACTAGATTATTTGTAGCGACTTTTGACAGCAAGGATTTTGGGATTCGCGACATGCAAATACTATTTTTTATGTAACGGCCCTGGTAATTTTAACATTCCTGGCATTTAAATTAATTTGACATTTCCTATTTCCAATAACTGGATCTTGGAAACTAAAATTCACCAAACACACACACGAACGTCAAACCGTTTGCAAAATGTACGTAAGTGCAAGAGAGTGCAGTAATATGATTTAAGCAATTCACCTGTTTCAAATTTATTATGCACGAAAGTTTTTTGTTAATTTACTTTAAATTTTTGAAAAAAAAAATAAAAAGTTATTCAAAGTTATTCAATTTTTTTTCTAGAGACTTTTTGTCTCTACAAATTCAGCTAATCAAACGACTTTTGGAGCTTTGGTCATTTCAGCTTGCGGAAACAGTGGTCAAATAATCAAAAGGAATATAAGGAATTACATTTGTTGTCGTATTCATTTAGATCTTTCAATAATTGAGACAATAATTGAGACAACTTTTGTTCGACCTATCAGATGTTGATACAGTTTCTTATAGCCGTGTTTTTCTTATATGCGAGTTTCTTATATACGTTCAATATTAAAGAGAATTTTAAGAAAAATATATGGTGATTTTGATTGCGTTTCTTATAAGCGAGTTTTTCTTATATGAGTGTTTCTTACATATATCCGTAAAATACTGGTATTTTACGGACATAAGAAACACTCATATAAGAAAAACTCACTTATAAGAAATGCAGTCTAAAACACCGTGTCTTTTTCTTTAAATTTCCTTTGAAACTGGTCGTATAAAAGAAAAGCGCATATAAGAAAAACACGGCTATAACAAATCATTTATTTGCACGAGTATTAATTTCAAGAACAAAAAAGTACGCATATAAGAAATTTATTTCATCATTTTTTAATTCACCTTTTCCAAAACTAGTTTGTGCCCGTAAAAATGGTTCCAAGGGTAATGACAGATTTTAATGTTTCTATAGAACTACAGAAACAGCTTAAAAGCTCTAGAATACTCAGTAAATATGTATTATTGCTTGGTTTTGTGTCTTTTCTTTGTCTTTATAAGAAATTTCCTTACTTATATCCGTGTTTCTCATATAAGAAATAGTCTTTCTAATATCCATTGTTTTCATATAAGAAAAAGTTGGATATAAGAAAGAAATTTCTTGGATTATCAGAGTTTCTTATATCCGTGTTATACCTACTGTAACAACAATGTATAGCTTATTGAAATTTTCTACTGGCCGCAGCTGAATTTTTAGGCTGGAATTCACTTGTAACGGATCAAATATCTGTTTCACGTTTTCAACGTGACGAGAACAGTAAGAAGTTTTTTATAAGTTTAAAAGTTTGAATTAATTTGTCTCCATTGTCAATTTTGAATAAAGCCTAGTTGAAGAACTCGAGACACCGACAATTCATAAATTTTGATAATCAGTTCCAGCAATTTGTTTGAAAATTCGATTCGAAAATTCCAGCAAATACATCTTGTCTATAGCTTCACATTTTGAAACCCATCGAGTTCGATTTAATCCCTTCAAAGTTGATTCAAAGACGATGTGAAAATGTTTTCCATTCCTTTTGTTCTTAGCTGGTTAAATTGAAGACTCATGGGGGGATTGATCCCCTTGGCCCACCACCATTCTACGCCACTGAGTTAGCTGTTTACGTTGTTTCGAGTTAACTAACTTTATTTTCTCAGAAAACAACACTGGACACACAAGTACACAGCAACTAGAGAAATTAACTTTTCTCTATGCGGCAAAAAACTTTTGGATGTTTTGTATTTGCACAACATAGTTTTTCTCTGACAAAATTAAATATACCTATGTACCTTATTTCAGGTTGAACTTTAAAGTTGAAAATGCTTTTGAAACTTCATAACCACGATGTGATTGCAAAAGGTACACATATATATAGATGCATAGATGCAAGAACTTCAAGAAAATGTGAACAAAATATAGTCCTTTCTTAATTAGAAAATAAATTGATGCTACAATATTTCAAAGTATATCTACTCTCAACAATAGGTAAAACTTTAATTATACATCATTTAAATATACATCATTTTCAAGGACATCACACTCCCACTAGGCAAAACAAATCTGAACAACACTATGATGTTCACCTTTTCCGAAACCAATCAATTTTAAAAATTCCACAAAGAAGCTAAAACCTGCCCAAACAGGAGACACCAAAAAAAAAAACATACACATCTGACCAAGCGATGAAAATCCATTTCGATATCCTTTATTCATCATTGAATCGCACAGAAGAACCAAGAACAATTCAATCCACTTTCGCAAAATGCTGATGACAACAGAATTTACGAAATGAAATCCCAAACAACACCGTCTACCCATGGGTGGCAAATACAAAACAGAAGTACAAAATATACACGTTGTATATATGCATCTATAGAAAAAGGATCCTTAAAATTGACACGTAACTAAAAACTGCATATGTCCTTGAGCAGGACATCTCATCTCTACTCCAAGCTTATAGCTAGTAGTCAAACCAAAAACCCAATGTTTTCAAACATTTTCAAAGATCAAATGCCATTAGAACGCGCAGCATGATTTGGGTCATCCGGTAGGGACATAGTAGAAAAACGATTAACTCCGAATGTCCTTGACAGACATTTTTGCCAGTTCAAACTGAATGGTGATTTATTTTTGTGTTTTTCTATTTTCTAGAAGAATGCATGCAGTCGTAAATCTTCGATGATCTTTTTACTCTGAGCTATGATTGAGTTGTTGTCTTTATTTGTTAGACAAAAGTTGTTTTTGTGTGACAGGCCAGGTCACTTTGCACATTCCAATCATGATATACCTTATAAGTGAGATGAAATTTTCAAAAACAAAAATATAAAAAATCGAATTTAATGGCATTCGTTCATTTTGCTGATTGGATTTACATATAGGTTCATATGTGTGTATGAAAGTTAAATTAGAATTAGGAGGCAATGAATTTAAAAAGAGGGAATCGATGAAGCTTTATTTAACACGTTCGCTGTCATATGATATGACCCACAGCACCGCACCGGTGTATCACGGTGTAGGTATTTTTGGGAGCTTGTTTTTTAAGTGGCTTGTTGGTGTGCCTACCTAATGTTCCTTTTCTTGTCCTTACACCAAATTGAAACTATAGTTAAACGTTCCTTTGAGTGCTTAGACTGTCTTCACTAAAAACACTCGACTGTAATTCATGTGTGCTTAAAAGCTGTGGAAAATAGCTAATTTACCTATGTATAACATGATAGAAAGTTCTTAGGTAGGTATCCATTTTTCGTTTGCACAATTGATTTATAAAAAAAATTAAATCAAAAACAATAATAAAAAACAAATCGGCAACACTACTGAACTAATGTTTAGCATTGTTTTCAAGGTTTAAACTTTCATTTGCATTAAACGTACTTTGTTAATTGCAGTTATTTGTGTTTGTATAGCAAACGAAGAATACTCCTAGATCTACCCCTGTACCAAATGATTTTATTTTTTCCAACTTTTTTTAAGGAATACTCAAATAATAAATACAATTAAATAATATTATAAAGTCACTATTACTATTTTGAATAGTTTGAAAAAAAAATAATAATATTTATCACATTTTAGTTAAGTATTGTAATTGTTAAGAAGGCGTTTGAGCTAAATATAATAATAATAATACAGTCGCACGTTCGAATACTATTTTGCCATTTAACACATACTACGAGCATACTGGAAGTGGAAACACTGTTACTTATATATCTTTCTGTGTGGCCTGTTACTTATATATCTTACTGTGTGACCATTTAAATAATTCCTTTCAAAAAGTAAATATCTAAGACTATAGTTAAAGTGAAAGGCTACATGTCAAAACCAATGATGTTGAGAGTGTAACTCCTTAAGAAAGTAACATTTTGCTACTCTATTTCAACTACTAATATTTGATAGGTCAAGCTATACCACATAATATTTGTAACATTTTTCTCTCTATTTCTTTTTGACTTGCTATATATAGGTACTACAGGCGCGAACGCAGTGGAGTTTTTTGTTTGAGTTTTCAGTTTAAACCCCCCCCCCCCCCCCCCGAAATTTTTTCCTACGTTCGCACCTGATGTACTATATGGCAAGTTATGGATTCGGAAGGAAATCGCACTGGAAATATTAATTTTCCTTAACATAACAATTATAGAGAACACGAAAAAAGTGGGTCTCGCAATTCTGTATGTCTGTCTGTCTGTCCTCGCCCCTACAGAGCCTAAATGGTGGTGAGCAGGGGTGAGTACAAAATTTTTTATTAGGTTTTTTTTCCGCTAAAATCTTTCCCATAAAAAATGCATGTATTTTTTTTTTGTTATGGAACTGTATACTTAGCTTTAGGACCAAAAATAATGGAACCTGCCAAACAATTTTTTCACCAAAAAGGAAAATAATATTTTTCTGAAAAACCGCTCCGAGGATTTTGTTAAACAAAATTCAAATAATTAGAATAAGGAATTGATACTTTTTAATAATTTTTTTATATTCAAAAATTGGTTATTTTTGGTGCCTCCACTACAACCATTGTTTTGGGTTTTGATTTTCTCGAAAACAGTTAAGTTGAAATTTTTTTTCATTTTAATACTAAATCTTCTAAAAATTGTAAACAATATTGTGAACCAAAATTTAAAAAAAATATTTAATTTTTTTTTTTTTGGAAACGAAATATTTTGAAAAAGCCTTGGTCAATATTTAAAAAAAAATTGTCAGATATTTTTTATTATTTTGTAGAATACTTGAAAAATCATGTTTCTAAATTCAAAAATAACGGTACCTTCCATCCAATGTTGAAACCCCGTTAAGAAAAAACTTATTTTTCTCGAAAACGGCTCCAAGAATTTTGATAAGAAGATGTGCGTGATATTAAATTAGTACATTCTACTTTTTAATTAGAAATTTTGTGTTTTTGGGTTTTTATTAACAGAACATCTCATAGAACAATTTTTAATATTTTCGACTTTCTTACTATTTAAATAACCGATCAAAATTATATTTTATATACAGATGCTCCTTAAAACTATAAATAATATTGCACATCGAAATTTTCAAAAATTATTTTTTTGATTAAAAAAAAAAAAAAACAAATTTGTTTTTTGAAAAATCGATTTTTCAGAAACGGGTCTCTGATTTTTTTTAAATTAAATATAAATGTGTATATAAATAATTGCTTTAAATTCGCGTTCCAATTTTTTTGAATGATATCATAATATTATGGAACCAATAAGTATTTATTTACATCATCGATTTCTTGCTAAGTTAAGGTTGTTAGCTACGAGAGCAAGTTTATACGATCCAGGCGTGCCATTTTTTTTTTACAATGGCAATGCTCCTGATTAAAAAAATAAACCAATGGTGTTTTCCATTGGTAGATTCAGATTTCAATCTTAAGATTAATTTTAATCGTGCTGAACTCGCCTAGTTTTCATAATCAAAATAAATTCAAACAATCAAAAAACAAATTTTTAAACTGACTGAGATAAGTTAATATGTACTAATACCATTTGGCAAAAAAGTTACTCCCAATAAGCTACTCTAGATTTGACAGCACTGGTCACAGCCCCTATTCATCCCTAAACCACCTTTTCACTTGAGACGGAATATTTTGTATTAATATTGTCCTGTAGTTGATTGTGCGACTGTAATTACAAAAACAAAAAACAGAACACAAAACAAATTCTGATTATTGCAGGAAAACCCTCTAAGTGGTAGCGATCTGGTAATCATGTGCAAACTTTTGATAGATGTAGGTATATACCTCCTTTTTGTGGAGATTGTAGAATAATTGAAGCTTATTGTAATTTCGTTGGTCGAGTCATGTATTGCGCCTTTGACAAATTAAGAAATTATAAATATTATTTGTTTAAAAAGAGAATACTCCTATATCTACTAATTTTAAATGGTTTCAACCTAATTTATCAGCCTATTTATATGCAATGGAATCGGAAAAAATGTACCTCACGCTCTTTAAAGTATGTGTGCTATTTTGTTTTGTAGTAGTTTCCTGTTTAAAATTCGTTATAAATTTAAAACAAATCAAAGTTTTTCATGACATTCAGTTAAATTTGTCATTCTCGTTTTAATTTTAGATTAAATGTCTGTCAAGAATTCTCCAACTGTTTCGCAATGGGTTACCAATTTTCAAACAACAATATACCCTCAAACTGGTGTAGTGGATTCGACAACAAACTATCTTGAAGATTTAAATGATTCTTTGGTAATAGAAGACTTGGATTTTGGCGATTTGGAAGTTAATTCGTCGAGTGTGAGAACAAGTTTATCAACAGGGAAATATGACGGTGATTTCGATGAACAAATTCCTGGAGTGATATCCGAAGCTTCAACACAAAACAATCTCTATATCTTAGTTCGATTACCAACTAATCCTAAAAAGCTTGCTAGCACAACAACAGCATTTTCTCAGACTACACTAAATATGTCTGATCTATCTGAGGAAGAGTTACATTTGAATGTGGATCGGCGTATTTTTCCCATTCTCGAAGAGGAAGTTGCAGATTCAATTCAAGAGACACCACAAGATACAAAAGCGAGCCATCACAAGGTGACATGCTGGACAAAAGATAGCGAAGTTAAGGAAGAGTTTTCAACGACAACAAATATAATTTGTGAAACCATTCCATACCTTTTACCAAATCAAGTTCCTGATCCAACTGACAATGAAGAACTTTTCGTTCCAGTTAATCGTCAAACAGCCCCTATTCGATGCCAAAACCAAATAGATATTCAAGAACTGAACTTCAATTCGGATCATTTTAAAGATTCTCCTAATGTATCTCTAGAAAATTATGGAATCTTAATTACTCCAACGAAAATGCCAAAAACAGAAAACCTTCTAGTTTTCCAGGTAGATACGGAAGATTATGAGGAGAAAAAACAGAGGAAGGGATCTTCTTCTTGTTTGCAGTGGCTTAGAAAATTATTCCACCTAAAACAACGAAAGTCTGGACTTGTAAATGCAAAAGTATACAAAACCTACTTTGTAAAATGGAAAAAGTATTCGGAGGGAACCGAGTGTTTTTGTCCAAAGCAAAGTTTTAAAAAAGATCAAATCTTGCGGAGAAATTCTGCATAACTTAATTGCGATTTTTTAAAAATATATTTAACTTTAAAGATGAGGGGCATAATAAAATTTAATCATTCTGTAGATCGAAAATGTTCTCGATGATTATTTATTGAATTTTAATTTATTTTGTTTCGTGTCTTTCTGACTCAACGATAAATAAAACCAGCACTTTTAATATAAGCCAAGTTTTTTTAATACTCATTTCATTAATTACTCACTTTTAAATTTTATAGGCAAAACAAAAACAAAACAAACACAGTAGTCTGATTTATTTTTGCTTTGCGTTTAAAATAAAAAATTGAGTAATTAATGAGTATTAAAAAAACACGGCTATAATTGTCACAAAATGTAAGTTGATTTAGTACGATGTTTCATTGATTTTTAGTATGATACTAGGTTAAAAATTTTATTTTGCTAATTTCAAACGAGTTGAATATCGTACTATCGCCTTACATTTTATCAAAGTTAAAATCAGCAAATTAGTATTTTATCTTCTGACACTGACGTTTATAAATGTCAAAATGAGGTATGTTTGTGAACTTTTCGCAAAAGCTGTTACTGTTTTAGACGTGTTCAGCTGGAATTTATGAAGGATAATTTTATAAGCCTAAAAACTGAAGGAATATTTTATAAACCTAAAACCTTAAAATTAGGTTGTTTATAATTTTGAGAAATTTTCCTTATGAAAAAACTGTCTTAAAATTTATAAAAATGACTATTAAATTTACGAATACTTTCCGTGATTGTTTGCTCAGTTAATATTCTCTGCGCTCATCATTTCATTTATAAAAACCGCCACCACGCCGGGATGTCAGTTGTTGTAAAATTTATCAGCGATATTGGCTTTATGATTGTATCAACTCAATAAAGGAAACAGAATAGACATAACTTTTTTTAGGCATAATGGAGAGGTGATCTCAGTTCTGTAAAATCGGAATAACTCAACCGATTTGTATGCAACGTTCACTCACATTTTATAAAAATGTTTGTCAAAACTGACATAACTTACCTTTTTTCTTAAAAAAAAATAATTTGTTTTTGTATTGAGTGCCGCCAGCTCTATAAAAACTTTAATGACATTTTCTGACAGAATAAAAGGTAAAATAAAAGATATTTTATTGAATGACCATAAAATTTCCACTAACTGACAAGTTCACTTTACGTAGGTAAACCTAATTTAATAACCCTTTGTTTAACAGACTCAGAAAATAATTAATTTCATAATAAACTTTCATTTATTTTAGAAATATAATAATACAGTTAAATCACGAACATACATACATATGTAGATACATATACATTTATGTATGAAGTTTTAAAATTAAAATAAATTTCCTGTCATTGTTATAATTTTAAATTTAAAAATTAAAATACAAATACAACGTATGTATAAGTACATATACTTTTACATATAAATATTAGTTTCGCAAAACAGAAAGCCAATTTTGAATATCTATATTTAATACTAATGCTTTCAACTTGAGTTTAAAGTATCTCAGAGTGTTTTATGCTGTCAATTTAATGAAAACAACTTAAAAAAAAATTAATTGAAATTTTCAAAATTCGCTTCCTTAACTGTACAAAAAAGTCCAATTTTGTTACTCCTCAGGAATCTTAATTGGCCTTGTGAATTTTAAATTAAATTTATTATTTTAAATATAAGTCTACTTTTGTTTATATGTATAAAAACATCCCACCTTAAAACTAAGAATCTTACTGAGCTAAGCTTAAAGCTTCTTGCCCACTAACATATATCACTAACAATCAATTCAACAAACGTATAAAAATACAAACAATAATTATGTCTTTCCATATTAATCAGAATATACACCACTGTCAACGTAATCCTTAAGCAGCTCAGCACAACTCCTTGGCAGATTCCTGCAAACATTATTAAGGTACAAGAGTCCACGTGGAATCGTTGCTTCCGCCACATCAGTTCGTTGGGCCTCAACAATGGCACCGGCAACTTGTTTGGGATCTAACAAGCCCAGGATTTTTGGAAACTTCACTTTGGGATTCTTGCACAATCCCGTATTGGTCATGTAAGGGTATATCGTTGTGGTTTTAATCTGTAACACATAACAAGCCATAAGAACTTCGAAGAGCTTCAATAGCTTAACATATATAATATGGGTTACCAAATTCTTGTACGGTCCTTCCCGGATCTCTTCTTGCAGAGACTCCATCAGACCACGAACGGCAAATTTCGATGCACAGTATGGCACCAAATTTGAAAGTCCTATCACTCCGGCAATCGATGAGATACTCACAATGTGACCACGATTCTGTTCTCGCATGTGTGGGAGGAAGGCCTCCAGAGTCCAGAATTGCGATAGCACATTAATGTCGAAGGTTTTGCGAATCTCCTCAGGTGATTGTTTATCCAGGGGTCGTGTGGGCATTATACCGGCATTGTTCACCAACATTGTTACAGGACCAACTTCAATTTTAATTTTTGTTGCCAGTTCAAGGACCTTTTCTCGATTGGATACATCACATCTGTATGCGGGGAGCCAGTCCCCAAAAATTAAAAGATTGAGGAGAAAATTCAATGAATATGAATGAAGGAACATTGCGCCAACAACAACTACTATTGATTGTGGCTATTGAAACAGTAATCGTACGTGTATGCTTGGGCGACTCCTCGTTGCAAACGATTGCAATCGGACACTGTCTGTTGATTGCCACTCTCGTTGATGTCCACACAGACCACTGTTGCACCCAGATCTGTATATTGCAATGCCAGTTCCCTGCCGATTCCGTGTCCAGTTCCTGTAATCTGGAATTCGAATATGCAAATCAAAAGAAGAGAATAGGATTAGTATTGCATTTGAATGGCATATATGTCTATGGTCTTTTGTTTTATTTGAAGTGAATCTATCCCACTTACCACAATGATTTCTCCACTCACATCCTTTTGTTCATTTTTGGTAAACTGCTGAATAGTAGCAATGAACACTTCGAGAAGAATGCGAACAACTAAGACTGTAAATTCAAATAAATCCACAAGTACATTGTATAAACGGGATCCGATTTGTCGAGATCTAAAATAAGAAAAACAAATACATATTTTGTAATAAATCATTCTTTAAACTTAAAAATATGGCAATTTTAAAGGTTGGGCCGGATTCATTATATTATAACATTAATTTTTATTTAAGTATAAATACCAATACCCAACACCTAATCTAATAAGCTGACGTACGTAAAAAATATGTTCGTTTAATTTTTCCAAAAATAATAAGGCAATAGAACTTGGCAAGCTTACTGATGGTATGGGGTGGCGTATGTGCAATATTTTTGTTTCAATATTCCCGAATGAAAATTAAATCAGAAGGAAATGTTAAAATTTTTGTTTGTTTCAATAAAATAACGGGCAAATGGACCAAACAAAAATAATCACGCAAAGTCATCCTTCGAACTCATGCACACGAGCTCATAAAAAAAAGCTCAAAAAAAAAGCTCACTCAGTCCTTGTCGAGTTTTCTGCGAAATTTTCTTTCAGGCTGTTACGAAAGTTGTGTAAGATAAATAAACCTAACCTTAAATAGGTCCATACTATTGATATGCAAATATGAAAGTCTGGCATGTCAGGGTTGGGGCCTTTGTATGCAATACTGCATTCAAAACGCAGTTCATTACAAATGCAGTTTAAGAACTTCAAAACTATATTTAATAAAACAGCTCTAGACATGATTATAGAATCCAAAATATTTTTCGAAGAGCCAAATGACTGCAAGATGCACCCAAATCTTCAATCTTTGAGTGCGTCTTGCAGACATTTGAACCCACAGAAAAGGCCTTAGACCCCATAATCATATCTAGGGCGCTCAGCTCTTTAATTAAATACCATATTGAAGTTCCTACCCTTGGTACCTGGGCTTTAAGAAAAAAATGCATTTTCAATGCAGCATTACGTACAAAGGCCCCAACCCCGACATCCCAGACTTTCATTTTTGCATATAAGTAGTATGGACCTACGTTACAGCAAAAGGAATTTTTGCTATAGTTTACACCCTAAAATTGCTGTGGGCTCGCGGTCTATTAAACATTTGTTTGTATAGAAAATTAAAAAAAGTGCGTATACGCCCCAGTGTACTCCCACTGTTTTATGGTCGTTATTAAATAGAATAAAAATACAAAATTTTGTGGTTTGTGTGTTTCTTTAGGCGGCGTTAACAGTTAATTGTTTTTGCTTTTAAAAATTGGAAATACATGAGTTATTTTGCTGCATACATAAAGCTTGTACTTCATATTTGCATAAAACTGTACATAAACAAACTAGCGAATCTAAATTTGTTTTCCTCAATAAGTTCATAGCCAAACTGAAAACCTTTTCAGGTAACTAAGATTATTCTGCAATTTCCTTTTCCAAAACATGCCTTATTTGTATATGATATTTGAGGTGAAAAAAAGGCATCAAAAGTTTGTATTAAGATACAACATTATCCACGTGGCGGATCCAGGGGGGTGGCTATAGGAGCTAAATCCCCACCACACCCCACCCCACCCGGGCGGTTCTTAAAATTGATTGAAATATAGAAATCAGAATCATGAATCAGAAAAAATAACGACGCTGGGGCTACGCAATTTATATGCTACGTATTTTTTTTTTTGAGCCCCAAATTAATTAGGTTGGGGCTGAAGCCTGAAGGGAATTGTACAAAAAAGCATGTTAGGGGCTACTAAAAATTGACAGAAAATTAGGACAAAAAAAAACAGCTCGCGAGTAGGGCTTGACAAGAATTGGACAAAAAAAAGTGGTCGAGGCTAAGCAAATAATTCCTTTAAAACTTACCTTATTCCAGAAAGTTTTTGGGCTTGACTCAAGGGACTGTCAAGTCCAAGTTGCGGCTAAAGTTTGAAGAGATAATTGAAAAAACGGGGTCGGGGCTTAACAATTAGCATGCCAAATGAAAAAACATTTCACCCTAAGAAATTAACTAACTTTGCAAAAAAAAAACAATTGGGGCTAAAACCCGAGGAGAATTCGAGAACAACAAATCAAAATCTGAGGTTTATCTGAGCACTCATGCGTGTGGAATATTTTCGATTCCTCAAGACTGACGTGCAAATTTATTAACAGATTTTTTCTTCTCGTGGTTCAAAGCTTGACGTGGCTGAAATTTGAAGGTATATACATTTTTTTCTGTATCCACTTAAAAATATTTTAAATGTTAAATACTACAGAGCTTATTGTACTTAATGTTGAAAACATTTTAAACCGGGGATGGGAGCTGATATAAATGCACAAATAACACGGCTATTCTAAAAAGAAAAGTGGGAATGCCAAAATTCAATTATTTATATAACTTTGTATATTTTCACAAAAAACCCCTTTTTTATATTAGTTATAAATTATGAAATTAAGTTGTGGACAAACAAATTGTTTTTATGGCCAGTTTCACAGTGAAAGTTTTAACATAAGTAAAGAAAGAAAGAAAGAAAGTTAAACATAAGTTTAACTGATCCTGAACTTCAGTTCAAATTTAAAGGTCAAATCGTTGGTTTTCACCGTTTAAAATGAACCTCAGTTGAATAGAGCCAAGATTAATATGACTGCATGATGGCTACTTTCAAACAAATCAAGTGCTGAATAAAGTGCTGAACTTAAGTTTAAACCTAAATTGTAGTTTAACTTGTGAAACTGGCCATTAATGTCTCAAACTGGATCTACCAAGCCCCCCCCCACAGCCAAATCCTAGATCCACTACTGTACCACAATGTGTTTCAAATTAGTTTAAATAATTCTTTGCCGATTCTTTGACTATTCTGATGGGCGCAATTATTCTATTAGCACAAACAAAACCATCAATAGTAAATCACCACTTAATTACCACCTTGTACTGAAAAATATACATAAAAAGACAGTTAACACGTATATTAATAAAGGTTAGGCAGTGGCCGGCCATTGCGTTGGTATATTTTCCACAAATGTCAATGAAGGTTGTCAAGCCCAATGTTCGTAATCAAAATCAAACAAAATAATGTGTTTGTTTTTCTTTACCATTCATTTAAATACAAACATGCATATATTTACACCCAAATGGAAATTCTTCTACTCAAATAGGAGTGAGTACGCTTGAAATACTACAAAGAATTAAAAGATAAGTTTTCAGAATTATGAGTACCTAGGAGTTTAAACTGAAATTAGTATTCAAAATATCGGTTCAATTATTGCCTATATAGTTATAGTCTCGGCTGCACCTTCAAGATGCAATCGAATCTTTTAGATAAAAAACATTTTGTATCTGATGTCATTGGATTTTTGTTGTTGATTCTTGCTAAAGAATAGATTTTGCATACAAATGAGCAATAAACTAATTCAGGTTTTATTTTATATAGTTAAACATTATTAGTCTGAAATAAAAATGATGTTAACTGAATAACGAAATAAAATGAATGTATGATAATTTGATTTGATACATTTCGAACTCGTATTGCATAGTAATTCTTTTATGGATGACTTAACGATTCTTGAAAGAATAGGTAACAATGAAAAAAATCATACTAGGTATCACTCCAATATAGAATTAAGATATGGACGATTACCCACGTCAAATAACCAATGGTATTCTCTATCACTTCTTTGCTTATCATTTAATATTTGTATCTAACTAAACTAAGACACATATTTTATACACACAAAAATGCTTATTTCCTTTTTTTTAAATTTACTATAAAGTCAATCAAAAGTTAATTCAAGAATTAATGTTTTTTTATTAATGAGTTATTAATTATTCTCATTATATGTATCAAAATCTTTACGAAAATCTATTACCATCAACGTGAACTCTACTGTCATCCATTAAAGATATTATTCAGGATGCACGAACACTGCCTCGCCAAATGGAAACAGAAATCGCAAATGTTTGCCATTTGAGCTTGTGAATAGCGTAACCTTGCATTTATTTCGATCAATGCTCCCAAAAAGCTCTTTCATTTTTTTTAATGTGAATATTTTTGCTTTCAATAGATCTGGCATCCAGAAGTAGGTAATCGCCTTCTCTTTAGAAAAAGAACTGTTGTTCTTAAAAAATCGTAATCTAGATTGCTTAATTAATTAACAGTCAATTTTTTATATAATCAGTTATCCTTTCAGAGGAATAAGTATAATAGTAACAGGGACAATTTGTTTGATTTGTCTGAAGAATAAGCACTATCAGAGGTTTATCTCACTATCGAGAAATTGGCTCTAAGATAACAAACAAATTATCAAATGTAAAATGCCCAAATAGATACAATAGATAATTGAACCTTTTACAACTCTTAGTATTAGCAGTCATTTACAACAGTAAATATTTAGAGAAGAAAAAGCGCTTAGTTCGTAATAGGAAGAGACAACTATTTATTTTTTAACTTGACTACTTATATGTAGCTAAATGTGTTGTGAGTCTTCATTTAATATATGTGAGTGAAGAAGTGCAAATATCACGTAGGTGTTAATCATTCATGGTCAATATTTAACACAAACTGAAGAAGGTCGTTCGGACATTATTCAAGTTCAGCCTGGTGCGGCCGGCACCGACGACGAGCGGTAATGACAACAATAAATGACGTTTTATAAATATGTACACCAAAAATATTCACACGTGATAAATTTTGACAAAAAGCTACTGAAGTTAATCAAACATCCAAATTAACTTAAATACCTACTGCACATGATTTTCAATGTCAATAATTTGTTGAGTTGAACTCTTTTGTTACCAACAATTGACATAAGCGGAAGTTTAATAACCAAGGATGCTTAGGGACATCTACATGACCAATTATTCTAGTCAACAAGCTTTATAATACAAAATGCGAATAGTGAAAGGATCATTATGCTAACGAAAAATATCAGGGCAAATGCGGAATATAAATTGGAGGCACGTTCGTCGAGAAGGACAACAATGTTAAAAAATTGGAAACTATGCCGGCATGTTTGGCTGAAATGTCATTATTTGACATGTCGTTTTTAGTGACAGGTTGACTTTCCAAAAAGTTTTATGGAATGCATTTTTAAATTTAATTTGAAAAAGAGTTTGTTCGTCTTTTGAGCCTTGTACAGTGGCGAGGCGTCATATTGTTCAATTCGTTCATGAACGCCTAACTTTCTACGCCTAACTTTATAAATTTCCTCTCCATACTAAACACCCACAAAATTATTTTAGCTACTTGTCCTAATCTGTTTTAATTTCACACTCTGTAGTCAGTTCCCCAGAGTTTACAACTCGTGCAACCTTTTTCATGCACACAATTTAAATGAAAACATAAACAAATACTGCTAGCAACATCAACATCCCTTCTCTTTTGACCTTTAACATCAACTCGTTCACCTGATTTTAGAACGAAGTGTATCCATTGGAAGTATACACATAGAAAAAAAAATGTTCACAATTTTGTAGCACTCTTTTCGTTTACATGATTTGTGAACGAAATGTATCCACAGAAAGTATACAATACACGCAACACGCATACGGCAAAAACCTCGCATCATGTTCGTAGGAACCAACCGATGGGAATAGTATAGGCACAATCTGAATGCAACGTACAGGATAGTTGTTGGATGTTGATTTTGTACTTCGTGCTGGAAGAATATGAACGAAATGGGAACTTCGTTTGAAATTTTTGCAATGAATTGAGTTTATTTTTGAGTGGACGTAAGTAAAGATTATTGTTTAAACTGTTAATTAAATCTTGGAAGTGGTTTCAGTTTACTAAACTTTTGATTTTATAATTTACCTACGTGTAAAATTTAATAAACAAAATGGCATCAAATAGTGAACAAGGTGTTAATAAAAACTTTTGTGACTGCATTATTGAAAAACTTATAAGCAAGTCTTTTTACAAGTGGTATTCAGGAGACAAATATGAAATTATAGCAACTGAAAGCCCCATTCTGTCAGACTTGACAACAAAACTTTGCAATAAAAAAAGAAGTGTTACTTAAGAAACTGTTCGTAATTTTCACCCAAAAAAAATGGGTATATTCATATTACTGTTCGCAAAACCATAAATTAATTGTTCTACTGGCCTTGCTTAATATTTAGACAGGTAAAGGATACACATATTTGGAATTTCTGATTTTAATAATTTAAGTGACAGTTACTCTAAACATTTAAAATCCCATATTAATTGACTTTATGCGTTCAAAACGTTTGCAAAAGTGCGGGTAGGTTGATCTGCCGTTGGACAAAGTAAATCAAATAAGTGTCAACAAAAACAGTTGGAAAATTTTTGTCATGAAAATCTATTAAAATCATTTTTAAAGAAATCATGAAGATTTAGAATTAGAATTTATGTAAGTAGGTAAAACCAACATAACAGTAAAGTGTTAACTTACAGAAAATAAAAACAAATGAAGTGTGAACGACTGCATTTTATAATCACGCGTCGCCACTGGCCTTGTATTATATAATGTAACAATGTGTTTGTGGATACGGCAACAGGTTTAATACAAGAGATGTTACCGCTAACACTAATAAATATAAATTTACGATTTTCTTAACCCTGAATTATGTGTATGTAATGTTTGGCCACTCGCTTTTAATTCAGTAACAGGGTCCTTAGCATAAAAGATCTTAAAGTTAATTCATATATAGGTACATATCTACATATGTACACCTACACTACATAGTGTATTTAAAAAATTAATTTGAAAACTATCATTTTGCATGCTCATCAGATCTTCCTTTTAAATTTTAGTTGCACAGTTATATTTCATCTCGACACGATTATCAGAAAACACTTCAAAATATTATTACAAAATTTGTTTACCTGCATAATTTTTGTAGTTAAATATAAATTAAATTAAATTAAAAATAAATAAAACAAAATAAAATAAAATAAAATAAAATAAAATAAGATAAAATAAGATAAAATACTATAAAATAAATTAATACACCGAAAATAAAAACAATAAGTAAAATAAACTAAAACAGGCAATATAATATAAAATTAATTAAATCATAATAAAATAAAATAGCATGTCTTACGTTTCGGGTTAATTTTAGTTAAAAATTAACATCCATTTTAATAAAAAAAAGCTTAGTTAACATGTAATTCAAAAATTAAGTAAAACTCAGATAGAAATATAAGTAAAGATTCAAAAGGTTTTATTAATACAAATCGCGTGTTCCCGCTTAGAATAAAACCATTAAGAAAATCTACTACAATCAACAATCAGTTAAAAAAATTTAAGAAAGAGGAAAAGCGTTTAAAAAAAAAAATCAGAAAGATATTCTTTTGGTTAGTCACTCGTAAATCCTCCTCTTTTGGTGAGTTATATAATTTACATCGAATAAGGATATCAACTGTAAAACGTCAAGCCCCCTAGTCATGATTGTCAATTTTGATATTGGAATTGATATCAATGGAAAGTAGATTGGTTTCCTAATAAATTGAGTTTTAGAATTGCAAATTTTGATATTTATCAATTATCAGTTTTTTTCATCTATAATAATTCCATTTGGTCTTGAAAAAACACACGCCTAATCACATAATAAGGCAAATTAGCTAATTACTCATAATAATCATGTTATTAAAATGAAAAAAAAATAAATACTTTCATTACGAAACAAACTTTAGAACTCATTTTAAAACGCCAAATCTTAAGTAACACACGATACACCGATATTATACACATAGATCACATTTATTTAATTTTGTAACAGGGGTAATACAGTTTCGGTTTTTTTTTACAACAAAAATTAACATTGGTAAATATTTTGACAAGTGGTAGTTAAAATAACTTGATGACTATTTTTATAAATATATTAGATTTTATTTGAATTTCCATAAAAAGGCATATCAAATATGTGGTAAAACATTAGTTCTTTTGTTCAATTTTTAAACCCCTTGAAAGTTCTTTGACATAATATTACTGCATTAGTTTTGAATATTTTTATATTTTTTATACAAACATACATACATATACATACATTGATATCAACACAGCAAACCGCAGAGTCGAAATGCTGAAAACAAAATCTTTTCTGCATATGTATCATACATACTCGTAGGTAGAACGTGAACTAAACAAGTTTAAAACTGGTATAGCCTTGAACTTGGTTAAACGAAATTAATGCGCGCGGTTTTACTTATTTAATATTAACACATCATACATCTTTTCTGAGAAATTGCATCATCATTAGTTCTGTAGCCAAATGTATAATATTGAAAATTGTTTCATTCTAATTTACATATTATTTCCCTATACATACGTATTTTATCAAAAATATTTATTTTTATATGATAACAACATAGTCACGATAGCTGTTTGTGGTTTAACCCATACAAAATTTAATGACAAAATTTGGCTTTAATAACTTGTATTTGACCTGTTTTTCCTTTATTTTAAAACAATATTACTTTTTAAGACAAATTAAATCAAGTTTTTAAAAACAATCTTATATGTTTTTATTTGTAATTTTGGCTTTAATTTGTCAAATTTTAATCCAATGAGTAGGGGTATAAGCACCACACGTTAATTACAATTATTAATGACTAAAATTCGTTTAAAAAAGTTGTTATGTGCTTTATTATCGTGTGCGACCCACCGACTTGTTTGCATGTATCCTATAACAGTAATTTTTTTGAAGCTGAAAAGATCTTGGGGTATTTGTATAAACTGGAAATTTTTATCAGATCTGACATAAAATGATGGTGGTCCTCTTAGATATTTTTGGTTTTTTAAATTCCATTTTGGATAGGCATCTATTGGGTGTATAGATTTTTTATTTAACCCTCTTCATCTATGTACCTCGTTTTAGCTGAAATCGATAAATTATTGCGGTGGTTGGTTCTTATTGTATGAAATGAAAACAAGTGCTTTGGTCAAGGTTAGATCAAGACCAGAAAAAGTAGAAGCACTTCACAATAAGCGATAAGTAATTTTATTAAGTTTAAAGCTGGCCATACACGAACGAGCCGAACAGTTCGCAATCAATTTGGTTCGTGGGTTTCCGACTGGTTGAATATTCGAATGTTCGGCGCCAAATGTTTTTGACGTGGCGCAACGGCTCATGAAGAACCAGGGCATAGTGACTAACAACTCGCATGTCGACAGGAATGGAAGGGACCTATAATTTTATGCCGAATCCAAACGGCTAGACGAGACGCACTCATTCATGACAAGTTATACTCTTTTAGGATTTGTCAGTTCCTCGCAAGGCAGTAGCCCTTAAAAAAACTTTTTAGTTTTTAGGTGGATAAGGCTGGGAAGTGAACCCAGACCTCCAGCGTGACAGTCCCTCGAACTAACCATTACGCTACGGGCTACTACTTTGACATTTATCCAGTATAAAATTCCCGAAGTCAATTGGCTCCAAGCTTTTTGGCTCGCTCGTTTATGGCCAGCTTATGATTTGACAAAACAATGTTTAGACAGTAAACTAAAAAAGAGCTGCACAAATATTTTGTTTCCCCTTCTCAGTATTCAACTGAAAATGTATGATATGACTGTAAAAATGGAATAAAATTGTACAAATGGCCTTTTAAAATTAAAGACGATGTTCTTTTTTAGCTCAAACTGTTTTCGGTATATAATATATAATTTTGTCAATTATTTTGGTATATATGTAAATATTTGTTAAAGTTAAAAAGAGTTAGCAAAAAATCGATTCATTGAAAATTTCTAATCTTTCAAAAGTTAAAATATAGGTGGTTGAAATTGTGTATATGTAATTTTATGAAGAAATCATCAATCGCTTGCATATTTTTCATTTCATAAGTTTTAAAAAAATTAAGTTAGACCGCTTTCACACAAGGAAACTGAGTTGCCAGAAACTAGCTAGTTTGTAGGAGAGAAGGGTGAGAGGGGAGATTTTTTTTCTTCCTCTTACGCCATTCTCGCCTAAAAACTCCCAGTTGCAGGCAACTCAGTTTCCTTGTGTGAAAGGGGTCTTACTTATGTCGTTTTCGGTTGGAGGTTCGGAGTTACTCCTTTTTGACTCCGCTTACTCCAAAATAATTCGATTGGCTGTTCCGAGTAATGTTTTCGGAGTATTTTTCTATTCCGGATTTAATAAAGGAGTAGACCCAGGACACTCAAATATATATAAACCCTTTCATCGGATTATTTGTCAAATTAATTTTACTCGACTGATTGTGCAAAATATACATAAATATCAGACAGTTTACGTCCACGCAAATATGTACATACATTTTTCACAAATGTCTCGGAACAATAGAAAATAATTCGATTGGAATCAAAAAGGAGTAGGTAGCACTGTTCCGAAATCCAATCGAAATCGACATTAAGGGTGAATAACGTTTTGACATTGACAGAGGCGTTTATTTTAAAATGCAGAGTTATTATTTCCTTATTGAAAACCCCGATATATGACCTACTTACTTAGATATAGAAAATTCTAAAAAGTATTAATTTAAATATTAAAAACACAATCAATACTCACTCTATAATTTCTGTTTCCATCATTTTTAAATATTTATTTAAAACGGAAGATTTTTATGCTCGAACACACTCAAAAATTATTCTAAACAAAAAAATAAAAAAGTTTATTTATAATAGAAGGAAGTAAAGTTAAATTAAATTCAATATACGACAAAAGACGTTGCCGTTTAATGCGGCACTTTCGATTTCACTTTTCCTCAATAGGTATAGACTGGCTATAAGATTAGACTAAACAAAAAAAGTATCTATCTAGCTGCAGTGTTACGTCACTTTGAATAATGCAACAAACAACCGAACCAACCGTATTTATGGGCAAAAATGCAATAACCACAATCTCGTATTATATGTGTACGAGTATTTTGCAAAAAAAAATCGAACTTGCCGCACTACACTCACCACCGGCACGATGCGACGCGACGCCGAAAGGAAGAAAGAAAAACTAAAAATATTTATTCAATATAATTCAGAGATACACGAAGCACACAAAATTTAATGTGGAGGAAATCCAAGAACTAGTTTTGGATCTTTTTAAAATTTTTTGTCTATCTATCAAACAAGCTCTAGACTAGAGCAATACACTCTAATAAACTAAAGTTATGTCGAATTAACTTGTTGAGCACAAAAATAAATAATGAAATACCTTAATAAAAATCGAAATTTTAAACCGCGGAAGCTAAAAGTAGGTAGTTGTTTAGGCAGTTATTAAAATCAGACTAAATTAAAGTATCTCTTGCAACTAAGGTGGATTAACTTTGCAGACTGAGTGCCAGATACGCGAACGACTCTATAACTTTAAACACAATTTTCAAGATATATTGTGGGAGTTTGTTTTCTTTTTTTTTCAATTTGTTTTATTTGCTTTGAACTGGCACGACCGTATTTATCTTCTTTTTTTTTGTTGTCGCGGTTCTTGTTTTTTTGCTCGCAAAGTTGCCTGAATATTGAATAATATGTACGTCCGATTGTGAACTGCGGTAGTTTACAACTGATCTGGCATCATATCAGTTTGTTAGCTTTAACTTCAGTTTCAATAGTTTATCAAACAATTTGCTGAAGATATTGTGGTAAGAGAGAGATACATATAAAAATATATGTAGACACGTAGCTATGTATTTATATTGGGTGGATTATTCGATTAAGTTCGGATGCAAAATTATACAAATTTGTATATGTATCACACACATTTAATCAAGAATATCATATGAATGCCTATACTAACGATACGATAGATTCAAAGAAAGGTCATCTTAAGTACATAATTTTTAATATTAGCTTCCGTAGTGAGTAAAGAAGTTTATTTATGACTTTTATAGTTAAAATACACGACTAGGTCGCATGAACTTGGGCGTATTTTGATGTATAAGTAGTACCTTTTATGATAGGTACACATAATAGACCAATTTGGGAAGAATTTTGCTAAATTTCTACTAATAAAAATGATTTCTGATGCTTTGATTTCACAAATCCTACCAACAATTTTTGGTTTAGCTCATTAAGGCTTAGAACTGTTAACTGTTTTTTTTTCAGGGCTACTGCCTCCTGCGAGGATTTGACAAATCCTCTAAGAGTATCACTTGTCACGAATAAGTGCTTGTCGTCTAGCCGTTCGGATTCGGCATAAAATTGTAGGTCCCTTCCATTCCTGTCTAAGGGCGCACACAGGAATGGTTGCGAGTTGTTAGTCACTAGGCCCTGGTTCTTCATGAGCCGTTGTGCCACCCGATTTATTTATTTTTTTACTGTTAACTGCCATATAACGATTTCGGTTATTGCAAAATTTATCAAAAACGGCTTTATCGGTTTTTATCAAACTTCGCGTCTGTTAATCAGAAATGATTTGTATGTATTTATTTACCTAAACCTCAAATTTTACAAAGGCCTTATTTTCGGGTTAGTCTGAACCGATTTTGTTTCAATTTTTCGCATAATGTACAAATAATTTTACTTTACAAATTTTAATCAAAACAAATCAGAGGAAAAAAATATAAAATTTTGTACGGAAACAATGGAAATTATTAGTTTGAATTTTCTTAGTGTGAAATTTGGATTCGCCACGTTTCACTGAGTTCAAAAATACATACAAAACTGGTTTCAGGGACAAAGGCGTAGCTAGCCCTCGAGGGGCCCCGTATCAAGAATAAGTTGGGGACCCCCCTACAAAATTACAAATTAAGCAATGAACAATTTTTACAAAACAAACAAAAACACTCACAATAACAAATCCAGTATATTTAATGGTACATACATATGGTCAATAGACACCTACATACATAAATGTAGGTGCTATAAAGCTTAAACTAACAGTAAAAAAAACTCAAATAAAAACTTTTCTTGCCTTTGTTTCCGCAAATTTATTAAATAAATCATCAATTTCTGACGATGATTTTAATTTTTCAACTTCTATGGACATGATCGCTAAGTCCGACAACCATAGAAGTTCTTAAATATTTTTTATTATTTTTAGCTTAGAGAATGTTCTCTCAGCTGTTGCTATCGTTACCGGAAGCGCCAAAAATAAAAGGCATGCCATTATAACAGTACACATATCTAAGGTATTATCAGGCGCAATTTCAATATGGCTGCCATTTGTATAGGTACACAGTAAACAAAAACAAATTTGTGGTGATTGTTTGAAATTAAATTTTTTTTTCTATTGATTTTGACATCATGCGCAGAATTGAACACAAATGAAAACGCTAGTGATATTACCTGTAATCTATGTATCTTGTGCCGTTATTACTTCCGGATAACTGGATGCAAGGCTATTGTATTTAATTAGCAATAACTCTGTGAGTTCCTTAGTTAACTGAATTTTCTGATTTCAAACAGGATTTTAAAGCAATTAGTTGTTCAAAAAGATCAACTGACAGGAACTAATTGTATTTAGCAACCAGTTTTCCTGCTTCCCTTTCAATTTTTTCATTTGAAAAGGATAAAAGTTTTTCTGGTTGTAAAACTTTAAATAAATAACTTAGATCATAGAGGCTCTGAATCTTTGTTCAGTTTTAGAAATCAGCATAATCTAAGCAGCAATAGTAAACACTGACTTTGAAGTAAGATTCCAGATCTGATATTCTCTCATCTTCTGATAATTCGTCAAAAAATCGTTTCGTTATGTTCCTTCTTTTATTTTTAAAAACAGTTGTTACCCCGCGATCTTTTCCTAAAACTCGATGATTTTTGATTTCTTAATTCTCTAAGTCTATTTAAAAGAAATACTTGCTTTTTGTAAATAATTGTCTCTATGCTGTAAGGCTTTGGACACAGGGTTAATGATTTTTAATAAAGAAGAAAAATGACACCAATACAATGAGTTGGTAGCTCTCTAAAATGTTAATTATATTTTTACTTTTTTTTTTAAACTAAATTAAGTTGGTACAATGCTTTCATTATTAATGAATAATTTTTCCATACAGCGAATAAAGCGTCATTTCTTGATGACCATCTAGTAGGGCAAACCCTTTTAAGTCTAATTTTATATTCCTCAGATGAATCGTTATTTAACATTGACCACCATTTTATGCTATTGCCAAAAAAAGTATATATTTTTTACAAATTGTCAAAAAAATTTGACACTTCTAGGACGTGTTTTGCAGCATCAACGACTGGTTCAGTGCATCGAAAAAAAAAACATATTTTTTTGTTGGTGTGTAGATTCGTGTAGATTTTCACTTGCGTTGGCCTAAGTAGGCAAAGAAAAAAAAAAATTGTATAGGGTGTAGCTAAAAATACCTGCCAAGAAAAGAGATTTTTTTTATTTATTCATTTTTTTCAAATGTATTTCAGTTTCTTACAAACTTATCTCGGTTCGGGGGCTCCTGTATCTCGGGGGCCCCGTATAATTGACACGGCTGATACCGCAGTAGCTACGCCCCTGTTCAGGGAGTAGCTTATAAGACTTCGTTGTGTGAATGAATTGTGTAATATGCCCTTTCAATATAGACGATAAATAATAGACTAGGTAACAATTATAGATATGTGTCTTGGTATTAGCCCTGACCCATTAATTATGTGTGAGGAAAAATGACAATTGAGTATTTTTTGTTTCTTTTATGACACTAGCCGGCTGAAAAATGTTAAGGACACTAGTAAGTTTAAGAACACTAGTAAGTTTAAAGAAAGGGTAAAACTTTGACGAGGAAAACTTGTCAAATACTCGCACGCGAACCCCTTACAGGCTTTCAGAAGGAAATACTTAGACGAAGAAAACTTTTCAAACATCTTGAGGCACTCGCCGCGCGCCGCCTGTAAGCCATCCAATTTCGGTTTCATGTGACACTTTTTTCTGTGAGTGGGAGTCATCCTGCATATGATTATTTCTTATGGTGAGTATATTTTCTAGTTTGTTTTTTTCTTGCAGTTGTAGAAATTCTTATTGAATATTTCTTAAATTGAAAAAAAAAACTGTCCTTGTCAAAAAAACACGTTCATTATGTATCTACATATTTTATTTATTTGAACAATGAGTGAAATTGGACCCCCCCCTCTCATCGACATATTCTGCATCCGCCACTGGCTTAACTAAATACCCCAGTTTTTATATCAATCATAATTGCTATAGGCTTCTGTTTAGATTATCATTACATCTCCATCATCACTCATTGTCCATGTTAAGGCATTTCGTCAAGGTCCAGTAGTATAACTTAAGCTTGTGATTACAATTTTATCTTTTTTTAAGTACATGCGTACTTTATACGTTGTTAGTTGAAGGTACTTATACACTATTAACTACATAGTGATGCTTCATCGCGTGTTTGCTGTGATATGTGTTTAAAATCTGAACCTACCTTAAGACCTTGTGATTTCAGTTCTACAACTATACAAATACAACACAATAAATATATGCCAGAATTATTATGAAACAGAGATTATTCAAATAACTGGTATAATGTTCCTAACTATACACTATTATATGCGCAACGTATAGAATAGAGCTCTTGTTAGTTTAATAGAATAAGCCAATAAGTGACATTGACATCTCTCTCGTTTGATAATAATGATTTCTCGTTATAATACAAATGTTGAAATGACGATATTAACTTTAATGGCTTTCATTTTTCAACCCAGAGTGGCCTTGGTTATGTGTTTTGCTTAGAACATTGATAGATGATTCAGTTTTGTATTGATTTTATACAAACCGTGGCTTTTGTATAGCATGAAGCCATTATAATAGATGACACTTATTTATGTCTCGTGACAAATGATTCTTTTAAAGGTGCACGTTTTCAGAAAAATAATATCTCATATAATATGTATGTATGTACGAACGAGGAACATATTTATTGCTCCCTCAATAACTTAAGCAAGCGAATCCAAAATATTTTTGTTCACCATTTTTTGAAAACCAAACTGAAAAATTTTGTCGAGGAATCCTGTTTATGTAACTGAGATTGCTGAAATCTCTGGAGAAGTAGATTTTATTTTCTTGGACAGGCTAATTATTTTCATTTTCTCTAAAGCTCTTATTCCTAACAGTTGTTTTAGAGTCTCGATATTTTTTGAGCTTTCTTTTTGGTTAAGTAATTCATTTGTTAGCTTTTTGTACATTACTCTATCATTTCAACAGTGCGCAGGATAAGAACGGTTTAACACCTATTACCAAGCGAATGGAGTGAATACCATTATTTTAATCGTTTCCTAGCCTCTCGGAAACTCACGGCATTGGGCATCCCCATCAAAACTAAACCAATTTTTCTGCAAATTAATCACCACTTAATTTTTAATTCGAAGATCAAACACCACCTTCAATAGCTCTGATGATGATGTGAGATGTGACTAACATTTAATGATCAATTGAAACAATTCCAAACAAAATTATAAATAGTTTCGAATGTTGATAGCTACTCTCATGAGCTGAGCTTGACCCACATCATACTGAATTGTTGGCTGGCCCATAGAAGTGGCCCGGCTTAATGTGTTTTGTTTTTTGTTTGTATATTTCTATTTTTATAAATATTCAAGCTGAGTTGACGAATGTTCAAGGTCAGCTGCAGAACCATAATATATCTATGCTTTCACAAATAAAAACAAACTTAAACAAAGTACAAAATATTATACATGTAGATCGAAGCAATAAAGATAGAAGAAGAAAGAGGAAGAAAACAAAAAAAAAGAAAAATTAAGCAAACAAACTCGATTATTGAACAACTTTTAAGTTCAAGTTCATGCTTTGAACGTGTGGTCGCTGTCGATGGACTATTCGGCTTGATATTGGATTGTTTGTCTTTTATTCATAAATCATAACTACTTTTGTTAGCAGGCAGGCAGCCACAGACGCATCTTATATCTTTTCCACTTCCTCTTAATCAAAAATGTTTTTTTTAATTTTTAATTTAAATTTGCTGAAAGCCTTTGTTATTGCCTCCTGATGCACTGAATTAAGATGCATCAAGAGTGTAAGTGGGCATTGGTTATAAAATTAATCGACGAACCGAACGTACATCGAGAGGTTCAAGACCATTTCTAGGGCGAAACAAACAGAGGTGGCCTTATACTTCCTGTCACGCCTTTGGAATTTTTTTACCGTGTTGTCACGTTCGGCAATAAAAGCCAATGCGTGTAGGCATCACAATAGTAGGTAGGTAGAGTTGTGTGTTGCTATAGATGGGTTGATATGGTTGTAATGAATGACTTCAAGGGACTTTTGTCCTTCAGATGACCACCCGACATAATAAGTTCTCTCCCAGCAAACATGGCATGCATTGCATGGAATTACTTTCATTCCACAAGCATATTCAATTACTTCAGCAGAATAACTAGAAGACAAAGACCAAGTCAAAGAAGAACGAGGTAAACGTGGTTGTTTCCATTGAAAAAAGTGGTAGAAGTCCAGTGATGTATATTTGTTGTAGCAGAGTGTAGGCTATATACTTTACCTAGTCAATGCGATAGAACAAGAGCTTGTACTTTTTAAAAAAGTATTGCAGTTTATTTGAAGCCTTACAAACAAGTCAGACGTCAGATCTGTCACTTATTAGTAACTTGGTCAAACATGTGATTAATTTGTTGCTTCAATATACAAATTCTTGTTTTGCGAATATGTAGCAGGTAACATACATGTCAACTTCCCAATGTTAAAAAATTTAAAAACTATGTTCCACGACACACAACTTGATATCATAAGACTATGGTTGAACCTTGAAGGCATACCTACATAGGTATATGTTCAGTACGGAGTCTTGATTTGAACATACCTACTTACCTACATACCTACTTGTCAAAACAATCTGAGGTCAGATTCGAGTTTAGTATTGTGAAAAACTTTTGAAAACATTTAGACTGCGTTCTGTTTTTAAAAACTTTCTTGACTAGTTTTATTTGCAGAACTTTGGAAAATGTTTTGAAGAGCAGGATTTTTAAAACGATTTTGTATCAAAAACTCGTATCAATATACATTTTGATGTCAAACAATGTATCAAATATAGTCAAAATCGGTTATAACGAACTTGATGGGACTATAGAATTTGTTCGTTATATCCGGTGATTCGCTAAAGCCGATATTCCATTTTTCCACCATTGAATTTATATGGTGTCATTTTGTAGAACAACCTGTTTTGTCGATGTTAAATATTTAACTATCTGAATAACCCTCTTGCAGCTTTGACCAATCAGCACGCAACTAATCCCGAAATTTCTGTATAAACACCGCTTACCCTTGTGAAATCGTTGAATAAAGCTGTTCAGAGCAGGTGAAGTTATTTTTCCCCAAGCCTTTTGCTTATTGTAGTACACAAGCTTCTTTGGCTCAAACCACCTGAGTAAAGCATCATTTATGTCGGGATGTTGACTGCATCGAACTTTTTTTATTTTTAGGTTGGATTCTTCAAAATTCTTCTTTATTTTATCTCGGTCTTCGAAAATGATAGAGATTGAAGCCGATATAGAAAACTCAGCTGCCAAACTTTTATTGTAATTAATATTTTATTGTAAGCTTCCTTGCCTTGATATTATTGCAGATTTTTCTTCAATCGAAAAAACTCTACGTTTGGAACTCATTTTGAAAAAAAAACACATTTAACCTTTCTTTATATAAAATATGACTATTCCATCAGTTCCTCTCAGAAAAAGGAAATTCGCGTATAAAAAAAAGATAAAGAGGGAAATCCCCATATTTTATCATTTTAAATGCAGGAAATTTCCAATACCTACTTTTTTTTAATATTCGTTATAAGCGATAGATTTTGAAATTTTCCATTTAAAACTGTTCCTTATAAGCGATTTTTCGTTATAGGCGATATCGTTAAAACCGATATTTGGTTAGTACAATTTGTATGAACTTCGGCCGGGACTTCGAGATTAGTTCGCAATAACCGATATTTCGTTATAACCGATTTTGACTGCATATAATTTCAAAAGTCTACTGTCAAAAAACTTGCCTCCCAATTTGCCTCCAATCTTGCCTTCCATGTTGTTTGTCTATTGGCTTCAACGAGCAAAGTTGCTGACTTTTGTTTGCATTAGTAAAAAAAAATATATGTATGTATATTATGATATGTATGTATGATAAACATCGCTACACCAATCAATGATTATTTATAAGACCTTACCCGGGGCTTAGACAAGCGAGTAGAACTAAGTAGCATTTGTATCAAAGTGTTAGTTTTATGGATGTATGTGTGACTAGTAGTCTGTGCGCGTTTTGTCAACTAGTATGATTTTTGAAAACTATTTCATACAGAAAGTGCTGGGATACACGAGCGCAAAAAAGAATTAATTCACGAAAAAAAGAAAAAAGGGATGACTTTTAGGAAGAATGAAAGGGATGCCATTTTTTCCCGTTTCTTTCTTTCTTTCTAAAAATCATCCGTTCTCTTTCGTGAATTAAATCTTTTTTACGCTCGTGTATCCCAGCACAAAAATATAACAATTATGGAAACTATGGAAAGAAAACAAATAAATGAAAACAATACACTACACCACAGTACACATATCTAAGGTATTATCAGGCGCAGCTTTCCAAATTTCAAGATGGCTGCCCTTTGTGTAAGTATACAGTAAACAAAAACTAATTTTTTGTGATTGTTTGAAATTCAATTTTTTTACTATTGATTTTGACAACATGCGCAGGACTGAACAAAAAGAACATGCTAATGATATAACCTGTAATATATGTATCTTGACACTACACTAGCAGGGTAACTGGCAGGCTACACGCAGGCAAAAATATTATACTATTTGCCCTGCTAGTCGACTCTCTCGTGTTCAGATACACTAAGGGCCAGTTTGTTCACAGTGGGTTAAATTTAGTATGTGACTTTCATAGACTTTAATTAACTAACCCTAATCAACCAAAATTGGCTGATTAGTGATATCCATGATTAGCAATTCATACTTTGAATTTCCCAGCTCCACTAATCATGGATTAAAGATGAAGCTGTGAACAAACTGGCCCTAACACACAAATACTATACTTGTTCTACTCGCTTGTCTAAACCCCGGGTTAGTTGTTATTTCTAGTACATATTTTTAACAACTAAAAAAAATAATTTCAGCCCAACCTTCGTAATAAAATCAGTCACTTTTTTTCAGGGATACAAAATAAATACATTAAGCTATTACATGTGTGTTGGTTGATGGTTTTATGAACAAAATCATCCACAAATTCACATAACCTTTACCTGCCGTAACGGCAACTTCACATAAATTTATATGTACAAATATATGCATTCGCTATAATAATATATGCATGATGATTTGTTGTCCATGAAAACTTTTCCAAAGGCTGTATAATGAAATGTTATGCCTCTCCGCTAATTGTAAACGTAAAGAAGGGCCGATAGTTTTTCGTTCTAGTATAATAATTAAAACAGTTAAAAACACCTTTCCGTTGCAAGCGAAAATGGATTTAAAATTTAATAAATGGGCGTTCAAATATCTAGAAACTGCGCTTTATTTTGCCATTTATAGATGTCGCTACAGTGCATTAAGAAGATACTTCAAATTAAATAAACAGCTGTTGTAATGTCAAAAGTGACAAAAAAGAATACGTCATTTTTATTTTCTTTGTGGTGTTTACAACAGAACCTTTTTATCTAGTATTCGTTCTAGTATAATAATTAAAACAGTTAAAAACACCTTTCCGTTGCAAGCGAAAATGGATTTAAAATTTAATAAATGGGCGTTCAAATATCTAGAAACTGCGCTTTATTTTGCCATTTATAGATGTCGCTACAGCGCATTAAGAAGATACTTCAAATTAAATAAACAGCTGTTGTAATGTCAAAAGTGACAAAAAAGAATACGTCATTTTTATTTTCTTTGTGGTGTTTACAACAGAACCTTTTTATCTAAATAAAAGCAAAATCCAAGGAAATTAATGTTTCTGTCTCTAGAAATTGCCAAAAAGATCATCTTAAAATTCTAAAATTATAATCGCATAAAAAATGGCATGTGAGGTGAAAACATTCGCCAACATAATAGATTTTCACAAAGTTCAGGAATTCTTTGGATTAACGCACGGTAAGTGGCTCACTCAATTCTTCCAACACTACAATTTATTATTTAAATACCTATTATAAACTTTTTAATTAGATGAAAGCTGGTTGAATGCAGTCCAATATGCTATATCTCCAACCAGCGAACTAATTGCTCTGGCTCTTGGTGAAAAGTTGGCTCTGCTCTCATCTCAATGGGATAACAAAAGCCAACTGGCCACCTTTGCACCAAGTTGGTCTGGCGAGATTGCCAATCCCAACGAAATTATAACATCTGTAATCTGCCTGCCAATTTATGGACAAAATGTGAGTTCCGGCGCTGAATGGACTTGCGTGGCAGTGGGACTTTCGTCGGGTTATGTCAATTTTTACACAGAAACAGGCATCAAACTGTTCTCACAGCTATGTCACGACAGCGCTGTCTATGGTATCAAATCACTGTACAAACGTGACTCGGAAGAGTCGCTCCTCTATATTCTTTACGATATCGGTGTTTGCATATTCAAAGGCGATGATCTCTTTCCATTCATTGTCAGTAAGAAAAACCATCTCGGCCATAACACGGAGCCCGCCTATGGTAGCAAATATTTTGGAGAGCTAGAGACTCCAGAAATAATTCCATATCAGAAATTCAAATATCCCAAAGATCGGGAATGCGTCATTAATGACACTGTTCTAGCGGGTCCAGTTAGACCTCGAACCTTCGACCACATAGTTCAGCAAAGTTTGAGCTCAGGACTGTATGCCAAAGTCGGTGATTTTCCCGCACAAAGTTCACTCGTCCTAGGTGTTGGAACAGAACCATTTCTGGGACTCTATTATGCTGAAGAAGGATATCGCACTATATCTGTGGGTGATGTGGCCAAGGATGTTCTTGGAATGGTCTATAAAAACGTTCTAGGTGGATTTTTCAGTTCGAAGCCAGCTCCGAAGACGCCCGAAGAGCAACCGGCTGGGAAGGAGACTTCAATGCGGTCTGGTAGTAAAATTTACGATGGGAAACGGGATGGTTTTAGTATTTGGATTGCCCCAGGGAATCAGCTAGCCGTAGTAGCAGATAATTTGGATCGTGTAATCCTCATAGATTGTCGCAGAGGCGTAGCTCTTCGTGTTTGGAAGGGCTACCGAGATGCTCAATGTGCCTTCGTTAAGGTGAAGGAGAAAACCCTCAAAGGCGACAAAAGTGATCGTAGAAGAGCATTGTTTCTTATCATATATGCTCCCCGAATGGGTTGTCTAGAAATCTGGGGCATGCAAAATGGGCCCAAAGTAGCCGCTTTTACTGTCAGCAAAAATGGTCAATTATCGTACACAACTCACGGTTTGATGGGTGTTGTCAATGGAGGCAGATGCAAAGCCACCGTGAATTCATGCCTCTTTCTTGATCCCTCTGACCAGAGCCTCAAGGAAATTACTATTCCATTCCACTTTGCGTTACGCGAAGCAAACTCCAAAACTGCCCGAGATATCCACTTAGTTAGGCGGCTAAAAACCATTTTGCGGGAAGATCCTGATAGTTGCTCTCAGGATACAGTCAGTGAAATTTGTTGTGACTTTCAAACTGACGAAGTACGCCTGCAATGCCTGGAGATGATGACAAAAAATAAAAAGATGCCACCAGAGTTCTTCTCTAGTGTCGTTAATTCCTTCACTTCGGAGTCAAATGAAAAACTTAAACAACTTCTAGAATTCTATCGAAGGCTCACAAATTTTTACATTGCCATGAAGAATCCTCCAAAAGATGAAGAGAAAACCTATGAAACCCTTTCCCTTTCAGATAATGATTTGGAAACAATTGAACAGATTATGGAACTCTTGGCAGATCGCCCGTCATCCAACGCACAACCTACACAGTCCAAAGTTACTTTTCAGGTAAAACATCAGCAGGATGGAGAGTTTGTGGAATACTTGAGGGTTTTCAAATCCAACGATGGTCAACCTCTACTCAATCCCGATAAGAGTGCCTTATTTGGATGCATAAGCGAGAATCTGTTTAGGAATTGTTTCAAGGGTCGTTTTTGTGAGCAACATTTCAAGGAAGCTGCTCAAGAATCTAAACTCTCAAGTGAAGATCTTATTGTGTTGGCGTTGAACTTCTGGCTGGAGAAGACATTTACCTACACTTCCAGGTTTGTTCCTTAATTTTATCACATTTCAATAAGTATTATAGTATCCTGTTTCCAGGGAGGAAATTATTAACGACATGATGCATCTTGGAACAATCGTTCATGCAATTTGCGATCTAGCAGGGGAAAAAGTAAAAAGTTTCACATATAATTCCATTTGTCCTTGGTGGCAGGCTGTTCGAGAATTGCTTTTAGAAAGTCCCCGCTCCTTAAGTTTGATGGTCGCAATTGTTTGTAGAACTGTAGCCAAAACGATAAGGCGCTCACAAAATGATGTAACAGACTCTTTGATAATTCTTGTTTGGTGTTTGTAGAAATTTAATATTTAAGGGATCGTGTGAGGAAGAAGAACAGGAAGTTTGGGAACAAATTTCACAGGATGAAGCCCAATGGTCTTTGTTAATTGGAAAACTCGATGATATTGCTGTTTTAGGAGCCATTTTAGAGTAAGTGATAAGACATTGGGTAGTATGAACAAAACGGAACACGTCTGTATAGCAAGTGCTCCATAATGAATCAAAGCAAACGCTTGCAAATATTCTTCTGTGTGTGTGTAGGATTTTATTCTTACCAAATCCTGTTTGGGAAAAAGAGGTTTTTTCATAAAATGTATGCCTTTAGAGCAGGTGATAAATTTAATATAGTATGAATCAAATTTTATATTACTAGAATTTTAACGAAGTTTTTTGTATGGAGCATCTGCTCTGAGAACTGAATACGTGATCTGTTTCATTAATACCAAACAGGCTAAATAAATATATAAAAGCAGAAAAATGTAAATTGTACAAATTTTCAGATCTCCAATGCTCAGCTTAGATCCAACGATGACCGAACTACCTTACGAATCACCCGATTGCAGCTTAAAAGCAATAGTTACCAAAGGCAAAGGAGTGGTTTCTGATTTAGCAACCAAATGGCTTCTATATTCTCGAATTCATCCGACTAAAATTTTAGAACGTGAATCTTCCGCCGACCTAGATAAAGAACCAGTGCCGAAACGTTTGCAAGTTCTGCGTCGCCATTTTCCATTTAGTTTGGAATCTGGTGTTATTTTGAGTTTGATGTCATGGGAATACATGGTGCACTGGAGCAAAGATCTTCAGAGTCTAGACCATATGAGAGCCAGTCTGATATGTTTGGGTACCTTTAAGGAACCCGATTACGCCCTTAAGCACGGAATGTGTTGTATGATTTGGAATGCCACCATCAAATATCCCCTGCAATCCACAATGAAGATGATCCAAAAAACGGGACGCATACCAGATGATAAAATGTGTCAGCAAGAAGTCGGAATTTGTGCCAGTTTGGTAGGGGACTTCCTTGATCTTTGTCTGGAATTTCTTATGCACTTTGATATTTCTATGAGTCATCGCAAAAGAGAGTTGAAATTTGAAGAAATTCTATCAGAAGGTCAGTTGCCGTTGCATTTTATTGCACTGCAGCGAAATCATGCTATTCAAGAGGTTCTTCAGTTGCATATTGAATTGTGTAGAGTTCTGCAATTTATGGTTTTCTTCCAAATGAAGTTTTCAAAGCCAATAACAACTCTGTTCGATGCCATGGCTAATAAGACATTTTTCGCCGAAATAAATAAGGAACTGCCCTACGCATTGCCAGAGGCAGATATGGTTCTCCAGAAGCATCGTGAGGAATTTCTTTGCAAAGTGGTTACCGCTTCGATGGATCTTATTAGAGAAGACCTCGAGAGGTTGTATGTAGTGGAACACACTTGTTGGATGGAAAAAGTCTATGAGCTGGCCGAATTGTGGAAGCTCGATAGAACAGGTGTCAAACGGCATCAGGTAGAGTAGTTTTCTATTCTTTTTGTTTAACTCGTTAATTTGTGATTTTTAGATTGTTGAAATGTATGCTCATGGCTGGGACTCGTATGCCAATGATCTTTTGCGTGACATGGTCGATGACTTGGAAATGGGTAAACTCCTTGTCGAAATTGCGGGTCGCAGAATGAATCTCTTTGCCAAGACATCTGGTGAACGTTTTTCAAAAATCGCATCGGTTGGCCAACAGCTGCTACATTACCTCGACAATTTAGTAAGTGTCGGAGGAGTCTTCCATCCCCAGACTTGATTGAATTTCTTTGAATTTCGTATATATGTATATATATTTCTAGAACGAAAGCAAGTCAAGTGGTATTCAGATTACAGCAACGAGTCCGGATGAAATAGATCTTATTTCACTTACCAAACTAACAACTATTGCCTATGAATGCTTGTCAAAAAAAGAGAGTAAATTTTTGCATATAGCTGGGCAAATGTTCGACGCCTGTAGTGTACTACAGGAATAGGAAATTAAATATGTTTACGTTATTATCGTTTGTCTTATTGTCTCCTTTTTTGTTTTCTAAAAGTAAGAATGAAAAAATATTCAAATATTGTATCAGTTTATATAGCATGTGATATCGTCAGTTGTGGCAAATAAATAATAAAAAATCTCAACATCTTGTTGCCACAAATAAATGTTCAAAAACACAGCAACAAAAAAAAAATATAAATCCCTTTTTTAGTCCATAGATATAAAGATTTTTATTTTTAAATGAATTAAATAACAGGAGATTCGTTAATCCTTCTAAAAAATTGTTAGTCTTATGGGTCTTTGAACAATTTTAATCACAAAATCGACCTTTTTTGTGTCATTCGTTTAAATACACCTTGAAAAACAACCTAGTAGCTCATAAAATCGTTAAAAATAGTATGCATAAAATCAATTAATAACCTATTAAAGACATTTTCTCATGAATTTAACAATTTTACCAAAAGGAATTGTTCTAATCGAAGAAAAAAATGCTCAAATTGGAGACTATCAGGACAAGGGTCATAGCAGTCGCTGTGAAGGTCACAATATTGGAATAAGTATGCAGCCTCCTTCGATATAGGGAAAACATTGAAAAAACAACAAACCGCTAGCGAACAACAACTGAAGAAAGACAACGCATACTCCGAAAAGCCTCAAATTCAACATTATCAGTTAGCAAAATCAATGGTTAAACCGTAATTAAAGCCACCAAAATTGTTTTTTATCAGATTGTCCGGGAAGCCACACATTTAAATCATCTGAAAACTAAAAAAGATCCACCGAAATCAGGCTGGTACAGAGCTCAAACGTGAACTTTTAAAGTTGATTTAAAGTGGGGTATTAATAGCATACTGCGCGTCATACCATTAAATGGACTCCCTTCTTATGTCTACTACCCAAGCTTATTTTTTCTTTTCTCATGTCATGTTAATAAAAGGTATACCCGCTGGAAACATCCAAATTGAAATTATTTTTTTTTAGTAAGACCCACCTGATGCCATTATCTTTCACACCGTATTTTGTATTAATACCAAGTTTAAATCAACTTTAAAAGTTTGCGTATGAGATCTGTACCAGCCTGATTTCGGTGGATCTTTTTAAGTTTTCAGATGATTAAAATTTGTGGCTTCCCGGACAATCTGATAAAAACCATTTTTGGTGGCTTTAACTACGTCTTTACCATTGATTTTGCTAACTGATAATGATGAATTTGAGGCTTTTCGGAGTATGCGTTGTCTTTCTTGAGCTGTTGTAGCCATGTTTGCCAGCGGTTTGTTGTTTTTTCAATGGTTTCCCTATAACGAAGGTAGCTGCATACTTTTTCCAATGTTGTGACCTTCACAGCGCCTGCTTTGACCATCGTCCTGATAGTCTCGAATTTGAGCATTTTTCTCTTAGGTTAGAACACTTCCTTTTGGCAAAATTGTTAAATTTATGAGAAAATGTCTTAAGTTTGTTATTTAATTTTGTGCATACTATTTTTAACGATTTTATGAGCTACTAGGTTGTTTTTCAAGGTGAATGACACAAAAAAAAGGTCGATTTTGTGACTAAAATCGTTCAAAGAGCCATAAGACTAACAATTTTTTAGAAGGATTAAAAATGCTTCCTGGATCTTAATCCCCATATTTCACTTAATAAATTCTTTAATTAGATTTGTCATAACTATAAAAAGTTATGGAGAAATCGTTAAAAGTTTATTGAAAAAAATCTGTATTTAAACGAGTGAATTGGAGTGTACGTTAAATTAAATTTTTACATCAATACATTTTGTATTCTAATGGAAAAAGACATTGTTTTTCAAGTTAAACTCTCGCTCACTGTGGCGTATACGTAATATATTTTATTTTTATTCAGTAAACTATTCAAATACAAATTATTTTTGTTCTTCGAAAAATTCCATAAATTGCAGTTCTTTTGTCTTCTTTAATATCTCAGGAGTTGGTGGTCTTTCTATTGGTATGGTTTCATGAATTTGCAAATGTGTATACACCGGAATATAAGATAATGATGTATCCAAAATTGGAGGTTGAACTACAGTTGATTTTCCTGGTAATTTGAAATGATTTCCCAAAATTGGATGTCGCAACGACTTTCCATACATTTGTTCTTTTATATCTTCTACTTGATCTTTATCATTGTATTTGACTTCCATTTTAGAGGTTTCTTGGTATTGCTTTATACAATCAACATATACGCCACTTAGAACCTTTAATGTCGTGGAACTTGCAACTTTTTGAATATCCGGAGGCAGGCGATATGTTTGATTTTCATCGACTGGATCCAAAGGTGACAAACGCAACCAAGGCAATGGACTCCCCAGAGTGCCAAGATAGCGTCCTCCTAAAGACCATAGCCTGCATGAGAAGTCATGACTTCCGCTGGGAATCAGGAACAGTTTTGTTAAATTTAATTTTCCTAAAGCTACTTTATAACCTACGATAAGACAATCCGCGGTTGATTGACGTAAACGAGAGAAGTTATAGCTCGAACGTGTGCCTTATACGAACTGACTAGCATCGGTTCAGGTTGATAGCGAACTATCCTCTTGGGTCTCGGAGCAAAACGTTCCTTGCGCAAAAATATGAATTGCAATCGCAATTTCGGCATGCTAACGTGGGTTCTCTCCTCCTTGGGAATACTGTAATGAAGCAACAAGTTAGTAAGAAAGCATTTTCTGCAATGAAATTCACAAATCGTGGGAGGATATTCAAATAAGCCTTAACGTTCATAGCACCACAGACTTAATATATGTACATTATGTAAGATCCATAAAAATGTCAACAAAGGATAAAACAACCTCAAGAATTAGTATATAATTGGTAATGGGGAATCTGATGGCTGAATGGCAGTAAACCACAGTCATGTTAAACAATGGAAGGGGTTAGATTCGATTTGACTTGTTAGTCGTGAATTGAAAAACAAAAATGAAATAAAGTAGTTAACCCAAATTTGACATGCAATCGTATTTAACAAAATATATTTGTGGAGGAATCTTCTTCTCATTCAAGTAATTTTATGGGGGTGGAATTTATGATTTTGTCAACATTTCGTGTTTGTGTCACAAAAGTTTTGTTAAACTATTTTTCTTTTGATTATCTCTCCCTCTAGTCTGGATTGAGTTTTGTTAAAAATAAAGTTATGTGGTCGTACCATTACCCTGATTGTTATTATTTTTTCAAATTCTATCTACCTACGAACGAATCAACGTATTCATCTGTATTATTTGTTTGAAAAACAATTACAAAAAACCCATATCATTGCACAAAAAACAAAGTTTATTATTTACCTATATTCAAGAAAATAGGAACTACCAGACGTTTGAAAATAAAAGAACTTTTCAGACTGTCCTTATATTATTTTATATTTCTGTCTATACACCAGTAGCCAAAGATGCTTCAACAGATACACTCTCCTTCGATTGAAAAATAAATAATAATAGAGAAGCTTGTAAGACGGAGAAGATGAGCGACTATCACGTCCCTTATCTGCACATAGCCTTTCTCGCAGACTTACCAATAGTTTTGTATGAGCCAAACTTTTATGTATCCAAAAGCACTTCCAGTGAATAAATAACGGTTTTTCTTATCCGTCGCCATTGCTAAAATACAATCTCCTGATTTGTGAACAGCATTGAACTCATTTATATAACCACCACTCTGATGATGTGAGTAGACTTGAATCGTCCCACTGTCTAACGCTACTAAAAGACTTCCTACAATTATATCACTTTCTATTTTTCACAATCTTCGTGTAGGAAAAACTTTTTAAAACAAACCATGAATTTTGCTCATCGGTCTTGATTGTAAGAACAATAAAGCTTGAACCGAAAGTGTAAGCGAAGTTTTAGTTGCTGATGCCGAACTCAGGTCGTTAAGATCTATATCGTTATCTGGGCATTCGACTTGAAAGCTTCTAGTCTGCATTGATATAGACTTCCGAATGAGTCGAGATACCCGAATCTGTGAAACTCGTTCGGAATTCTCATCTTCGATTTGGTCCTCCTTTTTATAGATGAGCTATAAAATATAATCAAAACAGCTAAAAATGAATAATACTGTGCTGTGTTAAAGAAAGAAAACCTCAACAAATTGTTTGGGATGTTGAACATTATAACGCCTATACGGTTGTCCAGTTTCTAATTTCCAAAAAATCAACTCCCCCGAATAAGTTCCAGTCACTAGGCCCTCACCTAACTTAACATCAGCACATGTTATATCATCACCGTGAAACTTTAACCATTTTTTCGGGTCACTATACTCTTTTCCCTCAACATCGGCGAATTCGGTGACATGACGATCCCAGCCAACAGCAAATATTCGATCAACTATCCAAGATACAGCTGTGATTTCATGTCCAGGTGTTATACTCATATTTCGTACACACACTGCATTGTTGTAATTCCAAATTTTCAGTGAGCCATCCCGTGCACCAGTTAGCAAATACTGCTCAAGAGGATCAAAACATGCAGTGGTTATTTCAATATCAGTCAATTCGCCATAAATCATTTGTGTATGGCAATTTTTGATTATAATCTGCCTACGACCTGTCCATGGATCCCAAACTATAATATAGCTGTCTAGACCACATGTAACAATATTCCGAAAGAGTTTATTGTATAAAATCACTGAGACTGTTGCTGCATGCGTATTGCCATCGGTAATATCCATTCGAATGCGTGGACAACACTTGAGGACTATGATTTTTCGGCCACCAATAAGCAAATTTCGAGAGTGTTTGTCATAATAATAAGCTATTTCTGTTTCAGTTTTCGAAATCATTTGAGTAACGTCACTGTAGGTCTGCAGCAAATTATGTTCGGTAAGATGCCAAACCTTGATGGTTTTCAAATAGTCGATGCTATAGACTTTTTTCTCAATTGGTTGGATGAAAACAAAAATTATGCCACCATGGTGGCCGGTTAAAATCGCAGAAGGCTTTGACGGAATATAAGGGTCCCAAATGCGAAGGTATGTATCGGGCCCACCAGTTGCTAGAATTCTGTTTGTCTCATCGAGGTAAAACGCTGATACTCCCTTAAAAATAAAATATTCACAGAGGAAAAATAACGGCAAAAATCATTTTTATATCGAAAAGAAACTATGTCAACAGATTAGACTTAAAGGATCTTACCAATGGTATTCGGAAAAAAGTTTGACTTGAATCCTTCCAATCGACGGCAATTGTGCCCGGACATCGACCTCTATATTTCTTTGTATTTCTGTACTCTGATCCAGCTAAAAGCATATTCATTTTATAGGAAAAATAAACTTTTTGTATTAGCTCTGTGTGAATGTTGAGAAATTCTCTTGGCTTAAACGTCGGATATTTTCCATTTAGTACATCTGACCAAAATAGTTCGACGAGTGCTGTTCCTGGTTTACTTTGAAATGGGCCACGCAGAATTGGCGAAAACTCCAGCACCCTCACATTACCTCCACTATCACCAAGTACTAATTTTGACGGTACAATTCCGGTTTTATCGTATCTATAAGCCATACAAAAGACTGCAAAGGGCATGCTACGAATAACAATTCGAAGGCTAAAATTTGAAGCCATAGTCTCATGAAAACGTAGTTCCCTTTCAGTGGAGGAGGTACAAATTATGGCAACATCGGATAAGGCTTGTATGGCCAATATCCAAGTGGGCATTTTAAGGAAGTCTAAAGCAAAGTATTTCAATCGACATATATCTATGGTTTAATTTTAAACTACCTACAGCTATCTGATACTCCACTTCGAATTGGTTCCAGCTCGGAGGACCAAAATCTAATTGTACCTTCTTTACTTGCTGTTAGATACATACCTTTGGATTCCGTTTGCTCATCTCCCTTCAAATTAATAAGTTTTTTTTAATACAAATCTTAGCTCAGAAACCTTGCATGATACCTTTTCAAAACTCTTTAGATGACTTATCGAAACAACTGAAGTACGGTGCTCCGATTTTTTTACCAATGGCGATCCAGAAATAGGTAAGATCAGTGTTTCTTTTTCACTATTCGGATCATCATCTTGAAAGCCAAATATCAAATGCGAAACAAATTCATCCCAATCGCATTTGTAGTCCTTATTTTGGTTGATTTTCAAAAATAACCGATCAAACTCATCATCCGTAAATATGATGTTAAAGCTTTTGAGGGCCGCCCGAAGTTCTTTGTGATTGAGTTCTTGTTGCGGGTGATCAAGAAATATCCTGTGCAATTTTTCGATTTCTTCACTTCGCAGCCATTCGTGAAGTCTTGTGGGACGTTCTTCGATACGAGTGGCATATGAAGAAACCGATGGGCGGACGACCTTTTCGGAATTATTATCGCTCAAGGTAAATCTGTGAGACATTATTTTCCTAGATTTACTTTAAATTGATTGATAATTTGAGCTTTTGATGTTTTTTTTTTTTTTTGAAAATCTTGTTTTTTTTTAAGTTTGTTTTGTTCTTAGTATTTTGTGTTAAATTCACAATCAAAACAAAAAATCTTTAAATTTAGTACCTACATACATACCTAGCCCTGTGATTATTTTTTTTTTTTTTTTAAGTTTTTGGTCAAAGTTTAAGGCTCTCCCAAACCAATGCGAAACATTCGTTGCGGCGAAGAAACATTCGCATGTCAAAATGTATTTACATGGTCATATTTATATGAGAGTGCCCATACCAACGCGGCGGAAAAACATATGAATTAATTTTGACTGACGAATGTTTCTTTGCCGCGGATGTTTCGCTTTGGTTTGGGAGAGCCTTTAAGAAAATCCACAGTCGTATTTAAAATATAATTTTTTTAAAATAAAAAAAGATTTTTTTTAAAAATACATATCGTAGTCTTTCTTAAGCTTATTTTGTTTAATCAAATTCTTCGATGAGAATTAAATATTCCCTAATCATTACAAAAGATTTTGTAAGACCAAGTATACCGTTGTTTTTGGACTTACAAAAAGACAATAATAGTCTTAGGTATCGTCAAGATAACACTAGAAACCATGCCTTCTCCGGTATCCTTATAACTTTTGGAAGAGCAGTCTAAGCAAAATAATTCCAGGAGCCAGGAAACCCAACTGGAAAACAAATTTTCAGTCTCCAGCAGAAGCATGTTAGTTTATTTTAGCTTTTTTTCTAAGTGCATGGACGATTCCTTCTTCCAACGGTATTTTTGAAATATAAATGCCCGTGAGGAGTCTGCAATACACAGAAACTATTTGCGAGCAATTGTATATGCGCTATCTAAATCAATATTAAATGTTTACCCTTCACTACTGACCATTTTTTACTATACAGATCACTCAACCCAACAAAAGCAAACAAATTGAAATAATTTTGGTTAAGTGAATTTATTTGCACAATCATATCACTCCAACAAGCAATCTATTCTTCGGTGTACAATTCTCTGGACGCAATCGTGTTAATATCACTTCGTAGCCAGCTTCCTCAGCATGAAGTTTCCTATCAGAATCAACAATATCCATGCACATTTGTCCCTGAAAAGTTGTCTCTGGCTTACAATTCAACGTTCCCAATTCGTGAGCCTGATCTGCAGCATGTGCTATGTGCAGGAAATCCTTTTCGTCTAAAGCCGATTGGAATCTTTTGCTTAAAGGATATTTTATGTGCGGCATTGGCTGAATCGATCCGTAACAACACGGACAGCATACAAATTTTGCCCTGCTGCGAATGCACTGATTGAGCACAATGTCAGTGGCGGTACCGCAAGCATGCAAGGATGTTCCAATATCGAAGATGCCCTCGAAGTAGTCAATGTTGCATTGGTAGAATAGGCAGTTGGTAAGACCCAACTCCTCGGCTCTGTTCTTGGCTTTTTGCAGCGATATTGCTTTGTTCTCTAGAAACATTACCGAACACTTGGGCAGTGTGAGAGCCAAAAGGATCCCTAAATGGCCAGTTCCGCTGCAAAAGTCTATTATTCTATCACCATCCTCGGCCAGAGATTTTACCGCATTAGCTACATTCTCCAGCTGCTTACGCTTTCTATCCAGCCGCTGCTCGGGCAATGCACTGGTTTTACTTTGGTCTGGCTCGATGGCATTCCAATCGATTGGCGTGTCGTAAGCAACGTCTGTGTCGCTAGAGAATTCAATTTGGAGCGGCGACAGTTTCTCCAAACTCGAATCGATTTCACCTTGGTCGGTGTAAATCCTGTTCCTCGGTTTGTAGCGCTTCGGGTCGCTCTTGTATAAACTCGTAGGCTCGTAAGCCGGCATTTTGTACGATGTATGCGTTTTCTTTGATATGTTAACCTCTGGGTAAAGTTCCTCCAGAACTTGTTGGCACTGCTCGTCGGTGCATTCAATCTTAAAAGGAACAACATTTACAAATAAACTATGTGTACTTTTCATTGCCAACTCACCTCCTTCATCCAACGATGAAGCCGTGGAAATTCATCCGCCGTCACTAAGCTGACGGGAATTTGTCCTAAAATCAGTCTGAAACATGGGTAGAGCATCAGATCGGCGATGGTGAATGTGATTCCTTCGGCGAACCTATGTTCGATACCCAGTGTTTCCTTTGGTGTTGTGCATTCGATGATTACTTTACCTTTCTTTTCCTTCTTTTTGTTGGCATTCTCGCGGGCCAACTTGTAGATGTTATGCATCCTCACTGGCTCACCCATGTGAGCTTCAAATCTGGGTAGTTCCTGTGGCAGTTCGTAGACTCTAGACTCCGCAATTGGTTTTCCCACGAGAACCTCCTCCAAAGCTCGCAGAATGTTCACCTCACAGAAGCGTGTCCAAATAGAAATCTCTGCTGGGGCAAGCAGACAACTCTGTTTGAAACCCAGAAGCTCCCCTCGATTCGAATCTGAGTTGCGATCAACAATTTCTCTACACACAGCACACAATCCAGAAATGAAAGTGTTTTTGTCCTTGACAAAGGCAGGCAGTTTGAGATCCCTGATTGCTTGAATTGTACTTTTATTCTTACAGATTATCCTATCGTCGTTGAGCTCCTCCAGAGCTTCAGTATTAAGTCTTATCTTAGCGTGTTCGTGGAAGTATGTCTTTACATAGTTGAGTTTGATATTGCTCGGAGAGTTCAGGTACTTGTAGACATATAGGGCAATGAACGAGTGCACGGTGGTGTATATTTCGGTTTGGTTATCTCTGTTGATCAGTTCGATTTCGACAAATAATTGATCCATCTTAATTATCTTAAAAAAGTTAGCAAAACTTTGTTAGGAAGACTTTAAAAAGGTTGGCAATATAGATTTCTGGATAAAAAAAAAGTGTAGAAAGTTTAAACAAAAAGAAATATTTTTTTGTTTTTCGTTGGTTTGGTTTGCTTTTTGACAGAAGGCGAATTGATAAATGGATGGTGGGATGTGTTCAACAAGTGAGTTTTCATAACATGGAAACAAAATATCCGGTTAAAGCTTTAACTACATAGACCTACTTTTGTACAAAAGTGAGAATAAATATCTATTCTGAAGAAACCTGCTTGCAAAAAAAACAATGGAAAATTGTGCATTGTTGGTTTAATTTATGTGTCAGAACAATTTTCGTTTGGTTTTTTGCAAACATGTTTCTTTGTTGAATGCTCCGGTTGAAATCGATTATCCTGTTTATTATTATTTAACAAGAAAATGTGAAATAAAATCAAAATCAATTTCCCAGTCACTGAGCACCAACAAAAAAAATACCAAAAGAATTATCGTCAATTTGAATAACTTTGAATAACAAGTTTCCATTCAAACGATCGGTGCGGTGACTCAGGTACTTTGACGTTTCCATAAAAAGTTTTGAGACCTTTGAATACCTGCATTGAGTTGAAATAAGCTTTAACCGACTTGATTGCACTTCAGGAGCGGAGTCGAAAATAAAAAAAAAACCTGGGTCGAAGAGTCAGTATGAGGGATGTGTTGATGACAGTATTTTTGCACATGTGCGAGCATAGTTATTTATTTCTTTTGATAGCTATACAAAGTGTGTACTAAAATTCATTAACTGTTTTTGTGTGAAATTAATATATTGAAGCCATTCTTTCAACTGTAATCTCAACACCATAGTCCCGGTCTACATTGAACGATTTTTCCGGTGCCGATCTTTTGTTCGTATGTGAAGGGAGTGAAAATCGGAGTCAAATCGTTTGTACCACAAAACTCGAACGTTTTTTCCAGTCTGTTTATCTTCTCTTTCTCTTTCTTTCCAGTTTTTTGTGTGTGTTTGGTGTCAGTGTGCCGTTTGTTTGATGGTGTGATTTAATATCAATGAATAATGAAGAAGTCAAGGAAAAAATCTCATTGAAAAATCGTTCTGTGTATACATTTCACACGATTTCTGGAAAAATTTTCGTGGAAAAATCGGGAAATTTAGATCGGGACATATCAACTTGGGTCTAAAATCCGGCCCTAATCCAACTCGAGCCTTCGTTACTGCTTATAAACGGGGTAGGTAATTCAATTCCGAAAGAAAAACTAAATGAAAAGTAACAAAATTATGATTAGGCCAGAACCACACCTGTCTCATGTGGTATGTTGTGGAGACGTGTGTCGCTTATTCCACATATTTCATACACCACACAGCAACACAACACACAAGACAAATCTGGTTCTACGGATATGAAATACATTGAAGCGACACATGAATCCACAACATAAAGCCAAAACCCTACATGTGTCATGTGTTATGTTGTGGAGTCGTGTGTCGCTATCGCTACAATGTATTTCATATGCGCAGAACCATATTTGTCGCGTCCCAACTAACATTTCAGCTTTGGTTCGGCTTAATAGAATAGGCTTTAGAAGTTCCATAAGACATTTGTCAAGTTTACTTAAGCATAAAAAGGATAGAATGTTATAGAAGCTAATATAGCTTGTATACGTGATTTCGGAAAATCTTCTTATAAACTTATTCGCAGATCTTTTAAAAGTAGCAGATTGTATAAAAGCCTAAAGAAGCCGATACGAAGTTTTAAAGAGCGATATTGGAAATTTGAATGACACTTTAACTTGACAGACAGCTTCGGACATGGTTGTATAAAAGTAAAATACAAGTCTTATAGAAGGTGAACAAAAATAAATTAAAAAAAAAGAAATTTAAATTTTTATTTCTTAATGTGATTTTTACTGCATTTTATCTAAAATCAAGTATCAAATTCATTTATTTATTAATTATAGTATTGGAAACAATTATAAAACATAAATTATATTTGTACCTCACTAGGGATCGAGCTCGGGAACTCCTACGTGATTGTCCATCACTCTAACCACTCAGCCATCTTATATATAATTTAGAAGATGCAAAAACTTAATCAGCCTTTTCCTTTTTTAAAACTTTAAATTTTCCTTTAAATAAATCCAAGCTTCTATAATAATTTTCACACATGAACATGAAATGTAAACAATTTGTTTAGCAGTTCCCTTGCTCCATTTTCATTTAAATAGTCTTAAATTAATTTCAAAAGTCTTAAAATAAACTAAGTAATAATGCATACTTTTAATAATTTCAAGCCGAAAAAATAAACTTATGTTCGGAGAAAAGAAAAATAATCTTACTTTATTTGGTTGTTATTATAAATTAAAATACTCAAATTTGTAATTATGGTCCGTGTATGACCGTGGCGGCACAAATATACCCATATATACGAAAATGCCGAATGTTATGTTTATCTAATGAGCATAAACCTTGTTTCTGTGTATCGTGCATTGAAACTTATGTTTTAAACCAACAAAAAGTAGCTTTCCGAATGCTCAAAAAGACAAAAGTCAAGTGAAATGAATTATCTTTCTCTCCATGAGTTCAATTTATTCAATATATATAATTATAAATAGGGGTATTCACGATCTGGTGCAACGAGCCTAGTAAAAGTGCGAAATTTTATTTTTTTTAAGTGGATCGTGAACGCACTTTTCTTATCTTCTTGCAACACTAAAGCAAATGTCAAAATTAGTTTGACATTTGTTATTTGTTTTTGTTTCGAACACATCTGAAAATTTCAATTTGATTTAATTTAAATTTTGTTCATAAAAAGATGCCAAAAAAACGGAAAAAGAAAATATTACCAAATCTTAATTATCGTCCGAATTTTAAATGGAAAATAATAGTAAAAGATGATGACGACGTCACATCAATACAATCAAGATAGCAAATTGGATGTATCCAATGAACATACCTTTGTTTCTGTTTAACGTAATCAAGAATGAGTGAGCTGTCAAAAACACAATTTACAAATTTTACAATGTTGTATTTTTCTGTTGCAATAGGTTTCGGGTATTGCTAAAGTGCGAAACTGTTGTAAGATTGCACCTTGTATATTTTGTTGTTGTAGTGTTGTAAGATTTTACACTTTTGCACTTTTACAATGATACTAGGCCAGTTGCATCGGATCGTGAATACCCCTAATGTCAATAGAGTTTTTTAAAACGCTTCTTTAAAATGACTTTTACAAATTCGCGCTTCTTTAATATAGATTGACATATTGGTCGCGTTCGGGTACGTTGCCAATGGTATCTAGATTTGTTCGTGTTATTGGCCCTGAGTAATAAACGAATTTCGAGTCGAATTTAACTTAGATTCGAATTTTTTATATGGAATAAACTCGAATTTAGGATAAATTCGACTCAAAATTCGTATATTACTAAGGGCCATTGTAATGTCTAAGAAGAAACCAGCCGACGAAAAAACAGCTGATATCAAAAAGAAATCTAAGGCTATCCCAAAAATATTCGGATCTGTTTGGATTATATGAACAGCTGACATCTCATCTGTTCATTTTCTTTTGTGAAGGGTCGTTTCGTTTAGTTTGGTTACGTACACGGTTTTAGTCGTTTGAAAACGTATCAGATGCTTAAGTATCTCAGATACCTTATATCTGCCTACCACCCGAACGTGGCCATTCTTTTATGATTCTTTAGTAAAACCTGACAAGCCGTTTCAAAGTATTCAGTAAAGCTTATTGAAAATGGTTACAGAACACATATATATATATATATATATATAGCCTTTTTAAAGTGACATCTTCAATCACCTTCTGTAATATCAATTTAAGAAGCTTATTAGAGTGACAGCTCGCAAACTCGGTAAGTCTTCTTTTTCTTATTTCTATTCGGCTTTAAAAAAGCAATTATCCAGCTCTTTACATGCATAAGAAATTTAATTCCGCCAAAGGCCCTACCAAGGCTTTATATAAAGTGAAACCTGCGGCACATCCATATTTTTAAGCTAAAAGAAGCTGAATTGTTAGTTGAGGTGTGTTGTGTTGCAGTATGGCGCATAAAATATATGGAATGACAGCGACACACGACTCTGCAACACAACACACGATACAGATGTGGATCCGGCTTAACACGCCTACCTTTTTAAAATTTGGGAGAACAAAATTGTGCTTGAAATGTATACAGAGCTAAGTGTAGGCGTAGCATAATTAATTTTCCGTTTATTTTTGTTCCTAAATGTACAAACGAACTCCGACCAACTTCGTATCTATTTTTTTGAAAAATTTTGACGTGGGGGATTTTGTATTTTGACGTCTCTCTTTTCTACCGCACGTGTTTACAGTTCGTAACTTGTATATTTTATCGTTGAATAAATTCTTTAATTAAATCTTGAAACCATGTCCGATAAGTAAATTAATTAAATTATAAATATATAATAAAATCACAAAATAAACACCTGAATGTCACCTTTTTTCTAGATATGCTGTGCCTAACAAACTGCCTGGCAAAACAGTTGCAGTTCTTGCCCACCGTAAACGCAGAATTCTTCAAGACAAATCGGTGGTCGAGCAGAAACGCAAGGAACGTATAAGGCGTATTGCCAAAAAAAATGAGCACCACAAATTCCGACGTGCGGAATCCTTTGTTATGGGCTTCATAAAAGCCGAAAGAACTTCGAAACGCATTAAACAAACTATTTTGCATAGCAAGGTGACGAGGGAAGAAGACACAAACCAAAATTTGTTGCTTGTAATGAGACACGCAGGGTAAGCTCGCAAAATTTATTTTAATTTTTACTAAAAAATAGCTGTATATTTGCAGCAAAAAAATCTTCGACGATACGACAAACAAAATATTTAAATCATGGAACGTTACTAAACGTCATCACGCCGTCTTTCTCAAGAACAGCAAGGAAAACCAAATTCTATTAAGACTAGCAGAGCCTTTTGTTTGCTACGGGTATCCTTCGCTTACTACCATTCGCGAATTGTTATTCAAGAAAGGTTTCGCTATGATAAACAGAAAGAAAACTCCAATTCAATCGAATACAATGATTGAAGAGAACCTAGGCGAGAAGGGAATAATTTGCTTGGAGGACATCATTCATGAGATATTCACAGTTGGGCCAAATTTCGACACAGTTACCTCATTCATTAGTCCATTCATGGTGAGTTTAAAAAATTAAAAGAAATTAAAATTTATCAGAAATCTGTTTTAGCTAAATAATCCCAAAGACGGTTGGCAAAAGAAGGTCAGTGTGAGTTACAAACGAGGAGGAGAATATGGCAATCGCAAGGAAGCTATCAATGAACTCATCAGCAGGTGCCTTTAAGTTAGATTTAGTTTTTGGAACTTTGTAGATTATAAGTTAAATAAATGTTGGCTCAACTTTCGAAGAATTTCTCTTTTTTACTCCAGCATGAGGCGCCCTCTAGGATTTTAGAAACTTGTTTCTTCCTCTTAATTTAACTTCAATCACCTGTGAGTTATTTTATGAACATTTTATTTTGTCAATCCAAGTTAACGGCAAATTTAACACACAATGGTGTAGATGTAGTTGCAGCGTGTAGCACTGTAAAAGTAGAAGGGTATACTAATAGTATACTGTGCCAAAATGTGAACCTGGGAATGTAGCAACGTATGGTGTAGCTCAAGTTGACTTTTGCTGCACGCTAGGGCTACCTTGAGTTCAAAAATGCAGCAATGCTGCATCACTGGAAAATTCAATTTCCATTTCCAAATACTATCCGTTAGAAAATATTTTTACTGTCTTAGAAGAATTAATGTTTCCTCTCAACAATGGCATCAAATTTTACTAAAAACTTACATAAATGGTACCATTTTCTTACAAATGTATTTTGCATTGATGCAGTATTCCTGCATTTTTGAACTCAAGGCTACACTCATTCTATAAAGGGAGTAAGGCTTAGAAAACAAAATACCTTGTAGCATGCCATAGTGTTCCGTTTACATAAATAGTAATTTCTATGCCGGCAATGGGCATAAGTCCACCGTTTTGGTAGGAAAAGGTGATTAGCTGGATTGATTTTTCGTTTGATATCTGCATTAGTGTTACTTTGTGACGTAAAGTCGACATGTATAAAATTCCGTAACAACTCCAAAGTAACATCATACATACATCGAATCGTGAAGTTATCCACATCGCTTTAGGTGTGTTCATTTATCATAGCATCGTAATCGCCCAAAGTGAGGTATCCATTGCAGACAAAGGCGGTATCCGAAAAACCACATACCACAGATACCGTACCGACAAGCCAAGGAGCGGCCATATGTATGTATTGACTAAATTTCTTATTTACAAAATTGTTTATATTAAAAATTAAAACTTTGAGATATTTATTTTTTTTTAATCAAGATAATTGTTAAATTGTTAGTTTAATAAGAAATTATGTATATAACTCTTCATTTAATTATTTACTATATTTATATATAAATGTAAACACTTCATATTGGCGAATAAAGCTTTAATTAATAATAATAATAATAATAATAATAATAATAATAATAATAATAATAATAATAATAATAATAATAAACATTTCTTATTCTTCCAGAGAATAAGAAATGTGAACGCGTTTTCGATTTTCAAATGAAGAAGAAAATTGTGTTCCAATTTTTTAAAAAACTTGTTAATGTTTATTTTCTTTTAAATACTTGTTAAGTGTAAATTAATAAAATACTTAAATCTGCATAATATTTTGTATTATTATTTATAAACATACACCCCTATTACGAAATTTGTATTAGGTCGTATGTTGGGCTTGTGGTTTCCTTAATGGTAAAATTTACTCTTTTTTGGTACAAAGCTTTTAAAAAATTTACGAATAGAGACATTGCAATGGTGGCATTTAAACTTAACAATATCATCATCAAAAGACATGGCGAAAAGAACAATTTGTGTTCTTTTCGAACAAGTTTTGTTCTTTTCAAAATGTCTACTGATAAATATGTTGTTAAGTTTAAATACCAGCATCGCAAAGTCCCTATTCGTAAATTCTGAAAACCTTTGCACCAAAAAAGATGATACTTTACCATTTCGGAAACCTCAACATACGACCAAATACGACTGAATCACACTTATTACGGTTGTCGTTTCACTAAAACGACAGTAAAACGACACGTCCCTGGAGGTGGCAATTGATGTTTAATTCAAACGAATTTCGTCATAATGATGAGATGCGTGGAGATTGGAGAGAATGTCCAATATTAGGTTTACTAAAACGCCAACTGTCACCTCTAGAGTCTTGTCGGTTTACTGTGATTTTAGTAAACGACAATCGTAATTAGGGTGAATAATACGAATATCGTAAAAGGGGTGATTATAATTTTATAAGTATTAAAATAATTGTTTTTTTTTTTAAACAGCAAAAACTAATTAAAACTCAAAAGCAAACAAAATTGTACAAAATTTTTAAGAACAATCTTTCCAACAATAAAATAAAGATGTATGAAATTTCGATCAAAGTACGTTTTTGGATTCCGAGTTATGTGCCTTTTAGGTGCCAAAATATTTTTATGAGCATGGAATCTGCTATCATCGGATCCGAGAATACAAATATCTGAAAACTCTTTCGTTTCTAGCAATGAAAATAATTTTTCACATAAATAATTCGTATAGTTAGCAGATTTAACAATTTGTATTTTGTCTTGAACTTGCTCAAAAGAAGGAAATGAATTTAGCTGTTGCTTTTGCATTGTAACGGATCTAAAAATAAATTTATCTAGATCAATTTAAAGACTTTCATAGTATTTTCTCAATAAATTTTCATTAGGTTTTTCTTTTAAAATTTAAATATTATGTTTTCACCTTTCAGTTTTTGTATTTGTTCACGAAATTGTTTTGTTTTTTTTTTTTTTTTTTTTTTGAGCGGCATTTGGAATTTTGGAAGTGGATTTTAATTTTGAAATTCAAACGACTCGTTTACATTTGTAATTGAAGATAAGATTGAAGTAAAAGAAGAAGGGTCGATAGAGCTTAAACCTTAAGCTGGCTTTAGACTTTCGGTGTTATCAGCAGTTTTTTAAATGGTGTGAGATCCCACGAACACAAATGCATTACAGCAGGGACGGAGTGCTCTTTGACGGCAGCTCACTAGGGCGCCATCAGAATAATCATTTTTGTTATTTCCCGAAGTTGTTTTAGTGGTATGGACTTAGAAAAAGAAAGAGTACGTGCGTGAAGCAATTTTTGCCAATCTGAAATATAAAATCGCTAGTGTGACTTTAATAAAGAACAATAAAATAGTGTTACAAGTTAAGACGTATATATATAAAAAAAAAAAAACTAAGAACTTTGAAAAAACAAAACTTTTTAAGTGAATAAAATAGACACGCACAAACAAGAATGTAATTTATAAAATTTGTAAATTAATAGTTGGTAGAACTAAATAAACAAACATACATACATACTTTGTGGTTATCTATCAATAAACAAAAAGAAACATTAAGTGCGTTGTTAAATCGTGTGAAAAACGACGACAAAAGCGGTAAGATCATTTCCTCACATGTGTGTTTTATTATATTTTTCTCAAAGCAAGTTCTGTTAACTGTTTGTATTTATGTAGATTAATAAACTATCGAACAACATATTTATGCTGATTACAGAATTCGCAGAATTTGACTCCCGGCGAGTTGACAAGATTCGCGGTGAATTCGCGATCGCGTTTATTCCAATTAATGAATTCGTCGAATGAACTATATTACCGATTCTTTCACTTCCTTACCATTTTCCGAACTATATTATCGCAGCTGTCATTTTGTTGACATTTTAAACTTCACACCCTTCAAGCAAAATCGCGGACCCAAATTTCTCGGTTCACTTGGGACTCCAAAAAAAATGAGTGTCTTACACACAATAACAAATTTTCTGTGAACGCATGTAAAAAGAAAGAGAATCGAGAGTATTTTTTTTAAGCAACGAGAAATAGAGAGTATAGGCGAAGTATACAATCATTTTGACAAAATTTCCACCACTTTTTTTTTAGTTCAGTTTCGTTGGTAGCGTGGCGAAGACGGTTGCTATTTTATCTCTTTTTTCTTGCTTAAACTTTGAAACATTTCCAATCAGAAATGCAAGTTTCTATTTATTAAATGTTAATTTATATTTGTGGAAATATGTCATGTTTATTAGTGCGAAATAGTCTTTAGAAAACCTTTTATGAATGATAAATAAAAAAAAACTCTTGAAATGAAAAAAATCTGTTTGTTTTATTTGTGTAGGCAATGGAGAAACTGGGCTAGATGAGAAGTTTTTTTTTAAATACATTTGGGTTGGGTACGCCTCAACTCATTCATTTTTTTTTTGAACCGTTTTAGATTCCATTTGGTTTCGGTTCTCCGAGTATGGTGAATTGAAAAACTCTCTCTCACAATACATTCACATAATGGCTCCGTGGTGATTCTAATTTCCATACTAATTTGAGCCACAAAACGCAGTTTTTCGATCCGTATTTGGATCCGAATGCGAAGCCGTCCATACGTTGTTTGATACGTTTGCGGACCGAAAACGAGCTCGCTTGCTTGAAGGGCATGCATATTATTTGTAAACATTTTTCAGTAATACCAAATTAGTTGAACAAAATGTCGGTGGTGCAGTTAATGTTACCGACATTCGTTCAGTTTTCTATCGGCGGATTCACTAGTAGCAATAAAATTGAAAATGAGCCGAATTGTCGCTCTAGATCATTCGCTGAATTCTGTAATAGGGGTGATTAATTATAATGGACTAAACTTTAAACATGAGCCATGATCCATGAATAACCAAACATGAACTGATAGACACCTTACTGAAAAGACAAATTAACATTGAAACATGAACTAATAAGTTGACGAAAAAAAAAATCGATTTAATAAAAAAAAATAATTTTCTCATAAGGGCGCTTAACAGATAGTTGCGCCTTTCAAACTCCGATATAATTTCATGCGCCCCTGTTAACTTGAATTTCAGTTTGACATTTCTGTTTCTTAAATTCTAACAAAAAAATTATGTGCACATTTTCAACTAAATAATAATATTCTTGACTTAATTTAAAGTGTAACCCATTCTAAATATGTTGTTTAATAGTTCATCAATCTAAATACAAAAACTTTACAGCACTTTTTTTGAGAAAAATATAATAAAACTCACCTGTGAAAGGAAATGCTTTTACACACCTTGTTTTGTTGATTTCCACACCCCTGAACAATGCATTTCATGTTTTTTTTTTAAATTTATAAGAAAATATCACCACAATGTCCAATTAATGCACTTTAAATTATTTGTTTTTTTCAAAGAAATTGTTATATTAATCTGGGTTTTAACTTGGATCAATTTTTGTTTCTTTGTTTTTTCTAATCACACGCCAACGATTTGACACTTCTGGTTCTCAAAAATTGCTTCACTTACGTACACTGTATATGTGACAAATACGTCTTCCTCTATTTCTTCTTCTAAGGCTTAAACTATATGCTTCGACTTCTTGTACACCTTTGTAGGGCTGCCGAAGTGAGTACTAAGGGTGTATTCGTACTCCCCAACCATTCACTGTACTCCCGTACTCCCCTCACTGTGATTGTACTCCCCTTGAGAATTCCCAAAATGTTTGCAAAAAGTCGTTATAATTGTGCTAATTCTAGCGCATATTGAAAATATTTATTGTTTTATTGTTTTTTTTTAACTTTACAGAAGTGTCAATTTTGAAAAAAGACAAAAAATAAAATCTACATTTAGTATAGTTATAGAACTTCCTTAGTTCCTTCATGGTCGTCTTCAAGATGGAGAAAAATAAAACCTGCCACATCACATGTTTGAAAAAATGTGTGAGTACCGAAAGTCTGAAAAAAATACATTATTTATTGTAAATTAAGTTCCTAATGCCAATACTTTCTTTGTGGTTTCAGCTACTATGTAAATGTTATGTTCAGTTTTTAAACAATTTATCAGATCTGTTCTTCTTTTCAACCTTAAATGATTGGTATGAACGAAGTATAAATTATTAAAAATGGTTTAATAAAGTTATAGTTCTAGCTCATTTGTGAATTGAAAATCTTGTTAAATGTTATCCGATGATAATTTTGGCACTAACGAGTTGAAAATTTGTTCGTAATTTAAATCAAATTTGCACAAGGCCATAATATTAAAGAGCTATGTTTTTTCTTGCGTACTCCTCACAAGCCTAAAATACACCCCTCCAATCATCTAGAATACTCCCCTCCGAAATTTTATAATGGCAGTCCTGCACCTTTGTCGAGTTGAATGGAGTTTGGCCGCGTTCGGAACCTTTGGTTATTTATCCGAACGCCGCCAACGACTCTGTTGTGTTTTCTTCCACACAAATGTTTCCAACATCACGTATGCCATCAAAATACGAAAACCATCTCTCCAAACTCAGAATCCAGTCTATGATCCACACTCTCCACTTCTCAATGACGTTTCTCTGTCCACCAGAGGAAGGGAAATCAATCGTCAAAAAAGTGAAAAGTTCTCCAGGTGAGGACGACAAAAAGCACCGAGTTAAAAATTTAATTATTTCAAAAACCAACTCAAAACTCTACCAACATTTAATATTTCCCTTAAATTAAAATAACAATTGATCCTCCTTTACCAATAATCTTAACAAAACAACGGCAGCAATACGATTTTTTTGTATAACTTTTTTCCCAATAAAATCGATTCGCGAGTGTGGGCGAGACGCAAACAAAAACAAGAATTTCAAACAAAAAATCCTGAAAATGTAAATTTTTCGCACATTGAACCAAAAAATTAATCTAAACAAGTAAATTTACTTAAAAAAAAAAAAAAAAACATGAACCGAAGCTTCGTTTAGACAGATAAATAGAAAAGTGATGAATAATAAAATGTTTTAACGCCCATCAATCCGAAATTCCATATTTTTTTTTTCAAGAGAAAATTTTTGATTTGAAGTTTTTGTGCAATTCGGATTTCGATCTCGGACGTCGTTGTCGTCTTTCCCAATATGAAAGGAAAGGGAAAAATGCAAATCTAGTTCGTCGTCGCCAACTCGTCGAGTGTTATTATTTAATTTTTCTTTCTTCATTTTGTTTAATTAATTTTTTTCTTAAAGAAAAGATCTGATCGAGAGAGGAGGGTTTGACGGTGACTCGACAACAGCTACTGTGTTTTACAAAAATAATAAAAAAAAAAAATTGTGCAAATAGGGGGTGTAATCAGTGTTGCCAGGTTGCCACCCTCTCATAGGTAGCTCTATTGAAGATTGTATTCGTTTTAATCTGACCAAGGAGAGCAGAAATCTAGTTCAGAGATTAATCTACACCCGAAGGTTAATCTTCGCCAAAAACAAACAACATAAGTCCACAGCAGCAGCAGGCACAATGAAGAAAATATTTTCTAAGTTCGACAAAAACGAGAAACTCGAGAACAGCACCACCACCAAGGAGACGAACAGTTTTGTCGGCAAAGTGTTCGTTGTGGGTCGAGTGTCTGTGACTGTTGAAGATGTGCTGGCAGAAGGTAAGTGAGCCTTAGGAAGAGCAAATACCTACAAACTCTATTCCCACAGCAATAGGCGGAAAAATTCAAATGTATTAATAATTTAATGTTAAAGAAGCACACAACCATGCAAACATAGGTATTTGATAGCAGGTGGCTCTTCAGTTTTATTTTGTTTTCGCTTATGAGTTTGCACATTTTATTTATCAACAAATTGAAGAACACGCTGATTGTATGCATACATACAAATGTACATAGGATCCTAATACTTCTACCCATTTGTCTACCTAGCCTACTGAATTATGTAGCTGAATTATAATAAGAGTGATAAGATAACAAATGAAGTATTTTTTTTAACGAATCAGTAAATGCAGGTTAATTTGGAGCTTTAAAAACAATTATAATAAAATAAATAAAATTCATAGCGCCTATGTTTCTGCGATAAAGACATTAAGGCCCAGATTGGATTCCACTTACTCTATATTTAGCACTGTACTAAGGCCATTCTCAGGGAATTTTGAAAGCGACAATAGAATATTCTTTCTACAATAGGTACATACCTACCTAAATGAACTACTTGCATCTATGCACATATTTTGCATTCGTAAATAAGAATTTTAAAAATTTAAATCTTAACTAGTGTAGACTTAAACTCCGTAGCAATTTTTGAGTTCCCTGCTAGTTGAAGATGGGTCCATACTTTCGCACATTTTTTTAGGTACTATAAGAGAGTTATCACAGTAAAGGTACCTATCAGAGAATAATTTAGCAACAGGAACGAATTTTTGCTTTATCTGCCGATCAACTGACTATCGATAAATTGGTTCTATGGAGTAAAAAGAAATTGTTTCTATTTTGTATAAACAATATTTATATACTTAAAGTAACAAAAGTTACTACCTATTCTTTAGATAAAGCATTCCTGTTGTTTTTGTATTTTTTCCTTTGAGAGGTATCTTAACCGATGATTGAATAATCAGCTATATTGTTATTTTTGTGTATGTATTGTTGTTTTTTATTGTTATTGTTTTTTTAACCATCACAATTATTCTCAATTAAAATATTTTCTCAGTTAATTTTTTGTTTTAATAAAACAAGTTATTTACAGTTACTATACCCCGAGTTACGTGGCCCCGACCAAAAATGGCTCAACAAATTAAAAAACCTTATTTATTTTGAAGTCAATAACAGCGCAAGCAACGTTTCTAACTGGGCCACTTCTAAATTTTAAATATTTGCAGATATGTAATAAAAAAATAATTGTTTTTATGGTCCAAATGTCATTTCCGTCGCGTGTCTCCTCATTGTTTCAGCGCGGAAAATGGATTTTTTTTGTTTTTAAATGCATAAATCTTAATTTGACTGAGTTCCAGGATTAATAATATCTAGTTAAATACAACTTCCCTAAAAATTAAATTTATTTATTTGAAACAATTAACTTACAATCTTTCAAACATGTGTCTCCATGTATTTGCATCATTTCCGTACAAAAATGTTAATTTCTTATAAATTCAAATTAACAGCCGTCAGTTTATAGGATTTAGACTAAATGAAGAAACTCATTCATGCTTTCTTTGAAATATATTCAATTAAATGGGTAGGACATCAGTTTCGCGTGTAATTTAAAAGTAAGTGTTTGTATTCGTCACGTGTTTCATCAATTTCGTCATTTCCGTAGGAGCATATAATTTAAGTAAGTGATAGTAAGTCTTGTGAAGTTATGTTGCAGTTAGTTGTACAAAATTTAAAAAAAAATATACTTTATATTTTACTTGTCTAAAAAGTTAAAAAAAACATCGATTTTCGTCATTTCCGTCGCCTTTATTGGGTTATGGCGATTAGAAAATGGTTACGGAAATGACTTTAGATGTGTTTTTTCTTAAAAAAATCATGAATTGATTGCAAATCTTTAAAATTTTTGTGAATGCATTTAAAACCTCGAAAAGGCAATTACAGACCGTTAATCTGGAGAGGTGGTGAAGCGAAAACGTAACAAATTATTTATCTTTACTATCTAAATGTCATTTCCGTGTACCACACAATCATTTCCGTAAATCGATTTAATTTAGATTTTAATAATTTTAAATAAATTGCTGTAATACCGTAATTCATTTAAATGCTCCTGAATCACACGGCCCTTGTAACAAGTAATATTTAAAAAAAAAATTTGTACTGGTACATTATCATTTCCGTATCGAAAGCTTCATTTCCGTATCAAGCCCAAATTCTCAAAAACGCTTAAAATCAAGTGCCCGCACTTTAAATAATTAATTTATTCCATAATTTATAACAACACTTGAATGTACATAATTTTTTCTTAAATTTAGGTAGGGGACATTTTGCGTGCTAAAAAAGGATCTTTTAATAGAGAATCACCCATATATATTGTAACTGCATGTCCGTATCGTAATGGTTAGTGCGATGGACTGTCACGCTGGAGGTCTGGGTTCATTTCCCAGCCTCGTCCACCTAAAAACTAAAAAGTTTTTTTTTCAAAGGCTACTGCCTCTTGCGAGGAATTGACAAATCCTCCAAGAGTATCACTTGTCATGAATGAGTGCTTCTCGTCTAGCCGTTGGGATTCGGCATAAAATTGTAGGTCCCTTCCATTCCTGTTGACACGCGCACACAGGAATGGTTGCGAGTTGTTAGTCACTAAGCCCTGGTTCTTCATGACCCGTTGCGCCACCCAATTTAATTTATTTATTTTTTTAATATAACTACAGACATATAATATATGTATGTACTGTACATTGATTATATTAATAATAGTTAGTGCATATGTTATACTTGTCACACACAATTGAAACAGAACACTAAAAGGAATTTTGCATTTTTTTTTGTTTAAAAACATCTTATCAACTATAAATCAGACAATGCGCTAAAAAAAAACAAAGGAGTAAGAAAAGAAAAAAGTTTGCAGCCTTGAAGAAAATCTTTTTATATTTTGTTCTTATTTTTATAATGTCGTTTTAAATAGAATAGATGAAAATATTGTTTTATGTACATATATTGTAAACAAAACTTTAGTATTTTGTACCTATTTAAAAAATAAAATTAAAAATGTGGTCCATTGACTTTTTATTGATCGAACTAAACAATTGAAGCGCTTAGAAGATGAAGGACGTAAGCGACATTTTTAAACATTTGAGTTATAGTCATTTAAAGTTTATTGCCTATAACTTTTTTTTATGAAAATAATAAAAATACTGTATGGATAATTTAAAGCCAATAAAACTCAGGTGAATTTAATTTTAGGAATCTTTTATTTAACGCAAATAGTTGTTGAGATATTTACACTTTTTTGCATTTAACACCTTTATCTAGGAACTTTTTTGTATATAATTTGATTTTGTTTTTATAAAGGTGTTAATAGACTTTTTGATATGTTGTAATTTACTTATTTTTTGTTTGTTTTTTCTCCTTCCCTTCTCTAGGATCTGCCGAAATTGCATTTAAATAAAACCATTGTTGAATTTAGCCATCATGTTAAGCCACCTGCGTCGGAATATTCAAATTTGAAGTAGTGTGTGTTGGCTGGTGCCTCTTGCCTGCACATACACTGATTTGTGTGGTGTTCACCTATAATGTCTTATCTTAAAGTGCCCACTTAACACCTTTATGCACGAAATGAAAAGTTCAGATACAATTATTTTTGTATAAAGGACTTAATATAAAGGACTTAAGCGCATTTAACAAATTCATCCTCAAAGTTTATTATTAAAGGTATTGCATATAACACCTTCATCTTTGGTTAAATATGAATCTAGAGGCGATAGAAGAGTAAAGACGGGTCAGAAATTTAAGTTTTCATATAACACTTCCATCTGTAGGAAAAAAGCCAAATTTCAAAAAATGTCACTTAACACCTTCATCTTCTAAGCGCTTCGTTTATTATCTGATTAAATAGGTACTTTCTTTTGCTTCATTTGAAGTCTTTCCCTATCTATCGAAGGCATAATGTTTTTTTTTTTTTTTGTTTAATGTTTAATAATTGTTTTGTTTTTTGTTCAGTATTGTTCTCTATACTCAAACATTTTATATATGTATGTACATTACTCTTAACACGTTTCTCAATTACAATTTATTGCATTCAATTAGCATTGTTATACCTAGCAAGTTTATTTTTTCTAAATTAATTTGTATTGTACATGGAATTGTGTGCAATATATTGAACTCTTGCATTTATAAACGTACGAATCAGAGATGTTGTGATTGCAGACATTTAGATACCTTTTAAATAACCAGGTTATAGATTGTCATCTGCTGTCCAACGCTACGAATAGAAGAAAATGTTTGAAAATGCGTATAAATTGCCAACAAAATAAAATTTAATCAATAAGGTTCTCTTAAGAACTTTAAAAAAAGTACTACCATCGATAAGCTTTGCGCTTGAAGGATGAAAGATTTTAAAAAAATAATTTGAAGCAAATTGAATATTATCATTCACGTAAGTCGTTTCTATCGAATCGTATAGTAGGGCTGATTAAGATTTAAAATTTTTCTTAAGATTGCTGTTGTCTTTTTTCTAATAACACAATTTTAGGGAAAATGTAAACTATTAAGCACTCTAAAGTTATGGTTTTTGCGCTTTAATGATCTTTAAAAATGGAAGCAATTAATAAAAAGCTAATTGATCTTTTGAAGAACTGTATTTATTGAAGAACAATATTCGTGTCTTTTTAGTTTCTAGTATGATTCGCAGAGGTTCGTTAACTAACAGTTGTTGACTTGGAACACTGGCTGGTGGAGTCTAAAAATAATATACTGTTTAGACCTAAACTGCTCACTTAGAAATTATGATAGTTTTTAAGTGAAAAATGGTGAGGTTGAAAGGGAGGCGACAGTCAGGAAGAAAACATTAGATTTTAGTTAGCAGTCATGTTTAAAATATCAAATGTTGCATTTTATTCCATTTTGGCTTCTGCGTTGAACGGTAAGGTAAATAAGAATACAAATTTAAATGCATACTTGCTCGTGGTTAGAAGCAGCAAATGCTTATTGAATTATTGTTTTGATAACATCAAAGATGCTTTAAAGCAGATTTAATTGCTACGCATGCAATATATCTAGTTATTTATTGAAAGTTCAAACTCGGTTCACGGTTCGAGTTCATAACCCAATTCAAAATTCTATTAATGCTTTTAGATATTGTTTGTCTATTTGAGAGCCGTTAAAAGTAATTCGATCTAAAATCGTATATACAAAAAAAAAAAATGAATAAAACACAAACATAATTTTTCCGTATACAAATAATGTTGTGTTTATTCAAATGTGAACGAAGAATACCCCCAAAAAATCTGCTGCCAATATAATCAATTCCTCTCGTTGAACACTGAACTGCATAACGAAATGTTTTGTTAGATATTTAGTTTCTTAGTTTTTGTGTGGATTATATCAGAAGCATACTATTTTTGTTTTAAGCATTCCCGTTATTTGTCCCTGTTCAACCTTGCGACAGAATTCATAATATCCTTTTCTTTTTAAAGCTGTGAATTTTAACCTAACGATTTAACCTTTTACCTCTTATAATTTTTTAACACAATTAAAGCTTAAAATAAAATAAAAATCCAAGACCAAGACCAAGCAAATATCAATTTTTTACTCTTTAATTCCAATTATATGGCTCCAACACAAAGCATCAGACGTTTTTGCAATTAAAAATACCAAACCGGTTAAAAGTCACTGCAAATAACTACCCAACTTAAACTAAAAAAAAAATAACCAAAGTTTATTTTTATTTTCGCTTCAATTTTAATAAGCAATTAGGTAGTTAGCTTTTTCATCTGTTTATCACTGTATTTTGTTTGTTTCAAAAATCAAGTGCAGAAGCACTACTGCTAGCAGCTGTGTCCAGCTGTTAGCCTTGTTAGTCTAGTGTAGCTTCATTGGAATTCAATGGCAAATGCGGTGGAGCACCAGATCACTTTTATTATTCTAAATCTTCTGTTATTTGTTTCTTTGATATTATGGAGTTGAAATTGACAGTGCAGTGTGAATGAACCGTAATACAGCTTAGAAGCGGGGCACAGATCACTGTGAAGAGTTTATTTTGTATTTGTTGTTGCATTGCAGTACACGCTTCTCAGCCAGCCGAATAAATTGGTTTCATAATTTTTCTATAACACGCTTTAAGCTGCGCTTACAGCAACAGTGAGTCAGCAGCTGTTGCCGCCTTACTATGAAAACGTGTCCTACTTTTATTTCTTAGAAGTCTTTACAATACTCACAGCTCTTGGCATGTTGCTTTAACATTTTATTCGTCCATTCGTTGCGGGTACTCTCACTCTAGCATGTTAGCTGAACATTCAGCTCCTACCTGTTTTTTTTTTTTTCTCCAAACAATTGCTTGCTTGAGTGAAGGGGGAATAATATTCTTGCCTATTTTTCTTCCTTGAGGTAAGTAGAAAACTTCAATAATATTCTACTCTGCCATGAATCGCATGCTAATATATTTTACATTTATATTTATAAATATGTAGGCTTACTTCAGATGTGGAATCGCCGTAATGATGAACGGCAAATAAACACACATGAACTTGACAGATGATATAAATATTAAATTAACTGTAATTGAAGTAATTTTTGCACTCAAAAGTGTTGGAAGTTAAGTTTAATGTTTGTTTGTTGATTTTTATGTTTTTATTTGAAGGCCAGCTTTTAAATAGAATAGCTTAATAAAAAACTGATCAAACACTTATCTAAGCGATAATGTAAAAACATATAATGAGTAGGTATGTACACAGTTTAATAACAAGCTATAGGTCTTTTAGGAAAAGTTGATGAATGATTTCCCGAAAGATTCGTGCTCAGTAAAATTTTATGAGGGGGTCCAACGTGCTTTTAGATAAATATGTTCGCACTTTATTCTCACAAGTTATAAAAGAAATGATTCTAGATTCAAACATGACGAAGAAATCCTCTTGATTGCCAAAATAAAAAGTTTTAATTGTGATCAATTACTTAAGATTCGCATTTTTAACTTAGAAAATATTTAGAAACTTTTCATCACTCATAATCTGATAAGATTAAAAATTTTATTTAATCTTCTTCAAAACCAGAGTAAAATATCTTGTTAAAAGTAATTTTTGCAGGAAAGTATATTTCTAATTTAAGAGAATCTATACAAACGGAAATTGAGAAACGTTTTATTAAAGCTACCGTTTTGGAGATAAATAGAAAAAGTGGAACATTTTATTGAATGTATTTTATTTAGCTTCTATATTTATAACTTTTATTTATAAATTATTATTATATGTATTATGTTTGAGAACGTGAATATTTTGCGGAATAATATTACTTTCTCGAGAAGAAATAATTCCAGCCACTAATTTCTTCGTTAACATTGAATTTAGAAAAAAAAAATGACAAAATTAGGATTTATGAAAAGATTTTATTTTAAAAATGATAACAATCTAAAGAGTAAACTTGTGATTAAAATAAATATAGATATACTAACATATCAACAAAAAACCATTCATAAGTTTTTTGTTGACCAATCAATTAAACCTTTTAACTTATGTTTGTATGTCATCTTAAGCGTCCAATTGTCGAAATTCCAAACCAAACAATAACAATAAAAACCCACACGTTCTACATGTTCATAAATTGAAAGTACAATCTAATAACACTCGTGATTCATTAAAATGTTTGATTTACTCGCATATTCTTTATGTGTTACTACTTTAAAACGTGATTTCACATTGTTTTTATTTGTTTATTTGACTTTACATTTTCAAGTTTGAAAAAAAAAAATAAAAAGTAAATTGGGTGGCTCAACGGCTCGTGAAGAACCAAGGCCTAGTGACTAACAACTCGCAACCATTCATGTGTGTCCGTGTTGACAGGAATGGAAGGGACTTAAAATTTTATGCCGAATCCGAATAGCTAGACGAGAAGCACTTATTCATGACAAGTGATACTCTTGGAGGATTTATCGATTCCTCGCAAGAGGCAGTAGCCATGAAAAAAACTTTTTAGTTTTTAGGTGGAAGAGGCTGGGAAGTTTTAAGTTTAAAAATTGGACTTAAAACAAATAACTTGCGATTTTATTAATTAAAATTTATACATAAAAAAAAAACAAAATCATAATCAACCATTATGTTAAATGTATACGTACCTATACATGAATGTATAGAAATAATTTTACTATATTTAAAAACAAATCAGTTTGCCATCGTTTGAGTAATATAATATTTCATTTGAAATAAGGCGCTAATTTATGAGTTGTTCATTGAATATTGTTAATTTATTTAATACTTGAAATGTGTAACTAGCCAAGAAAATATACAAACAAATCACATCTAGCGAAGTGCTCAACAATATTTCATATAAAAATTCATGATTTTAATCACAATAAATCATGAAAATAAGCCCTACCAGAAGACTAAGTGCCGATTTTTCAATCATTAGTTAAACTATCAGTGGAATAAATACAATAGCAACAGGAACACATTTTTGTTTTATTATAAGAATAAGTACTATCCAAGGTTTAACTGACAATTGAAAAATTGGCACTAAGTAACACAATCACTCAGATAAAACCAACATTTGTTATTCCCGTTGCTATAGGACCTATTTATTCCTCTGACACAATCGGCTCTCAAAAACCCTTATATATATCGGGGCATATTCATAGTCGCAGATAGACCCAGGTTTAACTAAACTACAGTTTAAGATAATTTTGGCTGAACGAATACAGACCGATTTTAATTACAAATTGTTGGTTTTATATTTTTATAAGATAATTAACTTGGTATACTACACAAATAGCTTCAAATATTTTGAAATTATAAACTTAAAAAATAGAATCAACGTCCGAAAATTCAACTAAACCTTTATTTAACTTAGATACTGTAACAAAGCGTTACAACTCCTACACATACCCTAACCATATTTCAAGCGAAACCATGCAACCTCCACGTATACCCTAATAGTGTTGTCGCCAGTCGCTTGAATAATTCACAAGTCATGATTAAGCATAATATTTAATCTTTTATTTAATCTTTTCACTTTGTTTTTCTTACAGGTCACGGTTACTTTTAACCCAATTATTTATAAGAGGACATATAGAAATTGACAAAGAGGTCTTTTAATCTCGTCCAGTTGTATGGATACCAATCTAGAGTATAGAGAATAAGAGATCCGGTTGAATGCAAAGACCTTTTGTAAGGTGTGTCAACTGAAAGAGCGGCATGCTGTAGTAGTTTATACTACTAAAGAAGCCACTTTGAATTTTTAGTAGAAATTATTTTGTAGTATGACCTTTAGGTCATTTAGTTAGATTGTTAGTATTTTCCTTAGGAAGCCTCCTCAAGGTTCCTTTGGACAAGGTTCTCCTAGAGAGTTCCGCCCCAGACCTTTCCCTAGATTGCTTACTAGGGACAAGAAATTCCTGCGAGGATTTCTATAGCACATTCCTTAGGAAGCCTCCTCAAGGTTCCTTTGGACAAGGTTCTCCTCGAGAGTTCCGCCACAGACCTTTCCCTAGATTGCTTACTAGGGACAAGAAATTCCTGCGAGGATTTCTATAGAACATTCCTTAGGAAGCCTCCTCAAGGTTCCTTTGGACAAGGTTCTCCTAGAGAGTTCCGCCACAGACCTTTCCCTAGATTGCTTACTAGGGACAAGAAATTCCTGCGAGGATTTCTATAGAACATTCCTTAGGAAGCCTCCTCAAGGTTCCTTTGGACAAGGTTCTCCTTGAGAGTTCCGCCCCGGACCTTTCCCTAGATTGTTTACTAGGGACAAGAAATTCCTGCGAGGATTTCCATAGAACATTCCTTAGGAAGCCTCCTCAAGGTTCCTTTGGACAAGGTTCTCCTTGAGAGTTCCGTCCAGACCTTTCCTCCGATTGTGTGCGGAGGACACATATGGAATTGAAATATTGTTATTTAAGTTAAGAAAATAAAATACAAAAATTGTGAACAATTTCGGAAAATAAAGAGTTATTCATTCAGAGTAAGATTCCCCAAACCCAAGTTTTGTTGCTTCTTTGGGTAAGAACCTTTGGAAACCGCTGAACTACCTCAGCCACAAGAAAAAGCATCACACTGGCGCCCGAGCAGGGACCTTTTTGAAGGATCTACCATACTCTGACAGTTGACTTGACCTAGAATCTTTTAAGGCAATACCGACCGCTGTCGTTTCCTGTGTTTACCGATAAACCCTTGGAAGATTCATCTGACCGACTAAACTGTGACCCTTTGAATAGCCCCACCGAACAAATCCGATCCGTAGCCCGTCAAGAACCAGATCCGCACTATCGAGCTGCAACATGTCCGACTCCGAGACAAGCGAATATAATCCGTATGGAAACCTCGGGTTCATATATTTCTTAAAGAAATCAGAGCTTGTTGAAGTGTTAGCAGCCAGAAATCTTGACGCCAACGGAAACATGCAAACGCTCCGTAAAAGATTGAGCCAGCATTTTAAAGAGCTTCGAGCACACAAATCGATGCAGAACCTGTGCGAGGAATGGGAGCACATTATTGAAGAGAGAAATAATGCTGAACCCACCGATGACGTCGCAGATACCCCCGCCGCCAAGCAAACGTTTATAAGCCATGCTAAAGTGCCCATCCCCCCACCACCGCCAGAAAAACCACTGTTTTTAACCGTCCCCACATTAGGGAAGCCGCCTTCTAAGTTAACCTCACCGTATCATCCAACTTATCCCCAATCAAACCAACCATCATGCTCTTGCAATCAGGTTGCGTCCCGATCTGCTGCTGCGCCAGCACCATTGCCTAGGACAGAATTAAGTTCACACCCGACTCCAACCCGTCTCACTCTAAGCTATGAGGCAGAAGTGATGAACGTAGTTCGTAAATGGGGGTTAAAGTTTGACCCATCCGAAAACCCGTTGGAGTTCCTAGAAACAATAGAAGAAAGGACCATTAGTTATAGGATACCTCCGAATGAGATGCTAAGAACGCTACCTGAAATATTCCGTGGAACCGCTTTGGAGTGGCTACGCATCAAAAGGGATAGCTTATCAACATGGGAAGAATTTCGGGGTCTGTTTCTGCAGCACTACCTACCGGCCCGTTACATCTTTCGTCTTGAAGACGAAATATATCGAAAATGCCAAGGCCCTCTAGAACGTGCCAAAGACTTTATAATGGCCACTCAGTATCTCATCCGCCAACACCCTATTTTAACAGTCGCAGACTTGATAGACCGAATCTACGAGAATCTCCGACCCGAATATAGATATTATGTGCGACGCGGAGATTTTAGAACGATAGACGAATTGATAATTTTGGTGGATGAATTTGAGGCAATAAGCGTCGAACGAAACTCGTGTTCCACACCATCCTTCAATCGCCCAGTACCATCGTTCAGGACGCCTCAACCCCAAGTTCCAGCCATTACAAACCACGATAGTTACCGACGAGCCTCGACCGAGCACACGAACCGTTCATCCGCCCCGAGGGTTAGAGGACCACCCGCTATCACCACTCCAGCCTATAATCGTTCGACACATTGTTGGAATTGTAAGCAGCGTGGACACCAGAAAGAATCTTGTCATCGACCGTTTAAGCTATTTTGCTCGTACTGTGGCATGGATGGAATTCTGACCAAGGATTGCTCCTGTCACCGAACACCCGTTGCTGTCATTAATTCCCCGCCGGTGTCCGACCCACGATTTTTTTTACCCATCAAGTTCAATACGGGAAGCTTCCAAGCTTTGGTCGATACGGGCTCAACAAAAACTTTTGTTGGTGATGCCTTACGGCATGAATTTAGAACGCTAAAGTTACCTATGCGAGATTACGAGAGGTCGATTCACATGGCAAATGGGAACCCCGTTGTTACCTCCGAACATTATACAGCAACTTTGCATTTAGGCAACACACCCATAACGAGAGAAGTAACCTATTTACCTGGTATAGAGGAAGACGCTATTTTCGGGATGGACGTGCTAAGAGAAGTGGGTATTCAGATGTTTGTGGACGGAAAGTCGGTTGCTGGGCAAAAGATGATAGAATCCGCTATACGCAATTCCACGTGCTCGGCTAAAGAGCACCTACCAGCCGATCAGATTAATAGATTGAATACACTTTTAGCTGCCGAATTACCAAAATTTGATAAGATCAACCAAGTCGCAAAAGTTCCCCCACACCAAATCCAACTAAAATCCGACAGACCATTTAAACAGCGATATTACCCTCGCAATCCCGCCATGCAAAAAGTTATTGATGAGGAAATAGATGAGCTGTTGAAAACGGGTAAAATTAAACCATCAAAGAGTCCTTATAGTTCGCCTGTCGTACTTGTACGAAAGAAAGGAGGTTCATGGAGAGTGTGCGTCGATTTCCGTCAACTCAACGAACTGTCCGTCAAAGACGCTTATCCATTACCTTACATAACTGCTATACTAGATAAACTTCGAGGCGCTAAATTCATTACCACAATCGATCTTAAGCAGGGTTACTGGCAGATCGCGTTAGACGATAGGTGCAAACAATTTACGGCTTTTACTGTTCCGGGGAGGGGGTTATTCGAATGGAACGTGATGCCCTGCGGCCTGCACTCAGCGGGGGCCACGTTTCAAAGAGCCATGGACACGATTTTTGACCCTAGTACTTACGATCACGTGTTTGTCTACTTAGACGACATCATAATTATCAGCAGCAGTTTCGAAGAACACCTTCTGCACCTTAAGGAAGTGTTGGACAAACTTCGAGCTGCAAATCTGAAAATTAACGTCGAAAAGTGTAATTTTTGTCGAGAAAGTTTGAGATATTTAGGACACGTGGTCAGTAAAGAGGGAATTCACACGGACCCGGATAAAGTCGCGGCCGTAAGAAATTTGAGTGCACCGTCGAATATCCGAGAACTCCGCCGCATTCTGGGGATTTGCTCCTGGTACCGTCGCTTTATCCAGGATTTCTCGACAGTTGCCGCCCCACTAACTTCCTTGCTTAAAAAGAATGTTAAGTGGAATTGGACACCTAACCAGCAAGCCGCATTTGAACTTCTTAAATCTAAGCTTACAGAAGCCCCAGTTTTAGCTTGTCCCGATTTCGAA